>CALNVZ010000174.1:29439751-29578384 GCA_940671915.1 Paracentrotus lividus | reverse complement strand
CAACTTTTCTTTTTAATACATTATTGGTTAATATTTTTAACCAACTGGTTTTAATATGCATTTTTTTTACCAGCGTTCTGAGAGTGCAACACCAAAATAGTATTGCCATTAAAAAAGAAAGTCATATTGCACTATAGGCCTACTCAGTTCATTTTTAAGATCTACACGTATATTGTGTGACATACTGGTATTTTGTTTTAAAAATCTTCATTTCTGCAAAGAAATATTTTCCCACTAAACATATTCATGCAGGTCTACAGAATACAGAACTAGGGCCTATACTTTTCTCACTCTAAGATTATATCAAATTAATTTATAGTACATTTTAATTATCTAATCAAAATTGGGACAGAAAATTAAATAATGAAAAATCAATGATAATTTTCCCTCAATAAAGTATATTTGGTTATCAAATAATCACTTCTTTTTTTTTTCTTCAAAACACTACGGTGCTCATTTTGAAGGGAAAAAATAGAATGAAATATATAAATTACATTTTGTAGTAGGCCTAGAGTGTACACTAATTTTCTTTTTTTTACAGACAGTAAATTTAAAAACAGTTATAAAAGAGAATCACATTATCTTTAATTACTGACATATGTGATAGAAAAATATATGAATCACAAGCTAATCTATGATCCATTCAATATGGCTGACACTCCCTTTAGAGGGATTGGTGTAAAGTGAATGAGTAATCCATTTACCCAGGGACGTCATTCTGGTGAGCACTTGTCCCTAAAATGACTCAATAAATGCATTTCAAAGTTATCAAGTGTAACTGAAATGACAAAATGCAACACTGAATCATATACATCGTATATCTTTCATTTAAATATTATTCACTTGAATTATGTCGTTTTAAAAAGTTATGTAAACTAATAAACGTAATAAAATTTTATACATCCAATAGGCCTATTCATTGTTTCAGAAAGTTGTTTTTCTTTTTAATCTCTGTAACTCATTCGTGAACTGATGCACTACTAGCATTCCTTGTGCATCGGTTCTGGAAGAGAAAACAAAATTTTAGAAGAGCCGGTAGAGAAACAAAATTTTAGAAAGACTGAAGAGAAAACAAATTTTAGATCCTGAATAAAGTTAAACGATCCCTTTAAAGTAGTCAGGTTGTAACAAATATTATATATTTTCTCTCGGGAGGAAATAGAGGTCTGCTTCGCTGACTATAACTTCCATCATATCTCCAGTTGCTCTTATGAGGCATATACAGTACCTGAGTCTAGATTCCAGGTTTTTTCGTTAGATCTACCAGTTGTTGGCAAGAAATTCCTTGAGTGGTATACATTGCATTGTTGTAATTTACCCCTCATTGGGACAAGCATTAGGTAAAAATGAAAGATTCACGCTTTTTCAAGGGTTTTCGATTTATGGTTCAATGACAATTCTGTATGCATGGCCCCATGTTTCTACATTTTTTGGAGACCAGAGTTAAAATTTTGGAACATGCCTTCACAGAGATGAAGTCCTTCTCAGCCTGAATGTTTGTAGAGTTCACAACCTGCATAACTGACTTCTATTTGGCTAGATATTAATCTCTATTTGCCACACTTCACCTGGGTGTGATAAATCGAAATTAATTCTTTGAACAAGGGGTGGGCCTCAAGCAAAGCTGGGTAACCAATATCTAAAGGTGGATTCACACCCACCCGATCAGGAAAAATTCCCATAATGTACGAGAACTGTTACAATCACCCAAATACCCGTAATTTGTATTTTTGTGTTCACACCTGCCTGAACCATCTTTTTCCATGGAAATACCCGAAGTTATAAAAATGGGACGAAAGAAGGAAAAACAATGAAATACATAAAGAAAGAGAAAAAAAAGGACAAACAAAAATACATAAGGAAAGAGAAGAAAGAAGGAAAAACAAAGAAATACATAAGGAAAGAGAAGAAAGAAAGAAAAACAAAGAAATACATAAGGAAAGAGAAGAAAAAAGGGAAAACAAAGAAATACATAAGGAAAGAGAAGAAAGAAGGAAAGAGGAGAAGGAAGGAAGGAAGAAAGAAAAAATAATAAAGAAATACATAAGAAAAGGAAAGGGGGAATAGAAAGTTCCCGTAATTTCTGTTCACACTACAAAAGTTCCAGCGACCTCGGCGAAACTACTCGTAGTTTTGTCGAAGTACCTACAAATTTACGGGAATTTATCTTCGGGAATATTACGCCTAGTTTGGTTCTACATTTGCAAAATTATGCGTAGTTTGTGATCGGGGTAAGAATACCCGATCAGAGATTACGGGAATTTTTCCAGATCGGGCAGGTGTGAAACCACTTTAAAGCTCTTTATTTCAGAGGTAAAAGGGACCATTGCATTTTAGGGGAAAACATATCATTATTAAATCCCTTTAAGGAGCATTTATCATCACTTATGTTGAATGTAGTCCCTGCCCCTCGCCTTGAGAGTAGGATGACATTCATATACCCCCTGGTTGCACTACAGGAAAGACATGCCAACATCATATCAATTCTATACCCCCTTCTCTCTCTACAAACCAAACTAGAAGATTTCAGTATCATAATCTGTATCTTAATTCATAAAACCATCAACTTTATCTTTGCAACTTTTAGTGATTTGTCTAGATCTGCCAAAATACCATGGTGTGAAATCAAGCTGCAGGTACATTTTAAACCTGTTGTTTCCAAGAACGGGCAAATCTCTGTATTTACATTGTAGTCCATGGGAAAGAGAAAACTCAGTAAGAAAGTCACCTCCAATAGCTAGAAGGACATTAACCCTACAAGCCTTACTGGATATGGGTAGATGTCTTCAGAAATATTGTGGATAGGTGTGATTCAGATATCACTGGGAGTTCACACTATTGATGACAAATCAATTATCCAGCTTGAAAAGATAATCTTCTGAGCCAGCAAGAAGGACATGTCTCTTGTTAAATAACTAACAATTAACACCCTTTTAGCTCTCTATAGGATCATTCAGGTGTAAATTGGGTTTGATGCTGATTGGGAATGGGATGATGATGATTCACATATCAGTATGAGTGTCCATCATTTGCTAAGAGCTAAAAGGGCATTAATGACTATATGCTACATATATTATTACACATCCTTTATCATAACGCCTTTATAGCTATCACCATATCTGACATATCAATTGCTACTCTTCTCCCTAGTGTCATCTTGAAATTTATATTGTCAGAGCCAATAAGGTGCAGTATACGAACTGATATATATAGTAATGTCCTTCTGAATCTTCCAAAAGAAAAGGAGTTAATCCTAGATGATTGGAGAATAGAACATCATGAATATACATGACTTGTACGAAAACTTAGAAAAAGGTGGGGAAATTCTTCGAAGAATGTGGGAGAATTTAGAATGATGACATAAATTGTAACTGGGAGCAAAGTTATAGTAACATTATAATAAATTTTTTATTTCCTATCAACAAAAATAAATAAATCTACGAATCGGACAAAATTTGCTCTCCTGCCCGTTATGAATTATTCCTTTTATAATCATATCAATTTTATAGCATTGGATTTCATTGATCAGGGCTCCTCACCAAACTATGGATTTGATTTGGGGTTCTTCATGCAATTACCCATTAAAATTTAAATTTCATCATTTGGGGAAGCAGATTTGAGTGTGCCTGTGCGCACCAGTGTGTACAAGGTAAGAGTTTGGCTATTTGAAAATTTAGGAGAATTTTCCAAGACCTTTAATAGTTTGTATGAAACAGCAAAGCGTGCACATGAGTAGGACTTTGACAATTTGAAGGCATGTTCAACGGACCTCTCTTTTAGGGGAGTTAAAGTTTGTGTTGAACAGGAAGTTCTAGGTCCTCAGATAGGAGCATCCTAACCCCCTTCATGTCAACTCTAGTCAGTCCAGGGGCCTTCTGATCGATATATGATTTATGTACATGTATACTTATAAAAACAAACTTTAAAGGGATAGATCAAAAGCAAGGGTATCTATTAAAAAACCAAGGGGATAAGTTTGTATCTATGAGATATGAGGGGTTTTCCTCAAGGCACTTTATAATAGGCCTACAGTTCATTTATGAATGTGCATTTTAACCATGAAATAAAAAGTCAATGGACATTAGGACAAGCCTCACAGAGTACCCAAAAAATGCAGACTCGTAACTGAACTGGCAAATCATACCAATCTACTTTATATAAATCATGTGCAATTTGAAAAAAAAAGAGGTATGTGCTGAAGGCTACAACACATTTTTTTTAATGTTCCACATTCTCTCAGTAACCTACATGAATGTAAGTAGTGTGTAGACTACATTCATCCAACAGCCTTGAAATTCTCCAGTGGGTCCAATTTACACAAATAAAGAAATTGATCAAATCTATCATATTATTTAACCCCATGACCTCACCAAACACTGTGGTCTGTCTTCTTATAACCATTGGTCTACATACTCTAGTATTACATGGATACTACTAGAACTTAGTATCCATGGTATTACTTGTCAATTTACCTGTCGAGAACAAGGAAGTAAGCTGTGTAAAATATATCAGTTACATCCTACTGGCTCTCACTTTGAAAATGACATTCATGACTTTATTTGTCTCAACTCCTGCCCTGTTCATATCTTTCTGATGTTTTGAAACACTGCACATGCTGTGTCAAAATGTATCTTTGCCCAAGCAGTTTACTTGCCTGTTTTAGGCAATAAAATTAAATGAACCCAATACAAGAGTCACCTAAACAATACGTATATACTTTAAACTACTTTGCAAATTTCATACTTTCCAACAAAAGGACATAGTTGTCATGTCACAATAACAATGATTGTTGTCAGAAACACAGCTGGGTGAAAGAAAAGGAAATGACTTCTGGTGACTTTTGAAATTCTTTTGCAAACACCTGGAAAGCTGAGGGTATTAGCCAAGTGTACTTTGAAAAGTGTATCAGCTCTCAGAGGTGTTAAAAGCCCATGTACACAGACTCACATTGACTATGGTTGTGTTACTGTTTTGAAAAAAATTCTGTCAGAATAGCATACAGGCAGAATTTTTGATTGCAGTCCACATGATCACCGTTTGTGCAATTTCTCCAATGCTTTTTATACATAAAATCTAACTTTTTCGTGCATTTGGCAATCAAGATCTTACAGACATTATCTGATAATTGCAATGTTATGTAGCTATAACAACTTATTTAAGCCAAATAAATTATTCTATTAACACACTTTGTATCTTTAAAATGTGTTTTCTTGTATGAACAATATTATGCCAATTATTCCTTGATTAGTCGGTGTGACTAAGACATTAATGGCAGGTGAGGTGGAGAGGGAGCAAGGTTATTTGTTGTTAGGTCAAGCCGATTACTTTTTGGGGGCACTTTTTACTTTAATTAAGGGCAAGGGGCAGGGTTTCGATCCTGATGGAAGTAGCCCTTCAATAATGAATATGAGTTTATCTACAATGTAATTGTAAATAACCTAAACCATTCAGTTATACGACATTTGCTCTGACTGCAAAACAATCATCTAGGCTCAATCCCAACACTAACAATTTATCTAACCCTAGACTAACGATATACCTAACACTAAACCAAAACCTAAAATAAAAGTGCTAACAACCCAACAAAATAAAGCGGAGCAATTGTCACTAGAAGGAATGATGGCACACCATATACATGCAAGCATATTACTAACTAAGAACTACGTATTTCAAACCATTTGAAATATTTCAACAACCATAAAATCTTGCTTCCAAGCACTCCTTATGTTGGACTGTGTTTCCAGGATTTGGCATTACAATTAGGAAGTAATCTCTCACCAGATTCAAGTTCAAACCATGAAGGAAAGTCAATACCTGTAATGATGTATTATTCCCTGAAGAATAAAAATGGATTAATCATTTTTATCAAAATCAAGTGCAGCTGCTAGTAATGTAATTTTGGATTGTAGTTGAATTAAGCCATCAACCTGAAAGCCTAATTCCTGACCTTCAATTCATTCAAAGTCACTACTGGGTCATGCTCAGAAGAGATTAAATTCAATCTACAGGCTGACAAGACTTTCTTCTAACAAGACTTTTCTAATTCTTTCTCTTCTTTCACTATTGATAATTTCATCTCCTTCAGATTCTCCTATTTTTTCTTTCTAAATTCTGTATTCATATTACTCAAATTCTCTGACTTATCTCTTCTTCATTGACATCTCTTTACTTTAGACCTACATCCACCATCACTACTTTTTTCTAAAGAGCACCCCCCCCCCATTCTTCCTTCTCCCATTATAGTAAATAGTGATTGATCATTCTCTGATTCTTTCATATTTTCGTTTTCCCATATGTATATTATTTTGATAAGTAACACAACTTTCTATGCATAATATTTTATTTTATGAAGACAGATTGCAGTGATATAAGAACCAATTATTAACCATTGGTCCTACTTTGTTTTGAAAGCAAGCCTTGGGCAGTATTTAATTACTCAGCCATGCCTTCACTTATAATGAATTCATTAGCTGAACGGAACAAAGGAAGAATCGAGATTTCTGATTTACAGAAAGTTTAGTAAACATTGTTTTTAAATGAGCGGTATGGAAACAATACCGCGCTAGATGATTTAAGAAAAAGTTCATGAGAAAAAAAATCCCATAAATAAGCAGTAAGTGAAAAATAGCGAGAAGAAGGGTAAAAAAGTGGGTAAGGGGTCAAAAGCCAGAAAAACAGGAAAAATAATAATTGAGATTGATACAAAGAAAAAAAAGGTCAGTCTTAGCTATTTTGAATGCAATTTTTTGCTATCCATCTGCAGATCAGTGCACTGCTTGTGACGATAAAGAGTTACGATCAATTGCAAATTATAAACAACGCATTCTGATTAGTTCACAATGCATGAATGCCCAGATTGGTAACTATCGATATGCAATTGATCATAACTCTTCAGTAACAGCCGAATAGCACAGGTCTTGGTCTCTTCAATCTGGCTGAGGAATGACCAAAAGAGCTGAAAGGGAATTGTGACATGATCACTGCAACTTTTAAAACTCTTGTCTCAACGTCGAAAAAGACTGAAACTCATATCCATTGACATACTACACAGAGCTAAGAACCTTTGACACTAATGGTATAAGGCAGCAAAGAAACCTGTGGACAGACATGTACAATGTAATCACAATACAAACTTGAACTGTATGAGAGCAAACAGACTTTAAGTCATATTAACTCATATCCTCCAGCACGCACTTAATGCCCTTTTGGCTGTCAGCAGACAATATGAACAGGTACGTGTGAAGCCGGCGTGTAGCCCTCATAATGGCAGATTAAATAACTCTGGTCTGAGAGCAAGACAGGCTTTAAATCTAAATGCATATTCCTTTAACATGTAGTAAATGCCCTTTTGCCTGTCATCAGACAATATGAACAGGTAGCCCTAATGAAGCAGGTTAAATAACTCTTGTCTGAGAGCAAGACAGGCTTTAAATCTAAATGCATATTCCTTTAACATGTAGTGAATGCCCTTTTGCCTGTCAGCAGACAATATGAGCAGGTAGCCCTAATGTAGCAGGTTAAATAACTCTGGTCTGAGAGCAAGACAGGCTTTAAATCTAAATGCATATTCCTTTAACATGTAGTGAATGCCCTTTTGCTTGTCAGCTGACAATATGAACAGGTAGCCAATGTAGCAGGTTAAAACTCTTGTCTGAGATGCCAGAGTAAGGAGGAAAGAGAGGAAGGAAGAACTTGTTTAAAGAAGGAAAACCAAATCAGATAAGGATAGTGAGAAGGAATATGTTATGAAAGGGGGCAGGTAGCTGGGTGCTAATGAGAAAAGAACCCCATAACTACTAGGTTCAGTGGGTGATTAACAGCAATTTATAATTGATGGAACCATGAATCGTAAACTCTAGTGGAACATGACTGTACTGATTTTGTTTTGACCTCACAAGTCTACAGCTCTACAGAAGACAATAATATGGCTATTATAGACAGGAAGCTTTTAAAAGTGTAACTACTTAAGAGTTTTTGGCTTTTAGCTTGTACACATTTTCAACCAAACTGTTAAAGTTTTGTGGATTTTGTCTTCCAAGATTGCCCTTGCTCTGTTATTTGCAATAAATTTTGCATAAATTTACTCCCTTTTTTTCGACAACCTGACATTTTAAATATCAATACACACTGGATATTCAACAACTTTGGTCTAGGACATCCTTCACTAAATGTCTTTCAATTTCCTTTGAATAACAGATTATATTCCTCTTTTTATCTTTCTTTGACCTTTTTATAATAATGAACACAGCCTTACATCATTATGACGCCACCACGTAGGTCCTATAGCACTTGTAGTTAACCAAGAAGTAGTCTGATTTGAATACCAGGGAGATTGGGAAACTTCCCCTTTTCAAAGCATTTTTTTTTTTTTTTAATCAAAAGCAAAACTACAATGTATTTATTAATCCTGTCTACACTAAATGCAGATGGAATAGTCTTTTATGTAATATGCTCCAAACTCTGTTAAACTCTACATGCCTAAAGAGAGTGGCAGTTTAAGGTCTGGTAGCAAAACTAAGAAAAGTTATCAAAAGACAGGAAGGAAAGTCACATTAAAGAAGAGAGAGAAAGAGACAGAAAGAGATAGAGAGATAGAGAGACAGGGAGATCATAAAAGTAAGCATGTGGCCTATTGGTTTTAATATAGAAGAGAAAGAGATAAAGAGACAAAAAGAGATAAGAGAGATACATGTAGAGAGATCATAAAAAGAAAGCATATCTATATGGCCTACTGGTTGTTAAAGGTAGTGTCAGCCTTTTGCAGGCAAAAATATTAAATTTCTAGTTTTTGAGAGGATATAGTAGTATACCAATGACTATATCTTCCCACAACATGACATAAGCTCAAATGTGTATGTTTGTCATTATATTGCGATTATCAAAATTCATTCCCATTTTTTCGAACTCGAAAAATATACGAAGGTGCGAACCGCTGACCGCTAGCGCAGAGAATAATGCACGCTGATGCGCCGTGTGTATATTGCTGTGTGCGATCCGTGCCGCACGCGCTGTAATATCAACGATGTTGATGGAGAGCTGGTCAAGATTGGTAGTCAGATTTTCGTTTCGTATTACTGATCTAGGCAACCTATGACAGTAAGATTGAATACACAGTTCATGTCGATCATATTCTACAGTTATGCCAAGTTGCATTAGTTTTCGCAATTTGTGAAAAAGGCTGATACTACCTTTAAGGGGGAAAAAAGAGAGATTTAGGAGGGAGAGTGTGAAGGAGGGGTACTGCTGGAAAAAGGGATAGACGAGAAACAGGGAGATTTAGAGATTATAAATAAAGCAATTTATAGGACAAGACAAAGGGAGAGAGAGGAAACAATTTAAAACAGCTGGAACAGGTTGCTTCCATAATTGTTCATACTTCATTCTGTTATGTGCCTGCATTTTGCATTACGGGGGTATCAAACCATGGAGGTAATATATAGTACCTCCGTGATCAAACTTGGTTTAAATGTAATTGTTTAACTGATATGTGAATTTAATGATTGAATTAATGATCAAATGATTGATTGACTGATTGAATGAATTACCTAATGGTTGATTCGTAGAAGATTGATGAGTTGATTCCCATTCATTCAATCATTTATAATATTAATTAATATTGTATTTCATCAGTTGACTGACTCACTGATTTACACATTCATTCTTCACTTTCAACAGACAGAAGGGCCATCAGTTGACTGATCAGTAACATTACATTCAAATCAAATAATTTTTTCATTCTCTCTTTAAGAAAAGTTAAAGGGAAAATATATTATCTAGATATAGGTTTAGGTCTAGAATCTAGAGGGGGTCTATTTAGTATTAGTAACAGCTTTGATGAAAGTTGGCTTCAGAAAACAACACAATCCACATTTTGGAAGTTGGGTAAAACAGTTTAATTTTAGGAGAAGAAACAATGAATCAACTGCCAAAGTAGAATAACAGGACTTCAGAAGAAGAAAAAAAGGTGGATATGTATTTCTGCATTTTCAGAATCTTACCTGACTGATGTGGAGGACACATATCTGCCATTCACAAGTCCACTCGTGGTACGTCCATATAATCGTTGGGCATTGGAAGTAGAGGTGGGAATAAATACAAAAATACACAAAACACCAACAAGAAAACAGTTTAGACGCAGCATGCTGCTTCTAGCAGTTCTGTCAAGGCCGCTAACCGGCGAACCCCGGGCTAGCAGTACCATCGTGGCACCGCTGAGGTAGCTGAAACTTTCAGAAAGTTTTGATTTCACGACGAGAAACAAAATCCGTTTTACCACAAACGGCACTAGACTAGCGCCTAGGTTTCAATAGAAAAATGAATATGAATCCTCTAATAATTATCCACAGATGATAAATATTTTTGTTGAAAGGAAAGAGACAAATGCAACTTCCATTGTGTCTTCATTGTCCGAAGATCCAGTTCAGCGAGTTTTCATCAAGAACGTCAAAAATATGAATGGGAATCGTAGAAAGTGAGAGCTGGCTCGGATCGATCGGAGCGAGCTACTTTGAACGGATTTCGCAATATTTCCTCCGCTCAGCTCAAGTCGTCTGTTGCAAACACACCGTGCACATACATCCACATGAGTCGCTGAGCTTACAAATTAATTTAGCATGTTTGGGGCAACAGGTGACATGCTTGTAAAACTATAGGGCCTATATATGTTGTGTACATATATTATGTTTGGGAAATATATATTGTTTCCGAAATGTATACTGTTTCCCAAATATATTTTGTTTCAGAAATATAAATTATTTTCGAAAATAATTTCCTCTGTCTATAATAAGCCTATTTGTTTGTATAAGTTAACATTATTATATAGGCATATCGTTTTCAAGAAAATAATATTATAGTAGGCCTACCTTGATTGCTTGACGTGGCAGATACAGGCTCAAATTAACAAATAGGCCTTGTGGGTTTACTTGTAACATTCTAAATGAGATTTCGGGTATAATAATTGCAAAGAATTAAGGCGGGCTCACACGATGCGACTTGCTGCGGTGCGATTTTTCAGGGAAACTTTAATATTTTTTTATATAAACATTCAAACAAGGAAAATCATACTGTCCAGAGTTGTAAGTATTCCTATGAACACCAAAATTGAAATTCAAGGTGATGGCGAACCCCCTTCTCTGTATAAATTCAAATTGTTTCCACGATAGCAGTGACGTCACAGCGATCTTGCGACTTTTAGGTAGTTTTACCTTTAAGGGCCTGTCCCACAGGAGGCGATCGTTGTGGCGACAACCTATCCACGTTAGAACCTGCCAGAATCGTGTCAGAATCGTAGGTGACCGAAGATCAAATACGTATCTACGACTCTGTCTACGATAGACTACGACAACGACTTGCTTCCACGCAAACAATAGGCTGATAATAGCTAGTATCCGATAATACAATAGCCTCGACCTTCGCGCATCTCGCGGCTCGACTTCTCTTGTCGCAGCTTAAAATCAACCAAAATAATGAACTTGCGCACTGTGGCGATCCTTGCGACTGACACAGGCGATCCGGAGTGTTTTCTACCTGATGGCGGCCTGTCGCCTTTATATTCGTGATAGTCCTCTCAGTCGCGCATTATAATTTGGGTCGTGAGTGATTTTTGAAAATTTCAAAAATCAGCGGCGACTGTACAGTATCTGAATGGGAGGCCGATCCTGATTTTGGTGCATGTAGGTGGCAACAAAGGCCGTAGCAGCTTAAATTTCACTGGCCTTTCGGTTCAGCGATGCGTGCAACGTACGCTGGAGCGCGGCAACCTACAACTGGCCGCCGTTCCGCTCTGCTAAACATGTTCTATCCAGCGACAATCTACGATAGCACCTTGTCGCGACAAGAGAAGACAGGCTACGGTCATTTACGTCAACCCAACTGACGCCGGCTATTGTTTAACTTGTTGAGAAACTAGCGGCGAACAGAATTTTGCTACGTATTTGTTGGCGACAGATGCAATAATTCGCGATCTTATAGGCGATTGGACCTGCGCATGGTGGCGATGGGTACTAAAAAGTAGTTCGCAGGTTGTCGCCACAACGATCGCCTTCTGTGGGACAGGCCCTTTACTCCTAATTGAGGGTTCGCATTGGAAAAAAATTTCGATTACATTGTTCCTTTACAATTTTTACATCTCATAAGATAACTTTGCATGTTTCAAATGTCGCAAAAATAATTCAAACTATCTTGTTCAAAAAATCGCACCGCAGCAAGTCGCATCGTGTGGGGAAATAAAATTCATTAGCGGCGATCCCGGGGGACGGGGGGGGTGTCCCCCTCAATTTTTATTGGGGGGATCGTCCCCCCTCGATTTTTAAAGCTTATCATAATGTAGTGATTAGCTTGTGAAGCAAATAAAGAGTTAAAATGTATGTTAGCCTACAATACTAAAGGTTATTATAAGGCAAACATGTTCATTAGTTTCTGCATAATGTGCGAAGTATGCGAATTTTGAGTGTATCATATCATTTTTCACTTTCGGGTGTTTCCGCCCCCCCCCCCCCCCCCCCCCCCCAGTCATGACATGAAATTGCCGCGATTGATAAAGACCACATAACTTCTTCTTCTTTTTTTCTTCTTTTTTCCACCAATTAGAAATTTGCACACCGAATGTTTATCTCCTATAGCGATATATAATCAGTTATAAACTAATGCTAAAGATATATGTTTTAATTATTAACACTAATACCAACTCGACTTTTCGGGAGATTCAATAATTTCATCGTGCGTCATTGTTATCTCAGAGGCTTACAAGGGGGCGCCAAAAAGAGAAGGAAAAGGGAGAAAGAGAAGGGAAAGAAAAAATGGAAATGAGAGGGGGACAAAAGAAGAAAACATAAGATTAAGAGAAAGGGGCAAAAGAGGGGAAAGAAAAAGTAGGAGGGGTGCCAAATCGACTTTAAATTTAGGGGACGTCATGTTAATCTTAAATTTAGGGGGTGCCAAAGTGATTTTAAACTTAGGGGTGCCATGTTGACCTTAAACTAGGGGGTGCCAAATTGATCTTAAGCTAGGGGGCACCAAATTGATCTTAAACTTAGTGGACACGAAATTGACATAAAACGTATGGGCGCTAATTCGATCTTAGATTTAGGGGGTGCCAAATTGACCTTAAACTAAGGGGGCGTCAGATTTAGACCGAGCCAAATTGACCTGAAACCAAGGGGATGCCAAATTGATTTTAAACAAAGGGACGTCAATAAATTGATCGTAAACTAAGGGGTGCCAAATTGACCTGAAACTAACGGGGTGCCGTGGTCTTAAAAACCAGTGAACTTTAAATTGAACGCCGATTTTACCTTAAATTTAGGTGGCATCAAATTTTTCTCAAACTCGGCGCCAAATTGATCTCCCATGCCTTCTGGTCTCTAAATAAAGTATCAAATTTTCGCTCGCATCATTTTCCATCCAAAGAGTTATTGGGTCATTCCATGCCAATTCACCCAATGAAAGTGCAATTTTGCACCCTTCCGTCTCAGAATTTGCTCAAATTTGGTACACATAAAATTTAACATTACCTTTCCATGAAACAAAAAAAAATAGCGTAAACGGTCTGTCGGTTTCCGAGCTATGGCCCGCCCTTTTTTATTTGTTTTGGCAAAAGTGGGTGTGACCTTCCATTTCAACGGCACAATGCGCCTGAACTGGTGGACCAATTTTTGTGAAACTGGTACCATTCAAAAGGAAATTCAAAGAGGAATTCAAAAATAGTATCAAAAATATTATTGGAGCAATTAAAAGTGCTATGACCTTTGACCTTTCCTTTAACTTTGATTTTGACCCCCAGACGAATAATATTTTTACTTGATTTTTATGTATGTTAATTGTCAGTATAATATTAACATAACATGTAAATATCTAGGATGATATTTTATTTCTTCACCTTTAAAAACTCTTTTAAATGTAATTTTCAAAGTTACTATTACCCCCACATACTGATATTTGTGTTGGTAATGTGTGTACAAGACTCCATTATACATGAATACTTTCAAACTGAAGTAACATTACAATCAAATACCATTAAAGTATTCCATATCTGTTTCTGATGTTTCAAAGATCTCAAGGATGTATCCAGTTTGGGACAGTAGAGCTGACTACATGTAGGAAGCATTTTGTTTCTGTCAAAACCGCAGATTTCTGATAATTTGTATGTATACCTATTGCACCCCAATCAAAAGGGCTGAACAAATGTCTCTATTCATAAGCAAATGGAGTCTACATACATGTATACATTATTATTGTGTTTAATGTTTCCTTTATTACCTGAAAAGTTTAGTATCCTGTTTTAATTGAATGTAATTTAACTTCAGTTTGGAAGTATTCAAGTAAGCCTATAATGGAGACTTGTACACACATTACCAACACAAATATCACTATGTGGGGGTAACAGTAACCTTGAAAATTACATTTAAAAGAGTTTTTAAAGGTGAAGAAATAAAATATCATCCTAGATATTTACATGTTATGTTAGTATTATACTGACAATTAACATACATAAAAATCAAGTAAAAATATTATTCGTCTGGGGGTCAAAATCAAGGTTAAAGGAAAGGTTAAATGTCATAGCACTTTAAATTGCTCCAATAATATTTTTGATACCATTAATTTTTGTGAATTCCTCTTTGAATTTCCTTTTGAATGATACCAGTTTCACAAAAATTGGTCAACCAGTTCAGGCGCATTGTGCCGTTGAAATGGAAGGTCACACCCACTTTTACCAAAACAGATCAAAAATGGCGGGCCATAGCTCGGAAACCGACGGACCGTTTACGCTATTTTTTTTTTTGTTTCATGGAAAGGTAATGTTAAATTTTATGTGTACCAAATTTGAGCAAATTCTGAGACGGTAGGGTGTAACCCATTGGGTGAATCCAGATGGAATGACCCTATTACTTTGTGATCATAATTTATAGGACACCTAAAACTTTTCATATCACTCTTAATTATAAATAAAATTTCCGATCACGCTTCTCGCTCGCCTATTTACTCGTTACCAGATTATACATTATGAGGAATCTGATTTCACATTACTTGATGGGCAAATTTCAGCTCGTGAATTGAGGAAAATAATTACTGAAACCCCCAAATGCTTAAAATTGCATGCCTTTAACAAATTTCATTTCAAAGAGGTATATTCCTGAGGAATATTATTATTTCTAAAACGCTGAAAACGTCATGTTTTCATTGCAGGTCACTAGTAATATAAAGAATTTCCCGCAAGTGTTGCTGTCTCGCTTATTCATTTTGAGGTTGTATCAAATTATACATTATTTATTATTGAGGATTATTACTTTAAAAAGCGTTTAAAATAGCTTGCTTTCATATCATTTTGATGGACATATTTCAGTTCCCGCTCACAGCTAAATTCATAATTTTTTTTAGCTTAACGAAATTGAAACCCCCAAAGAGCTGAAATTCGATGCCTTCTGGTCATTACGCACAGAATTTTTTTTTTTTTTTCTTCACATCATTTCCAATGGATCATTAGATTATAATGCTCATGAATATAATCATAATGACTAAAACGCATAAAATGTCATGTTTCTAGGTCACTAGTGGTAGTAGTCTATATAGAATTTTCCCGCTCGCGCTGCGTGCTTGTCTATACAATCAGGTTTATGATTATTATTACTTTAAACAAAAAAGGCAATCCCTTTTTCATGAGAAGATAAACAAAATTAAACACCAAATTGCCTAAATTTCCAGCCTTCCGGTCAATATGCACAGGGTAGAATTTTCATTCACATTATAATGATGATCAGGATTATAATCAGAATTATCATCAGGATTATAATCAGAATTATCATCAGGATTATAATCAGAACTATGATCAGAATTATAATCCTGATGGGTTATTACCTAATGAAAATGGCCCTACAGAGGATATCACGACGCTAACGTTTTGCCTGCGCTTCGCGCTCGCAAGGTTCAGCATAAAGTCAACTTAGAAGTCAAGTTAGAACCGTTTCAACTCCCAAACAAAGTAAGTACAAAAAAAGAAAAGGAGTTGCATATTATCCTTATTCACCAAGCTGAATTATTGGAAGTTTTCTTTTCAAGGCCTATAACTGTGGGATTTGACGGGATAGAATTCGAATATCAAATGTAAAACAAAAGGGTGCATTGTGTGCGGAGGATTCACACTGTAGGGTTGGTATGTTCAATTCATGACACATTAAACAGTTTCATGTGATTGGAAAACAAGATTATGAAAATATTCTTTTCCTGATTTTGTCAAATGAACATGTTTGATGCAAAACAGCTCGAGGTTTGATCTCTATATGCTCTTTGAAACGGCACATGAATCATGAAAGCCTACATAACAATTAAAAAAAGGTTAGGGTTGCCAGTTTGGCTTGTCGTATTCGAGTAATATTGGTGATATTTGATGTTATTTGTTATCACAATCACTTTTTTGTTGTGTGTTCGCAGCGGAAATCAATTTTCAAATTTCTTTGGATTGTTTAGAATGTCTATATCTTTCATGGTTCGTTATTATGAGGGGGACATTTCTCATGCCATTGAGAAATGTACTATGCTGCCCTCTTCTGGAATATACATTATAGTTTGAAAAGTTACTGCAGCTTTTCCATCTCTCTGTCTTTCATTTTCACCACCACTAGCACCACCAGCATCATTGTCATCATCATCATCCATCATCATCATCATCATCACCACCACCACCACCATCATAATCACAATCATCACCACCACCACCATCATCATCACAATCATCATCATCACCACCACCATCTTCATCATCACCAGCACCACCATCATCATCACCACCTTTATCATCATCACCACGTTTATCATCATCACAACCACACCATCACCACCACCCATCATCACCACCACCAACACCAACATCATCACCACCTCCATCACTGTCCTCATCATCACCACTGTCATCAAAGACGTAATAATCATATAACCACCACCATCTTCATTACCACTACCACCTTCATCATCACCACCATCATCATAATCGTCAACACCATGATTATTATCACCATTATACCACGACCATCATCATCATCACTGATATTTGTTTTTCATTTTTCTGTTGTTTTTTTTTAAACCAATTAAATTCCACGGTGGACACCAACCCCAGAATAAGAATTCCTGCTACTGTCGTCATGAACGCCTATGTCATCATGAATAAAGTAAATGTATCATCATCATCATCATCATCATCAGTTGTACTTTAAACAAATCAAATGAAATAAAGTAATTCACTTCTTTTTTTTTTTTTTTTTTTGATGGCAGAAATGGTTTAATTCATTGAGCACATTGATAATAGATGGCTATTTACATGACAACATAATTGTCGTGGGGATAAAGAGCTCACAAAAAATCTATTAAAACTTGTTGCCATTTCCTACATTACTTATCCAAGATTACAATTTGTTATTATCTTCATTAAAAAAAAAGAGAAGGAAAAATAAAAGAACATATCTACACTGGAGTTCATTCATAAAATGGTTAAAGAGACAGGGTAAAGATTGCATCATAAAAATATTTTGCTTGTAAGCACAAACTGTGAGTGTACAATGTGGTGTACAGCCCCAGTTGTGCTAAATGCACACAAATGTACAAGTGAGGAGTGCAGTGGAAACAGGTTAGGCTTACACAGAGCTACACGCACAATTTAACAAATGTGTGAAAAAAAATCAGGTTAGTGGGGACACTCTGTATGCATATGTGTTCACTATACACATACAAATAGTTGGCAGATAGAGAGAGAGAGAGTTAACACGATACAGTACTTTTAGCTTAATACAGATTGCTTTATAATATTGGTATACAGGTAATGCCCAGTCCGGTAAAAAGTCACAATGTCAATGGTAATGGGAGAACAGCTAATACAAATACTGCTTCAGAGAAATGGCAACCAGTCTACAAAGTCACAAAGACTATAAATACACCAATTTAGTAAAAATTGTTTTACTACAATAACAGTTTGTTATGCTGCCAACTTCGGGTTAAAACGAAGAGATAGAGAGAGAGAGAGAGAGAGAGAGAGAGAGAGAGAGAGGGGAAGATGGAGAAAGAGAAAAGAAAATCCTTCTCTGTCATATTTCAATTCATCAATCTTTCACACAAGTCCCTAAATTATGTTTCCAAATTACGTTTTATCATGTCACGTTTGAATACAGCCAATGATTTCAATCTATTGACTGAATAAGCTGCACTAGTATTCTCATTTCATTTTACAATCCAATAATTCATTCACACAAATGCTGATGATGCGTTTCAAATGACGTTTTTATATATTATAAATAGAATGCTGCTAATTATTTAAAGCTAAATTCCGAATGTGCGTCAACCCTTTTTCCATTAATATTATGAAAATGATCTATGATAAGGGTTCAGACCAATGTTGCAAATATCTTTGATGAAAATATTGAAGAAAGGTTATATTTCTTAAAAAAGAAACACTGTATTTGATTATTACTTTCTATCTTGAGATAACTGTTTTAATCTTTATAATGGGATACAGATTAATATTTGTCTGCCTCTAAATAGACATGTTCAAATACATGCTCGCACTAAGCTGTGCATCTTTATATCTAGAAAACATCATTTGAAACATATTTGATCAAGCATTTGAACAAGACAGAGCTTACAATTCCTATCAACATTTATTGGTTTCTTGAATGATTTTCTAACATAGAAATACTTCGAAGAGAAAAATGTGTATAAATAATGCAGATGAGAAATGTTTAAATAAGAGAAATAACAGTGTGTATACATACTGTACTCTTTTGCGGTTATGAGGTTCATTAAATACATGCTTAAGATACTCAGGGCAGTGCATAACGGTAGGTACTAAACAAGAACTTAGCATAAATTACCATAAATAAAATGGGTTCATAAAATTTTAACAAAAACATAAAAATATTTAAATAAAACGATTAATATGGTCCAAGGTCTTTTTAAGTTGTACCACCTGTAGGGATGCGATACCAATTTTTTCTTTCTCCCGCAATAAAAAATCTGTTCATAATTTCATAATTTTATTTTTTAATGAATAAAATACTTGTAAATGAAACCGATTGTTTCGCGCATTTCTTGCGAACATTTAGGATGGAAATAAATTGAAGACCTTAATTTCACATCACATTATTTATATCAAGCAGGCATATTGCTGACATACTTTGGTGTGTAATAAACAATACTGCTTCTGCCAAGGCAGAGAAATGATTTCTCTGCAAAAGTATGGACGGTATAAGAAAACTATTTAATTATTTGTTGTATGCCCTTATGCCTTTCACCATACATCTATCAAGAAATGGGCAATAGATGTACCTGCTTACGATACCACAAGCAGCTTGTTTTAGATGTAAAGGAATTGTCTTTTAGTTCTAAAGTGTGAATGAGTGTGAATAGGGGGTAGACCTTGAAACATAGGATTTCCCAAAATACCGAAATAATAAAAAACTTACAGAAATTAAAACAATAAAAACCAATGATGCAAATCATTACATTGAACACTCTTAAAAAAAAGAAAAAGTTCATGCATAAAATTCTCTCATCAAGAAACCAATAATTAAAAAATGTTCAGCATTTAAACAAATCAACAATCAGGAAATAACAAAATCTTAGTAAAATATTTGACATAGAAAACCCATAGAACATCGGATAGCGCAAAGAAATCTGACCATACAACAATAATCCACAGAAATAATAAATAGATCTGTTTAAATGCTCAAAACCATCTGCCAGTCATAGTATTCATAATAACATTTTAAACTTTTTTTTTTGTTTGTCGTCATCCCGACCTCATAATTTACTATATACATGATTCAAAAATAAGTACAACGTGTATTCTGCTCTGTACAATTCATTTTATCTGGGTAAATCTTTCTCTAAAGTCTTTACAAGTCTCTTTCTCTTTATACTGTACATATCATGAGTTTAATGCAAAGATAAAAGCAAATGGTGGATAATGAATGGTAGGGATAGAAGAGAATTAAGAGGGATAGTTAAGAGGAGAGGAAAGATAGAAGAGATAAATTGAGACGGATAGAGTGTGGGATGGATAGAAGAGCAAACAGAGGAGAGAGATTGGAAATATTTTGAAAATGGAAAGATAGTGTTTGGGAGAGAGGAAGGATGTGGGATAAAAGAGAATATTGAAAGGGAGAAGAAAAAAAAAGTTAAATAGATAAAATGTGAGGGAATATGAGGAGGGAATATGAGAAGAAAGAGATTGACAGAACAAAAGAAGCAGAGATTCAGTAGGATAAAAACAGGCATTAGGGAGCAATAAATAGAAATAAAAAGGATGACGGATAGATGAGGAGAAATCAATATCGGAGGGTGACTGAAGAAAAACAGAAAAAGAGAAGAAAAAAAAAGAAGAAGAAATGAAGTGGGTAGGGAGAGAAGTGTACGTCTAAAATTCGAGGTATTCATAATTATGTCTACACCTTACAAACCTAAATATCTACATCTATTTCAAGAAGAATAAAAAAAAGAAATAGAATATAGAGTTGCATCACAACAGACTTATAAAGTTAATTGACGCATGAGGGCAGAAACAATGTGTATATAGTTCATATCTAGAATAGATATCATGTCTATCTTCAGCTGTATGTTGAATGTCCAAGTATTACTTTTTTTTCTTTTGTGTGTGTGTGTGTGTTGGGGGGGGGGGGGAGTTGAAAGGTACTTTCCTATGTAATATTATATAAAAGATATATACAGAATTCCAAAGTATGGAACTCTGCTTCTCACAACCCCATAAAACAAACACTTTGATCCTGAAAAGAAAAAAAATGTTGTACATCATTCTTTCTCTTGAGTTTTAGCAAGGTTGAGCAACATTCTAGTAACATCGATTGTCATACCATCTTATTGTTTATTTGTACAGTCACTGGAATTACACTGCCATTATTGATGACTTCACTGATAAAAAAAAAACATGACAACCATGAAAAGGGTTCACTGTGGTAAAACTTGAAGACTTGGGGTAATAATAACATACCCATGCACATCAACATAGATATTGGTTCTTACATGACAAGAGAATGAATATACGGGGCTATTTGGAGGTAGATTCTTTTCTTCTTCACAGCTTAAAAAGAGACCTACAGGTAAAAAAAAAAATGGCAAGAGCATTTTTATGATCTCCCTTATTAAAAAATATAAAGTTTTTCCTATTATTTCAGAAATTTGATAATGAATTTTCATTAAAAGTCAGAGTAGGGACTATAAATATTTTGTTTAAAAACTTAATACATGCCGATGTATAAAAGGCAATGCGTAATACCTTCATGTTAAAAAGTCAAATTAAATTGTTTAAAAGATTTTAATTTAAATTTAGAATTAATTGCTAAAATTGCATTTGAGCCCATTCTAGTTGTTCTGGATACATTAATTATTTTGCAGCCCCAAGTTTGTTGCTACTTTTCAGTTATCATTTATAGTTGATAGAGTTGTTTGATCATTGGAAGTTTGGGGAATGACTATTCTCATATACTGGTAAGTGTGTCATTTAGAAATATATGCAGCCTGTATAGTGACTCCTTTCTTGATGTATTATGTTACCTTCGTATTAAAAACCCCTTGAATACCATTAACATGTTTTTAATAATGACATACTTACAATTAGGAAATCCACCTAACATACTATAATCATTACATGGATTATTCAGAAATATTCAATTCATTCAATACTGATTGGAGAGAAAATTTTAAAAAGGAGATAAGACAGCAAGAGAGAGAGAGATAAGCTTGATTTTGTACAAAAACATTTAAATTCAGCTGCAAAGCAATGCTTCTTACAAGTCTTGATCTGTCTATACTTTCTCCTTCACTTTTCTTGTTCTTTTTATGCTTTAGAATGAGGTCAGGAATATAATGTCAGACATTTCCACATCTACTGCTCAGAAATTGGTCAAACTTCTTGTTTAGTGTTCCCATACGCAAGACCAAGATTATTTTCGGAAATAGTTACGCAACTCCGAAAAGAGCGAAGGAAGGCCGTGACGTTTCATTTTAGAATACACATTGTATTGGAATTCTGTCTATAGATTTGTCAAATACACAAACAGCAACAATTTTGAAAATACCTTTTAGATAGATATTGACTACGAAGTTTTCCCCATAGGGATGTAATGGTATTGACCTTTTGGAGAATAAACTTATAAATATTTTTTTTAAATTGTTCACAACTGAGGTATTATGAACTGATTGCAAACATGAGCCTCATTTTATTGAGAATAACACATGCCAATATTTTTGTCCCTTAGTGTGGCATCTTGCCTGATGATTGGACCAAGGGACTCCTTGGTGTGTCTGTGAGGCCTTGTTAGAGGTAATATGCTCTTGCGGCGCCTTTCTCTCAATTTTGGTGGGAAGAAGTCATGTCTCCTTGTCCTGATAGGGTATGTTGCAGCTATAGTTCGTAGAATCATGACTAAATGCGAAGCTAGATAAGATGGTGACCGCGGTTATTCTTATATTGAACACGACATACCCAACAAGCGTGATGATCCTAATGATTTCCGTCATTTAATGTTTCCATCCTGATGTTTGTTTTGCATGGAGCACTTGGCTAGAAGATGTGGTTCAAGGATTCCGTTAACTACTCCTCCAAAGTGATTTTAAACTTGGTGAGAATTACCCATCACAATGACAAGCTCTAGGGCTAACATTCAGTTGCAAAACCAGCACAAGATACTATCTACAGTAGGTCTTTCAGCTATCTATGAGAGTAAACTAGCAGCTAGTGAAGTATCACAACAGAGGTCAATGTGATGCTACAGGGCTCTGTTGAACACACACACCAACCATGGGTGAATCGTCTGCTTGTCTTGTTGTCTGAGAGTTCACAAGCCCCGTGC
The DNA here is from genome assembly GCA_940671915.1 of Paracentrotus lividus. Lineage (NCBI taxonomy): Eukaryota > Metazoa > Echinodermata > Echinoidea > Camarodonta > Echinidae > Paracentrotus > Paracentrotus lividus. Next base: position 29,555,537 of record CALNVZ010000174.1, on the reverse strand, counting down.
TGACTGCAGACTGCACCGGTAAAGCAAACGCATACGGGACGGTGGTCGCACCGCTCACGTTACTCGTCAACGCGATACCCCCCGTGCCCGTCGTCGTCCCGTGTAAATGGGGATTGTTTATAAGCGTCTGTTGCGTCGACGACGGGTGGTGGTGTGCGGGTATTGCATAAGCGCCCATAGGCATGTTTAACGAACCGCTACTCAACGAGCTGCTCGGTGTGTTCTCAAGTGAACTATGCGAGGAATACACGTAACCGGGCGTGGTCACGATACCGGCTTGATGCACGTGGGGCATCCCCATTGTCACTGGTATAGTTGGGATACCCATTGTCACTATGGGAGCCTGTAACACAGTTTGAGATAAATTCACGTTACTAGCTGGTACAGCCGGTGATGGTAGGCTATGTCCATGCGATGAGTGATGATGGTGGTGTTTACGACTGTGGGGATGAGGATACGTGTGGGAGCTAGAGTGTCCATGTGCACTGCTGGATGACGATGCAAACGCGACATCACCACTCGACATCCCTGACGTCAGGCTCGAATGCGATGACATTGATTCATAGTCCATTGCACCTGCCGAGCTGCCAGGGTGTTGATGTCCTAGGGCATGGTTTGAACTGCTGTTCTGGTGGGTTGGATCTGATTGGGCCCGACCACCGGACCCTGAGCCGTGGTTAGAACCGCCTGTTGCTCCTCCTGAAAATACAGATGCAAACAATGGAAATTAATTTTCTTTTTGATGTTTATGAAAAAAAGGAGTTTCTTTGAATTTTAGTAATAATAGATTTATAAATATAATCTATATTTATGTATTTATGAATATAATCTCAAATTAAAATAGAAGTCCACAATATTCTGAATAACAACAACTGGATGGAACCATTCATTAATAGTGGCCAAAGTACTAGCTACAACTGAATCAGACCAGTCTAGATCAATTTCATTCAACCTTCTAGCTATTAAGTCACAACAGTCTATAGCTGTGTCCAAACCATGAGCTGCAACTGTATCATACCAGTCTAATTAAATCTGTATCACAACAGTGTACTGCACTGTCCAATTTACACCTGGATCAATCCCCTCTAGGGCAGTATCAACACTAAAACTGGATCAAACTAGTTGAGGCCAGTGTCTTGTACATACCTGAGCTGGAGCCTGAAGAGTGTTCTGCAGGTGGGCTACCAGCCTGGTCCATAGCTGGACTAGCTGAGGTGCTGTTGGACGTATTAGTGCTGCCATCGGCTGTTCTCTTGAAGAAGGAGTGTTGGAGTGCATAGTAGGGCTTTATCCTAATGGCTGGATCATACTCCAACATCCTAGGGAGACATAAAGAAAAGGCTTGAAGCATTGTACAATTTGTTCTATCATCAATTACGCATATTGCTCAAAATTATTCCCCAAAACTTATTAGAGCTTGAAAAATAGAAATGTATCGTTATTATTTAAGTATTGCATTAAAAAAAAAAAATCTTTAAAAGTTTTTATATTTGAGAGGGGGGGGGTATATACAAAGAACATCACTGTTTCTGAATTATTAGAGGTTGATGGCAAACAAGAAAATTTCCTCACTTTACGCCCAACTGCTTGTTAAAAACATATGACATTTCTTGTCCTAAAAAGATATCCGACAACCCTCCCCCTGTTTAAAACAGTCTGTAAAACAGTCCGGCAATGGTAGAAAACTCAGTTCACTTACCTTAATATGAGGTCTTTGAATTTGAGATAATCTGAGACAGTATGACCCGGTTCTCCAGCTCTCTTCCCCTGGTCCACCTAGCTCCACTCCAAGATGTCATGGAGCTTTCTTGTACAGGACTTTTATACTAAAGAACAAGAACAAGTGGATTAGTAAATTACGCGATGCGCAATATATGTCCCCGCGATAATGTAAAATTCCCATTATATCACGATCAGTGCTATCACATAAGGCAAACGGAATCGAAATCGGGTAAAAAATGGCGAAGAAGTAGCATTTTGTAGCCAATGTACAATATAGGTCAAAGTCAAGGTCAAAGGGGTCAAAAGTCAAAATTCTGTGAAGAGTTTTGTAGTCCTCACCTAGTGCTATCACATAAAGCAAACGGAATCAAAATCGGATGAAAAATGGCGAAGGAGTAGGATTTTGTAGCCAATTAACAATATAGGTCAAAAATCAAGGTCAAAGGTCAAAATTCTGTGAATAATTTTGTAGCCATCATTAATGCTATCACATAAAGCAAGCGGAATCAAAATTGGATGAAAAATGGTGAAGGAGTAGCATTTTGTAGCCATGTACAATATAAGTAAAAATCAAGGTCAAAGGTGAAGGGGTCAAAAGTCAAATTTTCCGCGAAGAAGTTTTGTAGTCCTCACCTAGTGCTATCAAATAATGCAAACGGAATCGAAATCGGATGAAAAATGGCGAAGGAGTAGCATTTTTTAGCCAATTAACAATAATGGTCAAAAATCAAGGTCAAAGGTCAAAGGGGTCAAAAGTCAAAATTCCGTGAAAATTTTGTAGTCCTCACCTAGTGCTATCCATAAAAAAAACAGAATCGAAATCGGATGAAAAATGGTGAAGGAGTAGCATTTTGTAACCAATAAAGTAAAAGTCAAGGTCAAAGGTCAAAGGGGTCAAAAGTCAAAATTCCGCGAAGAAATTTTGTAGTCCTCACCAACGAACGTAGAGGGCGTCAACAGCTTCGCGTGTTGCTCTAAGGAAGGCCAACTCCGCTCTATTTTTGTGAAGAAAAAAATAGAGCGGTCGTTTTCGATGTTTGTAGATTTGACAAGGACAAGAAATACAGATTTTTTTTTTTATTCATTTATGTATCAAAAAATATATATTGAACTCAAAATATAAAATTTTTATTTTGTTAATACTTTAAAATATTTTTTAGGTAAAAAATATCTAAAATTTAGAAACATTCTTTATTTTGTATATAACGAAATAAAGTTATTGGCGAGGTTGACAACTTTCAAAGGAAATATTTCGCTGTGAAACTGCAAGTTACCTTTATCGTCTGCTATGCTGGCTGTTGAAGAGTTGGGATAAGAAGTAACGTTAAAACTGCAGGAATATGAAGGTCAGATTCTATTTTTTTTTTCTTTTTACCGGAGAAATAGATAAGTGAAGGTTTTTGTCGAACGCTTAGATCTAACGTTATCGTTAGACCTAGATTTCTAGTAAAAAGAGAGTAAAGTCAGTGACGGTACTGATCGACATTCCCGGTATAACAGTTAGACGTTGGCCTAAGTACGCAGCCGGCTACGCCGGGCGACAACTAACCTGACATAGACACTAGCTAGGCCTAACAACATGTCTGTTAAAAGTTTAAAATGTCAATGTCAATGGATTTAGATCTTTTAACGTTACTTAGATCTAACAGTTAGATCTAGATCTATTTGTTTCTGATGACTGGGGGCATCAATTTCCTTGGGAGTCGGGGCATCATCACCTCTTTCCCGCCAATACCGGAAAAACAAGTCAAGTCTTTAAAAAAAAAAAAAAAAAAAAAAAAAAAAAAGTTAGGCCTTAGTTAGGGTGCCTAGTTGGCGTCTCTTCTCGGGGTTTAATCGAAAAGCAGAACCTAAATTTAAAGCCAGAAACAACTTCTCTAACGAAGTAAAATTCGACAGAGTCTCAGAGATCATCAATCAACTTCAAGTTAAACTTAACGTTATACTACGTTAACGTTAGATCTTAACTTTAGTCTTACTCTATCATACATAGTCATAGCGTTAGATCTAAAATTCTAACAACAACGTAGTAAGTTAGACTTAACTAAATTAGGCCTAACGTTAGAATCTACTCTGTTTACGAAGCTGACGATATCATCCAGGGCTTTTCCTAATTTTTAATGATCTGACGATATAAGGAGGCTTCTTGGAGTTTCTTAGGTCAAAGCAGGCTATATAGCCCCGGGCCCCGCTAGGCTAGGAAATTCAGCTCGATCGACCAAGCCAGGTGATCACGCTAGTGTCCGCCGTGCGTCTTGGGCATATGCAGGGTTGGCAAGGAGGGGGCGGCGGCGGGGTAGCTGCGGCAAGCAGCTCAGCTGCTCGAGCCGTGATCAGATAGGCCTACATGCACTTCACCTGCGCCGGGGGCTTAGGCGCAAGGGCTGTTGGCGCTGCGCTGGCTATGCAAGCTAGTAGCTGCGCGTCAGCGCAGCGCTCTGCTTGCACACACGTGTGTATGCGGCTAGCTAGCTCAGCTCAGGGGGCTCAGCCAAAAAAATAGAGCGGTGTGTGACCATCCCGACATGCTTTGCGAGCGGCCCAAAATCGTCTTGTCAAAAATCACATGAATGTAGCCGCCTGGTACAAATCGCTGATAGCAATAATCATTAACATGATGAAGATTATAGATTTTAAAAGTAAAATTTGCAGGTTGTGCAATATTGATTTATGTTAACCTTATTAATTTCTAACAATAAATATTTTTTAAACATCTTAATCTTTCTTAAAATGGTCATAATCTTTCATTTTGTTTTTATGATCGCTAACTAAATCCATCGTAGTGTTGAATCGATGTGTGATTTCGTTGGCATGCCTACTTAAATGTGCGCATATCTCAGCTGCATGCGCGTATGCAGTTAGCCTTCCTTAGAGCAACTGGCGAAGCTGTTGACGCCCCTCTCATACGTTCGTTGGTCCTCACCTAGTGCTATCACATATTGCAAACGGAATCGAAATCGGATGAAAAATGGTGAAGAAGTAGCATTTTTTAGCCAATTAACATTATAGGTCAAAATCAAGGTCAAAGGTCAAAGGGGTCAAAAGACAAAATTCTGTGAAGAAGTTTTGTAGTCCTCACCTTGTGCTATCACATAAAGCAAGCGGAATCGAAATCGGATGAAAAATGGTGAAGGAGTAGCATTTTGTAGCCAATGTGCAATATAAGTAAAAGTCAAGGTCAAAGGTCAAAGGGGTCAAAAGTAAAATTCCGCGAAGAAGTTTTGTAGTCCTCACCTAGTGCTATCAAATAATGCAAACGGAATCGAAATCGGATGAAAAATGGCAAAGGAGTACCATTTTTTAGCCAATTAACAATATAGGTCAAAAATCAAGGTCAAAGGTCAAAGGGGTCAAAAGTCAAAATTCCGTGAAGAAGTTTTGTAGTCCTCACCTAGTGCTATCACATAAAGCAAACAGAATCGAAATCGGATGAAAAATGGCGAAGGAGTAGCATTTTTGTAGCCATTAACATTATAGGTCAAAAATCAGGGTCAAAGGTCAAAGGTCAAAATTTCTGTGAGGAAGTTTTGTAGCTATTACCTAGTGCTATCATATAAAGCAAACGGAATCGAAATCGGATGAAAAATGGCGAAGCAGTAGCAAATTGAAGATTTTGGTCACATACGGACGCACGGACGGACGGACGGATGGACGGACGGACACACACACACATACGTACGGAGCCCGTTTCATAGTCCCCTGCTCGAACTCGTTCGGCGGGTCCCCTGCTCGAACTCGTTCGGCGGGGACAAGTACTTAATAAAGAAACAGGGGTTATACAGGGCTTTAACTTAACCCTAATCAGGCCGGGCTTTTTTGGCTCTCCTATTGGGGGGGGGGGGGGGTTTGAAATTTTGCACAATGGTAGTGTGCAATGGAATCTACAAGTTAGTACTGTTAATTTTTCAGAAATAATGTGATTTTATTTTATATTAATTAATTATGCTAATTTATGCCTAACTCATACTTTTTGCTCTAATTTACTAAATAAAGCTTCTAGAATGCTTAATTTTGGTCTAAATATTAAAAAAAAAAAAAATTTTGGTATCAAATAAATTTTCTTATGTATTTCATTGTTTTTCGAATTTCTTATGTACTTCTTTGTTTTTTGGTCAAAATTGATTGCAGAATCTTTTTGGAGCATAATTACGCTAAAATAAATTAATTTTAGATAATGAAAGTGAAAATAATCATATCTTTGTGAATTAGGTGAGAAAACTCTATTCTGACGGATATTTTTGAAAATCATGCAGCGTCGTAACCGTATGCCCGATTTTTGCGAAAGTGGTTTCAAAAGATGCGCAAGACTTGAAAGTAAAAAGTCATCAAGCGGCGCGGTCAAAAAATTTCGCGGCGGTATGGTAGCGGAAAATGTCGAGGGGGGGGGGGCTGAGTCAGAAGAAGAATGCCATTTTAAATTCTTACCTTCTTTCCGTCTCGACTTCTTTTGAGTACCCAACTCTTCTCAGTCTTGATGAAGTACTTGTGAGCCTTAGGAGCCTGTTCTATGATGTGATTGGGTGGCATTCCTAGCACTTCAATGATCTTGTTCATTTGATCAACCTAAACAGCAAAAATTATTACATAATTGTTAATTTGGTGTTCACAGACATATTATCAATCAATTGTAATTATCTACATCCAGGGACAGACTATCTGAAAGATATGATCTGGGGTCCAATCAGTTTGAAGGCAAATGCACATAGCTTACCCTACATATAACAGTAGACATTACTTCTATATACCAGCTCTTGTAATTTTTCTGTTTAACATCTGTCTTATGATGTGCTTCTCTTTGTGTGTGTGACTTGATTATTATTTTATGGTCAATTCAGACATGTAATTGTAAGCCACTTAATAAGATCATTGCTGCAATTATAAAATTAGATAGATATATTGAGCCTTACATTTCTCTATCACATAATCATTCTCTTAATACTTCTGAGTATCGTCAGCCCATTACTACCCATTACAAAATTACTAATAGTACTGCAAATGTCACTACTGCTACATTTTTTTCTTTTCACATTAAAATTTCACATTACTTATTTATCGATTACGGCACCAATCACTCAATTTTTTATATATTTTAATCATCTCACTTACCTCATTTGAACCACTAAAGAGTGGTTCCCCTGTGTGCATTTCTACCAGTATACAACCAAGACTCCACATATCAATGGCCATGTCATATGATATACCAAGTAATACTTCAGGAGACCTGTAAAACCGACTCTGGATGTATTGGTATATCTGTTCATCAAGAGAAGAAATTTGGAGGGAATAATAAGTAAAGAGCAAATAATATGAATAGAAATAGAAATGTTATATGAGCTGAAGATGGATTAAGAGATCAATCATTAGTAAATTTTGAGATTTTAGTTTGTAAGCTATTGCTGCTCCTATCTTTTATGTGCGATTCTAAAACAAAGAGTAAAAAAAATAAAATAAAAGCAGGAAAAAAAAACAATAGGATTAAAAGCCTTAGTGTATCTATTAATTTTAAAAGCTAGAAATCAGAAATTTCAAAGGAATATACAACACAAGCAGAGTTTGCTAAATTGGTATTTTTACATTGAGTATTTTTTCTGTACTATTTGTCAGTTCTGGAACTGTGTCATTAAAAAAACAAACTCATTGGCTGTGACGTTCTAAATCAATTATTTAACAAATTTGAAGACAGACACATACATTGATTATAGGCCTATATATCAATAAAAAAAATTAAAAAAAAAAAAAAAACTTTGTAGATAGAATATTCTTACCCTCTGTCCTAGCTGACATGAGCTACCAAAGTCAATGATCTTGATAGCACTTCTCTTAGGATTGCACAATAAGATATTCTCTGGCTTCAGATCGCAGTGAATGATGTTCAGCTCGGGCGTCGCCAGAAACAAGAGGGCGGTGCACATTTGTTGCGCAAACTTGCGGGTCAGGTTGAGAGACACGCCCCGGAAGTTGGTGTTTCTCAGGAGGTCGTAGAGGTTGTAGGAGAGCAGCTCAAAGACCAGACAGAGATGATTGCGGAACATGAAGTGCCGCTTTAGTTTCACTGCGGATGGGAGTTACAGAAGGAATTGACAGAACTAAGTGTGGATACTTGACTTATTATATTGCATTGTGAGAGAAGCTTTCTAGAAATTGTTATTAAAGTTTGTAGTTGATAGGATAAAATGTGAAAAATTTTGTGTTCCTTTAATAGTTTGGGAATCATTCAAATAATCACTAAATTCTTGCTGAAAATTTAAAAACAATTGTGTTTTTACAAAGGCTCTCTTTTATAATTATTGAAATACACAATCATTGTTGGGGAACAAAGAATTGCAGGCTTGCTTAGTGACGTAGAAATTACTTGTAATCATTGTAATTGCTTGCTCTATCTCATATACCTATGATACTTCCTGCTAGCACCATGCTTCTTCTCAAGTTCTTAAAGTTACACCTAATTCTGGGATTAATTTCTTATTCCCAAGTCTAGAGACAATGTACCCACTCCCTGAAAAAAAGGAAAATACACATGGCTAATGCAGTCTGCTATTCATACCTATATAATACTTGCTGTCAGCGTCATGTTTGTTCATGAGTTCTAGAAGTCGGACCTCAATTTGAGCTTGGTTGAGAAATGGTTTCTTATTCTTAATAATCTTTATTGCAACGTATTCTTGCTCCTGGTGGTCGTACGCCTTTGCCACCTATAAGTTGGGGAAGAAAAGTATTTAAAAAAAACCACATGGTTAATTAGTTTATTTATTTATTTACATCTAATAGAAGCAATACAATTTTATCAATTCAACTACTCATAATATGAAACTCCTCAGCAAAACGTGCAACAATAGTTTGCTCAAATTATTATGAACCTTGCTACACTTGAATGAAAGGTGACATTTTAAAATGCAAGCAAACTTCACATTCTTTTGTTCTCTTGTATTTGTCTATAAATAGATCTTATTTTTGTCACAGGGTTATCAGAATAGAATGTTTATATATAGTGGGAACGGAGAGAAATGGAGGAAAACTTTTTATATAGTCAAGGAAGTACAATGTTATAGCTTGAAATAAAATGTTACTTCTGTCCAGAAAGATGCTCAATATAGCCCTAAAACACATTTTAGAGCCTGAGCGATGAAAGTTTGATGTCAGATGATCATTTCTAAACAATGTATACATCATTAAGTCTTCTTTTTTAAAGCCCAGCGGGCCTCTTCAAAGAAAATCTTCTAGAAAACATGAACTCCTATTAAGCTTTTCCCAGACATAATAAAAACCCAATTTAGATCCGATATAGCATCCTCCTTCATGTTCAGCCAACATTTTACGTCACCCATTGTTGGTGGTCTATGTTTAGAATGGGAGACGTCAGGTGATTCCTGTCCAGCCATTTTATTATGATCTTGCATGGATTTAATGGCTGCAATGACCTACATGTAGATGACTAGCAGACAAACAATTGTCCTTTTCAATTTCACAATCATTCAGAAACACTAAAAGATATTTTTCCACGAGTCGGCATCTTTGTTCTTTTGATGCTTTTTTTATGTACTTGTGTCACAACTCAAAATTGCAATACCCAGACTCCAAAGAACCTAAATATTAGCCATACGGTACAATTTTGTTTTACTTTATCTAAAATCATCAGGGTGTCATCCGTCTATTATGGTCACACAAAAGGATGAGCAGGGCAGTGACAGTTTTCAGTTGATCAATCATGACAAGAATGAAACCTCAACAAACATGAGAAGGAATCTACTTTGGTATGATATTGATATCTAGGCCTAATACTTGTTTTACGATAGAGAAAGTGATATTAATATTTGAATCAAATTTGTAATTAATTCTTTGTTTACTTTTTGCTACAGTGTAAACTTACAAATTACGATGCACATTAACCTACCAAACACATACATGTACAACCTACATTCATATTAAATTTTCTAAAAGAACTAGTTCAACATTTCCATCAATGGAGACAATGGGGAAGGCTGAACAGAAAACAGGACAGATGGGGACTATCATTATTCTTATCAAAATCTAGCATGCCATCTGTAAAAATTGCATATTGGAAGATTGATGAGTTCATGCTCTAATTGCATTCATGTCAAAACGGTCATTATGTCTGAAATTAACTTTATAATTATTTGTGATTATTAATGACTGTCTATTTTATAGAAATCAACGTTGAGTTTCACTACACGTAGATACCCCACTGTGTCTTTGTATTCATACACATTAATTGTGTAATAAAAATGGAGTCTTTTTCAAAAGGCATCCAAGGTAAGCTAACTTTCCTATTAAGAACAGTTGTATGGGTATATTTCTCTTTCCCAAAATTTATTCTATCGAAAATCATGTCCATATGCAAGACTGCACATCATTCCCCAAGCACGGAGTTTAGTTCCCAGTCTTTAACTCATCCCTCCCCCTATATATCTCAATAAATAATAATAATACTACTATTATTTATAATGCACTTTTCCCATAGTTGCCGAAAACAAACAATTATGGTATTCAATCCTGAAGCAGACATCATTCCTATACCTTTCCATGAGCGCCACATCCTACCACTGAGATGATTTGGTACCTCCATAACACTCCTTCTTCATAGATGTTGCAGGAGGCCTTAGAACTCTTAATGGTTTCCTTACCCCAAAGAGCCGAGGCCAGATCATAATCAATCCTACTCCTCATTGTCTAGGTAGCTAGACGAGTCTAGGCAGTAATGTTCAAAATATACTGTGATCCAAGGTGTGTTGTCCAAGGAATGACTGCTATACATCTGGTATTTTCCTACATCATGTTGTTATCTTCTTCAGAACAATTTTTGATGTGGTGATTTTAAAAGACCCATCAGTAGAGCAACAATATTTTGAGGGCTGTTTCTTGGTCATCTACAAGTTCCATCACAAGTTCCATCAGCAAGAGAGTATTGCATTCAAGAAATGAATAATTTTGTAGACATGTGTGCACTGGATATATTTGCCTCTAGACTTTCAATATGGCCAACGCTATGTCCTGTGACTGACTTTGGCAAACGAAGCAACACAATCATACAGGTCCAACCTTCTTGAGGTATGTTTATTCCAAGTAATATATTTCCAAGGCAAAGAGACTGGTCGAACAGATGTATAACAACCATTGAGCTGCTATAAAATGGAGTAGGACCATGATGCAACAATTACCAGGAACATACTCCAGCAACTTGAAATAATGTGGTATTTCTATATTTTCCCTGCTTTATAAAGCATTCCAAATGGGACGTGGAACTGGATTTCAAGTTGGAACTTGTCCAGACCTGTGTTGACCTCTAACACAAGAGAAAGGAATTGCACACTGGGGGCGATATTAGGGTATGCACCCTCTCAGCAAATAATGCAATAGCTGGGACTGTACACCCACTGCCTTGTTCAGGATAGCTGGGACAATAAATACATTCAACACCCGTGTGCTCTGGTTCCACACAAAGAGAAGACTTTGTGGATTGGGTGGGAAGACTTTCTATAGGTATTAACTGACTTTCCAGTCCTGCTAAACTGGTAGATCTTGTATTCATTCAGAGATTAAGCCTTATAATCCTGGTAACTGTATATCCTGAACTATTTGGTATGTGAGTGTGTAACCACTGGTGTAAAGAGGATTAATTTTTGAAAGGGAATCCTTTTTTGTAACAGGCTGGTCAAGTAGTGTGCTGTTCCCATGAAGCTTACAGGTACAGGAAAATTAACCCAGAGCTCTGTTACCACAATATCAAATAGAAAACGATGCTAGCAGGACTTGCATGTATAGTTACTACTGATAATAGGGTATTAAAACCCCCGTCAACTCTTCAAAAAGATTCCATGATATTTGTTTTGACTATTGCTCCTCTATAAATTCCATACACAAATTAAAATAACTAATTTTAACCTTAACTTATACTTAACACCACACCCTACTCTAAACTTAATTCTAAACCTCACATACAACCCTGATAAAAATAACCTAACTCTAGTAATTGCTGCAGGAGCAAAGACATGTCACACTCAAAAAGAATGTAAAGGCTGTCACAAGTTCTCTCTTAAAACTAAGTGTTTTCATAGGTGTATGTAGTTAGGGACGTGTATGTAAATGACAGTAACTAGCACCTACATGTACAGCCTGATAAATATGAATTCTTCAATAGTATGCACCCTGTAATAACAAAATTACTAAATGTACATCATGAATATTCAATCATCAGATATTGTGTGCTTAGTCTTCTTCAGACTATAGATTAACTTGAGTGGTTACAAACTAGATCAGTAGGTATCCTTAATCCTGCATTTATCTTAACATGAGCCATACCCTACAACCATAACTCTACCCTACCTGTGAACAAGTAGCTTTATAATATTACCAGGATTATGTATGGTTTGTAGGCATTGGATACAACTCAATCTCTCTTGTTAAATAATGGGGCTCTACAGGCTTAGAATAATGGCAATGACATTTCAGATGGTGAAGAGTTAAAACAAAAAGGCAAGGACTGATGGACTGACTGACAACCATTTGTTTCTGCTCAATAAGTAATGAACTCGACTTTCAATGTCATCAGACATTTCTTCTTCTTCAAAATACAGTCTGGTGTATTGTCATAATAAGGAGACTATATCTGACAAAGTAGAAGAAGAAGAAGACCTCTAAAAGTCAGTTTCAAGGTCCTGTTCCACAAAGTAAATGATTGTCATAATTATAAAACAAATCAACCTTCAGCCAATCAAATTCATTGATTTCAGTAGCTTTTATCAATAGCTGTCATATTACATTGATGACATGTTACATGAAACAGGGACAGTGCTTCAATTGGTCCTTGGGGTCTTTCAAGAATTCTTTGTCAAGTATATGAGAGACCTTTCAAGTGGGGTGAAGATCATAGATAATAAAAGCTTACAGGATTTACTCTAATCCTAAGGATAAAAGGATTAACTTATTCTTCTTTAGAGGGAGAATCATCCCACTGGGTTTATACAAAACTCCTTGTAATATTCTTGTTAATCTGCTGTACAACACAAATATGGGGTATCATTGGCACAGAAATTTCAGAGGTATGCAAGTTCTATTAATTGTGTGTTGGAAAGGTATGTCCACTTTTGTTGTATATTGTTGTAAAGGGAGAGTGGGGAGAGTGCCCCAGGTATACATGTACCATACCAGAATGTCACACAAGTTACCTCAGCCCCACTTGTATCACCAAACCATAACAGCAAGTAATATGATGTAACTAGAAGAACGCAGCAACCGTTTATCAATTTCCAGGAGAGGGAAGGGCATGCTAGTAAGCACCCTTTCTGGCAAGCTTAGAATTTACATCTTGCCATAGGATGTGTGTCCTCTCTGCGATTCATACCCAATAACATCAAACCAGAAATTTTTGCGAATTGTTACAAATTTACGATACCGAATAATGTACATTTTCATATTTCTTGGCATATATGTTTCCTAACTCTTAAGCCTTCGTTGAATTCATAACAGTAAAATGCTTGCAAAAATTGCTGGTTTGACCTTATATTATTGATTTATTTACTAAAGCGCAACACCGTTCCAATGTTAAAGGAAGACATACCTGTCCAAATGAGCCTTTTCCGATGAGGGAGTCGATTTCGTAGCGGTCATTCCACTTCTCACCATTCTTGATAATGTAGTCGTAATTGTCATCGTCGTAGCCGTCGTTATAGAGCCGTTTTTCCTTCTTATGGCTTGTGTCGTCCCCCTGCGCAGGTAACGCTCTCCTCTTCTTCTTGGCATAGTACACCTAGGAATGATTTGTCAAGGTCTTAGTAGTTGAAATGGTAATGATGGTTGGGATTTGGGGTTCCAATTTGAAGAAAGGAAATATGTCAAAACAGTGTAATATGACTACCAGCTCTCTGAAGACAAAGTTAAAATATGTCAGCTTAATTTACCAATACTTAAGACCTGAAATATTAACTCCTATTCCAATATGCAATTAAATTGAAAGTATTGGGGTAAAGAAAGAAGAAGATTGTTTTGTGTGTGATACTGATTACGTCTGTGCATTGTTTTATTTGCTATCTGAGTTGTCTGTTTGGTAACATAATGTTGATTCATGTCTCCCTCTTTCCTCATTAAGCTCAAAATGTTATAAATAGGAACACACCAATTTGGACAAACTATTTCAAGGCAGTTTCCTCAATTACAGAGAATATAGCAGGTAAGTGACTACAAAAGCAGACGAAAGGATATAACAGGAAAAATTGTTGAACTAATTGACAATTAAGGATGGGAGAAAAACATCCAGATAGATTCTCTAAAACATCTCTCTTTTTTTCTCTTGGCAAGAAACATGAATGGATTGCATAATTAGCAGTCCTGTTTACAGGTGTTGATTAAAATCAATGAAGAAAATGAATTAAATTCATACCTCATTGATGTGTTTATAGGTCTTGATAAGGTCGATGCTCAGCTTTCTAAGGGGTGCGTGGGTCGCATCCCTGAAGGTATGTGGGATACGACTCTGCATTGCTGCCATCTCCTCCGCCTGCTGCTGCAGGACCACAGGCTCACGATGCGTCGTGCTGGGGCCAATAGGAGTCTCCTGGAAAAAACAAACAGGAAAGTAAGTATGTGGGGACACACAAACTTTTAAATGAATTACAAAGAGCGTTTAGAAGCGTGAAAGTGAGTATGTGGGACCAATAGGGATCTCCTGAAAAGAGTAATAAATCCTTAACAGTGTGGTTTTGGGACACGATGATGACAACAAAGATGATGATAGCGGTAGAAATGTTGATGGTGGTATTGATGTCTAAGTGAGTGGTAATTGTGATACATTTTAGCTGCGATGTTGTGGTGGCGGTCATTGATATTTATGATAGCATTTTTGCAAGTTTGCAGTGAAAGATGATGGACAAATTGCAATATCAATGAAGATTGTGAAGACGATGTTCAATGACGTTGAATATGAGTTACCTGTGAGGCTGGATGGTTAGCTGGCTGTCCGTTAAGTTGGGTAGTGGAGCAGTGTACCGACATGTCGCCGTTCATCTGCTCCGTCAAACAATACACATCATCACAACCATTCAGACTACTGCGTCCTAAACAAGAAAAATAAACAAAGAAAACAATTTGTTATATTCTGCTTCTTCAAAATAATCAGGTCAGATACTATTATTGATCTGATGTAAATGCCTACTGCATTAATTGCCTCTTGCAAGGATAATTTTTATATAATATAATATAAATATAGGATTTTATTATAAATTTATACTAATTCAATAGATGGGTATGAAGTGATATACTTAGATTTTTAATTCTGATGTGGACATTTTTCATTTCTTTGTGCATTTTGGTTTGTTTGAACAAAGAAAGAAACTGACCAGAAATATATGTGGGGGGAAAAAAAAAAAAAAAGGGCAAAGAAAATGGAATTCACATTTTCTTTATTCTTCATTCCTGTTTGTATTGTTACCATAGGTCATACTCATGATGATGAAAAACGCTTGACTTTTGCAAAGCATCATATCGAAGTTTGAAACTTAATACAATCTCTATTTGATTAGTAACAGTTCAAGAAACGGGTGTAAAGTGGTTCAAGTTACTGAAGAAATTCCATTACTGAGTCACGCAACTAATATCTTCCAGCTGTGCGTGCACAGCCGATACCACTGGTCATCATCAACGGCCATTTGCGGGGACACGGCCGTACAGATGACCCCTTTGGACGTGTCCTACTTTTGACCAGGCTTCAATCAATGCATATTTACTTTCAGCCAGCCAGCATAGAATGGTTTGCGAAGAAAGAGGGGTTCTTGGAGTAAGAAAGAGGGGTTCTTGGAGTGAGAAAGAAAACTGTGAATGGGTGAGAGCTAGAGGGGTAAAGTTACTAAGTGATGGGCAGGTTGCATAGTCTGTGCAATAAGACTTTAGTCATCTTACTCATATAAAAATAAATCCATTAACTATTCAGATCTATGGAAAAGGCCCAGTGATTCCTGCTGTGGAGACATGGCCTAACACTACTAGTTGAATTCCCACCTTCAAATCCTGGACCTGACTACCCCAACTCTAACCATTAATAAACATCAAGGTACAACTCTTTCTTACAAAAAAAAATAAATAAAATAAATGAATAAATAAAACAAAAATAATAATAACATTAATAAAGTCTGGGGAAAATCGATGGAACAAATCCTAGTCGATGACTTATAATAACAAAAAAGCATAAATCCCTTATTTATCAATAAATGTATCAATTTAGCACCAAGCAACACACTTATAATCTAAAATGACCTTGACACTTTAAACAATTTTTTAAAATAGAGCTTAGGACAGCAATTTAAAGAAGCCACGAGTACAAGTGCAGTAACACATTGATTTGAAAATGTTCTTTAATAGGAGGTTGATGAAATTCTACTTCAATAAGACGTTAAGAGTTAAAGTGAAATGTGGTCTAGGTGTTACAAATTTTTTTTTTCCAAAATGAAGTTTTTGCCAATAGACTAGCCTGATTGGTCATCACTGAAGAGCTCTTTGGGTCGACTAAAATATCTTGAAATACGTGACCATGTATATATCCTACACACACAAACAGCCGAAAATGTAAAGTGGTGCTACAATGTACATGTAATTATATAAATTTAACAGATATGAGGGATTTTACTTTGCACATTAAAACTATTAAATAATAAAATAAAAAAAATCCTTTTTCATTTAAAACTTTGTAATAATAAAATTCCTTAAAAGATTTTCATATTGAAATACTATTTTCAACCTAAAAAACATGCTTTAATTAATCCCAGTAATTCATATTTACACAAGTACTTTGAACTCATTTTCCCACCCACATATTTGTACAATGTAATTGGTGTGGACATACAAATGTAACCCAAATCTCAACACATGTAGCAATACTAAATTTCCAGACTGAAAATGTACTCTTGTTTTTGTAAACAATAGACAAGCAGGATACCGAATTGGGCTGCACCCCGCCCCCAACATTAACAATGCCCCCTCTTTTTTTTTATACACAATCAACCAGGTCCTTCTGATAGGACTTCAAAAGGCACATTTCTTGGTTACTGCATTTGTCCAAGAGTTTTACTTTCCTACCATCATAAAAACACAACCAATAAATTTATCTTGCATTATTTATATCTTCCTAGCTCAGAAGAATGCCATGATTGGAAAAACAGAAGAGAAATAGAAATTTGTGTTATTTTCAGCTCATTGATCATCTATGTTTAGACGACATTAGAGTGAAAATAAATGCATCTGACGTCACATTATGATCACTGAGAGTGAACGAAAGTAAACAGGAGTTGTTTACATGTCGTCTAGGATCATGGATCATGTGTAATGTAATCTATTTTTTACACTGTTTGTTGTATGCAAATACAGGCATTATTGTTATAAAATTGAGAATCCATAATAACATGTTTCAGAAACATCACAATCTCTTTCTGTCTGTCTCTCTCTCTCTTTCTCCACTCGCTCGCTACTGAACTTCCTTTTAAACGTACTTCTTCTCCAAGATAATGTAGATCTTTTGCCCTTATAAAAAGTATAGCCTTTTTCTCTCATAAATATAAGACTTTACCCAAAAATAGACATGTTTGTTATGAATTACAATATCTCTCCCTCTCTCTCTAGTAATATAGGCCTACAATGTAGTAATGAAAAGAACAATAACACATACACAGACAGAGAGAAGGAATGAATAACATTAGCACATTATAAACATCGCATCGCATCCATGTACTTTAGAACATACATGTAACTATGACGATCAATGCTCTACACAGTCTGCTTTTACACACAACGCACAAATACATGCATGTGTGATGTGCACTGTATTCAACACTCCATTTATGTGTCTTCAAAACATTGGGCGGCAGTTTGCGGGGGCGGCGTCTCGCAAATTGCCGTTTCTGCATTCATGGGGGATAGAATTGCTCTCGTCTCGGCTGACGAAAACACGGTGGTAGACATTGGTGCATACAGGGGAGAAAGAAGGCAAATGTATTGTAAAGGATAGGTAGTAATGAAAATTGAGATGTAATAATGTGTGTGGGCAGAGATAGAATATACTGGAAGAAAAGGACAATATTATATAAATCATTAGGTAAAAGGGAGTTTATAATTGAGTTTCCTAATCTGTTTTGCAACTGAAAGTGATGTTATTGCATTTCCCCCTTTTATCCTTTAATATCAAGGCATTTATTTGCAACTACATCAATATACAATATAATTTTAAAATCATTTGCAAGTATATTCATGCAGACAAGATGAATAATGAAACAGGAAAAAGAGAGACAGAGAGGCAGAGATGAAGAGAGAATGAGATAAAGAAAGAACATGGAGGATGTGGCAGACAAAGATATAAATAGAAAGGGGATGAGAGAGATAAAGAAATGAGTGCTGTAAGGTGGAGAGAGTGTCATGAGGTGTACACTAAAAGATACAGAGAAGGGTAGAAATACAGGGCATGCTTGAGCAAAGAAGATCATGAGATGCTGTTTAAATCAACATCTGCATGAGCACGAACGAGCCAACGAACCAGGGTTTCAAAACAAGAGAAGACTAACGCCCACGCACATCCAGACAGGGAGACCGTGGATGAGAGTAAGAGAGATGGAGAGAAGAAAGGAGAAGGGGGAAAGAGAGATGGAAAGGTAGAGAGGAGTAATAGAGAAGTTAAGAGTAGGTACAGAAGAGATTGATGGGAGAGAGAGAAAGGGTAAGAGAAGAGGATAGAAGAAGAAAGTGAGAAAGGGAGATGGAGAATAAGATGAAGTTCAGAAGTTCATCCATGTTGTTCTCTCCTCCCGTCCATAATCAGTGAGTGGGAGGCGTACTTTTCTCCTCTCGTTCGTTCGCTCGCTAGTCCCTGCTTTATATTCTAAAAGGACACTATTTGGAACACCCTCCCTGTATCCTAAAATTTGACATGCCTCCTCAATTTCCCCATTATTATTTTTTATATATTTCTACAGCTAATGCATGAATTTAAAAATGGATGTCTTTTCTTTTATGATTCTGCATGTAAAAAAAAAAATGTATTAAATCCCCTTTTTCTTTACACAAGCCCTTTCCTGTACTATATTTTTTTTTTTTGGGAGGAGGGGGGGAGGGGGTCTTCTAAGAAATTTACTTTGCCTAGTATCACAGAAAATTATCAACATATTTTTTTTTCAAATTTAAATCTTCAAAATTCCCTTTCAAATTTAACCATTTCCATTCTTTTCTCTTACTAATAATCAATCCTTTACAAGTTTGCCTTCCTTCCTTTTTTGTACAAGCACTTTACCCTGTCCGCCACATTATTTAGCAGTATCTCAACACAAATTAAATTACTTTTGTTTTTTTTATTTTTTGGCACTTGATTACCAGTACATGAAAATCTATCATATTTTATCACAATGAAAATGAAAAATTAAAATGCTCCAAATTTTATTGTCCGCAAAGGATATTTATTTTGCCCCTTTACTCGTGGGCCCGGCAGCCGCTGAGCAGCGCCAGAAGGACGTTGCTCTATCCCCCTCTTGTTGAATGCCAAACACCAATGTATTCCCTCCCGTTCATCGACTCCTCAACATATAGTATATAATAGAAATACTGGTCTGGAGCATTTCCATGGCAATCAGGTAAATATTTCTAGACGTGAATGTGAAATGATGCAAGATAATACATCCTGTGATTATTTGTAAGCTTCCTGTGCATTCTTTTATGGTACTCTAATCGCTTGCCATTTTTCATAAGTTTCTTCTGCCTCACCTGTCTTCAGCTCCCAACATTTGTTAGTATATTTTTCTTTCGATTCATATACAGTCTGTGTAAAAAATAAAAAAAAGAAAAAAAAAAGGTACAGTCGGGCAAAAATTATTTAGCTATGAAATCTTCTCAAATGATGTGCGTACATGTATGTGGCACCAACTTAAAGCCAAAAGATCCTTCTCGCTAATGCACTTTGTTTTGTATAATTTGCTTTTGTAAAACAGAAGTTCTGCTAAATTTTGTGCGGCGATGAGCTAATCGAAATTACACACATCTATTGTCTTGGTGCGCTGAATTCATGGCTATTATGTGCAAAACCCATTACAGAAACATCCGCAAAGTACATTTTTTAAAGATTACAGAACACTGGTCATATCTCGAGATTTACAGCACCAAATGGGAAGAAAAAAATTGCAGAAGAAAGCCTAATTTTCCTACTTTATGGAAATATCAAACACTTTTAGAATGTGATTAATTTTTGATAGTTTAAAAAATGTTTTCCAACTGTACCATTTTATTTGACACAGACTGTAGATAGCTAGACGGGCATTAATGGTACATATTCCTTTCACTTTATTTTTTTGAAACTGCTCTTTCTATTTCCATCCATAACTGTCTTTCTTGTGGTGTGTGTGCTTTTTGTTTCACCATCACCAGAGCTTTATAATTGTAACACGTACAATTCGCGGTGGTATGTACTGATATGTGAAATGTGTAATGTCACCATCACTAAATACCCCGTAAATGTATATCTGCATTTTTTTTCATAAGATATTTGTTTAAAAAAAAAAAAAAATCTATAAACACAAGAAAATATATTGCTTTTATAATTTCATGGTATCATAATATCACTTTCACATTACGCCCATCATTCTTCTTTTTTTTCTTTTTCTGATACTAACACTGTATGTCACTTTTATGTCATTGAAATGGATCGAGATTGGTTTAGGAGGGAAACATATAGTTTCATACCATAACACTTAAGTTACGCCATCCTGTTTTTCTTATTGAAATTTGAAAAAGGTGTGTCATTGTATGTCGGATACATTTCATCAAAATTGAAAAGGATCTTTAGTTTGGATGGAAATAAGAAGACAACATATCACTTTCACAAAGTCATCATCACTGGAGTATTAGTAAGCTAGAATTAACCAATCACTATTTATATCATGTACATGTATGATTAACCTGTGGGCGTAGGTAGAAATAGAGACCATCACTTTCGGTCAAGTAAAATACAAAGTAAAGAAACCGAGACACACCTACAATCTAAAGTAAACCTATCATAAATAGAATCAATCTGATTCATAAATAAATGTTTTCCATTGAAGGTTATATCACTAGATGCTGTTAATTTCATTTTGCCAACATAATTATAAACACATAGGTCAGTCTGGCATCTCTTCAACATTGCAAGCTAATTGCTTGCTTTACTTTCGAGATATCAAAGATTTCATACTCAAATTTTTAAACCCATCCCCGAATGGGTTTGAAAACCATGTGCATTTCAATACAGCACAACATTAACCATATTTCCTGTTGTGTAATCCCCGTCCCTAGCAGCCTGCTGAGCTTGAAACAGAGGGGTAGTAAATTAACTCTTGTTCGCTATATGCTTAGCATCGTTTGTTACACTGCTTTAAGGCAGTAAATGACTTCCATTTGATCTGAAACTTTCAGTAGTTTGTTTTTACTGTTAGAGCAGTCTAATTTTATTCACTTTGATCTAACTGCTCTTGTTTTTGAAAGTTACCAAATCCAATATACACACAATGTATTTCTTTAAGGATCTACATGTAGAGATTGCAGTTTGAATTAAAAATCATGACCAGACCCTTTCCTGGTAAATAGACCGTACCACTACATGCATGTTATCTTACTGGATATTGACAAATTGATGGCCAATAATAACATATCAGATGTCAACATTACTCTTTTGATTTTCTCAATAAAATACACTTTATTGTTGCTTTCTCTTAGCAGGTACTGTATAAGTGGTTATTTTAGCGGTGACTTTATTTTCGCGAACTTCAGTCATCACCAAAATCGCAAAATTTGCTCTCGCGAATTTCACCAACTAGTCCAAAATCGTGAAAATATCTGTACGTGAAAATATTGGCTTATACAGTTTTTTTATACTGGATATTGACAATTTGATGGCCAATAATAACACATCATATGTCAACATTACTCTTCTGATTTTCTCAATATAATACACTTTATTGTTGCTTTCTCTCAGCAGGTGATACAAATATCAGTCTTTCTGAATGTACCTACATATACATATCAAATGAGTTCCAGTAATGACATTTTTAGCTGACAGACATTTTCAATTTTGCTTTGAAATAATTAACTCAACTGGATAATACATGTACAATGTAGCTGGGGTAATGGTATTCATTTAATCAACATCATTCTAGTTCAAGAAGCCCCAAACATGCATCTAAAAAAAGTTCTTGAAAATAAGAAATATTGTCCCATTTTCCTTCATTAACCGACCGAAATAATCAAGTAACACCATATCAGCCCAAATAAAAATTAAATAAATAAATAAAAATACAAGGCTTGTTTTCAGTTCATTGGTACAATTTTTCCAGGTAACCTCTAAATCTACTTGTTTATTGAACACTATTGTACTTTTTTTTCCCATGACAGAGAAACTGAGCTGGAAATAACACGATGACACACTTTGAACAAAGAACCGGTCAATATTTTTGTCATAATTCTGCGTGTTATAGCGCATCAAGCTCATCCGAACACATAAAGGGATGGTTCAATAGAAAGGTGTAACACTGCCTTGAATGAATCAATAAGGTGTTCGGACGATCTGTTTGTTCCCGATTGATATGTCCAGCTGTTGTGTTTTTATCTGGTAAATATTACATGGGTGACCCTTGGATGACCTCTCAGCTGAACATGACCTAGATAATTCAAGATCACTTGGTGTTGTGAAGTGTTCTTTTTATTTTCTGCAATTAATATCACAAAAATTATGCAGGGCCTTTAAATTGAAATTGGTATCGTTACCAATGCCACAATGAAATTTTGGTCATGAACATGAGGAACTTTGACTTGTTTTTAAAAGCATGAGAGGCTAGAGGCAGACCTAAATGCAAATAAAAATATGCCCTTTTTACGGAAAAAAATGTGACAACTCAAATAGACTAAATGAAAACGTTATCACGATTGAATTTTTCATAAAAACACTACCAGCCAGCCTCAGATGCAGAAAATTCAAACCTATTGCATAACATTATGCAACAAAGTCTGGGCTTCACTCAAGCATCCCAATATGCATTGATGTTAGTCTTAAAATCAAACCTCGCTGTTTCAAAATTTCATATACAGGACATGATAGAGCACTATGAGATAAAGTATTTATTCTTTTTACAAGTTTTTAATATACATGTATAATTTTTTTTTTATTAAAGACTAGTTCGATTTATGAAGCTGCTTCATTTTTTATTCAAAGGACAGTATGGTACATTGTCAAACAAGGTTTGGAATCCCAGACTAGAGTTCATTTAGGGGACAAGCGAAGACTGCATGTACATGAACACATACAAACATATGAGAAATAAATCAAGAGTGCACTGGTGTGTGTGTGTGTGTGTGTGTGTGTCTATGTGTGAGGTTTCTATTCAGTGGCGTACTACTAGTTGCAGTTTTCCAATGGCAATATACACACTTTAGCTGTCCCCTCACACACAAATAATTGCACATCTGGGACTAGATGGTAAAAATGTACACAAGATCAGATAGGGATGGAAAGCAATATTGTTGTCTTTTCCCCCCCTCTACAACATGTATGCAAAATTGAAGGTGATACATATGAAGGGGAAAATGCATTAGGTTAATGACTTGGATGCCTGGGCTTTCTAGGAAACTAAGCTATGATCATAAACTTGACCCAGTATATCAGTTGTTTTTTCCAGGCGTTTCGAATTGGGTCACGAAGCACTGTACAGGCATCGAAATTCAAAGAAACTGGAGCATTTAATCTAGAAAACATAAACATTAGCCTAGAGAGTAAACTGATGATAGATTAGACAAGTTTGAAAATGCTGAATGCAGCAAAATTTCATTATGGACGTTTAAAATACAATTTGTTCCCCCAATTATTTTTTTTAATGACGTGGTGACTATGATTGTGTAGATAGTAATGATAATGACGAGGATAATGACAAAACTGATAAGGATGGAGCTTGAATTTGTTAAGATCAAGCTTTGAAAACCATAAAAAAAAAAAAAACACACACACAAATAATAACAATAATTCTTAAGAATTTCCTCGGGCCAAATTAAAAAGAAAAAGACCTGTTTAGCATTAACGCCCAATTCCTTTTGCCTGCTTTTTCTTGAAAGGGGAAAAAACTTGAGATTCTGCAAATTGACATCACTTCTTTTGTATTGTATCCAGTCTTGAAAAAAAAAAAATCATTTTGAGAGATCATACAGGGCCCAAGACAAAGGTCTGCAGCCATCTTGACCTGGCGATTACTTCGGAAAATGTGTCTGGCGGCCATGTTGAGATGAAAAAATAAGAGGTCTCCTCATGCCTTTTTTTTTCTGCAGATGCATGAGGCTAACAATGTTTTATTGTTATTATGATTATTTTGCCTCATAAAATCAGCTGACACTGCCAAACTGAGCTACTTTACTTTAAAAATAGTAATAAAGAAAATAAATTAAAAAAAAAAAAAAAAAGTAAAAACAGTAAGTCTCAGAACCTCTCGTTAGTTTGAACTCATGACTTTGCAATATTTCCTCCCAAACAGAGCCAAATAAAACAAAAAAATCTTATGAAGAGTGGCTGACTGGGGGGGGGGGGGATTGCAGAAAAAACAAAACTAACACCGGAAATGCAATTGCCATCAGATAATTCCTTCCGATTTGATTCTCTACCTTCTTCATTTCAGTCTTTAAATGGTAGAAAAGCATCCCCGCATGAATCCGAGAGCAGTCGGCTATGAAATAATTGCAACCTTGGAGAAGAGGACTAAAAATAGGCCCCATTAAAAGTCAATTCCTAGGCTGCTCTCCAAAACAGACAAATGACAAACAGGGAAAAAAAGTCTATCGCTTCATCAACACTTGACATGGTCAGCTCTGCAAATAGAATGAGCTTTCTGATCAAAGCCCGCGAGAGAAAAGAATTGATGTGATGTCACATTTTCATATCTAATTTATTAGTGATAATTGTTAGAAGAAATAATAGTGAGAAGCTCTCAATGATAATATTCTGTGGTGCCTCGTAACTTTTCAATTTTATTTGAACATTCCCCTTAACCCTGACAACGTATAGAAATGTTGTTGGCTGGAAAAAAATAAATAAAACAATAAAGATCTGGCAGATCTTAAAAGTGATAACAGTTGAAAAATCCTATTTTCATATTTTATTATAACATTTTAAATCCTATGACCCAGCAAAACAAAGTAAGAAGCCAGTTGCCAGTTAAGAAGTTTTCATTGATTGACTCGTTGTGCTTGTGGGCCGTTGTTTTGCCACAGATGTCTCTGACCCCGCCATAATTGGCGGAAAGACGATATCAGTGCAGTGGAGCGTTCATGCCAAAAAAAAAACCACAGACTTTTAATAAGATAAGCTTGACCGTCACATACTTCCGCAATGTCCGGTGTTTGGATGATTATAAAGCTGATTATCATCCACTGAGAATCTAAAGGGCGTTAGCGTTAACAGCCTTCTAGCTGTCATCAAACCATACGTCCGGTACTCGGATAATTATAAACCGAAATATTTTCGGCGACCATACATGCATTAAGATGAAGAGAAAGGATGCCTTGAAGAAACATCTTTTCTTTTTTTTTTTTCAATCCTGCATTAATCTTGAATAAACAATTATTAAAATATAAATTGTCATAAAAGTTAAGAAAGAAATACGAATACAAATGTTGCCAATTTGAGGAGATTCATTAAAAAAAAAGTTGCTTAATTTTGTCCTGTACACTTAATTATTAATATACACAATACATTCACATCTTCAGTAGATCATATTCCGTATCAAAGATCTATATGTTGCCAATTTACAGGTTTTAAGGCTTACAAACAACAAGCCATTGTCTCTCATCTGTGCCTTTGACAAGATATCGGGTCAAAGACGCCATAGAAATGGTACACTCAATGATGTGTTGATATAACAAGACACTGGGAGAGATGCTATACAATTTAACCTTGCTCCACAAACACAATATCTCATCCACACTTATCCCCGGTTTAAATGTTTAATTTCATAACGTTGCAATAGCTTTCGTTAAAGTCCACTTTGTCTCTAGCTAGCATACCTGCGTCTCTGTCTCCCTCCCTGCGTTAATTACCGAAACGGGGGAGGCTATTTCGGTACATCCGGCCAGATTTGGCGATGGCAGCAAATTTAGCGCTTGACTCGCCCACAGCTGAATGGACAGCTGACGGCACAAGTGGCGTCCGAGTCCCCACACCACCCAGAGCAATCATTTCTTTTAATCTTCTTACATTTTCCTTCATCTTTTTACTCATAGAGGCATAAAGCGGAAAGTGTATCACAAAGGTCTGAATGAAACATTTCTTCTCGTATTGGCACTAATATTCTTTTGCATCACTTTCACAAGGCAAAATGTTAGATAGGCTTTTGAAGCTGTATGAACAAAAGGACATGAATACAAATACCAAAAAAATAATTCTTTTCTCTCATCAATTCCCTCTATTCACATTTCACCAATCCTCCCTTTCATATCCTCTCTCAATTCTTCTTTCCTTTATTTGCATCTCACTGATTAATTCCTTCCATTTATATTTTTTCACATCTTTCCATGCCTCTCCCCCATCACTCTTCATAACTCTTTTCAATTTGGTTGCTCTTCTTTCCTTTAATACATCACGTACTAAACCAATTCTTATTTAATTTGCATCCTCCAAATTAATTCCTTCCGTTAACATCCCTCATCCTCCTCCCTCCCTCCCTCCCTCTCTCCTCATCAATTTATCTCTCTTTCACCTTTACCTAGCACGATTGATTCGTCTGGAGCATTGCATGCAGGCCTGTATGCAATTTGTGAATGGGCTGTAAATGGTTTCCGGACTCAAATTGATTCAGCTCCGTATAGAGTCGGTGGTTCTATTTTGAGAGGCAAGCCACCAGTGAATTATGAATGCGATTAAATCGGCTCCCCAACCAACTAATGAAAAGGGAAGAAGAGACTGAGAGAGAAGAGAGAGGAAGGAAGAAAGAGATAGTTCAGGGTCGTGCATACAGGTGCAGAAAGGAAGGAGAGAAAATCAAGAGCAAGAGAGATATAAGAGAGAAAAGAACAAAGACATGGTGAAAGCAATAGTAGATTGAAAGGCCCCCCCCCAAAAAAAAAAAAAAAAAAAAAAAAAATTAAATATCAGAAGTTTAACAATGTGAATTTTATTTAGTTTTTAATATTAATAATTCATAAAACAATCAATTGAAATATTTCTTGGAAATATTGGCACTTAATCATCTGCAAATCACTAAACTATCGATCTGGGATCACGATCTCCATGAGTAAACCATATTTTACTGTCAGCCACACTCCCAGGTTTTATCACCGATTCTCCGAAAGCTAACCTGAAGAAGATTCCCCTATAAAAATACAATGTCCACTCATTCTGTAAGAAACAGAAGTGAGACATTTTCCAAGAAAACAGGGGGCCCAATAATTTACAAGCCCTTTGCAGATAGTCATTTCCTTGTAGGTCTAGGGTATTTTGTGTGATTCCCCAAATTGAAATTTCAACATATTTTATGTGAGGAAGGGCTTTATGAAATCATATTACATTATTGTGGGAGATGCAGGAAATTAGTTGTTTTTTTTTAATTGTAAGCGGTTCAGAATTAAGTTTTATACCCCAAAACAATAAATTCAACATGTTTTCATAACAATGAACTTTTCAAGAGAGTGCCTAAATAAAAAGTTGGGAGAATCAGTTGTAGGTACATGTAATTACATTTTAAATAGAAGTAAAGTGAAATGAAGAGATGAAGTAAGGTCTTTTTTTACTCTGAAATGATACTTCAGACACATATTTTTCATATCATGTGACGCAAGCCAGAGGAGCGTCACATGTATGAAAACGGGTCAACCTAACGCCCTTTTTCCTTCCAAGACTAGATCACAAAGTAAATGTTGTTATGTTACCCTTGGCAATGACCACATTATGACCCCTTCACAGGTACTCTGCTGCCCTCTCCCACGCCCCCTACCATGCCCCTCCACCATGCACGCCCCCCTACCCTGCACCCATCACTTCAAGGCGTTGTCCATAAGAGGCCAAATGTTGGGGTCCAAATGGAGGGAGCCCGTTATCCTTTCTTTTTCAACTCTGATGGTATTCGGACTATGCCAGAGTTGTATGAGATGGCATACCGTTCTTCCTTCCACAGTTCAGTCTAAGGAACAGACCCTGGTACATGTATATTGCGCTTGCCTTGATTAGATAAGAACTAGTCTACAGGCAAGACACTTACATAAAGGATTATTCGGATTGCATTTATCATTGTGATTTCACAAAAGTGAGGAGATCAGACACATTAGAGTCTATCAAGTGCCTGTTGATCAAGCCAAATTGACTTAACAAGTTTGTTTTCAAATTATTGTCTTTATTGATCTTAGTAAATGAAATCCTAATTGGATGTTTATGTAGAAACAGACTTATGACAAGCAATATCTCAAGAAAGATATAAATAAGACACTTAAGGATTGGTGATGTACATGTATGCACAACAATAAATTTCTAACAACAATTACAATGTATATTAAAATGAAATTACAATTAAAGTCTCACAATTTTGTTTTTATATTTTCAATCACTACATGTAATTAAAATCGTCTTCACATGAAAACAGAATTTCCATTGAGCTCTTCAAAATTTTGATTTGCCTCAAAAGATGTTAAATGACAAAAATAGATAAAAAATATCCCAAAACAGACTTGAAATTGCATTTATTCATCAGACGCAAATACAAGAGATTAAGTAACTTGTACCCTTACTGTTGTACGTCT
This sequence comes from Paracentrotus lividus, assembly GCA_940671915.1. Taxonomy (NCBI): domain Eukaryota; kingdom Metazoa; phylum Echinodermata; class Echinoidea; order Camarodonta; family Echinidae; genus Paracentrotus; species Paracentrotus lividus. The sequence continues at coordinate 29,527,043 of CALNVZ010000174.1, read as the reverse complement.
CTTCATTAGTAGTATAAATTGATTGAAAGTTGAGGATAAGTATCTGGTGGGTGGTTGTTATCGTGCAACATTGCATGATGTTCACTCCTGATTAAGGAATCCCATATTTCATTGTATGGACCGTCAATTTTCATTGGATATCCCATTACTCTGAGCGCCACCATCGATTAGGCTCCGACCACTCGTCAAACCGGCCGATATTACCAGTTATCAGGGATAAGACAACCAATAAGGGGCTAAGTATCCTCAACATGAACAGCTTCAGAGCAAGGATAGGCAGAAATTACAAAACCAAGAAAGTGTTATCTGTTGACTTCTTCGCATGTCTTTCTTCCCTCTTTCTCTTTTAACTCTTTTGTCTCAGTACACATCATCTCCAATTTCTTTCCCCTCTTCTTTTCCTCCTTCTCAGCTATATCTTTGCCTATCTCTGTCTTGCTCTCATCTCTTTCTTTCCAGCATAAACCCAGGGAGGCATGTCTCTTTCTTTGACGTCACAGGGTAACGTCGATTTGAACCTTAGTCTAGGAATGACGTCAAACACTTTATGATGTATCTGCCTGGTCGCCGTGGCGATGGCGTCATCAGTAGCTGAAAGCTTGTCAGGAATGTTTAGGACATCTCGTCTGCTGAGAGCCAGAAGGAGGTTAGCTCATCTACTTTTGACATTGAATTAAAACCCTTTTCGCTGTGAAAGGATGATATCATGTCTTGTCTAGTGTACGTGAATTATCTGGCCAGTCTGTCTTTACAGTAGCTCCTAACGTCACATCAACCCGACAGTGTACTCTCAACATTAAGACTCCCATCCATTCTACCACAATACATATTAAAACATAGAAGCAAGAGTGTGTTCACCTTATATGGTAGTGCACAATCATGATTATATCTAAATGACGTTAATTTAAATTAGGCACGAAAATTTGATGTGTCTCTCCGATAGTAAGGTTATTTCTAATAATAATGATTTGTAGCACACCGAATACACTCTGCGGAGTGGTAAATACGCTACTTATCCTATTGCCACTAAAGGAAGCAAGTACAAGTACACGCTAGTAGGTCAACAAACAGGGGAATTACAACTTTCAAGGGCACAAAACCATTGGCTTGGTTTAGAAATCACTGTTCTATCATTGATCAAAAGAGCCTTTATTTAGAATGATGGTCAAAAAGCCATATTTTTTTCATTCATTGTAAGCTTTCTTTCTCTGCAAGTGGGGGTGTTTTGCTTACAAAGTCATGTACGTCACAAGCCAAATACTTGTGCATAAGTTTTTTTCAAAGGTGAAGAGCCTACATGTACAATTTAAATCGAAATCCAATGACATACATGTATCTTTATCAGTTACTGTATCTTAATATACCAGTAGACAAAATTTTGTAATGATTACTTTTAGTGTGGGCACCTATGTCGATTCGTTTGCAAGTCATGTTAATGTTTGGCATCATCTATATATATGTTCTACTTGATCACACGAATCAGAAAATATATGTCGCCAATTTTTTAATTGACCTTTTGTGACCCAAAATGAAGGTCAAAGGTCAGGGTTCATTAACATAAACATAATTTTGTTCAAATTGTGTCAAATTTGGTATCAAATTGTAGGTAATGTTATAACTAGCAATTAAGTCAATTATCATTTTTTCACCCGACCAGTCAGTTTTGAGCAATATGCAAATTAGTTTATTTATGCATAATTGAATGCATAATAGAGTCAAGTTGAACGGCGATCAGACACAACATATCCATAGACAATATTAATAAACACTAATCAAGATTAAAACGTGAATCATACTAGTCTAATATTGTTGCCACTTTCTGGTGACCCTTATGACCTTGAAAATAGTTCAAAGGTCAATTTATATGACGATTAACAACCTGGAAATGGCATTAATTTGGCAAAAACCGAATTTCCTATGAACTTTGACCTTATTTCTAGGTCAAATGTGTCAACTAAAAATATGTCGAACTCTATTTTTTGGTTGATGGCATCATGGAAAACATATTCAAGTTAGTTGCCAACAAAGTTAAGCTTAAACGACCAACAGGTCAAAGGTCAAAGTTCAAGAAAGACGTTTTGGCCAAAGTTTTTTGTCTTGACCTTAGTCTTATTGGGCCGTATTACTTGAAATATGTTATTGAACACTTGTCAATGTGTTCTACTTGATTCCATGAACCAGGAAATGTTCGTTTTCATTGACCTTGACCTTTAAATGAGGTGAAAAATCCAAACAATACACAGTTTCTAATATTTCCAGGTTTTTTAGCGTCATGTTATTTGAACTTTGACCTTAACTTGAGGTCATATGTGTCAATGAAAAATAATAGCAACGTTGATATTCTGGTTCATGGTATCAAGGGATCATGTAGAACTGTTGTTATCAAAATTATTAAGTTAATAAGGCTAAACAGGACTATGATCAAACCAGAAACTCTGGTCCTTACGTATTCCTTAAACTTTCTATGTGTGTCTTGACCTTTGTTTTATTGGCCATATTAGAGCTTAATAATTTTGATAATCATAGTTATTCTTGTTTAACTTGTTCCCATAAATCAGAATATCAATGTTGCTATTCTCTTTCATTGACATATATGACCTCAAGTTAAGGTCAAAGTTCAAATAACGTGACCCTAAAAAATCTGGAAATAGTAGAAACGATGCATTTTTTGCTCTGTTTAATTTATTCAAAGGTCATAGGTCAATGAAAACGAACATTTCCTGGTTCATGGAATCAAGTATAACACATTAACAGTGTTCAATAACATATTTCAAGTAATACGGCCCAATAAGACTAAGGTCAAGACAAAAAACTTTGGCCAAAACGTCTTTCATGAACTTTGACCTTTGACCTGTTGCTCATATAAGCTTAACTTTGTTGGCAACTAACATGAATATGATTTCCTTGATGCCATCAACCAAAAAATAGAGGTCGTCATATTCTTACTTGACACATTAGACCTAGAAATAAGGTCAAAGTTCATAGAAAATTCGGTTTTTGCCAAATTAATGCCATTTCCAGGTTGTTAATCATCATATAAATTGACCTTTGACCTATTTTCAAGGTCATTAGGGTCACCAGAATGTGGCAACAATATTAGACTAGTATGATTGACGTTTTAATCTTGGTTAGTTTTTATTAATATTGTCTATGGATATGTTGTGTCTGATCGCCTTTCAACTTGACTCTATTATGCATTCAATTATGCATAAATAAACTAATGTGCATATTGCTCAAAACTGACTGGTCGGGTGAAAAAATGACTATTGACTTAATTGCTAGTTATAACATTACCTACAATTTGATACCAAATTTGACACAATTTGAACAAAATTATGTTTATGTTAATGAACCCTGACCTTTGACCTTCATTTTGGGTCACAAAAGGTCAATTAAAAAATTGGCGACATATATTTTCTGATTCGTGTGATCAAGTAGAACATATATATAGATGTTGCCAAACATTAACATGACTTGCAAACGAAACCTATATTTTCCCCACTGGATGCCACACTATTTGTTAGGCATTCAAAAATTTGGACTAAGTATTCAACTAACGTAACTGAGATACGTTTATCGTCTTTATGAAGGCATACCTGATTCTAAAATTACCTTGATTTGGCTAACAGTGATATGCAAGCTAATCTCTAGCTTTAGTCTGCATTCCCTTAACCGAATCGTTGAGCTGCAAATAGCAAGTTATGATAGATACTTTTTGATGAAGCGCATATTTGAAATGTGCGTCACAAATGTATCAGCTTTGGCTTACGTTGTCATGACGTTTCAGTATGTCAAGATATGTATAAACTATCTTCTTTCTGATGGTTGTTAGCGCATCCCCAATATCGAACAAATCCAATAGATTGCAACTAAAAGCAAGTGTACAAAATGTTTTTTTTTTTTTTTTTATTGTACACAAAAGTACTTATTAAAATTTCCTATATGTAGGCAAAATAATTTTTTTTTACTTGTAGTATTTTTAATGTATATATATACTGTACCTCTGATTTTAAGTATTTTCCAGAGGTGAGTAATTCACAGCTCACATTTTATTCCATTTTATTTGTGCTGACAATAAAACTAATATTCCCTGCACAGCAATTTTTATGTATTCTCATTCATTTATTAAAGTTCTCGTAACCTCTTAGTTCCCTAACCCTAACCCTAAAGCATCTTTGAATTTATGAAATTTGAATGTTGTCCACAAAGACGAACCCTTCTTGCCTGCAGCAGATAGTATAAGACCTTGAAAATATGTAAAGCTACCCTAAAAACAAATTTATTTGGCAACATTAACTATAATATGTATACGTCATTGCCCTTCTAACAATAAGAAGATGGTACATTGTAGGTAATTCAGGTTGAAATGATTGGCGTATATCATATTTGGCTAATATTACATGTATGTAAAAAAAAAAAAAAAAAAAAGAGCAAGGCTTCTAAAGGCTTTATTTTTCATGAATATGTTAAGCTAATGTAGCTGCTTTCATTTCGCAGCTTTGCATTTGAAATAAGGCTGCTCTCCTTCCATTCTCTCTCTCTCCCTTTTTTCCTCTCTCTTTCTTTACTAAACTTCACTCTCTGTTGCTGATGACGTATTTAGTCGAGGTTCACACAAAAGGCATAGTTTCTAGTATGACATAAAAAAACATATCAAAATCTGTCATCTTACTCCTACTACTATAGACCAATATCCACAGGCAATGCAAAATCAGCCACTTGTTTGAGCTAACATTCAAATTTGGGACCAAAAATTTGTTCACCTCCTTTTAAATCAGGATGGGGTCATCTTAGAATGAGGATGCACCTTATGAAGCCATTAATCTTTCTTTTAAAACAAACATGAAATTCTATGAATGGGAGTGTACAAGTGAATGATAAAATCTATCATAATATACATTGTAGATGAGAGATTTTTTTTTTTTTTTTAATAAATGGAAATTTCAATTCACTTATAATGTAAACTTTTGAAACTCCGGAGTGATTTGCTATCAAAAATAAAAACCATTATCTACAGACACTGGCACGGCAAAGACCAATTTCTGTCCACGGCCATCACCAATTTCCGTCCAGACAATTTGCATCGTTTTCTAATAAAAAAATTGTTTTCCAAAGTACAAAGCAAAGGCCTGGAGAATGCATCTCACAAAGAACAATGTTTAAAAAAAAATTGGGGGAAAATGTTATAGACGGGGAAAAAAAGAGGTAAGAAAGAGTGAAGAAAAGGTACTGGCTATCATTTATACAGATCCTTTATCTACCAACAGGTGTTAGGGAAGACAAATTTCTTCAGGAAAGTAAAATAAAATCATCCGGCACTTACCTCGATTAACGAGAACGATACCTTGCCCAGGGTTAGGCCACTTCACGTGCGAAAAACCTGGATGAAAAACACAAGAAGGCAACATTTGATAAGAAATATACTTTTAAAAGCTTTATAGGTATTAGGGTTTTTCTTTTATGTGAAACAAAAGATTTATGCCATAGGCTTGTCAGGAATTGAAACACATGAGAAACTATAAAATCAAGACTTAGTGTTTCACTCAAGCACTCGTAATATGAACTTTTATGAGGCCGAATAGGCCTACAGCGAGAAAAAAAAAATGATTTGAGTCAATAATTGTATACATTTGTAGATGCCAGCAGACATTGTGTCAATATGCATGCAATATTAGGGAGAATGAAATGTATTTTATATACTATTATAAAATAGTATTAATAAATATGTTACATGTACATGTAGCTCCTATCATTGATACAGATGCGAGAAGAAATACATGAAACAACATACATGTATAAGTGATCTAGGTCATATAATGTACAAATCAAACATCCCTTAAATTTATCTCATTTTGGATTGTCGTTGTCCCTCTACCAAACATTTCCATTTGCCCTTGTCTCCAGAGTGCTCATTTCCGCTGCGAGCATGAATCCCAGATTTGATACGACTCGTTGGGCGCGATATTAGAGACTTCCGCATCTCATCGGATGTGAACATCGTCCTAGTACGCAACCGACCGCTTCTAATCAACCAATATATACCTAGTTTGTCTGTACAAACCCTTGTTAAAAACTGCAGAATCTCACCAGAAAATTTGTCTTTTTATTTGCTTGAAATTAATAGTTTTTAAACAAGGTCTACATTCTTTAGAGTGCAAGTAAATGTAAAATAAATGAGCGACAAAGAAACTGGACATTCAAAATTTAGCATTTTTCCACGATCTTTCAATGTTTTCCTCATATTTGAAATTGGTACTATTTAGAAACCCTGAATATTGTTCATACAATAACACGTAATACAGTATGGATTCTAGGAATAAATACTTTATGCTATAGGCGCTGCACTGTTTATGTAAATTATGTAGATGTTATTTTTTAAGCTAGACGATGCATTATGCAATATTTATCTTAGAAAATTGTCCAATTTAGTCTGTTTTTTGAGACTAGTAATATACCTGGCCGTCATCTCTGTGTATGTGTGCATGCAGTGTCTGCATCCTTTTCATTACCAGTCACGAGTCGTAAGTAATAAATGAAGTTGGAGCGTGGGCTAATGGCGATACCAGACTCACGCAAATGATTTTTGGGGGACTCAGACAGACACCGGTATACAATGGTGAGGTGTAGATTCATGTATGTACCGGTATATCTGGCTTGCGTTGCCAAGGGTAGAGGAGATTTGGTTTGTGAACAAATTAAGCATGATTAAATGAAACATCTGGCTTATTTCTTTTTGTTAATGTCTACTTACAGTTCAAGCAAATCTCGGTCATGAAGGTTGTTAAAACCAGTTTTATAATTCAGCTAATATTACCAGTAAATATCTTATTTCAGTGATGCTTTGTGCACTTGTATAATTATCAAATAATAGAGAATGCTATGAGCACAAAACACAGTGAACAGATAGAGATGGCAAATCACTAACAAATTCAAATTGTCTTTCCATTTTGTTTTCCTTTTCATTAAAACTTCAGGAAAACTGAATAATCTGCATGTAAGCTGGGAACAGAGCCAGTTTATAAATTCAACACTTCTACACAAAACAATTTTTTTCAGCAATGTATTAATTATTCTTATACAAGAGTTTTATGTCAAGAAATACTTGGCTCTTCAAAAGAAGGAATGTATTTAGAACTAGTACCATCTTCACTTAAGCACAAAAAAGTCTGGAATTAAACAAAATATTTGAAAAGAAGAATCCATCAAATAGTTTTTCACGTTATTTCCTTTTAAAATTTATAGTCGATATAAATATACTCTACAAGTATAAAATGGTAACTGCACAAATAAACAGTCTATGATTGGCTTGTGCTGTATAACAAATTTGCTCTCATCATTTTCTTCACAAACATATTCCCTAAAGTTGTTTTTATATAAAGGCAGTGTCAAACCCCCTTTAAATTAACAAGTTCAAGTGCTATGAAACATAAAATGAAGAAAAGAAGTATGGGCAAAAGGGAAGGCATGTTGCATGGAATGGGTCAAAATAAAGGTTTTATCTGCATGAGATGTGGACATGTTATAAGGTTTTTATTAAAATAATTTATTGTGACATCATCTGAATCAATTGACATTTGACCCCTTTGAACCTGTTTGTGTTTGTGTGTTCAAACACTGTGCTCACTACAATTCTCATTCCAAATAGAGTTGAATTACACACTGTCATTTAAGCACTTAACTGTCTGCATTAGATGTGGACATGTTATAAGGTTGGTTTTTTTTACAAGATTTTATTGAAACATCTTCTGGCAAATTAATGAACATGTTAAACTATTGTTCATAGATTTAATTCCTCAGCTGGAATGGCCCATCACCATTTCCCTTTTAAAACTTAGTTTAATTGTATACTGTCAGCATTAGATGTGGACATGTTAGAGGTTATAAGGTTCTCCATACAATAATTTTTAATTCACACTAAATAACATTTGACCCATTGGTTCATATGGTTTTTTTTAATACGAGACATACCAGTCATCTTCAAAATGGAGTTGCATAATAGAGGGATCTTGGTAAGATATGGACATGTTCTCTGTATGTATTTCTGTCTTTCTTTCTATCCATCTCTCCTGTCCTTCTCTCTACTCGTCTTTATCTCTCTCCTCCTCTTTCCTCGCCATCTTCACATCTCATCTTGGTTTCGTCTTTCTCACCATCTTTCATTCTCGCTAAGCATCGAATATCTGTCCCTCTTACTTCTCTATCTATGCATGCATCCCCCTTCTCTATTGCCATCTGAGTCTGTCCCTGACCAACTTTCATCTATGTCTAGGACAGACTGTTAAAGAGTACCTGGGATTTAGCCGAATGACAACCAGAGGCCCCCATCCAGTCTGCACTGTTAGTCTTTACCATCTTAACATCTTTCCTTCTATCACATCACCCCAAAAGCCCATCTTTCCATGTCGTCCAATAAAAAGTTTTTGTTTTGTTTTATTTTGTTTTTTCTCTGGCTTCTAAAGCTTGTCCCCAACCCTCTCATTGCCTTCATGTAATCAGCTAAGAACCAGAAAGAAAATATTCAACAGCACGATAGAATTAATTCCCTTTAAGTCAAGCTTTATTTGCACATATCTTGTGATGGAGGGTCTAGTTTGACAAGACAATTTATACTACTTGTTGAGTAAAGTGCCTTTGTCTAATATGCATACAATTTCTTGTAATTCCCAGGTTTATTGATCAATGGAAGGGTCTGGAGTGCTAGACTGCAACTTGTTGAATAGGTTGCTCATTGTTTAATGTATGCTAGTCACGTTGGTCCCAGGCCCTACTGGGGGCAGCTAAAAGCTTTGTACGACCCCAAGACTTAAGAAAGAAACATGACCTATTTCTTGATCTTTCTGGTCTATTAACAAATGTATCCTCTCTACAAATTCTTTAAATACTTAAAAAGGAAAAGGAAAAAAAAAAAATCCATCACTTCATCTCGTCTCTTTTATCATCTTCTACTTTTCTTGATTTTCTGAACCCCTTTTTCCCCTTCTAAATCTAGGCATGTCACTTTTTTATATCTTCTATTCCCGCCCCCCTCTCTCTCTCTCTCTCTCTCTCTGCTTCATCATTCAGCATCATCTCATCACCCCCTACCTGTCTTGTCTCTATAATCATACTGAAAGTCACTTCATAGCAAGAGCAATCAGTTCATACAAGGGACAAGGCATACATTTATGTATAATCAATTCAATATTACCTCAATTAAGAAGATATTAGTGTCATGCCACACATTACAAGCCATAACTGTGGATGACTTTAAAAAATCGCTTGTTTCAACATTTCTAGTTTTACAATAAGTTATATCAATCTGATTAGTAAGATAAAAGCCCCTTTAAATCTTGATCTCATCATTTTTGTTCTCCCCCTTCTCTCTTGCATAAATATCTTCTACATGCTCTCATCCCCTCCCCCTGTCTCATTCCTCTTCTTGCCCCCTTCCATCTCTAGTTACATCATCCCCTCTTCTTCTTCCATCCTCTCTCCATCTTCATGTCCTACCAAAAATAATTACCCCATCCTACATTTTCAGACATCTTACTCCAACATAGGTAAGTGAGGGGGCCTCTTCCAGGGACCAAAGTCTGTTGAGTTACTCAAAGAACATCAGAGACAAGTGAGGACGATGGAAGATGTTTTATCATAATAGATGCCAGTGCCTCTTCGTTGAACCCACCTAGCTGTATTATGCAACCATCATCAGCTGATGTTCAGACGACCATGTAGCACACGGCTCACAGGCGTCCCAGAAGGGTCAGGTATCTGCCTAGTCTTTCACCAAAAATATGCACAGGCAAAAGCTTGATGGAATATAGCTTGCAGTCAGAACAATTGAACATAGGCCAAATCCCACATCTCATTTCCCCTCAGGGCAAGTGTACACATATGGCCCTGGTGCACACTTACCATAACTCTTCAAAATTTTAAAACAATTTTTTTTATTTTTTATTACTAGGGCAAATTTACCTGCTTATCAGGAGGGTCACCACAATAAATATACATCTAGACATGGACTATGTATAAAGACTACGTGCAGGTAAAATGTTTGATATGAACAGCAGTCAGATTTAAAGACGTATGATGGATTGGTAGGGAGATGCTTGCAGGTTAAGAGAGTGTAATAATGATCAACGATCACAAATGAAGAGCTCAGTTCCCAAAGGTACTACATGCACTTTTATGAAAATCAAGTTATTGATATCACACCACTATTCAGGTAGGTACCTTCCTTTTGAGAAAAAAAAAAACTGTTCACCTAAATTTTAAGAGCAACCAAGAAAAGAAAAGAAGTTGGAAAAAGAGAAGGAAAAAATCTACTGTATCAAGCGTCACGGGGTTTCCTACCAAAGGGGTGTCCCGAGTGACCAGAAATAGGTCATGGGTGAGATACAGTACCCCAGTTTCACCAGCTGACCTTATGGTGAAAAGGACATTATCCAAATAGCCAGTGTGAACACAGCAGGATTAAAGATAATCCTGATGCAAAACCAGTATGAAAGGCTCCATCATAGATGGGGGTTTCCCCAATGGACGACAGTGCAGGGATCCATGCTAAATGTATGTCCTGGAGGACTATGAAAAAATATCGGGTGCACTAACATGTATAGGGACTTAAAATGATTTGGAAAACTTGGTGTGCAGATCTTTTCTTCTTCTTTTTTTTTTTTTCTTTAAGGGGGATATCTTTGGTAACTGGTCCTCTGTAAATAATGGGAAACAAAAAACGGTTTTTGAAGGCAATTAAATGTACCTCAGTTTCTTGATCTTCTTGCTATACAAAAGTATGAGGTTCATCCACTCTTCAAAAAGTATGAACAAGGTGGTATCAAATGAAGTCCAAACTGGACTACCATGGATGGTGTGTCATCTCTAATCAACACTGTGGTGCTGACGGATAAGAGGAGTTGTCAAGAGCCAGCTACGTGCCGTTCTCCCAGCTGGTCTTGTGATGAGAGTAGAGGCTGCCCTGCAGCAGGGGAGGTTAATACTGGCCCCGCACTGACCCCAAGCGCGTGGCAGGGGGGTCGAGGGCCCGCCTGGTATTCCGGAGAGAAAGGTCAGCTGTGGTATTCTGCTTCAATGGCTCCAATGATGCTGATGTTGTGACGACAAGCCGCATCAAAATTCAAATCCACCTCTACGTATGTAAGACCAACGAGATGTCTTTTAAACTCACTGGTATCAAATCTGCTTCTGAGACCAACCGGTGGCTCAGTGGTAGAGTATTTGTCAAATTCTTAAACAAGTTGATGCATTTTGATATAGCTTTAGTACCCACTGACAATTTATTTATACTCCTTACGTTTGGCAGTTGGGTAAGCTACAGAAACAATCAAACATTTGTTTGAAATCCCTACCAATCAGCATCTAATGAAACGCATCATACTCTATGAACCAAAAGGGCATTAACTAAATTATTCACTTTAAGTACAAGTCTATCTGTCTCTATGCAAGTAAATCACTTGATTAATGAACCCTTAGAGTCATTAAGAATTAATCTAGGTTAAATATATCTTGAGATCTAAAACAACATGGCCTCAATCAAATGGCAACAATGATGAGAAGTTCAGCCAAAGGACATCAAAAGGTTACCAGCTTAGCAAGAAAGAGGCTGTCTTCCGTCGCCAGCAGTAGCATTGCTACAACGACGCATCCTACGGTGAAATTCACCAGTGAACAGAGAATGCCACACGACACCTTGGTAAAGGTCATTGGTAGCGAACAATAGCAGGGGATAGAATGACAGCTACTTTCACCCTTTCGCCTAGTTTTTTTAATTACAAACCTCCTTTCCAACTTGCCAGAGTATCGGAAGGAAGCCTACAGCATTGGCTAAAGGACTAGCATCATGATTCGTGCTGCAATTCGTGATGCAATGTAGATGCAATAAAACTTGTGTAATGAAACTAAAGAAAGACATATTTCTTGCACTTTGAAAGTAGTATTATTAAAAGTGGCATCATCATGTCTTATTAATTACATGGTATTTACTATGAACCTTGAAATTAAACAAGAAATCAATGCGCACCTTCCATCTAACATCTTTACTTTTTTCCTATACGACCTAGAACTTTTTCTATTGCGATAAAATATGTGGTAAAATAAAAGTATTTGGGATTATAAACATTATATTTTCATGAAAGAGATAATGTCTATAGGTTTCAATATCAATTCTATACATCGAAACAGAGGAAGGTCAAGGATAAGAGAGTGAGAGTAACGAAGGTAGGGGGTGGGGTGGGGTGGGGCTAAATTGAACAACAATCACCTCGCCACACTAGAACTCAAAGTCCAAGGGTCGCTTCACTAGACCCACATCTCAAGTCCAAGGATGCACATGGTAAATGGATTGTGTCTAATAAATGGGTCAAAGTCTACAGAGCATTGATCAGGACGTAAAGAGCGTGAGAAAAATCACATCAAAGCTTTCAATAATCTATTGAATGTGATATTTTATTCGTAAAAGTTCAATGCCTGAATGAAACGTCCTTTTAATGAAATGCTACTATGATACAAGTATTGATAGAAGTACAGGTTTGACTGCTTCTCATAATATAGGTTTTCCCGGTCAAGTTGAGACTATCTCCTATCAATTTGACATTTCTTACAAGCACCTTTGTCCGAAATGTGATCGCGATTAAAAATCTAAACGTTAATTCAATTGACCGATAGCTCTGTTCCATGAAGTTTAAATTGAATAAACATAATCTAATTTGATTGCAAAGAGTTTAAAATTGACTGGGAAAACCTATACCTTAAAGTTGCTGGGGATTTTAGAAGATGGCGTAGCATATAAACACCTGAAAATGTACACAATGACTGTAAACAAACCCTCATAACTGTCACCGACTTCCAAGTCACGCCTCAGCTAAATATCCATTGTTTTATGGGTCAATATATTGATCACTTACATACATCCATTGTTAGTCAGCTATTGACTTGCTCGCTGGTTTGAGAATCAATTTCACAATAGGCGGGAAATCAAGGACTGACAGGTTATGTAGGTCAAACAAGAAAACTTGTAGTTGCAGACACAAACTCTTATCATTTAAAATACGCAAAACAGAGTCTGAGCTTTGATACTTAACACTTCATGAAATTGGTCCTGTAGATGCTTCAAACATACCAGGAGACTGACAACGTTACCATCGAATTATGAAGCATCAAAAACAAAGTCTGTGCGATAAGACTAGGAAGGTCCTTGCCAAATTATTGATTCTCACTGTCACTTCTGGTCCTATGCACAAGAATGTTCCCATGTATACAGGTAAACAAAAGATAACCTAGACTCTCTTTTGAAATCGACTTATTTGGTTTCAGGGTTAAATGTTGCCTTTAGTTTTATCTAATATGCATTAATATAAGTACCTGTATCGTATTACAAAAGCTGTCATCACGTTTCATAATCCAGTTGATGTTGTAACATGCACTATTACGATTGAGAGCAATAATTATGTAATAGCATTTTTTCTATCCCTTATCTAAGATTGTTTGCATTGAGAGTGTACACAAGGAGAAAAAGAATAGTTTAACTAAGAAAAACATTTCTCAAGAAATAGTTCGTTTTTCTTCATGACGTCACGCATAGTACATTTTTTCCCTAGGGAAAAACTGGACTATACGTTTTTCCGACCCCCCCCCACCCTATTCACGAGTTGCGCAACGCAACGCAAGCGGTGCTACTCTGCTGCTTTTACCTGAATTCTCCACTGCATGCCACGGGAAACTTTCGGCGAGCTGCACTGACCAGGTGCGCTTACATAACAGACGATCGATTAGGCAAGACAAGTATTTTCTCAACTTGATTTTATTGGATCCAGAAGAAAGGTAAGCATAGACTATATAATTTTGTTCATTAAAAAAATTAAAAGGAATGGTATTATAGTGGAAGGGATATAAAACAAATATACAATGACTCATTCTCAGAACAGGTTAAAACTATTCGCACTCAGGAACATCACATAGTACTATTCTCTCTCGGGCCGATGGCCCTCGAGAGAATAGTACTATGTGATGTTCCTTCAATGCGAATAGTTTTAACCAGATCCTCGATTGTCATTGTATATTTGTATACCGTGTTATGCATAGTCCGTTTTATTTGATCCTACAATGGAGGTTCGCCACAAGTTTAATGACCGCTCAACTGTTTTGGGTGTGACGGTGGGGTGGATGTACTTCACCACTTGTCAATACTATACACAAAGTTTCTTGCAATGTTTAAAATGCTAAATAATTTATTTTAGCCTGAAGAAAAAGCTCTGTAAAATTCTAGGCAATTATATATATAGTCAAATTTGAAAGGTAGTTTGAGAAGTTTACAAGTATCACAGTCATGTAAATAAGGGTTTGATAATTGCCAGATTATTCCGATATCCTAAACAGTGAATGCATTGCATTATCATTGATTTAAATTTTGTATTATCATCACAAGTAATTATAAATTTATTGTGATCTTCCACTTACAAATAACCTATTCCGAAATAGAAGAAAAACAGAAAAAGTGGAAGTTTGATTTCCCCCTCCCCCCTTTCTTTTCCATTTCCATATTCACAAAAGTATTATTCAAAAATTATTTAAAAGTTCTATGCAGAACTATGTTATACAGTTTACACCTGTGTATAATTTTGATTAAGAAGTGTAGGATAATGTAGAAAGGGAGTCTCTATCATTCATGCTTTTAGGTTAAATAACATAAAAAATTAATGACTTTCTGAAGTGAAGCCATGAAATTCTCTGAGTCATACGCACACATGTCAGCTATAGAAGTGTAGTGTTGCAGCAATACAGCTGTTTGTTTTTGTCCATGTATGCAGATGACTAAAATTTCTTGTAAACAAGGTGGAAAACAGACTTGCAATCTTCCATTTTTTTTAAATTCATTTCACAGCGACAGTTTTTGTTGTCTGAAATTGTGAAACTTTGGGGCTAAATAACTGAAAAATGTCACTCATTAGGATTGTCGCAATTTATAGAAGACCTCTATTAATTTTTGTTGTGAATTTACAAAGCCATAGGGGCCTATGTGTAGATAGGCCTAGGGCCTATATCATGCATTTTGAAATAAATCTAGGGTCATTTTGTCTCTGACGAAGATTCTGCTAGGATCGAAAGCTCAGATTCCTTCTGACTTCATTTTACACCATTAGCTCTCCTTTAATGGATAAGCAGTTTCAGTAGTTCTCTTATTTTATACGAAAATAAGTATGACACAAACATGGCTTGGTCGGATGTATAATTAATAAACTTCAATAAATTCTGATTCTGCACAAATGTTCATTTGTAAAGGATCACAGCACAGTTGTCAATGGGATGTGACCCCCATGAGTGTATTGATTCAATGAGAGAAAAAAAAAATGTGAAGAAAATAAAAAGATGGAAACTTTTTTTATTACCATGGTTTTAGTTTTATCTCTTATGATGATCACTGGTATTATTCTGACATTGACGGTATCATATGTCACTTACCCAATCAGACTTCAGCCTTCTAATCTAGACATAACCTAATTAGCATGCAGCACACAGCAGCACTAACCAATCACAGAAGGTTGGATACAACCCCTAACCAATCAACATGCAGGGATTGACCATGGGGGAGGGCCTAAGGGAATTGTCATTCAGAAAAAAGGAGAGTGCTGTGTGTGTGCTTAGTGGGCAATATGACTGGAAGGTCAATTGCATATAGGGCAATGTATGGGCTGTCAAGCAAAGGGATTAGTCTAAAAAAGTCAGCCCTTATAAAGTGTTGTCGCACCCTACAATTCATTAATATAAATTAAAAAATCAAAAATTAAAACCAAAATTACAAGTTAATATGTTACAGACAAGGTTTTTGATGGAGAGAAACTTTTTCTTAGGTGTAGTTAATTTGTGAATACATGGAGCAATGAATTAGCCAACATGACATTAAAATAACAAAATATTATTTTTCATAATTTAGCACTTGATCATCTATAAAAGCTAGGTATGATTTAGAATGAACTGTGCACAACAAGCAAGCGATAATTTTATTTTGTTTTTTAATTATTATTTAATATCCCATATTTTCAGGTCTCTATTCGGCTCTTTTGTTGTCTTAAACTACCGGAAGAGGGTCTTTGACATAGACTGCTATCAATATCCAGCGAATAAGAAGAGTGCTCAGCTTGTGTCACTTGGTAAGAGAGTCTATAAATAGAACATGTGTGTAAACCAAGCACACACACAACCAATGACAAGAAACCCTAGGAGAGAGAGGACAAGAGAGACTTGTTTACATGCGATCAGCTGTGTTTTGATCAGGCAGTTTGATGCAAGGCAGAAAAATATGCACCAAAATATATATTCATACTTCATCATATAAGAGAGAAAAGATAGGGATGAGATTAAAACCTGACTTTACATCATCTTTATAATAATCAAGTTGTTTGATAAAGAGCCTGAAAATATAATTTCATAAATGAAACATGTCACAGAGAGAGAGAGAGAGAGAGAGAGAGAGGGGGGGGGGGTCTTGTTTACATTTAATCAGCTGTGTTTTGGTCTGCAGTTTGATACATAGCAGGCTACTACTAAGGAAATAATATTCTCCTTCATCGACTTCACACCGAATGTACATGTACAAGGATACTACATGTTCTTTGCTAAATTTTTGCAAAATATGAGATCGAAGAGATGTTAATAATAGAGAACAAAACAAAAAACAAAAAACAGAAACTACATGTAATAAATTTGTTTGTGCTTTGATATCGCAACGACACTGACTGTTCATTTATAATTACACTTTCAATGTGGATTATATCAAATATACATGTAGTCTCATTTACCCATGACATCATATCTATTTAAAGCCAAAAGGGCATTAAAGCTCTGTGTTAGTATATCAGCAAACACCCTTCTAGCTACTAGACATCAATGTCATCCCACACAGTAAGCCAGCAGGTCTACTTGCATGAAAAAATTAATCACAATACCATTAATGTCCGTTGCTTTATGGATATCAATTTTTGTGATTAATTTTTCATAGTGTAATCAGAAGAGTGCCCAATATGTTATGATTAATGTATTATTACCATCTGGTCTTTCTAGGGATGTGTGGGTTTCTTTTAAAAATGACTATTAGAAGGACTGAGAAAATGTGGGGAGATGGGCCGTGGACAGAAAGAAAAATGACTTCCAATTTATCAAGGAAAATTTAAAGGTCTCTCCAGAATGGTATGCACAAGCATGATTATTCATTCGTATAATGTTATAAGCAAAGACATAAAATGCAATTTATTGCAGGGCATACATTGTGTGTATACTATGAACACTATCTCAATTGATCGAAATGAAATTCTTTTGATTTATAAGGATTATTCTGTTAAGTATTTACACTTTACTGTCAGAATTATTATTCCTGTTTAGATGTAAATTTATTATAATGCTCAATTTACATTCAAAGAAGAATCTTTCAACGAGGGCCGTAATTGATTAAATGAAAAATACTCAAATTTTGCAATTTTGCAATTAAATAAATAACTGTGTTTTAAGATGTTTTATCCAGCGTTGCAAACTTCGGGTTATAGAGACTTCCAACTGAACTATTCCTCTGAGCTCTTAAAGGTAGCAAGAACATGTACCAATTACATGTATGACATAATTCAAATATTATTGGTGTTCTACCTCAAGCATTAGGGGCAGGGAGGGGCGTGGGATGGTGGACAAATTACAGGGAAAAAAATGAGTGACCTATAATAATCACAGGTATTCTATCCCAAATCCCCAAGATTATGATAGGTTTGCTGGACCAGAACTAATTCATTGCTAAATTCTGAATGTCAAAAGTTCTCTTGTACGGTTCTTAATCGGATTAATCTTATTTTCTTCCCACCGGATTTCAGCCCCCTCAAAAATCACTAACTTCGCTCTCCCCCTTCCTTGGGTCTCTGTCATGTTATTTGCGTGGTCGTCTCTTCCGGTACAGCCTGCTCTTGTTTAACGATAGATCTGCTCGTGACCGGAACGTGACCTTGGTTCATTCACACGCAAACCTCATCACATGAATGGCTGATCGTCAAATTGGCAACAGTTTTTAATGTAGCTAAACATCTATCTGCACGACCATGGTGCAGCAGGATTTGTTTTATTTAATTTTGAACATTTTGTTGTTGATCAATTTACTTCGTTTCTATCAAACGAATATCAAACCTTCCCTATTATACTATTCCAATGCCAACTTCTTTCTGTGTGTTACAGTATGGCCTACCTAGTTAAAATCCTACATCTGGTATTTTCACTCAATCTAGAAATGAATATTTTATTTACATGTACATTTGTATGTCTTATTTTCTAAATGTGTTGGTTCTATTAAATCAGACATTAAAGACCTTTGTAAAGACAATAATGGAAGAAAAATGGAAGAACATGGTTCGCTTAAATAAAGTTTAGCTTTGATGAGAGTGGAATTCTAGCCTTAACTGAAGCCTTTGGATTTCTTTATTATGAGCCTCACACACCATCCCTTTTACCTGCGATTGTTGTGGTTTAACGGGTTTGTGGGGGCGGATTCCCTATCAAAATATGTAGCATGAAATTACATTTCACTTTGGTTGAAAGCATCAAGCGAATGAAAAGATGAGCAGAAGATATTAGTATGTGATTTTTATTTGTAGAACAAGCTCTTTGCATGATGACTAGGATTGTGATTGCAGGTGAAGTTGGAAATAGGTGAGAGTTAGGCTTTTTATAAGCCATTAACTATGATCGTGATTGCGGGTGGGATGGGAAATAGGTGAGAGAAAGGCTTTTTATAAGCCACCATTTCTCAGATTGATTTCTCTCTTGAAATTTAAGTTGGGTATATGACATCGAACGAAAAATACACACAAACAAATGAACTAACTGGCAAAATAAACATAAACACAATTTTGATGACTTAATCAAACATTTTAGTGTCCCATCACATGCACTTGAGTTAAAAATGGCTATGTGGGTTTACGCCTTCATATTTGCACCTGATTCAAAGGTACAAGATAAAATGTGTCAATGTCAATTTAATGAGGTATTAGGTGGGATGTAAGACAATTAATGATAAACAATGATAGAATAAAGCCAAATATAGCATTGTTACAAGGGGATCGTACTCTGTTTAATTCAATAAAGAGAGGCTGCAGATTCATGTAAATAGACACTACAGTGTATACAAAATATTTTTGAGGTTAGACAAAGAGTTGAAATGAAAGTATGAATGTATATTTGCATTTTTACGCTTGGGATATCCCTAAATTGTAACATAACAAAGGTTCCGGTTCTTGAAAGTGGCTTATGTGAAGATTTCTGTGAGGTTTAAACTCTGCCAAATTTTCCCTCTAAATTTTAATGTTAATTTTATTTTCTAATATTTGTCTTTGAATATTTCTACTGAACAGAAAGCACACTAATTACATGTACATAAGCCTTACATAAAATCAGTGTACCAAGGAGGTTATATGTAAGTTGTTCATGAACAAGAAGTAAAGAAATCATTGCTTACATTTTGGACGTGAAAGAAATGGCGACATTATAGTTGGCTACAACATGGGGTCATTGACAGCATAATGCAGAGCCCCTCGTCATCTAATTCACCATTAATTTACTACCACTTTGTCAAGCCTAGACCATTAACAATAAAGATACGTCTGACTCTACATCAATGCAGTAGTATTGCACCTCCGGAATTGAAAGCAACTGGGATTCTTTTATCTAGCGGCTGTTCCGACGGAAACACTTCATGTGTCAAATTAGGTTGGAAGTAATCACCTTCTCTTTCCTTTTTGCAAGCAGGATTGAATTCATACCTTGTCCACTAATGTATATATATAGCTGTCAAGTAGACTATGTACTTAAGATTCATGATTGTATCCATGCATGCAATAAATTGAAACTTTACGAAACATCCCCCTTCCAAAATTAGAAAATAAATGGTATGCTAAGATGGGGGCTCTAGCAAAGGGTCACATAAAATGAATGAATGATGAATTTAACTTACACTCTCATAGCATCCCTAACAATTTACCCTAGCTGCACCCCCCCCCTACCCTTCCACAAAACCAGTTGTATAGAGAAATTAAATACAACAATTCTTTGGGGCCTTTCATGACAAGCTTTCATGTTGTGTAATTGCTGGCTTTCTCCTCCTCAACTTGACAAGACTCTTCCCACCTTACCAAACACTGTCATCCTGCATTGCTTATGATCAAAGACAAATTAGCTAAGTCCCGCACAGGTGCACAAGCCATTTAACGGATTAACATACCACGTAACCTTCCTCTGCCGCGGGTAGCGCCAACCTGCCACCTCCGTTTTGGCACCCATCTTCCAACCGTTCGCCAGGTGTAATTGGATTTGAACGACTTCAGGTCCAATTGATAAACCGGAGGGATTAATGGGTAAATGAAGATAAGCGGGGGTGGGCTAATTGACGACAAGGAATGGTTGGGGTGTGGCCTCTTCTTCATCTTTTTTCCCTGTTTTTACTGAGAGCCAGTGTTAATAATTTCAAGTTCTTACATCCATCATGTGTTGCAGTAGAGGATGAATATTCAAGGCAACATAATGAATTCAATTTATCATGTGGGTAGAGAGCTGATAGGGTTTCAAATTTATTTAAAAACGAGTCGTTCTTGTTTTTAGCTAATAATGGTACGTTGGTTTGTACATGTACATCAGATTTACATTGAAATATAGAAACAATTGAAAATTGATATTAAATTTGTGCTTGATTTGTTAAAAGGCAAGGTTCATATCAAATTAGTGTTGCTTTTCAAGAAAAGCCAGGGTATATGCTGAATGTCAAACATAAAGTGTGTGCCCTAATTCAGATAATTCCTGACCTGCTTTCCAATGCTAAGATGCACATAATTCTAATCTATCATCAATCCCTGAATCTTAAATTTGTACCCAATTTTTCTAATTCCTTTAGACCTTATAACAGTCATATAGATATTGATGATTTTGCGAATACATGTATGACTTTGAATTTTAACATTTGTAATAAAAATGAACCGTATAGTATTAAACTAAATACGAGTCTCGATAATGTAGTTGTGTAATTTCATTTGAATGGCTAGGTTTTTTTCCCTCCTACATAATGTACATGTACATGAATGTCAATATTCTGCAAAGCACTGGAAGGTTACTATGACTCTCATTGAAAAATACGCCTCAATCTTCCTTTTTTCACAAGACATGTAATAATGCATTAAATACCATGGGAAATATGAACTTCTTTCACTGTCCTACATTTCTTTCATTCATTCATTCACAAATCAAACATTGCATTTGTTTAATGTCTATACACCGAGTGGCTAAAGTTTTCCTCTCTGCCATTGTTCGGTATTGAACAGTTGTTGGTTTGCCATGCACTATCAAGTTTATGCAATGTCTCCTTTTAAAAAACAGTGAATGGAAACGAGCCATCTATTTGCACTCATACTGCTGACTCATTTGTGGAATATGCACTCATCAATCATGTATTATTCAAAGAAGTAGTTTTGTTCAAAAAAATTTGTGACGTTTCGATGATTTCTATGAATGGTACACCATGGCACAATTTAGATTTGGAAGTGAGGAATAAGCTTCATATGCACTGATTTGTGTAACTAAGTAATGCTTGAGTTGCCCCTTTAAATACTTTGTCAAGAAAATGAATGGACATAGACTATTTCATTGTAGTGAATATATTATAGGTGATACCTTACCCTTTAACCATTGAATGAAATTATTCTTCTTGATATCAAAGGCATTGTAGAAGGCGTGGGAAGTGAGGCTAATAAGCAGTCCATATCAATTTGAATTGCCATATGGAAGAAGATTTGTAGAAGTCAAATGAAATGCTGATGTGCATTTAGAAAAGGATAATTCTCAATACAAAATTGGTATCATTTTTAGCAAACTAGTGTTCTTGTTTCCTTCTGTACCACATGGTTTATAAAACATCATGAATACTATCATTTTGGTTATTTTAATCAAGCACTGTCTACCATTTTTAAACTGCGGTATCTTTTCTTAAATTATTCACGGCAAGAACTGCCGAGAGACTATCTGCGATTTTCCTCTCCGACCATGTTAATCGACTACTCAACTCCGTAAACTCAAAAGCCTATCAATAATACATGTACATGTAGGTCAATCACAAGTAATTAATTAGCTGAACGAGGGACCGACCTGAGCGATGCATCTGTCTATGGGACATAACAAAGAAATTGTTTTCTCAGGTTTATCTCTTTATTACTGGATTGGTCTGCCCCCTGCTGTTGGCTTTGACAGTATCTTAACCCAGTGCCCTACAAACATGTAACACATTGACAGTTGAAACTGTCTTCAGTGACAACCTCAATAGAAAGGACACCCTTCTTTAATGACCACATTTCACATGTCTGCTCTTATAAACCGAGCAGACACTTGACAGCATTGTACTAAGCATGATCTAATAATTCTTCATTTAGAGCAAGTTTGTATCCCTCTTTCTCATAATTGGTTTCATTTTTTAAAGTCAGATTAGAAATTTGACTTCAGCTTCAGGAAAGCAAGTCATAGTTTTAAAGTCAACTGGATAACTTGGGGATTTTCAAGTTACTTCCAAGATTTCCTGCCTTCCTCATTGACATCTCGCGGTCAGAAAGTTGACCCCAGATGACCTTAAGTAACCTGGGACCTAAGGTCAAGTTCAGGAGGATATGGGTTTCCCATGTGTGTTCTGTTGGGTGGTCATTAACTTGACTCAAGGTCTTCTTTCTTTTGAATTATTCTCTATTTTCTAAACCTTTTATTTTTTTTTTTGTACATGTTCAGTTTCTTTTTATGGAATATAAATTAGTAACAAGGCTGGGATGGCAACAGAATTAACTGACTAAAGTGTAGACCCTACTCAATTTTTATATGATGTGTTTAAATGTAAGAAAAATGCATGGGTTTTTAAAAGATTCAGAGAAAATGCTATTAATTTAGCATATTTCAGGTAAACCAGATTTTAGTTTTTGCTATAATTTCTTTTAATGGTTGGAACCCATAGATGTAGGTCGATACATCCCCAAAACAGTCCTACCAGTTACAAATCCACCTGCTGAGCACCAGAAGGGCGTCACCTGAATGCTTGATAAATGGTAACACCCTTTTGGCTCTGAACAGATAATATTTTCCCATTGTAGCATTTGAGTGATATGAGGTTATATGTCAAGTGTAGTGTAGGTGTCCATTGCCCCCTGCTATGATCACCCGTCGGCCAGTCCTCTGATCCCACAAGCCTTTACAATCGGTGGGAAAATAGAAAGTGACATTTGCTGGCATTAATCTCTGCCCTAACAAGATGAAAAGAAGACAGAGGTGATCTATATATTTTTTCCTCCCTTTTCTGTGTTTAGCGTATCGTTTTCTTTTTTCCCATCGTAGCGGACGTGTTCTGGAGCCCCTATGTGTGGGAATACCACCATGTGAATCCAAAAAAATTGATGGAATTTGAGAAATGTCACCTCCTGGTTGATTGTTTCTCATAATTCAGTTTACAATAGCTGAAACCCACACACATTTGTTTGAATGACTGTTTTGATATTACCATTGCCACAGGTTGTGCTGGAAATGTAATGTACACTGATCATTTACAGCTAAAAAGGTGATAATTTCAATGTACCTTAGAGAGTTAACATCTCTCTCGCTCTCAGCACCTGGAGTTAATGTTTTCAACATGTGTACATGTACATGAACTTGTTGACAAAATATGTCAATCTTTTAAACTGATAAGTAGAGTAGGCCTACTGCAAATACAAAATTGTGTACTGATATCATAGGGGACGAGAAAATAAGAATGATAGATTACAATAAAGATTGAATGGATAGACACATAGAAGAGTTCAAGACAATAAGATATAAAAAGAAAGTGGGAAGAAAAGTGTTGAGAGAGAAGAGAAAGAGGGAAGTTTCAAGAGAGTAGCACAGAGAGGAACTTTTTAAATTTGTATTTGAGCATGCCATCATATTAGTTTTAAAAATTGGTAAATTTGTTAACTAAACAACTAATAAGTTTATAGGCTCTCCAAACTTCAAATAATACACAAATGTTTCTGAAAATAAAAACCAGAGCACTAATTGGCCATCACTTTCCCTGCTCTCTAAGCATTGTTTAAATCCAAATACTTAGTATTTAGGAAAGCTGAATTTCAAGATGAAACTCAATTCCATCTTTGTCTCCAAATGTTCCCCCTTCCCCTAGCGTTGGCAGGACTTTCATTCCTTTGTTCCAAGTCGATGGTGATTTCTAAGAATGGTATGCAAAAAATGGCATCTCAACATTCTACTTTCGTTTTGAAAACCACATTGGCATCTGGAGGGCTTGCGCAACAAAGGGACAATGACATCCTCAAGAAAATAAAGAAAATATTATCCCTCGGAGCAACAAGGGTGTTCATTTATTCATTTATCAGTTGTTTAATACCCTTCTAGCTCAACAGAAAATATGAGTAAGAACAAAAAGTGGTAATTACATCATCAACCAAAGAATGAATTTGTGTTTGGTACCAGATGGACACTTATAGATCAATTATATAGGATTAATACCTTTTGGCTGTAAATAGAGGATATGACAAAAAAATTTCCCTAGGTCTAATTAAAAAGGTCTACCTTATAATTTTGCAAACCTCTCACCAAAAATTAGTTCTCAAATAAACTTTGTAAACCTACACTGTGCTACAGTACATTTTTTTTTTAATGTTTTGCACAGTACTCGAGAAAATTTCACTCCATACATTTCAAAATAGTACAGTGTATTTATTAGTTATATATAATAAACAATTTATTAGTAATTAGTTATTGGCAGAAAATGAATATGTACATGTACATGTACAACTTTTCTTATATTTTTTATTTTTTTTTTGCACGACATTCTACACGGATTAGCATGTACCGCTTTAAAAAAATATATATATATATTTCCGTTGGGTTGGGTGTTGGTTTCTCAGAAAAATCCATGACATCATAGCAGCCCATCTGTTGTTTTATGTGGCCATCATAATGGTCTAGATATTTTTAATGATATTTTGGGGTGATAATGACGGAAAATTTATATTGATTACATATTCTTCTCATTTTGTTACAAGTGAGTGCACATTCAGATCAGGTAACATATTTGAACTGTATATCTGGTTATTAATAATATCGATTCACTTCTAATTATAAATAGAATCGTTATAATTGTGTTGTAGCCTGATCGTGTATGAAACACTAAACATTGTAACGCACAGGCAAAAATATGACAATATTTCATATAATTTGTGATTAGGTGTCTGATTCTATATCTGACAATATTTTAATATTTTATATAATTTGTGGTTAGGTGTCTTATTCTACATTTACACAGAATTCTTAGAAGAGGTTTAATTGTTGCTGAGCATTATACTGGTAGGCCTATATGTATACTGTACATAGAACATATTGATTACAGTCTATTGGATTCCTGCAATTTTCAATTAATTTAATAATTTTCAACAATAATCATTTCCTCCATTCATCTGCTATTCAGTTTCTTATTGTCACATGTTTTCTCCATCTATCCTTACCCAAATTTCTTCCCCATGAGCCTCTTCTGCGATTCATTCTTTTTTTACACCCCTCTCTTAACTTTCTGTACTCCTGTCTAATGATCATATACCAGACATAAGTCAAAGAGGTATAGAGTTGCACCCCTTGGTTTATCAATTTCTATCTACATGTACTTTTTATTTCCTCTAAACCCTTTCCTCCTATTTCCTTTAAAAAATCCAACTTCCCTCTGACATCGGCTGTACCATTTATACCAACTCCTAGCTAATGTATACCAGACCACAGGGGTGTAAAGTTACACCCCTCTATACAGGAGCAGATCCCTTAACCTCTTTTGTTTTCTCAATGTCTGGCTATGTCTTATTTCCTTGTTATACCTGCATACCATTCCACACAGGTGAGCTTCTATTTATAGCGCCAAGAGGCCCAGTCACTCAGGTCAACTCATTATTTTTTACTGAGGCATTGCCTGAGAAATCAGGAGCCGGGCAGCCTTAAAAGTGCATAATTACTTTCAAATTCTAACTTCTAGCAACATGCATGTCAAGTCGGTATTTATCCATAAGTTAAATATAAAATTTTAGTTAGTATTAAGCAAAATGAGACATTGTTGTGTTCCTTTGTCTCATGCACTGTTTAGCAAACTTAATTACCGTGCAATAGAACATGACGGAATGTCTTTGTTCGCCAAACACCTTTTTTTTTAAATTATATAAAATAGGTGGGGAGCACTCTTCACAAAAAAAATATAAACATTTTAAAAACACTGCAACCCAGACATTTTCAGAAGAGGGTCGGAGGTCAGACATATATTTCATGGTTAAACACACTGGAATGTTATTTATCAGAGTGTGTGGTTATGAGTCATGATTCATGCAGGAATGTACATGTAGTTCTTCACACATTCATGTTAATGTAGATTTCTTCTGTCGAGGTAGAATTTTAGAAGAATTCAGATCATAAAGCCAAAACTGATTTCAAACCAATACAGGTAGGCCTACATGTAGTCCAACAAAGTTTCTCTGTTGGAGATGTTATAACTAATATCATGGATTAAAAAAGCTAATAAATTTGTTGCATTGAACTGGTATTGAGTGAATTAGCTACAGAATTGTTGCAGTTACAGCTAACAAGTAACATGTAGAAAATTTTATGAAACGGGCACTAGGAGAAAATTGGAGGCCAATGAAAACTGTAAAGAAATGAGTTAACTACTACACGTCATTCACTCTCTGAAGAAAATTATTTAAAAAACCACAATTGTCCAGTGTAAAACTTCAGGAGTTCAAGGCGGGTATAATACCCATTTGTATTGACCTGCAATGTGCCTTGAACTCTCCTAACAAAAACAATCTTCATCTTAATATTTTCTGAGCTGTAAGCTGCACACACCACTGATAAAAATTGCAATGTGGCTCTTTTTCCTGATAAAATACATCATACATGTACATCAAGCAATGAAATACTCATATTTTTTTGCGTATTGAGCCCCCTTCTGATCCAACCAGCAAAGCACCTGTGTAAGCCTTCTATTAACATTTTTGTTTCCTTTCCAAAGTCCAAACCCAACCACTACAAAGAAAAGAACTTCTACGCAAGAGATGAAATAAATCTGACCTCGGACATTTTCAACTAGAGATACAAAGAACCAGCCTTCATTCATTTATATGGTAGACAGTCTTCTTTTGAAGCTCTGCGCATTTGCCTACATCCCACAAACCGATAGGATTATCCAAGCTTTGCTGACTTTTATTCCCTTATTCCATTGTTCGCCTATCAAAAGGGCATGTCTTTTATATTTCAAATAATGCATCACAAACATTTTTAGTTACGGATACTCGCCTGCATTGGTGGAAAGAAATACTTAAATGACTCAGAAGGATTTGGAGAATGTTAGGGAAATCACTTATGTCTTAATTTGAGAATATTTTCCCATAAATAATGGAAGAACTCCCAATGAATCAGCTGTTATAATTTCTTTTAAAAAGTCAAAACCATTTTGCTATACCTCTGAATGTAGAAAGTCTCTACACATTTCCACACTTATTTATCACTCAATCTGTATAAACATGTATCTGTGCACGTACACAATTCAACTCTTATCACGGCAATATATCAATGACCATTAATGGGTTATTCTTTTGATTCTAGCGATATTTCACGTCCAGGGAAATCATCACGATCAGTATGCGATACTGGTCGTCCATACGTATGCTGGCGTCTACTCCTGTGTTCCATTAACAGGTTCAATCCATTCTTTTTCTTTCACATCTGTATCATTTTATCAAGTGTATCAGCTCAATTAGCCTACTTTTTCAGCATTTGTTAGCATCCTTTATCAGAGGTGATAGCAATCATACATGTGTCCAGCTTGTTGGACAAGATCACAATTCAACTCTGTTTGACCTACTATAAAGTGTAGTAAAGGATTTTCGTACTAGTAAAGCAGTAAGCATATTTTTATAATATATATCGCAATGTTTGACAGTGACAAAGCTTTTCGTATTCAGCCTAGAATTTGATTATTTTGGTGTTGTCACAACAGCTTGTTAAGCGATCTCCAGCAATGTAGACAGGCCATGGATACACCAGTGGTCCATTTGGTGGTATTTTATCTTAGCCATGTAACAGGATTGGCAAGTATGCAAATGAGTACATTAAAGCATAGCATGGCTTGAACCAATCGCTCCCAAACCACTTAAAATTTAAACCCAGAGTCAGATAAGAACATTAGTATTGGAGAAATTGCTTAGATGGCTGTTTCAGGATACAGGGACAGGGGACCAAGGTGTAATATCTTGAGAAATAATCCAATGATTGATAAATATTTACATTCCAGCAAGATCAAGTTTTTGAGAGGACACCAAGAACAGTGACAAGATGTCTCTAGACTACTTTTTGTTTGCATACAAATTCAGTATACAATTACATGGGGAATAATAATGTTCAAATTGATTATAAAGACAAAGATACTGAACATACAGAAAATGTAAGCAAATTGCTCTGAAAATTTCCAGCAAAATCAAATATTATCTCTAACATCCAGGGATGGTGAAAACAGAGCATGGCAGACAATATTCAAGAAAGAAGTGTATTTAAATGCCACTTTGAGTGGCTATCCACTACCATTTATAGTCTGTAGGGGTAGTAAATGTGATTTATTTGTTTACCTTATAGGCATAGCTAGGAGAGAATGTTATGTCTAGGGTGTATGCAAATAAAACTTGACCTTCTCTAGATATATGCTTCCAGACTAATACCATTGTATACACTCATTATTGTGAGTGTTCACTGGCAGAAAGGAAATAAAGCTGATCTTGGGTACTTCCAACAAACGTGAAGATACATCTTGAGTCTTTTCTTCAATTGATCATGGTAATTATTTAATAGTTAACTACATAAGTTATTGCACAGGTAAAGCCAGCCTCTTACATAGGCTATATGGTAGAATTAAGAATCACAAGTTCAAATTTTTATTGAATCTGGTCCAGACCCCCCCCCCCCAAGGAAAACAAAGTGGAGCTATTGCAGTGCATCTAATAGTACAGTTTTGTATCCATATGAGAAGGGATCTAGGTTTTCGGCGATCTGAAGGGAGAGGGTTTATGGCTATGGCTGCCGACTAGGGTTAGCGTAGGGTTGAGTATAAGTCGCGTGGATAGGAAAGTGCATTAATTAGCACAAAAAAACAGACAATGTGCTTTGCCCTTGTATAATGTTGAATAAATTGACTTTATAACATACCAACTGGCAATTTCTCATTGTTGTTGTTGCTGTTGGGTCTCTTAGGAATAGGACTGGAGAGTTGGACGGTCGCGTCACCGCACTGCACCATGTTTTCGGTTTCTGATGGTTCTAAGACGAGCCAGCAATATCTACCAGATATCATAGCTCACGAACTCCGGATCAACGCAACGTGTCACGGGTGAAGGCAATTGATTAACAATATTGAAGCAGAGGTATAATTTCAACCAGTACACGTAGGTCTGTTTTTAAGTTTGTAAAAAAAGGAAGACGTTTTACATTTGTTCTTCGAGGTAAATATATGGGATTACTTTCTTCATAGTTTCAATCGTAAAAACCATACTTTGGGGAAATTGCGTTCTCAGTTTACAGTTGTCAACGATATGTAGATACAATTCCATTATAACATACATGTCAGGTCATTTACAGTGCACTGTAATAACAAAAGATTCCTACGTTTCCTATGGACTGAAAGTTTGTTGTACATTGCAGTCAAACTCCATACTGCCTTAAATGTCCTAATGTACAACTGATTTTTGGGGGCGTTTGAAAACAGGTAACAGTCTTTATCCTATCCTTTAGGCAAGTATTTCATTATATTGTATCACAAGGTGTTGAATACAACTATGAATTACTTTTTTTTAAAGGTTTCTCAGAGATCAGCTGTGCAGTCGATGCTTCGTTTTGTCATTGATAATAAAAATGGCCCGATAGAAAACAAAGTAAAAGTACTGGTACAGGATAATTCCTGAGGTCCTGTTCGAATACAGGTTAATTCATTAAATGAATCTTTCACAGCTTGTTCAAAAGCAAGTCCATGTAGATGGAGTAAACACGTTTGCTTGAGTTTCACACTTTAATTCACCGGTCAAAGAGGGCGCGTTTACATTCGGGCATTACGTTATTCCTGTCTAAACATCCAACAGTTACACGTCCTGAACGCAATCACTGAAAACTGTAACTCATAATCATCCAATAGGTAGCATCCATTCATGGACGATAAGTGGGGGAACGTTGTGGTGTGACAGCAAGGCCAAGCGGCATAGAGAGAGACGCCGTGATAAGCCACTATTAAATGTGATCAATGGTTGGGCAGCGTAAGATTATGCCTGGGTATCGGTAAAGCTCGTGCAAGCGTTGGACCTAATTTGCCCTTGATTAATCCAGACTGGCATACCCTGATTATCCGTATCACGTTTACCAGGGTCAGTAGAGAAAGCGATCTGGGATTCGGCGTGAGAAAAAGTACAATCGCTGACAACATCTGTGATCTGTTCAATGACCAGTATAGCTACCTCTACTAAAATGTAAGGCACATTCAAAGAAATTGCCAAAACACTGCAGCTTCTGAAAAAGAAAAATCCTCCAGCAGTGATTTGAATGTATAATCATGAATATTCAATCCTGAGCTTATCAGTCTGCAGGGCAGAAGTGATTATCTCCTAATGACAAGCATACAATCCAATTATAAGCTGGCTTGCATTGTATATATCCCACAATAATATGCGAATGGAGCAAACACTTGATATCCCTTCCGAGCCTGCCTGCCAGCCAGTTAGCCGGCGTTTGGTGAGTGTTACAGCCAGTCAGACACACAAATCTCCCTCTCTACATCCACAGCTCTTCTCACATTTGTGATCAAAAGCTTGAGGGGGGAAGAGCGTGGGAGAGAAGAGAGGAGTGGGCGTGCAGTCTGATGTTTATGTCCAGTCCGATATAATAGCTCAATCTCTGGCAGCGGTGAGGAGCACACTACTAGCTAGGCTGCTAGCCGAATGTCGTTGGGGTTGCTCTACTACCACTGTCCGTTCATCCATACAACAACGGCACGGAGGTCTGGGGTGCCCTTTCCAAGCTCACAGATGAA
This sequence comes from Paracentrotus lividus, assembly GCA_940671915.1. NCBI lineage: Eukaryota > Metazoa > Echinodermata > Echinoidea > Camarodonta > Echinidae > Paracentrotus > Paracentrotus lividus. Next base: position 29,495,917 of record CALNVZ010000174.1, on the reverse strand, counting down.
GGTCATAGCAGGCTTGGCTACAAATTGGATTAGCCGGGAGGCTGTCGCTGTTAACACTTTAGCCTCACTCGCTCTCTCTCTCTCACCCAGACAAACCAAATCCGTCGGGTTATGCTGCTTGAGGAGTGCACAGCATTGGGCTGGGATGGCGTCACAACAGAGTTGCAAGTTCAATCTCCGGTACAGATACAAGGGTCGATTGAAGTCGGGTTGTCAGATCCCAGGTAGTACGGCTGACAGCTCTAAATGGTTAATCCTTTCTCAAGGGGTAGGCACAGCCAGACTTAAATCCGATAAACCAGATTAGCTAATCCTGTTAATGACCAGCAGACATAACATGGACCAGATACTGTAGATTAGTCTGTTTGTGGTATCCCACGGGCATGTGATATCACATGACTTGGCTTATATTGACAAGACCAATATATACTATCTAACCGGGTTAATATGATCTGATCTCGATATTCTTTCTCTCGGGTATCAGGGGGGAAATGTGAGTGGAATCTGTAACATGCTGGATCAAATGCTTCCCAAACTTCTGACACTCAATCCAATGTCACACATTATGGACACAGTTTCTTCCTTATTTGCTCAAATCCTTGACATGTGTTGCGTATCCCACAACATTCACACCCCAAATAAAAACAGAGTATTAGCTTCCCTGTCCTTACATGGAATTCTAATGACTGTTGATGCGTCAAAACAAGTCTAATTATACCCCTTATCTTGACAATAAACACACCAATCACTCTTTTTAAAACTTCAAATGTATGTCTGGCTGAGGAAATGTATGTATGGAGGTAATCAATTTTCATTTTCTCCTCTAGGGCTGTAAATAATATCAAGGTCTGTTGTGAAGCAACAATATGACATCAAAACATCCAGGAAAACATCAAAAATCAAATCCTTCCAACTTGCTTCTCAAGCTTTCAGCAATCAACAAAATCTTGTCCTTTCACATGAATATTTGATTTTAATTCCTCTCAGTGCTTTTCTGTTCCTTGTGTTAGTAGAAATAAGTCACTTCAAAAGGAATTACATGTACCTTGTAAGTGAAGCTCGCATGAAAACTATTCATCATACATATTACAATACCTACATTCATTGTATGTATCATTTTTATCAAGCACGATAGAACTAATAAATCAATTCCACGTATATATTGTACTTGATCTGAAATATGTAGACAAGTATTAGAGGATTATATTTTATTTTAGTCTCAACTCCAAAAATGAATAATTTCATGCTCAGACAGGACGAGCAGTACTTCAATCAAAATTCTAAATTTATCATCCTCATCCCCTATTTTTAACCTCCATTGGTGGACTTTGTGATCATCATTCAATTAATCTCTCACTCCCTTTCTACATCAGCCTCTCATTAAATGCAGACAATACTAGAAATGCATACATGTACATGTATGTCTACACACAAACGTACACACCCCTACATGTACAGCTCACGAATGAGCATAGGGGGGCCCAACCATTGTAAGCATCAGTCATAATACAGAGCCAGACAGCACGAGTGGGCAGCCACACCAACTGATCATCCTCCCTCTGGGCAGATCAATACCCAGGGACATTAGACTCTGGATAAGGTTGAGTGAAAAGGGAGAGCCCCAATGAGGTCAATTAGGCCTACATGTATGCTGGAGAAGGGGGTCCACAATGCCACTGAGGGCACAAGTTCAAATTTTTCATACAAATTCCATACGAACCCCCTTTCTAATTTGGAAGTTCACTGCACTCAATAATGTCTCATTAGTTTATATTAACAGAGACAACTCTATAAATATCTCACAATTTTGTGAGAAAAACAAAAGATCTTTAAATATTGTAATAAATACCAACATGTTAATGCTAGATGTATAGCCCTATATGAAATCTGAAGCTTAACATTATCTTCGCTAAAATATGAAGTTAGTTTCAACCGATTGAGAAGAAATACAGATCTTTCTGTATGAAGTTGAAATCCCAAAGGTACTGAAGAACCCCCAACTTTTCTCTTCAATAATAATAATAATTTATAAGCGGGAGATCACAAGGTATCATAATAACCACAGAAGTAAGAAGAATCTTTTCCAACCTATCTGAGACCACCTCTACGCTCCAGACAGGGGTGGTCATCCTACAACAGATAGAGGGACTGGGCAGTTAGTTCACACACCCTTGTACATGTAATTATCACCTACATGTCCATCTTGACTGCTATGTTAAAGCCAATTGTATATATTCTCAAACATATATTCCACATATTTTATTTACCTCGTTTTCTTCATGATTGAGTTCATCCAAGAAATAAGAAGTATAATTGATCCCCTGCCTACACATGGTAGAGTCATTGATCTATTTGTACTATGTTTCATACGATGTAGGGTGATTACAAGCAATTACATCTGTCATTGTTATCACAAAAATGTCATGAACTTTTCACTCTCCCTGCATATATCCTTAAAAGTCCTTTTCCCCCAAGCAATTTAGAAGCAATTTAAATTGTCAATTGTTTTAATACAATGTCATGAACTTTTCACTTTTGTTCTACTTTGAAAATCCTTTCTCTATAGATGCAAACATTTATTTAGTATTTGATTTTTTTTATATATGTTTTTTTTTTTTAGTTTTTGGTATTATTACTTTGGCTATCTACATGTACTTGTAGGCCTATAATTTTCATTTTACTAGAAAAATAAAAGCTTTTTTATACTAGAACCAATATAATTTACAGTAGGATGGACCTTTAACAATAAGCAACAATGAATAACAATGTAATTTTTAAAAAAATGTTGATACTTTGAAGAACAGCTAGGAGAATACAATGTAATCCTGTGAGGTTAAGTGGTATACAGAAATAACATGAAGAAATAGAAGGTAAGTGTTTTAGTCATTTGATATTACCAATACAATAAATAAAAAAGGAAATGTATAGGCCCCCTATATATGTAAATGTAGCTGAAAATTCAGTGCGAACAAATATTGAAGTCCTGTTGGAGCAAATACTTTATTTCTCTCAGATTTATCTCAATTTCTCAAAACAATATCTCCTCACTGCCATCACAGTCACACATACTCAATAACCATCGTGGGAACTTTTTATCAATCAATGAAAGTATGAATACAGATATTTTGAATGAAAGGCAAATATTTTGGGTGGGTTTTCCCTGTTTTTCCAATAAAATATGTTGTTGTGGCAAAGCCATATGTATGGAGTGGGAGAGGGAATATCTAAAAAGAAAGAACACCTGGACATGTTCTCATCATAGATATATTAGAAGCTTGTATAAATACGGGATGGCTAGAATGGTAATATTGCATCTTTGTATTGTACAAAACTGTATAGGCCTAAAATTTCAAAGCAACATTTGTTTAAGGCGCGGTCCCATGGCTTTTTAGGATGATTTGCGTATGAATTGCGGATTGTTTGTTTTGTTTTTGTTTTTTGTTGCGGATGAACGAAATTTGTATCCGCAACACATGCGCAATTAATCTTCCCGCCAGTGGGACCGGGCCTTTACATGTAAACTAAGAAAGTGAATATCATTAATATTTCTTTTTAATAATACAATCCATTAAAAATAAAAACATTTTACACGTTTACCTGCATTATGAATAAATATGTATAAATGAATAAATATAAATGTAGAAAACTGAGGGCAGCAATGCCTTTCCATACTGAAAATGAACTTTTTTCTCCACTTGTTATATTTTTATAAAGCTGGTCTATAGATATTTGATTGAATTTCAGCAAATTAAGATTACAATGTACAGTGTATACACAAGTAGTTCACATTTTGATTGGAAACAATTTTGGGAAATTCCCTTGTTTTAGGATGACTGATAGAAATTGAAGCAAAACTAAACCAAGTCTCTGGTCCAAACAAAAGTGAGAGGAAATGACAACTTCACACCAATTTCTGTTTAATGAATAAAAAATGCAGCATCATGTTGGACATCAATAACACATTTACCTCGTTTACACTGTGACTCGGGTTGCGGGTTCGACACAGCAAATTTATGCCATGTAAACGGGATCAGTGTGATCCCCGACCCGGGTTCGACACGCCTTTCGTGCTCCGCCAAAATCGTAGGTTTCGATCCGGGAGGCGAGTTTGACACCGCAATTTTTATGTGCATAAACAGAAATCCGTGTCGAAGTCGATGACCTTGAGGTCAAATTTGGAATTTGGATATACATCACAACGCACATTAATGACGTCCCTTTACTTCCGGTCATGATCTAGGAGCCGTGTTAAACTCGCATTTTTTGTTGTGTATAAACACAATCACAAGTTCACTCTTTGTAGTGTCGAACCCTTTCTGAGGATTCGACACGAGAGCCGAGTCACAATGTAAACGCGGTTTAGGAGATATGCAAAGTTGAAATCAAAATTACTCCTTTTTTATCTTTTTTTGAAGAATTTTTTACATTTTTGCAAGTCACAAAAAATAATGAAATTTTGCCCTTACAAATTTCCCGCAACTACTGTATAAGGGTGGTTATCTTTATTTCGCAAATTTCGCGAGTCGGTCATTGCGAAAATTTCCACTTCAGTACAAGGCTATTTATAGTAATGAAGTCATCACCGATATTTTGCTCTCACGAATTTCCCCAACTAGTCCAAAATCTCGAAAATATTGGTTAAATACAGTATTCTAAACTTGCAAAAATATCTTTACAAAATGAACGTGAAAATATTGGCGTATATACATGTATGTATGTTTAGAATACTTTTTTATGTGAAATTGTTTTCTTTTTTCTAAACTGGTAATTTTTTCAAATGCAATGCAATTTAATATGTTTTGAATTTTTGGAGGGGAAAATTGAATTCCTGTTTGCATATGGTAATGAATGTAGGGCCTATATCCAGCCCTGATTGTAGGTCTTACATAACATATGGAGTAAAGATTGGGGCAACAGGCAGACCCATGAACCTTATCACTGCATACATGATCTTTTATTGCGGCAAAAAATGGATCTAACTCTGAAATGTCGGTTTAATACAATAAGAGTACAAAACATACCTTTATGTCTGGCTTTAGATAGTTTTCCTCAGTTTCATCAAAGTAATTCACACATGAATGCAATTATTAGTCTGCAATCTGGAATAAAAAGAAATACAAAACAGAGAAAGTTTTATCATAAGTTATAAAGTGGGAGAATTGTTCAGACTCTTTATATTTGTAGTTTGGAAACAACTGCAAGCACAACCTATCAGAATACATGTATATAGTAAATAGTGGTCGTATTTTAAGAGTTGTGATTGGTTGAAATGATGTCACGTGTCATTCACGTTTTTGTTATATTGAACGGTTTTTGTTATATTGAACGTTTTTTTTTTTTTTATATTGAACGGTTTTATCCTGTGTTAAAATGAATGGCTAAATCGATTGCTTTGTTGCGCTAGCGTGTAATAACAGTAAAATGGTGCGCACAACAATAGATACGCGGAGCAACAATATACGTCACAATAGCTTAATTAGCACCAAAAGTTTGGCAAACATTGGCAAAGATAAAACCAGATTAGGCAAGGTCAAATATCTAGGGGTCTATTACTATAATAAATAGTGCATGCTCTATTAATGCAACATTACTGACTATGTGAACTCCAAATACTAAATTATCCCTCGTGCACATCTATTTCAACTCGGCCTGCGGCCTCGGTGAAATAAATGTGCCCTTGGGATAATTTAGTACTTGTCGTGCACATAATCTAGTATGTTGCATTGTAGATCATGCACTATTTATATAATAGTAAATAGTGGTAGAAAAATACACGTCGTCAGTGGATAGTTCAGTACCATGTGACCTACCTTCAATTTGTTATATTGTACATATGTACAATATAACTTTCGGTTTTTGTAGGGTAAAGCCCGTGTTAAAAGAATGGAGAGAGTATCGATTTTATCGTTTGTCTTACTGCACTCGCGCGTAACAATAGTCATATGGTGCGCACAACAGCTTATAACAATGGATACGCGGAGCAACAATGTATGTCACAATAGCTTAATTTGCACCAAAAATTTGGCAAAGATAAAACCAGATTAGGCAAGTTCAAAAATCTAGGGGTATATTTACTATAATAAATAGTAAACGTTCAATGATACAATATTACTGGACTATATGAACTCCACATACTAAATTATCCCTAGTGAAAATCTATTTCACCTCGGCCTGCAGCCTTGGTGAAACAAACATGAACATGGGATAATTTAGTATGTGTCGTACACATAATCCAGTATATTGTATTCTAGAGTGTCCACTATTTAAATAGGCCTAATGTATGTGCTTCACGTAGGTAATTTCAGGTAAAAACAAAACAAGTAGCCCTACATTGTAGGCCTACATGCATATCCACAAACCATAAAGGCCTACATGTATAAACCAAACAGTGCATTCAAGAGCATCCCCCCCAAAAAAAACACACACACACACACACACACACACACACACCAAGGGGGGGGGGGGGAATGATAAAAAGGGGGTGGGGAAAGAAGCATAAAGCAAGTAAGTTCAAGGGCAAAAATATTAAGTTTGCGGCTGGTATAAGTCCAAAGAGAAATTATAATTCAGGATTTAAAAACCCATTGTTTGATTTATTCATCTCCCCTGTCCAAAATATGCCAACTTTTGCATTTTTGGGGAAGTTTATCACCCTCAATTGGGCACAAGAATGCCAGGACAGAGTGCATTTCAGGTCAAATTCTGTCCCATTGGTATTGAATTGTAAAAAAGATAGCAATCTTGGCCTTCTAATAGTGCAGACTAAACAAATACAAGATCATTGAGGAGATACAAGGACATGGGATAGGAAGGGAGCCCAATTTGACCTTTGACCCAAGGAATAGAACAACTGAAAGGGCAAAGCATTCCACAGCTGTTTGGCTGTAGGTCATCTGAAGGGCAAATACATGCATTGGGACAGTGCAAGTGAGTGTGTGTGAATTAAATGTGCCATGAGCGCATGTAATTCATAGGCACACACAGAGCGTGAGAGAACACAGTAGAAGAATGCACTGGTACTGCTTGCAGCTACAGTACACAGGACATGTGCACAGGCTATTGCTTTTACTCACAGTCACCCCTCTGTAGAAAATTCTAGTACAATAAAACCTTTATTTATGCATACAATAACTTCACAAGATTTACATACTACATGTACATATAGGGCTTACATGTTGGTACATGTGAGCTATTACATACAATTACTGATAACCGAACTACACAAAAGCAATTGATCATTAAAAATTATACAACACACACGAAGATTGTTGACAGCCGACTGGATGAATGTGGGTCACATGACATTCAGCGGAATGAGCTATTGAACGAGTGATGACGTAGCCCGTGCAATATCCAAGAATCTATTCAACGGCTTGCAATAGATCCACGACACGTAGATCTACACACTGAAATTACACACACATACATGCGCGAATGTGCTGCATACACTGCGTGTACTAAACCTATTTTGTGCGCGTAGGGCCTAGGGCGACGCAGTGCAGTGCAGTTAGTTCATTGCAGTTTAATTCAACACAATTATAGATTATAACGTTACACGTGCACGGAACACGATCGCTAATATAGACGGGGACAAGTGTTAATTTGCAAGGTTATCGTTTTGGATTTTTACCAATGCTTTTAGTGTTGGACAGCGAGGATTAATTAACATGATTAATTAAGGTTAAACAACGCATATTCATTCAATATCTGGTGAGTGACGATTAAATCGAACAGTTTACAGTTAACTTAACTTTTAAGTTACGTTTGAAGATTCTCTTGCCGTTGGCTAGATCTAACTGTTAGATCTAACGTTAGAGGGTCTAGCCTAGGCTAAATTAGATCTTAACCAACCTTGACCGGCGGTAGACATCGAGTGTTGTATAAAAGCAATATTCAATGTTTTATTTCTTGCAAGGGTTCGAATATTACATTCGGTGCAAGTTGAACCTTGATCTATTCAACTCCGCTTACTCGTCGTTGAATAGATCAAGGTTCAACTTGCACGCTCATGTAATATTCGTAACCCTTGCACTCAATAACATTGAATATTGCTATAATGTTTGACCTAATATTTTCCATGACTGTATGCGCTAAATATTTCGAGGTGGTTATATTTTCACAAATTTCGCGACTTACTGAATGCAAAAATGTACACTTCCTGATATAACTGTACAAAGTGAATGCAAATACAATAAATCCGCAAAAATATACATTTGCAAATCCCTCAAATTAAACTTGTAATCAAATTATTGAGTTCCACTTTTCACTTTTTCTTCACACATTTTTAAAAACAACCCCCAAATTTTACATGCACTTTCCAACCAAACATGTAAAGTATAGGCTAATCTATAAATGACCCTTTTGTGTTTGTTTTCTGTTTTTATCTCATTGTTCTAACACATGTCTTGATAAACATAAATGAGGCCTACAGTGTACATACAGGTGAATTCCCCTGAATGTTTATGTTTACCATGTTCATTCTGTTAATTATTATTTCATCATTAAAAGAAATTAGAGAATCGGACATTTTAAATCAGTCATAGCAACATTATACATGTACACATGATGTACATGTAGACCTGCACATGTTTCAGTTTTTCCCTTGTATGTATATATATTTTTTGTTTTGGGGGTGTTTTTTACCCGACATGTAGGCTACATGTATATGTAGGGATGTCAGGTGCTCGTGCTGAGCCCCTGAAATCGAGCCCGAAATGTGTGCGTGGGCCAACATGATCGTGATTGAAAAAAAAAAATGCACTAAAAAAAAAAATCATTAAAAATAATCACGGGCATGAAGAGCTGATTGACTAAAATTACGTAGTTTAGAGTTATATTCCAATATTAGGATCACTTTCTTCACAAGTAGAATCGGAAAATTCATCAAAATAGAGCAGTAAAGATGAGCTGCAAATACGGTCACTCGGGCACTGTACGTGTTTGATCCGCATCGAGACGGCCATGGCACCGCTAAAATGCGCCTCTCGGAATAACATCACATGTTGACAACAAAACCTCGACCTGATCCTGACGTCAGAAAATGCCCAAATTTGGATATGCCATTCATAAATATAGAAGCAGTATCCATGGGCAGTTGCTAGTCCATAACCCCCTAAGTCATGTAGACATGAGCGTAAAAAATAGTTCCCAATTCTAGCGATCTTTTTCATATGAAAATCAACTTTTTTGCAAAAGCAACTTATATCATATCAATCATTGATATTTAAAACTATAGTTTGGTAAAAAAATCCGGTGGAATTCGTGAGGGGATCAGATCGAGGCGATCGCAAATATACGATGGACCCATGTCATGAACATCAACATCGAGGTCTGCCGCACACGGTCTACTCGGAGTACGAGCGTGGCATGCGCCCTTGCGAAATGCATGGGCACAATCCGAAGTTTTTACAGCTAAAAACTACTTTCCGCAATCAAACTGTCTATTTTTGTCTACTACAAATGTTCAGAGTAAGTTTTTCATGATTAAGGATTTCATTATTCAATTCATAACTCGTTTATTTATCATTAAAAAAAGAAGTTGATTTGTTGATTGTGTGGAAACCAAAATTACGGGGGCAAAGTACAAAAGACGGAAGAGCATGATGTCATCGTCTTGCCTACCTTCCACGTGCTTGCGAGTGGAAATTTCCATTGTAACTTCCGGGAATCGGGCTGTTACTTTCAGCGTACGCACTCCCTTATATTTGGCAAAATGAATTGCCACGATGAAAAATGCATGAAATAATGTTTCAAGGGAAATGACATGAAATAAATACCTCACGTGATGTACAATCGTCGTAGTTATTGTGTATTATACAAATAAATAATATACAAATGTTATTTTGAAAATATGATCGTGAAAATTCGACAGATTCATGGACAGTCTTACCATATTTTTCTTGTTGGAAAGGTAATTAACAAGTGAATACATTTTTCATTTAATAGGAAAGTGCTTGGGGTTTATTGTAATTGTTTGTCATGCCAAAGTTCCATTTTGGGTTGCCATGGCAACTAAGTCTCTTTTCATTTTTTCAGGATTTCTCAGATTGTTATATGCATTTTCTGTTGTTTCCTTTCTCCTGTAAGGGCAAAACTGACAAGAATTACATTTTCCCAAATTTCTTATTTTCTTTGTTTTTTTATCTGACGAGAATCACATTTTTTCCAATTTTCTTATTATTTTCTTTGTTTTGTCACCATGGCAACCATTTATCGTCATTCTTCATTTTAAATGTTCTGTTTCAAATTGCTATAATATATGCATTTTATGATGTTTCCCATCTTACAGTAAGGTTTTACTGGCGAGAATTACATTTTTCTGAATTTTTTATTATTTTCTTTGTTTTGTTACCATGGTAACGCCTTTTGATCATATGTATTTTTAATGTTTTTGTATTGTTTTCATGATCTTTAGCTTGTATGTATGAAAACACATACAAATTATTTGCACTTTGCATCGAAGATCTTTTGAGATATGACTGATTAATTTAACATTAAACAAATAATACATTACTTTCACTGTAGACCCAGGCGGTGCCGTGGCTACACAGTATAAGTCAATGGGAAATCTTTCAGGAATATCCCCCAAAATAAAATATTCAAAAAATCGTAACTCAAACATGGTTTAATATTTTTGTTCCATTTTTTTTCCTGTCGTTTTGATAAATATGCATCTTTTCAGCCACATCATTTTGGTTTAGATACAAGACATTTCAATTTTTGGTCCAACATCCCTATGTATATGTACACTATACTCATCCTGTGTTCCTTTTGAAACTGTAGTTCATGGAAATACTTTTTTCTAACCTTCTTTCATTTTTTTTTTCTTTCCAATAGAAAAGGGAAGTAAGTCAGGAGGCTGTCACCTGGAAAAGTGAATGCACACAATACTAGTAGATATCATTCCACAAAAAAACAGAATGGGTATGTGACTTATGATAAGCCAACACCTTGCAAAGTTTGTTGACCCAGTGTGTACGTACAAGACCTGCTACTTGGACATTTTTCCACCAAGGCTATAATTCTTATTCCTGATTTAAATTTTGAAGGATTATATCACCATGCAGGCTCAACAACAATCCCACTAGGATTTATCATCGCTTCATAATTTGCTTTTCCTTCACAGAGATCAATACATCACCAATTTCCAGAGGGGGTTTTCCTGCTGGATGGAACCCACATCAACAAAGGAATGGACTATGCCATGTGAATGCGAAGTACAGCACTTCCCTGCTATCAACAGAAGCACAGCTGCACTTTGGAAAGAGCTGAAGGGAAGATCAGCTGATTTTGTTTACATGTTTCAATAAATACATGTAGCCTTCAATACATACTTTTTTTTTTCTATTTATTGATACGTGTTGTGATGCAATTTTAACAAATTATACAAATGTCCTGGCATTCCATCATTCAATAATTTGCTCACAATGTACACATATTTGGTGGATAGATTGCAAGTTATATACCAGAAAAATATGTTAAACTTTCCTCAATAATTGGTAATAACTAATTCAACAAATTGAAAATGATTAATTAAACAAATAATCTTCCCAAATCATAGAGCTACAAATGTACATGTATGTAATTAAACAAAAAATGGATACAATTATCAGATTTGACAAAGTGGAAAAGAAATAAATCTGTGTCCATTCAAGACATATACAGTATTTATATATAGCCTTGTAACTTTGCAATATCAACGCGAACAAAGAAGAAACAAAAACCAAATCAAGGGTAGGGGGTTGCATAATGTACATGTCAAGCCAAAAAACAGCCAACAAAAACTCTGACAAAACATCGCTGAGGTATTACGCAATGTTATGTGATTTGGTATTAGTCAATCAATATTTCCAGGGGGTTGCTGCCAGCTAATAGAATCCACATCAACAAGAATCATGCGTTTGCACTGACAAGTCTTCCTGTGTGCCTACATCACAGTTGCATGTCACTCTATGCCATGAGGAAATGTTCCCATATCCAAGTTACTAAATATAAGGATATTACTCAATTGAACATATCCCAAATCTGATACAAATGTCATTGGGGCCTACAATGTACATACGGTTTACCAAAGAGGCAAATTTGATCCTTGCATACACAATAAAAGGTAGAGACAGACAGAAAGAGAGGATGTGGGACTTCTTTTTTTTTAAAACATCAATCATTTTTGTAATTTCTAAGCTCCTTGAGCAACAAAAACTTACAGATAATGCTTTGAACCCTTTCAAAACATGAATAAGTAAGTACATGTACATGTATGGTCAAATATTTGTGTTTTTTTTGTTTTTTTTATTTGTGCAATATATAAACAACAGTATGGTATACCATGTGTTTACATGTAGGCCTACATTGGAGTTGAATAATATCTTGTGGATTACGCAAACACATTTAAGAACAAAACAAAACCAGGTGTTCAGTGGATTGACTCAACTGTACACATTAATATAGGATTAGTATACAATTTATAACGATTCATTGCTCATTGATATTCTCCTCATTTTGTTTGAGAAATAAGAACTATAAGTTAGCTAATTAGTACATTTCAACTTCAAGTTCACCTTGTGATTTTAATGAATAGGCCCACTTGCATTCCTCACATTCTATAATGCACTTTAAATGTGCGCAATAACACAAGGACATGCACAAATGTAGGCAATCTATAGATCTAACTGTACACAGTACGCACGCACTGCACAGAACTTCCAGAGGGTGGCTGCCAGTGAATGGAACGTTGTCAACAAAGACAGGCAAGCAAGCAGGCAGGCAGGCAGTCTGGTTTGTGTACAGGGGGTTATGACGTGATGTAAGCCAAGCCAAGCAAACCCAGACATGCAGGGACATATGCACAGAGCTAGACTGTCGGCCCAATAATATGCATGACTACTCACTCAACAAAAAGACGGTCATGTGACTTCCCATCGCCTTCATTGTTTTCTTACAGCTAAGACTAGAGGGAAAATAGATGCTTTGTTTAGAACTACCAAGATCCGATTGTTGCATTGTCTTTGCCATACACATTAGCATACAGTAAATGTCCAGCCCATTGTTGCAAGTGAGAATAATAAGTTCATTTTATGGACAGGCAGACTACTAAATGTACTTAAATGCAGACATGAAAGATATTATTCCCATGTTTTATTTAAGAGTTCAAACTTCAATGCTACAGCCATGAATATTTTAAGACTACACGTAGACATCCATGTACAATATAACCTTCTAGGTTAAAAAAAAATAAAATAATTGCTTGTTGAAAAAATAGACACACAAAAGTACAAAACTTTCCATTCTAAATTGAACAGTAATGTACGTCATATTGTACATTGCTTGTACATAGCACATTTAGCTTAGAAGTTGAACTAAATGTACATGTGCAATGTAGGCATACATGTATCACAGTTTGACAACCCTGGATTAAAAAAAAAAAAAAATTATTAAGAAATTTTTTTTTTAAGTCATTAAAAAAAAAAGTGAGGGGGCCATGCAGTCCCATAAATAAGTAGATTGACCGTACAATGTACCTACATTTGTATACATTTATGGATAGCTTAACGGCCGAACCCCACTTTCATTTCAGAAATCAGAAGTCAATGTGTTGTACCAAGGACATCGGATGTCCGCTATCCTTGCAGCAACAAAGAAAAGGAAGAGAGAGGGAAAGTGAAGCGGAAGCTGACTGCAATTAAAACCGGTATGGGATGGATATAATCAAGCAATGACAGAAAATGTATGTGAGGAAGACAGAGAAAGACAGAGAGGGAGAGCAAAGGAGATGTCAATGTACCCCAATTGCACTTCAAACGATAAAGCAAATAAAACATTTCAATGAATACAAACTTTTTTAAAGCAGTGTCAAAAATAATACTTGTGTGCCAGATTTCCGATATACATGTAAAAACAATGTTTGTAGACAGGCTTTTGATGGATGATGTACATGTACTCTCTTCAGTTACATAGAGATACTGGCATACAATGTAACCTTAACTAAAATGTAAAGATAATACAAAACTGAAACCATATTGGTCAGGTGAAACATTATCAAAGAGAGAAGAAGAGTCAGAGAGAAAGAAATAAACTGAAAGCTTTAACAACTCTCTGAAACTTTTTCTATTTCATTGGCATGCAGTAGGTTCAGGCCAGTGCATCTACTGTAGGAAAGAACCAAATTTATCCAAATTAACAGTAGCTTGATGAAGGCTGGTCTTATACAACTCATACATCTACATTGCCAATATTTCAAAGAAATTATACTTTTCTTTCAAACAACATCAAACAAAACTGCCCCTATGCAGTGACCCCCCCCCCCCCCCCAAGAAGTCACCACAATGAAAATCTGAGGCAGGCAAAGTATTTAAATCTGATTTTCACAGAATGTACACCCACATGCATTGTAGAGATATCAATAAGGTACATGTGTTTCTATTGGCATTGTGTGACTCATTTATAGTATACAAATGGTGACTGCATATTTACTTAGTCCCATTCAGTCACCTTCACTTCAATTCAGTTTTATTCAGTCATATGCTTTGTCTTTTAAATTTACCATACAGCTACATGTACATACTGTACATTAGACATCTACATGTAGTGACATGCAATTAATATTTTTCTTAACTTTTTTCAATGTTAAACTCATACTTTCCAGGGCCTTCAACTTTTAAACTGTTGGTTGGAAAGGTTCAACTTTTTATCTTTAATTGGTGTAAGAAATATCATTGTGTTGTCTACATGTAGCAAAGTATACGTTTTCCCCTCTAAATTACATACCTGTTCATGCAGTAACATCTCCTTTATAACTGAATAACTTTCTATTATAAGTTAGAAGTAACTACATTGTAGTGACAGTATGCTTTCAAATACTGGCTTACATGTAGGATCCCTGCCTTATAATTTTTAAGTCTTCTTTGGGATTTACATTGTAATTGTTGTATTCCAGACCTCTAAAGTTTGAAATTCAGAAATACAGAACATACATTTTAAATCCAGACCAAATTTTAAAAAAAAAGTTATTGTGCCTCATTTTATAAAAGGATGTGATTGATCTGTATCGATCATTACTTCAATCCTGATTCTCTAATGTACAGAGTGGATCGTAAGTTATGTTGATATCAATCGCAACTCTTCATAAGACAGGAACCTGGCTTTTGTAGAGTCCCTGACGTGATACAGCATGTCATATCATGGCTCTGAATGTAGAACTACTTCCTTGTTCCTCTTAAAAACGAACGTTACTTAGGATAAAAGAGGAAAGCTACTGGGCATTCCCTTGTTGAAACTAAATTATTAGAATGTTCCGTGTTTAGGTTCACTCGGAAACGTGAGCGAGAGGAGCAAGCAAAGCAGAAGAAAGTAAGATATGGTACTTCTGTAACAGGTTGATGCTAAAAACAATTAAGACTTGAGAACTATAAGAATGAAATCCTTTTGTGTCATAAAAACCCTATCCTACTCGACATGAAACTAGTCCACACTGGATAATCCACTAGTCACTGAGACATTTCCACCAGTGAAATAGGCGGAGTAGCTCTTGATACAGTATAAATGTACACCAATACAGGCTCAAAAGAATTTCAAGTAAAGCACATATCAAAACAAGGACACTACAAGAAAATCAAGATGTAAATTTCTCAACAAAATATCTGTAAACAACAAAATATTTCTTTACAGAGTTGGTGAAGAACGAGGTAAATATGAAACAAATCTTAAAGTTTTATTGGCAAAAGCATTCAGGAGTGAGGACGTTTCTGTAACCAATATTACTACAATTATGTGATTATCAGAGTACAGATGGTCACAATCTATTTAATTTGGGAAAGTATGCAACACTTTAATGAATTGACCAGCCAATTTTCCTCCTCTTTTTTTAGATTAATTCCTACTTTCATGGTCAGTCCTTAGTGATGATAGCTGATCAAGGAGCGCTTGCTTTGATATCTCCTTTGAAGATTTTCAAAACCAGTGAGTTAGACATGTTTGTAACCTAAGAAGACATTCCTTTCTATTCATACCATTGTTGTTTAATCCTCAGAAATACAGCTGAATGGTTACCAATAATACTTTAAAACTTGCCGATTAATGATAAAGAAGCATCACATAGCACACCAGGTTATGTCAAAATGCATTGAAAGAGTAACGTACATTTTGTAGAGTAACCTACATTTATTTAACATACAGAAAGACAGCAATTTAGATCTGCTATTCTCCACCCAGGTGAAGTACACATACTGTACAACCATGTGGAAATGTGTACCTGGAAGGCAACTATTTGATTGCTGTAAACATTAGTAGCCTGTATCTTGAAACGTAGCATCATTCATGAAGCGCATTTTACTTCTGACCACTTGAGCTGGGTTGTCACGGGGCACACGACGTCTGGCGAAGGACAGAACTTCAAAGTCCAACAGTTATTTTTATGCAGCAAAAGCTTTTTCATGAAGAAAAAATATTTGCCACATTAAAAACGACTGTTGGACTTGACATTCTCTCCTTCGCAAAACGTTCACATGTCCCATGAAACCCCCATCCCCCCTTTAGTTTCATATCAATCTCTCTTTATTACCCTGCAGTGTTCTTTCTTTCAGATTCTTTCAGATTCTCCTCGAACTCTTTTGTTCCTCTTCGTTTTGTCCTACTTCCAGTGGTCCTTTTGTTACTCTTTCATTTTTTCTCAGTTAGATTTTGTTTTTTTTATAATTAATATGTTATTAGTCTTTACATTGTATATTTACACTTAGCTACTGAATTGATTATTTATTTACTAGAATATTCATGTTATGCTCATTAATTACTACTACTAATATAATTATTATATATTATATATTATGTATCCGAACTTTGTAAAAAATCATATGCAATTTAGCCTTGTGGCTACGACTTTGATTTTTGAATTAATAAAAACCATTATTATTATTGTTATTATTATATACAAATGTACCGGTTTATTTTAGTTTACTCGCACGTTTACTGTGTTTAGAATCTAGTTTTATAATCTATATGCAATATCATTACCAGTGCACAAAATTACTTCAAAGTGGGCATCATTTTCAACACTTAATCTTAGCCCATGCTTGAACTACATGTATGAGAATGTTGGAGAGGTAGCTCCCTAGTATTGTTAGAAGGCGCCAATCCTCATGATGAGCTGCTGACAATCTACAGCACAAATTGGTAATATCCTGTGGGGAGGTGTGAAGTTGATTAGGCTCAATGAATATGATTAGATTAAATTAGATGCAGGGACATGTTATGTATTCATGATGCATAGCACCTTCTTTAGATACACAGGATACACTGCAATAAACAATGTATCTACAAGGGTAAAAGATGTAGGCCCGTATTCTGATAGCCTGGTTTCTCTTAACCCTAGGTTAAAGGTCATGTATAGTGTTGGGAGAATAGATTTTTTGTTTTGCTTCCAGAGCAGAATAATATGAATGAATACCTCAATTAACCTCTGTGTACAAAAGGATTTGTTATAAAATCCACTCTAACACCTGAATTTAGCAACAAAACTGTGTAAATATATCAATTGACAGTCCCAAAATCGATAGGATCTCACAGGCACAATGCCAGCATACAGCGGTTTGTGTGCAAAGCATGTGCTATTCCCATACACAGACTGTACACACAGAATTCACTCACGCTATACCAATCACCTGCTGGTTGGCATGCCCAGAGTTCTGGGGTGAGAATGAAGGAAGTATGGTCTTACTTTGATGAACATCTCCCCGTGCTCATGCAAATTATTACATATCATGGAAAGACATGCATGGAACATGATTATATCCTTTGCCCATATACTGTTATGTCTTTAGAACACTATGAGGACAAGTTGAGCAGGTTTTTCAAAAAATCAGTGTTTTCTACTACAACTATACTTGGGCTTTAAGTGCAGTTTAACTCTAATCTAACTTTTAAATTTAACCGTAGGTTAAAAATTTTGTATTTTGATAGTGAATTTTAGCTGCCAAACTTCGCTATCGGAATACAAATTTTTTAACCCAGGGTTAAATTTAAAAGTTAGACTAGAGTTAAACTACCATTAAAGGGGAAGTTCACCCTGGATTTAAATTGGTTTTAGAAAATGCAGAAAAATAAAAGAAAAATATGAGTGAAGGTTTGGAGAAAATCGATCAAAAAATAATGAAGTTATGAATATTCAAAGTTTTGATTCTGTGACGTCACATGCGAGCAGTTCTCCTATGTGCTATGTAGTGTAAATTCCATAAAGTGTCATTTTTTTCAAAACAATATTAATTATGTTATCTTTGCGCTAGATATATCATCGAACATATGTTCAAATACATGCCTCTATCAAGTTGACCCATTCCTTTATCTAGAACCATGAAAAAAGACAAATTTACGGAATTTATATACACAACACATGGGAGAGGTGCTCGCACGTGACGTCACAGAATCAAAACTTTACATATTCATAACTTCGCTATTTTTTGGTCGATTTTCTTCAAACTTTCACTTATATATTTGTTTTATTTTTCAGCATTTTTTAAAACCAATAAAATTCCAGGGTGAACTTCCCCTTTAACCTAGGGTTTAAGTTAAACCAGGCTATCAGAATACAGGCCATAGGGTTAAGATTGTGATAGGATACTAGTAAAGACTAGGTTTAGAAATTTGATTATCATAAGGGATTTAATGTCAGCAGACTTGAGCTCTCTGCACATGTATAAATTTTCAACTCTCAGAGAATCAGGAAGATCTACATGTATAGGCCTATGTCTTTGAATTTCTTGAAGGAAATAAATAATTTTGTTCTTTTTGCTTTTTTTCTCCCCTGAGTTTTCCTCAGCATACATTACATGCATACCTACCCTATACGACACTTGTTTGTAATATGGAAATTTAATAATTTCAGATGTAACCATGCATGATTTAGCAAATAAAACTTTATGACTATGTTGTGTCCTTCACTAGTAATCATAAAAAATTCTAATTGTTTACAGATATGTGCACAAAAAGCAATAATTGTCTACAAAAACTGTGAACTAAGCTTGCAAACAGACCACAAAGTAAAGGGAAAGTTCACCCTAGGTTTCAATTGGTTTTAAAAAATGCAGAAAAATAAAAGAAAAATATGAGTGAACGTTTGAAGAAAATTGAAAAAAACATGATGAAGTTATGAATATTGAAAGTTTTGATTATGTGACGTCACGTGCGAGCAGCTCTCATATGTGTTATGTAATGTAAATACTATAAAGTGTCGTTTTTTCAGAAGAATATTAATTATTTCACCTGTGCGGTCGATATATCATCAAACCTATGTTCATGTACATGTACATGCCTCTATCAAATTGACCCATTCCACTATCAAAAACCATTAAAAAAAAGAGAAAAATTTAAGGAATTTACATACACAACACATGGGAGAGCTGCTCGCACTTGACGTCAAAGAATCAAATCTTTAAATATTCATAACTTCTATATTTTTTGGTCGATTTTCTTCAAACTTTCACCCATATTTTTCTTTTATTTTTTTGCCTTTTTTAAAATAAATATAATTCCAGGGTGAACTTCCCCTTTAAAGTCGACAGGTTATAAATGCACTAAAATTTCTGATTGTTACTATTACAGGCTATTAAGAACTGTTGAAATAAAAATCATAACAGACAAAGATTACATGCGGATTCTCTATTCACTTCTCAATTACAAAAATGCATAGCGCATACATGTACCACTGACTGTAAATTTACATCATATACATGTAAGTAACGAATCACAGCAGTGGGTGTACATCTGCCATCATGAAGAAAAGACAGAGCAGAAATTGCACAATTAATTTCTTCCGAAAGAAGACAACTGCAATCAGTGCCTAGTCTAAGCAAAAGCAGACCCAAATAGTTCCAACTCCTTAAACATTCTTGGAATACTCTGACACATACTCATAAACATTACACAAGATGCAATAGAATTTCTCAAGTTTCTTATGCAATATTACTTGTTATGACTCAGAAACTTTCCAATGAAGGTTATACAGCAGGCTAGGAACTTTCAAAGATCTATGGTGTAACGTAGACCAGACTATGACCGTCTTTCGAAAAACCTGGAGGTCTGTTCTGTCGTCTTACAAGCAGAGCAGGCTGAGCAGAGGCCTGATTCATTTCCGATGCGTTAGCGGGCCGGGAACGGAAGGGATTAATCCGGCTCCCTTTTTGGTGATTCAATCTGCCTCATTAAGTTGGTGGGTTACGAGACGAGCGCAAAGAAAGGACAGACAAGGTTAAAGAATCACCAACATAGTCAGCAGAAGAGAACTTAATGTACCTTATTTAAAATACTTTAAGTACTTTAATAATAAATAAAAAATGACCAATATTTTGCATCCTGGAAACTATTCTTACCTTTCCATTTTTGTTTGTCAAAATGAACCGAGCAATAATTTGTTTTTGTTTTGTTCTCATTGCATTGTGATCAAAGAAATACAGTGAGCTTTTGACATCGCACATGCAATGAGGTTATGAGTATTTATTCTAAAAATAAAACTTGCCTGCTGGTACCCGTTTCCAGAGTGGCAAAGGTAGCTTAATGTATTTTCAAAAGAATTTAATTTGTGAGACTTGAACCATCCACATTGTCGCGACTAATGTTTAATCTAAATCTGTTCACCGTTTAAACCAAAATATTCATGATTTTGGACTACATTCATTGTACATTGTAACCGGGGAAGTCCACATGACCATAATTATTATTTCATCTTTATAAATACAAACCACCCCAAAATAAGCAACCAATCCAACATTGTCTGGGAAGGCGAACCACTCAATTCCAATTTTGAACCCTTCCATCCAGCCACACATGTATGATCAAATGACTGAGCTTCCATCTGTAACTTGTCCCTGTGAAATATTTATGTACACGCAACTAAATGTATCTCTATGAATGTAAGTACAAAGTATGTATGTCAGTTCTGGATTTTAGTTCATGTTTAAACGCCTCTACAATACAACTCTTCTCCATTTGTTTCCTACACATTTATATGAATGACAAAAATTTGTCTCGGAGGGGGAACCATACAAGAGTGGACTTGAACTACTAGTAAAGTGAACAAACTAAAACAATGGGTCCGCTTATCTTCACTGGATTATAACATCGATCGTCTGTTAACGGGATGTAAACATGGAAGTTTTTATTTTGTTATTTTTTTGTAATACTGGTGCCAGTGCCAACCTGCCTCGGTCCCCATATTGCAAATTTGGGGATCGGTATCCTTCCAAAAAAATTCTTCTGAATGCTTGGTTTGACGAGAAATTGTTTGGGAGGGGGAAACCATTGGAGCTAGAAGGGGGAGCTGCACCGGAAAGCTCTGGCGTCTAGCATAATTTGCTGGATGCATGACCTCATTCTCCGAGCCATGATGGACTTGAGACGGGGGCAGACGACACGCTCTCAAACTCCGCTCTATGAAATACATCCTGCTTAGTAACATTTTGCCCCCGTTCTTCACTCCTTCCTTCCTCAAAATCACTGTGTCATAGGACTTGTCATATTTCAAAACATAAGGATGGTCTAGTCTCTTTCAAAGCACTTTTGACAGGGACACTGCCATGTGAGCCTATAAATATTAGACACTTACTTTCTAGCAGTTGGATCTGTTCTAATGGTGCATGTCATTCAAATTTGAATATTTACCCCACCAAAAAAAAAATAAAAACTTGCCTAACATCAATTGGAGTTGAACACAAGATTGTTTGATAATTTAGGAACCATAATTTGTGATATAATTAAACAAAAAAAAAAAATCTTTTTAGAGAGTGGCAGCCCTTTACTCTTTGATGCTCAGTGAAAGTTCATGAAATTTCAATTCAAACATTTATTAAAGCATTACTTAACTACATAGTGCAATGCAGGGAAAAAGCTTAACTTTACTTTGAAAACTCTTTTACACGGACAGGGCTTAAATTTTAAAAGGCAACATTATGTCAGCTGCCAGATAAACCAGGTCTGATAATGGAAGATTCTATTACAAATCATAAAGCTCAGACATCCCAAATTTGGTGGATCTGTGCACGAATGTCATCATACAGCCTATGCGTAGGCCGTATATGAAGAAGCAAGTTTAAGCATATTTTTTAGAAACTATTTCCCCTCATCCAAGAACTGGGCCTTTCTGTTCATGTGTTTCATGTTAATACATGTAAAGATCTATCGTTCTTACAACATTGCAGGTCTACTATCCTAATAATAAGTTATTTCAAAATGTCTTAAAGGTAGTGTCATCCTTTTGCAGGCAAAAATATTAAATTTCTAGTTTTTGAGAGAATAAAGTAGTATACCAATGACTATATCTTCCCACAACATGATTAAGCTCAAATGTGTATGTTTGTCATTATAGTGCGATTATCATTCCTATTTTTTCAAACCTCAAAAAATATACCGTACAGTGCGAACCGCTGACCGTTAGCGCAGAGAATAATGCACGATGATGCGCCGTGTGTATATTGCTGTGTGTGGTCCGTGCTGCACGCGCTTTTAATATCAACGATGTTGATGGAGAGCTGGTCAAGATTGGTAGTCAGATTTTCGTTTCATATTACTGATCTAGGCAACCTATGACAGTAAGATTGAATAGACAGTATAGGTTGATCGTATTCTAAAGTTATGCCAAGTTGCCTTAGTTTTTGAAATTTGTTAAAAAGGATGACACTACCTTTAACAGAAATCTGTGGAACAGTGTGAGCATGCACTCATAGCTACGAGTTCTGAAAAGTGAACATTTCATCTGACATCATTTTCACTGAATTCATTATAAAGCCAAAACCCTCTTCTTTGGCTAATAATATTGTGAGTTGCTGGCGATCACATGATCATGGTTGCTGTGTAGATTTATATGTAGCGTAGACCGCGGCTGCTCTGTCTTCTTCGTATCCCTCAGAAGACAGAGAGCTGTTCAAACTGCAGTGTACACAGCCAAGCGTGTTTTTCGGTGATCACATTTTATTGCTATAATATGAAAGTTATTCCACTTACCGCATCTGGACGTAAATTTTCTTTGGATCTACCGGTATCTGTTTCTTGTCCTTGATGATACCAAACTGTCTTGTTGAATTTGGTTTTGGGGGGTTTCCGTATGTTTTCTCCATGAAATTTGGGGAAATTTAACTGAGAATTACCGTACTGCAGTTTGAACAGCTAGCGCAATGGTAGCTCTCTGTCTTCAGAGGGGTTAGCCTTATGGTGAAGACAGAGCAGCCTCGGTCTACATGTAGTGGTACAATGGTTCCTCAGCTGCTTTCCTTTGTAGTGCTTCAATCTAAAGATGTACATGTATATGAATCCTAAAGCTTGACTTCGACTCTAGACTGGAGGTCTCGATCTATCCAGTACTTGTGAGAGTTCCAGATTGAGATGCAATATTCCAAGATTATAGAGAGGACGATGGGACGGTGCCGGACACTTCACAACAATGAAGGCTGGTATTTCGTCTCAGGATTAAGCCCAAAATGTAGCTTGAATACTTCTTATCATCATCAATATTTGTTCTCCACAATATTTTCTGACATTTTATGGTAAAAGACATTGATTCTAAAAACTTTCAAATGGCTGATTTAAACTGAGTGTCCAGACACCCAAACCGTCCGGACATACAACAAACTGGGTAGGCCTAGACCTCTAGGCCTATATAGACTAGATTCTACATGTAAACCATCTGAACAATAAATAGATCTAAGTTAGATCTAGACTACTGACTAGATCTAACTGTTAGATCTTCTAGACTTCTAGGTCTTGTCTAGAGGTAACTATACACAGCCCCGTCGCCTTCGGCGACGGGGCTGTACTTCAACCACCCCTATTTATAGCGTAACTTTCAGTGATGATGAGCGCAAAGTGAATTATACTGGTCAATTTAATTAATATAATGTTAAAATATCTATTTTTATCATCTATGATGTTTCACGCGTAACAACGACTAAAAATTAAAGTATATAAGAGCTTTTGACTTACCAAAATGAATTTTCCGTTGGTCTTGTTTCTTCTAAAATTTTCGCTGCCATCTTTCAATGACGTCATTCGATTCATGACCTCCGTCCCATAATTCTGTGCGAAGAATTAATTGAACAGGCACGCACGGAGACGTGAAGTTGGAGCAGACGACGTTCCACTTCCGGATGACCTAACCTTGCAACTGAAATTAGAAATTATGTGGTGGATGTCTCTGTTTTCCAGTATTTTTCATCTTATTTCGTTTATTACTTCAAGTGAAATATTTGCAGATGTCACCAATTCGAGGAAGGACCTTCACAGTCTGGATTCAATGTGAGTATGAATTATCTTGACCCCGAAATTTGTGAACATTTTTTTTTTTCTCTAGAAAAAAAAAAAACTTCGCTAGAAATGCGTACTGACTCGTCAGTTCCCGTCGCTTCGCGACGGGGGCTGGTCGGTTTAGTCTAGAGGTATACATCTTCTTCTTCTTCTTCTTCCTCCGCTGTTCTCGGAGATCTGCAAATTATAGAGAATCTAGATCTAACTGTTAGATCTATGCGTTGACAGTGTAGATCTAGATGAAAACAATTTTAAGAATAGATTCTAACTTAGATCTAACAGATCTAGATCTAGAATAAAATTTAACTTAGATCTAGATCTAACGTTAACATAAGTTAGAGTTCTAACGTTAACTGTTAGGCCTAGAATCTAAGTTAGACCTCCTTCTAGATCTAGACTCTAATCAAAATTTTAGTTGGAAAAGGGTCTAAATCTAGACAGACCTGGTTAAAGGTTGCAACTGTCTTGCCAAGAGTAACACCGAAAATGAATTGCATTTTTTAAATTTTGCACCGTCAATTTTCAAATTCGAGTTGGAAAAAATAAATGGTGAAATTGTGAAATGAAGAGGACATAACCATAATATCATGAAATTCAAAATTACATTATTGTTTAAAACATTAAGATAACATAAATAAGACAAACTGTTTCACCCTACAGTTTACATACAATACAACATGCAGAACTTTATTACAGCCCCATACATTCACTCCCATGCACCACGTTGCTCGATCTAGCCCACCGCGCCAGTTCAACTTTAGTTTGGCTATGCCTCTGCCGGCTTGCGACAAGAAACCATCATTGAAACCTCCCCAAAAAACTCGGAAATATGCAGTTGATTACTTAAAACATCAAAAAGATGTAAGATGTGACAGGAATACAAAAGAACAAATGTTAATCTGATTTGAAATATATATTTATTATCGTGACATATCATTGAAAGTTTACAAGTCATTCGTGGTCATTCAAATTTCAATCAGCTGTTTTTGCTGAGCGCAAAATAAGCAACACTCGCAACACGAAATTCAAATTAGAAGCGCCCTCATAATTTCAAAAATTATCTCATAAATTGTATGAAACATCGTGTGAGAATTACACAAAAAATATTCTTACCAGTGCGAGGGTACTATCCTCTGATTATTCCACTTGAATTTGAGAAAGAATCCATAAATTATATATTCCAAGGTTTGATGAAAGTCTGTAGGCTATGGGGTCATTCAAAGGCGATCCACTCGGCGACAGGCGCGCGAAAATGAAAATACATGAACGTGAGCAGACGCAGTTAGGGGGTAATGATCATGCGGCAAAAATGGTTATTTTTCGCTTAAAATCCACAGATAATTTACCAAATTGTAATTGTAAGTATATTTCCAATCCATTGAGAACGGTAATCCTGGACGACAGCAGTCAATAATAAATCCATTGATGATAATTCTCTATCCGGTCATCGAGGTCGGGTCGAAACAAATATGGCGGAATCTCGGTGCGTTGTTCTTTATTCGAAATTTCCTCTTCAGCGAACGATTGACGCGCCCGGCAGGTCGAGTTGTCGTAGTAACTGTCAATCAATATGCAGATCCTTTCAAAAGGCCGACGCCACGCCTACTCGCTATAGCAACTGTCATGCAAATTAGGCGAAACGACCGTACGAATCGATGATGTCATACGCAAAGGCATGCAAATACCCCGGATGGTTGATCATGTGATCACGTCTCATTCGTGGCTTTTCCCGCGAAAAATAGCGTCGTTTCAAATGTGCGCGAAAATGGTAAACGTAGTGTGCATTATGAATGGACGCTGTAAACCGAGATCTTACGATTTACACGTGCGTAGAATTGGGGTCATGAGCATGTAAACAAACCCAGAAGACGGAGCTTGGCTGGCGCGAGTAGTATTTTTGTCGGTGGAATAGGAAAAAAGTCGTCCCTCCTACTAGTATTTTCCATGCGTCAATAAATATATTAGTTAATTATGAGTCATGTTTTGTCATTACATTTAGTCATCAAAATGGGGGTGACTGAATATCACTTGCTTAAATGTCAAACATACGGTAGGATTGCAATTGCTTGTCTTGGCGATTGAGTTTTCGTGGAAAACATGAATCACTTTCAATGTCCTTCCAACACAATCTTGCCATGTCACAATAATGTGACCGTCGAAAAAAAATTTTTTATCGAGCATGAAAGGCGTATTAAGCCTTTAAAATTATTTGAAAAGTTAAATTGCAGTCTTGGAATGCATAATTATGAAAAGTCTATAGGCCTAATGACTTGTTTGTTTTGACAAATGCATGCATATTATTCGAACTTAATTCTGTTAATTATTTTTAATCATGTAAAAATCACTGCCAGAATTGAAGCCCTGCGCCGCATATAATAAGGCAAAACAGATTCGGGCCTATACAAAAAATAAACTATAAAATTCAAAGTTCGAAGTTTCCAAATATAAGCATAGACATAATTTAAATTATTATATTACCAAAAGAGTTTTTGACAACTTGACGATATGAGCTAGTGTTTATAGTTATTTTACATTTAAAGGCCTTAGGCTTAACTAATGCATGTTGTACACTAATATCAATACACGTACCAGATATATCCAAGCCATGAACATGCAAAAGTTGCCGCCTGGAATGTAAACAAAAGTAGGCGTGCCCTTAAGGGGCGTGTACAAGCTAAGGTCAATGAACTTAAAATAGCGCGCCTATTTTGAAGAGTGTTTTCAAATTCACGTCCCGCCCACTCATACATTATTCATCGTTGTGCTTGTACTCGACTCACCATAATAATTATATTGCTTCTCTTTGCCAACTAGAACAATACACCATAGAAATCTGATGTATTTGTGTTCTAAGAAAGAGAGGACTGCTTCTCGTATTTTTCACAAGCATGTCAATATGCGACAGGGACATACGAAAAATAAATTTTACACAAACAACTTTGACAAATAGGCCTACTAGAACTTTAGTCCTATTTTATAATAAAAAAAAGTGATAATACAAAAATAAAAGAATCTCATAGTCCCTATCGGAGTGATATGGTTCAACTACACAAAGATGTTTATATAATTTAGCCACATCTAGATTTTCTCGGGGTTTCATTTTTTCCTCTCTCAAAATGAATTTCATTCTTTTATTATTTAAAGTAATTTATCTTTTTATCCAAAGTTTTCACTTTCTCCCACCATCTCTATGTATCGTATCCTTGATTTTGGCATATCTCTGTACATTCCGGTGGGCATCTGCTTCTCTATTTTGTAGAGTTTCGGGGGTTCAATTTCATTATTTGGAAATATGCATTGGCAGATCCAAGGGGCACATTTAGACCTCCCCCCCCCCCAAAAAAAAAAAAAAAAAAAAAAAAAAAAAAAAAATAAATAAATAAAAAAAAAAATAAAATAAAAAAATAAAATATAAATAAATGAAATAAATAAATTTTTTAAAAATATTAAAAAAATAAAAAATAACTAACAAACTAAACATTGAACATACTTGCAAATGATAACCTAGTCTTAAACTCCTGGATTTGCCCATAATACAAAAAAAAAATACAAATAACAAATAATATGTCTATATTACAATCTGAGATTGAAAACATAGCTTGAACTTGACTATTTATAAGATTCAATCGATTTTCGGATTTTAATTCAAATCATAAAGATTTGAATTTCCTGTTGTTGTTTTGTTTTGTATTTTAAATTTAAATCGAGAAAATAATATTTTAAATCCAAAAACCGATTGGTCCCTAGGGCCCTATCCAATGTCGTTCAGGATTTGTGGTAAGTCCTTGTAATTTAAAGTGTAGGCCTACATGGTGACATTCAGCAAACCGGTAGAATATGAGTGTCAAATTAAATATAATTATTTTATTTTCATTTTAAGTTTCACATTATCATGATAATTAACAAACTTGAACAAGTGCAGGATCAATTGTACCTGTTAAATGGTGAGTAATTTTTTTTTAATCACTTACTTTCGCAAAACTGGAAATCTATGGAAAATCATGAATTGAAAATTAATTCGATTGTAGGCCTACATAAACTTTGCAATTTCCAGTTTAACATAAAGTGTACCTTGGTCATATTCGGTATGTTCTTATGCATATTCGCGTGACATAAAATTTTGAAATATATAGTCAGATGACAAATATGTCAATGTTGTTACAATAATATTATGACAATGAATAAACTACTCTGTCGATGTCACCGACAAGGTGCCACGCGACAGTGGCATTGGGGGAAAACCCCGGTCTTGGGGAATCCCCGTTAATAATTTGAATACTAGTACTATACGCGCAAAGCGTGACACTTGGCCTTTGCTCATTTTCGCTAAAATTCGGCATAATAATAATAGTAATAATAATAATAATAATGATAATTGAATGTAAAAAGCGGCTTTTCCATGGAATACAAAGACCATAGACCAAAGACACCAACTCTATAAAACATTACAAATAGTTTGAAATCATCTCATACGTGTAAATAAATCCTTTATCAGTTTTAAACATTTTGTATATCCCATATTTATATGTAATTTATCTATTATTTGTGTGTCAAATATAAGCATAACAGATAACAGTGCATATCATAGGCCTACATAATATAACGCCGTATATCAATTGATACATTAATAATGACATTAATGACCGATGTGGGTTACACGGGCGGATCAATACTATAATAGTGAAAAAGTGGGTCCATAGTTTCAATACGCAGCACTAATGTAGGCCTAATATAATCCAGCAACATCGGAAATGCAAGATGAAATATATTTGGGTGGCTTTATGCATTATGTAAAATAGATGGATTCATTAGAAACACAAGAAACAGAGCTTAAAATGTAATTATGGTTTCAGTCCCGTATGATGGAAAATATTTAGCTCGCGCTTCGCGCTCGAAACTTTTTATTTTAAAGGATAATAAGGAATTACAAAGAAATTGAATTATTTCATAGTTAGTTTTTACGTTTGCGATTGACTTTGTTCTGTTTTATATTTAAAAGGGATGTTCAATTGTGAATAATGCCACAACAGAAATAATGTCTTGTTGCAAAACGGGCTTAAATTGCCATGCATGTATAAATTGTGCACAAGCTAGTATTTTGAACAAGAAGATTTTTTTTTTTAAAGAGCGAAATCTGTAGGTCCGTAGAAAAAAAAAATCACTCCTGCTTTGCGTTCGCATACATATTATAAGGGGTTAACCTCATTTTCAAAGTGATTTTTGTGTCCTCTGAAAGGGGGAGCTTGTCTCCTTTTCAATCCTAAGAGAAGATGATGACCAGGCCCGACCCGGTCATGTGTTTCAACAAAGGGAAAGAGTAGAACACCCCCCCCCCCCCTCACCCCCAGTTTCTTTTTATATGGATATACTATATAGTGAAAGAAATCATAAATGTATTTTAATATTTTCCAAAAGCTGTAAACAGGTTTTGTTTATATACAGTGAGTCGATAAAAAATTTAAAGGTGTCTTGTGAAAAGTATGAACATTAATCATGGGTTTCATGATATGTCTGGTAGAGTCATCCTCCTGGAATATGTTGGTACCATTTTCATCTGGATTTTGCACGCATGACTGAATAACAGATCTTCAGAAGACGGTAAGATCTTCACTTGCGCCAAGGGCTGTTTGAAGATCAAAAACAAATGTTGACAGAATATGTGTAAACACTTACCCACACCCCTCTCACCACACAGACACACCTACACACACCCATCCTCCCTCACACACACCCACATCATCACACACGCACCCACACACGCATTAACAATTCACAATTAAATGGCCTATTTGACGTTCTGTTTACAAAAACAATCACTGATGTTTGGGGCGTATTAATTCCCTAACAACTCTTTGTGAGTGTGAGTGAGGGTGTGTGTGTGTGTGTGTGGTGTGTATGTGTATGGTTGTGTTTGTTGAGGGTGTGGGTGTGTGTATGTGCATGTGTACTGGTATTTAAGAAATAGTGCACATATATGCGTGTGTATGTGTGTGCGTGTGTGTGTGTGTGTGTGTGTTGTGTGTTGTGTGTGTTGTGTGTGAAGGGTGTATGTGGTTGTGTTGTGTGTGTGTGTTTTTGTGTATGTGTAAATGATGGTACATGTGTGTGTGTGTGTGTGTGTGTGTGTGTGTGTGTCTTTGTGCGTGTACACTATTGTTATTCTTCACCCAGCCACTTGGCCACTTTGTTATAAAAAATAACCGGGTCTGGACACCATCTGTTCTCAGGAATGCAAAATGACAAGCTTTCCCATTCAGAGAATATATAAAAAAAAATAAAAAAAACAAAAATGAATGAAATATAAGAGAAAGGCTAGTTATTTTTCATGTAGAGAACGGTTTTTTTAGGGGGGTTGGTTATCACATGTTAAAGGGGTTTCAGTTCGTACAATTATCCATAATTATTAGTTAAATTACACTTACGACAATAAATACAGAAAAAAAATAATTGAATGATAAATAGGCCTATCAATTTTATAATTAAAATAATTTTGTACTTGTAGATGGATATTATTTACAAGTACAAAATTATTTTAACTTATCTCTCTCAACATCACAACCACACTCGCTGCCCCTCTCTGTTTTATTTTCATCTCCCTCCCCTCCTCCTTCCACTTTCTTTCTCTTTTAAATTATTTTCCTTTAAAACCAATGAATGATGCATCCCACCACTTTCTTCGTTCTTCCTCGGCTTCTGTATGTCGTTTTCTATCCACCCTTTAAAAAAAAACACAAACAAACAAACAAACAAACAAATTTAAATTTTTTTAAATAAATTCCAATTTTGACAACTTATCATCATTATCATCACTATCACAATCACCACTACCATCATTACTTTAAATGCTATCGTCATTATCATTATCATTGCCATCCCTGTTAATAGCATCATCTTTATAATCACGGTCGGAATAATCCATTCTTTGATACTCTCGAAAACATCTACTTTCATGGCGGTAATCGTGTCACAGTTTAGAGGCATTTGTGTCGCCCTCTATTGTTAAAATACATTATAGTGTTTCTTTGAGTTTTGGTCACAATTTGTACAAATCGGTTATTGGGGACGACCAATATTGGGAAAATGAAATATCAATGAATTTTGTAATAATAATGATATGTGGTTTTCATGTAGCACTTTCCCAGTTGATAACTGATCAATTAGTGAGCATGCGTTTTTTTGTTGTCAGGTACCTACTCACGCTATTATGCCTGAGGTACTAAGGAAGCAACTGACATACTAATCAAATTCGAGTTTTTAATGTTTACATATTTCATGTGGTGCTATCTTTTTGCTGTCCAAATTTCATGTCTCAAAGTTTATCCATCTTTGAAACATTAAAGGTAAGACATTAGGCGATTACATTGACATCTCAAAACCTGTGCACAACTGTTTAGACGTGCGTTTTAAATAACAAGTAATATTGGCTTGGTCCCAACATCTTCATATAATGGTAGTAGACTGTAATATCAATACAAATGTCAAATCAGAACCCATCAGCTCAAGTTTCTTGGTCACTGTCTCCGGAAAGCAGGAATTGAAAGATTTTTAAAGGAAAAATGGAGAGAGAAAGAGGAAGAGAGAATGACTTATTTCTGGAGAAAAGCCAAATGGAGTGGAAAGTCAACTCTTAGTAGTCATAAATTACCATTAAAAAAAAATAAAAAAAAACAAAAACAAAAACAGAGAGGATTGGCGTAGAATGGTCACCTACGTCATATTTAGATAACAGCATGACAAGAAGACTGTATGAGAAACCAATTTGAGAGCAAATATCATTGTGCTTTGTTTATGTGTAACCTCAACGGTAGATGGCTAGACTCTACCTGGGGGCAGTTGTGATATTACTAGACTCCTCTATCAAATAAATACTTTGCATGTCAATGTCAACCATCAGTAGCAGAAGGGCATTACCTCCTACCTATAACTGAATAATTTATATGGAAAATAGATTATCCCTAGAACAGTTTTGTCAATCCATATTGGACATGCACCTTCAACTTCATCGTTTTCCCCCTTTTTTTTCTGGCGTCTTTGTGTTATTGTTACCCACCTAAAATGCAATTTTAAAAACAAAACAAATATATGTAAATAGCCGATTATAAACATTACACCTCTGTAT
The DNA here is from genome assembly GCA_940671915.1 of Paracentrotus lividus. Classification (NCBI taxonomy): domain Eukaryota; kingdom Metazoa; phylum Echinodermata; class Echinoidea; order Camarodonta; family Echinidae; genus Paracentrotus; species Paracentrotus lividus. The sequence goes on along the minus strand of CALNVZ010000174.1, from coordinate 29,463,522 downwards.
CAACAAAATGACAAAATAGAAAACACAAACAAAATTGTTATATAAAAGATGAATTTTAATCTTACAAAGTAATCATCTCACATGATAATTTTTGGATATCTCATACATGAAATACTTTGTTAGAGCAACATAATAATTATACATGTAATTCGCCTTTCTCTTCCTGAAATATACTAAGTGTAATAACTGTATAAGAGAATGACAAACTATATGCATTTTATTATAAACACCATAATATTAGTCGAGAGCGAGAAGGGAGTTAAACAAATAATTAACACCCTTCTAGCTGTCAACAGACATGTTCATAGTACAGTACACTCCCATTACAATGATGTAATTGAGACTGAGCTAAACCATAAAACTTGTATCTCTGCTTGATAAAATGAGAGGAGTGCATTATAAATGTTTTTGCAGATGACTTAGCATTACACAATTTCAAGGGCCTAGATCACTGTTGACTGTGTAAAATAATCCACTCTCCTTATAGTACAGATAGAAGATTTTGTAATGATGAAGCAAGTCCCCCTGTCTCAATTTATGAGTTCACAGTTCGGTACTGACATTGGCTTGTTCCCAAGCATCTTAGTCTAACAGAAGTGGACTTGATATAAGTTTCAGATCTTGCACTTGATCTGAGAAGCCAATTCCCTACATGTATCTCAAGTTCATATCATTTTAAACTCTTTATAATATGGCACTATGAGTGTGTCTTTCTTTGGATCAGTATTCCTCAGTCATTCCAGAAAAACAGAGATAAAAACTTACTCGGGTGCAAGGTTTCATCTTTAAAAAATTAATAAATGAGAACAAATTAAATTCAAAAATAAAATTAATAAAATAGGATAATTGGCTAAATCCGTAATAGCCAACCATGACAAGAAACTAAAATTGTAAAACACAAAAACATGAAATAAAGACAAATTATATGATGTTGTATCAAATTGATTTGTTTGACCAATAAAAGAGCATTCTTGGTTAAGTTTATACCTCTATCTCACTAATGCAAACATTCCCAGTGGTATCAATCCCTATTTTTATGTTCCTATTAAAATACAATGATCATATTCTACACATATATACAACAGAACTTACAAGAAAGTCAATATGCCACACCATTTGCAGACAAAAAACAAAACAAATTATCAATTTGGAATCTATTATTGTTCATCCTATATACATGAATCTTTCATGTATGGCATGTTTACAAGAGTCAAAGCATACAGAAACAGGGTTCCCAGCATGTCAAGAAAACAAATTTCCTGATTTTCCCTGAAGAAATCTAAAAATTTCCTGATAATCATTTAAACCAATTTCCAGTTTTGCATGTTTTCTTTGTTGTCGTATAAAACACTAGTCTGACTGACTACCAAATTTTTTATTTTGAGCCAATCAAAATTCCCTGACTTTTCCCTGATTTTGAAGCATTATTATTAAATTCCCTGATTGGAAAAAAGTAAAATAATTTTCCCTGATGGGCTGGGAACCCTGAGAAAGTAATGAATCACCATCAATCATGATCAGAAAATGATGATTTGAATTGTTGTCATAGTACAAAATAAAAAATAAATGGAAGTCCAGGAAAATTTATTCAGAAAAGTTTAATGTTCACATCTTCATGACAAAAATGCACAATCGATGTACAGACCTGTCCATCTGAAGGTAAAATATAGTAAAGACGGTTAGAAACGTATTTGACATCTAAACTGACATATCAAGAGAAAAAATACCTTGAGAGAGAGAGAGAGAGAGAGAGAGAGAGAGAGAGAGAAAAGAAACCTAGCAAAATGTGTTGATTTAGGGTGTCCCTTTTTTGCAGCATGAAACTTTTGTACATTTGCAAAATTCACAGAAGTTACATCCTTTCTCGTATTAAATTAAGAAAACATTCTACATGTAAGCTTTAAAAAAATTTGATATGAATAGGAAACGATTAGATAAGGACTGTAGTCTGCAGCATCTTCTATGGTTAAATATGAGCAAAGTGACATGATAGTTCATGACAGACAGACAATACAAAAGGGAAAGCTTTTAAAAATATACAACCAAGTGGCCACTTTTCACCTTCCATTTCAAAATTAAACATTCTTTATTTTCCCAACAGTTCCACAATGTATCCCAAGATCATGGAAATGAATGAAGCAGATTCTACGGCACCAGTCAACTCAAAGACACCTGAGGAAGATGCTCAAAGACCACTGCAAGCACCAGGATATACAACAGGATATATAACTTAGTCACACATCAATATGCCAATCAAGAATGTGTCCATGTGTCCATTCTTGATAATGTCCTTTCAATGTTCTGTTCATTCTCTACCTGGTGTAGCTCATATCGCTGACATGGGATATTAATGAATGATGAGGTTGGTGTATGGACTGATGTAGATAGGAGCTTGTCAGTGTTAGTTGGAAAAGTTTCCTGTGGATTTGGCTGTTGCTTTATAAAAACATAAATCATCTTTGTCTCTTCACTTCTTCTTGGGTGGTGCTCTGTAGGGTATGATACAAAACAGAACAAGGAGATATCATGAGATGATTGGATGTGTAATCTGCATGGTAAATAGTAAATATGTATGAATCTTTTTTTAACATTTGCATAAAGGGGAAGACAAATTTAACAGTATTCATTCAAAACGTCTACATGGTGAATATGTGTAGATGATATGTACAGTTCACTCTCATTATAATGGACATGGACACAAGACCCCACTATGACAAAACAATTTGTGTGTTTCATAATACATGCACGCAAGTTGCACCCTTATTATGAAGTCACTTCTCCGCGTTATTCCTGAAAGATTAGTCGAAAAGAGTGTACTCCAAACCATGCATGAAGCACTGTGTGTCTCTTTCAAAGTGATTACAAACCTCAATTAAACACTACAGTTTTCCTGGGATCATACATATAGTTCTTCTGATTAATTCTTATTCTTCACTGTGCTTGGGATTCTTTGTTCAGCTTAATATTTGTTTTATTTTTTTATTCTCACTCGCGGTGCATGCTATAGGGAAATATAAGTCGTTGACCCACAAGGAAAATTAAAGGAGGAGTCCGGGCTGAAATTAAAAAGTTTTGTAAAGTAAAGTAAAATTTAACAAACACAACACAGAAAATTTCATCAAAATCGGATGAAAAACAACAAAGTTATGCATTTTTTTAGGTATTGAATTTTTTTCGTAAAACAGTTCTTTGCATCGTCTCATTGTCTCATTTGAATATTCAAATGAGCAAAATGATGATGTCACAGTCCCCCTACTTCTTGTGTATTTTATTATATGAAATCCTAGTTTTCTCATTTTTTCATATATTGCGCGTACAGAAAATCTATCCCTCATAATGAAATAGGTAAAAGCACTAGTGACCTTGAACATTCCACAAGGATTAATCCCTGTTTTTATGTCCTTGGGGCAGAAAATCTTGATAATTGGTATTTCATACAATAAAATACAAAGAAAGTAGGGGGACTGAGACATCATCAGTTTGCCAATTTGAAGATGGCAAAAACTGTTTCCTAAAAAAATTCAAAACCTAAGAAAATTCATAACTTTGCTATTTCTGATCCGATTTTGATGAAATTTTCAGTGTTGTGCTTTTTAGATTTTACTTTATTTTTCTAATAATGCAAAATCCAGCCCGGATGAGTCCTTTAAGCATTTTATGGTAATAAACGTTTGAGGCGCACTTATAATGAAACTCAAAGAATTCTCCAAGTCCCAATTTCAGACATGGGCATTTTTGTCTATTTTCAGATAGGATGTAATTGACTTGGACCTCAGCATCTCATTATAAAAGGAGTGGACTGTACAATACTAGAATCTTGATTCAAATATATAAAATCCAAAATACATTCACATACCTGTATGTTCCTACTACTACAGCGTGATCTCTCTCGTAGGGTTCAAGGGTCAACTGTTCCTGTGGTTTGAGCTTTTCTGCTTGTAGCTTCTTGACTTCTCCAGCAAACACTGCTTCCGGTTGGGCCGTAGAATCAATGCAGTTTGCCTGATAGGAGGAAATGAACGGAAAGAAGGGTTATAATAGTAATAGTATCAATAGTTCCTCTTGAAAAAAAAACAACAAAAAACAGTGCCATCCATCCACTAATACTAATACACTAATCAATTTACAGACTTTAACCCTGGATTTAACAGTATACCCTACCCTAAATCTAACATAAAACCCCTATTGCAACTCAAACCCTACATCTTTATGAAATAAAGCCCGACAAGGTCCCATAAAATAAAAGTGTTACATATATCTTCCAATAACTTACCTTAATTGAAATGACAAAGTGGCCTTCGTTCTTGAGGAAATTATGAGCGTTTATGGCGACAATTCTGGCTTGATCAGGCTGGGCTACATCAGCAAACACACAGTCCACCATGCCTATCAATAAATAAAGATATTTTAAATATTATGAGAATACAATAACATTGTCATGAGTTTGACAGATGACAGATGACTTTGAAATGCAAACCAACAATCAAAGACTATAGTGGAAGAAGTCCTCAAGTCTAACTCATCAAAAAATGGGATATTATATCGCCTCAGGTTTAGGGTTAATGGTGTCAAGGAACTGAAATACTTCATCCATTTTAATTGCAAAATATACTAATAATAATCAAACAACTTAATTTTTGTCAAGCTGATTTAAAACATGAAGGATTTTATGTGACCTGTGCCCTGTAACATAAAGAGTTACAATAAATTCCAAATCAATAGCAGCCAATCAGGATCTTTGTTGCATTGACTTCTTGAATAAATGTCCCACTGTGAACCAATCAGAATGAATTATTTCAAATTTGCAATTGATTGTAACTCTGTATGTTACAAGGCACTGATCTCTGAATGAACTGTTCATAACAAAAAACATTACTGACATACAAATTCAACTTGAAAAAGAAAAACAATATTCATAGTAACAAACTTCCACAATTTCAAAAATTAAGTGGTGTGGTTGAGTTATGATTAAATAATCTCTTCACACAAAACTTCTTGAGAGCTCTGTTGCTCTTGAGAGTATTATTACTTACCAACCAACATTCTGTATTTATGCGGATGTCTGGCATCTTCTATAATGGGAATAATATTGGTTCGTTTCTTAGCAACGTTCATGAGATCACGCCCTGATCTGTGTGAGAACTCTACTGCATACACCAATCCATCCTATGATGGGAATATAAAGAAGGAAAATAGACGGGAATAAAAACAGTCAGATAAACGTTGATAGAAAGACCATCATAATCGTGAAAACACAACTATTTCAACTCTTTTGAATGATTCAGCAGGAATATCTTTTAAAAATATAGAAACAAATGCGATGTGAAAATAACCTATATCCAAGGCTAAATGGGATTTGAAACAATTATTAGCAGTTGTTACTCCATGTCTACATTGTTTGTTACAGTTTGATTTCATTATTATTAATAAATCTGTCTACAAGTTTAATTGAATCCCATGGTCACAACTAGTTGTTGAGCGTGTTTGTGCAACTGCGTGTCTCCCAAACCGTGTCGGGCGGCTGCCAGCTTGAAAGATGCCTTGCATAATTTGCTCAACACTAACATTTTTTAGGAGTTGCCCTGCAGGGCAACCAAATATTTGATTTTCCTCCAAAATGGTTGCCCGAATGAAAAATCTGGTTGCCCTACCCAAAAAACAAAAACAATGACAACATTGAAGATTTGATTTTAATGTAAAAAGCTTCAAATAAAATGTAATTTACAATGAACTCATAATGTTTACAGTGTCAAAAGCCCAATACATTTAGGCTGTCATGTAAGCCCTTACATTAGTCTCGCGAAAAAGTGTGGTTGCCCAGTTTGGGCAACTTACTTTGATCATTTCTTCCAAATCTGGTTGCCCGAGGGACCAATCTGGTTGCTCCTGGCAACGGGGCACATGCTAAAGTTGAGCGCTGGTATAGTCAACCACTTAGCTTTTAAATGCTTGAGAAAAAAACACATGCAACTCCCTGGGATTTTCTGCGAAACCCTGGGTTGTTGAGACCATTTGTGGCTATGACATTACATAGGTTTTCACAAAGAGACTTACCGGTCCGACGAGATCTGAGACGTGTGAGACTGTTGTTCCTGATGCAGCACCGAGGTATAACACCTTACTACCAGGCTTCATGTGAATGTTATCTACACCACCTAAGATGGCTGCTGCAAGCTTGGAACGGAAAGGATTCCAGGCTCGGTACTCCAACTTCTTCTCACCCTCCTAATCATCAACAAATTAGAAATCAACAAAAAATTAGAGTTACCAAGAAATGTTTAGCCAGCAACTCTATCTTTTCTCCTAGGAGATCTACTTAGAGATAACACTACAAATAACAAATGTTGATTTTATAAAGGGAGACAATGTGATAGCTGATAACAAATTCAATTTACAGGACCTCGTCTTGTGCAAGAAAAGTTATTTCTGCCAGTTCGCACATATTAACTGTCACAAATGCCTGTATGTACGCGGAATATACAGGATAATTTAACGTTCTGCAACATACGATTCCCCTATAAAGCATGATCAAATTTCATGCGGACATCCAACTAATAATAGTAACGCTTAATTCGTACAATGTAGCATACTGGATTCTGATTCAGAAAACAGTTGTTTGTTAAACTATATTTTTGAGGCAATCACTTCAAAAGAATCCTTGATCTAACTCCCAGAAGTGATGTTAATTTTTTATCAATTATGATAAACATGACACTGTGTTTGGGATGAGAACTTGTAGATTTTCACTCATATTTCATTGTGAAATCTATTTAACATCATGTATCCATGTATCATCAAGAGGGAAAAACCTGAAGCAAAAGCAGAGCTTATAGATACTAGGATTTAGTACAATAATCTTACCTCAATACTTATTCTCTTCTCTCCATAGACTGACTCCCCAGGCACTAAGTTCTTGGTGACCAGTGCATCTTCCTTGCCTCTTGCAATGAATACACCTGCAAACACAAATAAAAGACTGGCAATCAATACTGATCCCCCACCTGCAAAACCATTAATCTCTACAAAGCTTTAACCCAAGTTTCCCTGGATACAATCTATACAAATTAGTCAATGAATGATGGTTAATCCATCAAGATAATCCATTTTAATCCCCTACAACTACAAGGAACGCTGCTTTAGAGTTTTTTTTCAACACACTGATCAAAGACCCCAAAAACAGAGACCCAACTGCACAAACTATGTTTACTATATTCATTTATGATTCACTTAAAAAACCAATCAAACATATTGCATAATGTCATTTTATTTAACCCTAATTGGACTGGGGGGGGGGGTGCCCTAAAAGGCCCCCTCTCGATATTTTTCGTGATAAATTTTTAACGCAAGAAGCTGTGGCCGCGATTTTTCTGACTTTTTTCTTTGAATTCTCGCGAAATCTTTTAAGCCCATGTTTGCACATCCGGGTACTCGGTTCCGAGTTACGGGAACAAAAGCCCCCCCCCCCCCCCCCAGTCTGGCCAGCCTCCAAAATACCCCGTCTAATTAGGGTTAAGGTGCCATGTTTTAAACTTAATACAGGACACAGACCTCCCAACCTATTTAACTGAAAAATGTGGGAAAATCATATTGAAAAGAGAGGGGAGAATGGTTAACCTTCAGAGGTCTGTAAAACAAAAATTTTCACAAATTGCCCCTATCATTTCTACATTGAAAATGTACTTTTCACTGGACTAGTAGCCTTCAAGCTAGTCAGTACTTTACAGACTCAAACATTCTGACTGGTAACTTAAAAATAATGAAGGAAAAGTAATACAAATAAATGTCAAATTATCTAAACTCCTTGGCACTATTTCTCCTGGAACAACTCACCACATGAGAATCTCCATGGTGAAACAGATTTTGTTTTTCCTCAGTTGTAATGGCTCAGTCAAGAACAATTTTCTCAACAAGAAGTTTCAGTTCAAAGTGAAGAAATTGTTTTGTTCATCATTGCCAGAACAAGATCCCTTATTCTTAGTTTCTTTAACAATCCTTCTTATTACTATAATCGCTACTATGCCACAAGTTAATATTTTGAAAGGGATCCCACATTGGGCTGAAGAGTAAACAAACCCTCCACTGGGCCGTTGGTTTACCTTGCTACAAGCTGAAATCAAACATAGTATACATTTTGTAATAGAATACAAAAGAGATGTGTTTCCAGAAAAAGAAAATATCCAACAAAAATTAAAAAGCTAATGTTGAAATATTTTGGGAAATGTTTTCGATTTCCCCCGAACACAATAGAATTTTGAGTTAACCTAACAAATGTTTCTGAATTCAGAATGGTGGTTCACATGTTCTGGTTCTACCTTCACAATCATCAAATAAAACATGGATAAAAATAAATTATGACTCTGACTTATGCACCCTTCTCAACTGCTACAAATTGTACAGCTGTTTTTAATGGTACTATATTTGTCTTTGAGCATCTCGGTCTGTTATATTTCCACCCTTCGTTACAAAATAAGATTCCATTGGCTCGAAAATTCAGTTATGGGTTGACTTGGTTTCACACAAGTCTAGATTGAACTCAATGCATGTGCTTGTGTAGCCTTTCTGCGAACTGAAACATTTTTAGCTCAACCAAGTTGAAAATGTAGTAATGTAAATACAAAGCTGAAATTTTGCAAGGGTTTTATGTCCTCTTGAAATTTTCCACTTCAATATAAGGCTATATGATGGAATGAAAACATGAAAAAAAATCATGAATTTTCCCATCTAGTCCAAAATCAGGAAATACAGGATTATACAGTAACCCAAAGCAAAACCAGGTGAAAATACTTAGGAATGTTCCATAAGATATTATCTGATACCTTGAAGTCTGTGTGGCTCAATAACAACTCTAGCACCTCCCCTGAATCCACCTCGGCCTCCTGAATAAAACAAGAATAGAGCAAATATTTATTTAACTTTTATATTAAAAAAAAATATAATTTCCTAAATATGCTGGAAAATAAATCTTACACATGTGTACTGAGTTTTATTCAAGTATTCTTCATTTTTCCTGCAAGAATTTCTAGCAATGCCACAGAGCTCTCAAATCCCACTGTCAGATAAATCAAATTCAGCCATCTCAAATATTTTTTCTATTTTCACATCAAATTCTCAAACTGAGGGTCACTGACCCAGCTCGACCTTATTTGACCTACCTCTTGGGCCTCCCCTACCTCTGGGTCCACCGCGACCTCTTGGGCCTCCCCTTCCACCTGGAAAAAAATAAATAAACAGACTCATTTGTACAACTTATAATTGATGGTGATTCCCAACCATATTACTCACAATGATTACACATGTAATACAGTAGTAACTGAACAAAATATTTTACCAAGGCAAAATTGGAAAAGGGCAAATAATTATAAAGAAATATTAGGGTGTAATTAATTCTGTACAAAAAAAATAACAAACAAGTTTAAAATCACTTCCATTGATATTCATAGGAAATATTCAATATTAATTTGTTATAAAAGGTGTGTAAGGTATTAAAATCAAACTGGCTCAGTTCAACAATGTTCTCAACAATATAATTCAGTTCAAAGTGAAGAAATTGTTCTCTTCATCATTGCCAGATCTATGTAAATATACAGAAAATGTTCCATGGTAAATTTCCTGTCTATTCCACTCAAACCTACGCATATAAAAACTTTAAAAACAAAAGTTTTGAGTATTTAAAAACTTGTATATGGTCGTGTGTCATGAGTTGGGGGCAAAATGCGTTACATGTTCAAAAAGTTGGAGAAATATGCATTGTCACAATCAAATGTCTCTAGTTGCTTTATAGTAAATCATAACTGTATAAAAGTATTGAAAGCTTATATTGTAAGGAAGATGATTAACATTCTTTTTTACCTGTACAGGGTGTGTAATAAAAGCAATACAGGGTGATGCAAGAAAAAATGTTTTAAAAAGTGCCACCATTTCTATGGTCAGTTATTTCTTATTCCTTGCACCAACTGAAATGAATCAACTTGGACTGTGTTAATAAGACCCTATGCTTGAAAAAAATATAAACTTGTAACACAAAATTATTTTGTGTAACCGTGCTACAAGGTGTCCAAAAAAGGAAAACAAATGTAGTGAAAAAGTGGCGTAAACCCTTTCTTCTACATATGTATTACTATTTAAACAATGCTTATTGCAAGAACAATGTTTTAACTCAACTCTGTATTTTCATACATGCAAAGAAAAGGAAAAAAACACACATAAAATTGCATGTACAGGGTGTTAAAAAAAAAGGTATTACCATTTTAATGCAATGCCATTCAATTACTGTAGGGTCATTCCTTGCCAAATCACCCAAAATACCATTTCGGATTTTGCTGAAACTTGGTGTACTTCTTGAGTCATCCCACAACACCAAATTTTAAATTTAAAGTCAATCGGTTCGGGGGTTCGGGAGATACGGTCCACCGAATTTTGAGTTTTTCAGCAAAAAGGGGCGTGGTCGCCTACCTTTTGACCCCTGTATCTCGGGAACCACTGGGTTATTCTGCACAAAATGGGTATTTTTGGAAAGGGGATTCATCAACGATTTCAAATCTGCAATCGTTATGTCCTTTCATTTGAGATTACCATGTACCATCATTTTTAAGGGACATTTTATTGCAATATTTGGTACCTGCAATGCATTGTGTATGAGGGTGCATGCATGAAGTTTGCTTTAATTGATTAATTAATTAATTAAAATTAATTAACTGAATTTTTAAACAATCTGCTTCTTGTTTATTTCAAGCCAGTTAAATTCTGAAAAGAATGATATATCAACCAACCTATAAGACTGATTGTATGCAAAAATATAATGCAAGAAAGAAAAAGAAAGTAACAAAAATGCAAAATCCCTATGCTTTAACACATGCCTCCACCGTAGGCTCCTCCACCGTAGGCTCCTCCGCCCCCTACCCTACTCCACTCAAATTATATTTGTACTAAAACTGTTAGCAGGACAAAGATGAAACTTCACAGACATGTAGCCTAATTAATTATCTACAAAACAAGACATTGCATAGCTCATGACTGTACATGGTTTTCATGCTATGTCAAAAAATGTGGCATTTTTTCCTGAAAAATGTAACGCCTCCGCCCTTTTACTATACCCCAATATATGACACACGACCATATTATACTTCCACTTTATTACTAAAAAGTGGGGGATCTCTGTTCATCATCAAATTGTAAGAAATAGACCCACTGAATTACAAAATTACAAACAAACAAACTTAGAGTTAAATAAATTCTTCAACTTCAAGTAAACACAAACTTCAAATTGTTGCAATGGAAATAAATTTATATAGGCTAGGCCCTCCCTATCTAGAATATTCACAATCAAATCTAATAATTGTGTGTACCGGTAAGGGGGGGGGGGGCTGAGAAAGATATAGTTTCAATAACATCTTAAAGTCTTTTGCTGAATTGTAACATATTTTTAGTGATTTCAAGTAGTTAAAGGTCTAGACCCCTACATTTTTATTCTCAAATTACCTCCTCTGCCTCCAAAACCTCCCCTTCCTCCACCGAAACCTCCCCTTCCACCACCGCGTCCACCACCAAAGCCTCCACGACCACCTCGTCCTCCTCGGTCTCCACCTCCTCGGAAGCCTCCTCTTGGTGAGAATCCTGTGGAGTTAAATAAATGGATCCAAAATTAGCAACTGTGAAAATTATGGATCTAAAAAAAATCTCAACATCATATTCATAACATCTCTCCTTCATGTCCTTGTTTTCACTTTCTTTCCCACAATTTACAGAGAAAAAATTTCCCCCACATCAGCCCATGTCAAGTGTTTAATCAACAATATATAAATATTACATGCTCTACAATGCAACATAGGTCTACTAGATTATGTGCACGACAAATACTAAATTATCCCGAGGGCACATTTATTTCACTGAGGCCGTAGGCCGAGTTGAAACAGATGTGCACGAGGGATAATTTAGTATTTGGAGTTCACATAGTTAGTAATGTTGCATTAATAGAGCATGCACTATTTATTATAGTAAATAGACCCCTAAATCTTTGACCTTGCCTAATCTGGTTTCATCTTTGCCAATGTTTGCCAAACTTTTGGTTCTAGTTAAGCTATTGTGACGTATATTGTTGCTCCGCATATCTATTGTTGTGCGCACCATTTTACTGTTATTACGCGCTAGCGCAACAAGGCAGTCGATTTCACCATTCATTTTAACACAGGTAAAAACCGTTCAATATAACAAAAAAACCGTTCAATATAACAAAAACCGTTCACTATAACAAAAACGTGAATGACACGTGACATCATTTCAACCAATCACAACTCTTAAAATACTACCACTATTTACTATTACCACATATAGATAGACCCTTCAGTCCTTTCTGGTTTTATTTCTTGTTCTCAGTCTCACATGATGATGAGGTCTAACGTTAGAATCTAACAGTTACAAGAAAAAATCTGATGGGATTTTACACTTGATTTTACTTTCTCGACTCGCAATTTAATTAAAGGGATGCAGTAACATTGAATGATATTCAAATCACAATTTCTTGATTTAGCTCATTTTGTCAACATGATTATAAACTTGTCAGTCTGGTATCTCTTCAAAATTACAAGTTAATTGCTTGCTTTACTTTCGAGATATCAATGATTTCATACTCAAATTTAGTAAACCATCTCGTGGTGGAAAACAAATTGCCATGTGCTTTTCAAGACACCCCACTTCCTGTCGTGTTCCCCCCGACCCTAGCGGGCTGGAGGGTTTGCTGCAAAGGGGTTGAAAATTCACTCGCGTTTGGCTGTTACACTGTTTTGTGGTAGTAAATGACTTCCATTTGATCTGAAATTTTCAGTAGTTTGTTTTTACTATTAGAGCAATATAATTTTATTCATCTTGATCTAACTTAATTGCTCTTGTTTTTGAAAGTTACTGTTTCCCTTTAACCTCAAGTCAACATTTGGATTCCACCATCTGAATGTAATGAGACAAATCAAAATCAATCAGGTATTTATTGTTTAATGCACTGGCATAGTTACCCTAGGTAAAAACAAAATGAATAAATAATTAATATTTTCATTATCATTCATCATGTTCATGTCGCGGCTCTCAATATACAGACACCTATCTAGACACGTGGGACCACTCATATAATCCAGCATGCGGCCGCAGAAAACGTCAAACTTGATTCCAAACTAACACTACACAAGCATAAAGACATAAAGTTCATAACATTCAAAACGAATTATTATATCTATAATAATTATTAGAGTAACTTTTGGTGATACTTACCAACACCAGGTCTCATATTTGTTGCGTTTCTTTTCCTAATTTCGCACGTGGATGTCCAAGATTTCACGCGTGGTACGGTACGTATTTTTGGTGTCTGATGATGATATCTGTCGAGAGAGGGAAGCAAACAAACGTTAAATTGTCTCTGGGTCTATATTTTGGGGAAACACAGTAAAATGGTTCCCCATGCATGAAACAAAAATTTAAAAAAGGGGGAGGGGCAGGCGCCAGTTTTCCTGTATGAACATGACTCGGAAGGGGGGGGGTGTGATGCCAGGGTCTGGGGGTCTTCAACCCATATTTATTTAGTAAATAATAATAATAATAAGAGCTTCTTATATAGCGCCTAATATGAAACAAATTCATCTCTAAGCGCTTTATTATTATTACCCCGGTCATCGAATGCTTGTAAGTCTTTATGACACCTGTCCAATCCCAAATGAATCATTCAGATACACGGCAGCCTTTAAGGCGCACTCGTTCCATTCCTACCGGGTACCCAATTTGCACCTGGGTGAGGAGGAGCACGTAGACAAAACGCCCATGCCGTAGGACGTAAGTGTTATGCCGTGTACAAAAACGCAAAAATTACCATCTAGTTATCCCCCTCCTTCGTTTTGCCTTTTGGCATAACCTTACTTTCAAAAACGCTTCACGGCCCATGGGCGGCGGAGACGGGGGGCCTGGAGGGCCGGGCCCCACCACATTTTTGGCAGAAATATTAATATTCTTTAAGGGAAAAAAGGGAAAAAAGGGAAAAAAGAAAAAGAAGAACGGGAAGGAGAGGCAAAATGTGTTTAAAATACACTTATACCTTCGGGTTCATTATAAGCCCTTTTTTTTTCTGCTCGCGCATTGCGCTCGCAAGGTTCTCTCAATAAGGCACATTGACTGATCCCTTATGTCCCATATTAGTTAAGTTATGTAAATTTTTTTACTTGCACTTGGCCCTCGCAATTTATTTTGGTTAAAATTGAGGTGATCTTGACCCATAAAAGAATTCAAACAAAAAGAGATAAGATGGAAAATGTGCGTAAAATACACGGTCTTATTATGTGTCATTATAAACCAAATTTTGCAGCTCGCGCTTCGCGCTCGCAAACTTTTCTTTAAAAAGCCCATTGACTGATCCCTGGCGTCCCAAATTAGTAATGTTATGTAAAATTTTCTGTTCGCGTTTCGCTCTCGCAATTTATTTTTGTTAAAATGAAGGTGATCGTTACCTAGTAACAGAATTCAAACAAAAATTGGCCTACATAACATGGACAATGTGCGTAAAATGTACGGTCTAATTATGTGTCATTATAAGCCCAAATTTTCAGCTCGAGCTTCGCGCTCGCAAATCCCTCTCAGAAAGACTAATTCCTGACGTCGCAAAGTTAAGTGATGGATGTCAATCAAGTTTCAAAATCTAGAATACACTACCTTCAGTTAATTATAAGTCAAAATTTTCGGCTCGCGCTTCGCGCTCGCAAATTTCTCTCAGACGGGATGACAATTTTCAAAATGTGTCGAGAACACACTACCTTCAGGTCATTATAAGCCAAAATTTTCGGCTCGCGCTTCGCGCTCGCAAATTTATCTACTAGTTTATTATAGGCTACTGACCCCTGACTTCGCGCTCGAATATGGTCTGCTCAAATTTCTCTCAGAAAGACTGACTCCTGACATCGTGAAGTGAAGTGATTGGATGTAATTCATGTAAATGTCTAGAATACACTATACCTTCGGTCCGTTAAGCCAAAATTTTTGGCTCGCGCTTTGCGCTCGCAAGGTTTTCTAGTCAGAAAAAAGGTAGATCTACATTGCCTGATCCCTGGCGTCCCAAATATGTATTGTTATGTAAATTTTTCTGCTCGCGTTCGCAATTTATTTTTATTAAAATGAAGGTTATCGTTATCTAGTAAAATAATTCAAACAAAAATACATAAGAGCCTCGGGGAATGTGCGTAAAATATACGGCCATTGCATCATTGTAAGCCAAAATTTTCATCTCGCGCTTCGCGCTCGCAAATGTGTTTCAGATGGGATGGTAATTATCAAAATGTGTATAGAATACACTACCTTCAGGTAATTATAAGCCAAAATTTTCGGCTCGCGCTACGCGCTCGCAAATTTCTCTAAAAAGTTCATTATACTGACCCCTGACTTCGCGCTTGAAAATGATCTACTGCTCGTTCACAAAGGTGCACTTTTTCGCATTTCGAACCCCCCCCCCCCCGTAAAAAAAAACTTTATTATTCGGGCCTAATATGTTCGCATGAATTCTTCTAAAACTTGGGCCCCTCACTTTTGAAAACGCTCCGCCGGCCCTGCGGCCCTATGGGAGCAGGAGCCAACTTTCTATTATGAACATGCCTTTCATACGTCCAATGTGCGACTAATTAAAAAAAAAAACAAAAAAAAAAAACACCAATAAACACCCCCAAAACAAAACAAACAGACAAACAAAAAGGAAAAAAAAAAAAAAAAAATCCAAATTTTCACCAATCACACTTTTTACTACAAACCCTCCCTTAGACAAGATACCTAAGCCTGTCCCCATAAATCTAAATTTAATTTAAAGAACAATATAAACTTTACATCTCATGACACGTTTCCTGGGGGGTAGGACTGAGGGGGCTTGATCGGCCGGGTAAACAAAAAGTGGCCCCAAAATGACAACAAAAAAAATGACAAAAATGGGCATCATGGGGGTTGACAAAACTTTTTTGGAAACAAATCCACGTGAAGGGTTGGGAGAATGTTCCAAATATAGCCAGGGTCCCGAAAAGTAAAAGTATAGGGACAAACATATTATTCAAGAAATTAACGCCGGAGCAAAATCATGTTACTACACTCTAAAAACTTGAAGTGCTAATTTCTGGGTGCTCGTATAGTGACTGCACTTGAAGTGCTATATCAGCACCTGAAGTGCTATTTTAGCACTTGCCCAAGTGTTATTTTATCAACAAAAAATGTTCAATGTCGATATGGGATTCGAACCGGGTTCCACCTAGACATGGAAGAGTACCGCTGACCGTTACCAATAGACCAACGGAGATCTCGCTAACTGGATTTAATTATGTCTTGACAGCATAGATGATTACGGCAAATTTGAAGAAAGTTCATCACGCAACAATACAGCAATCGTGAGATGTGAATTGGTCTAACGTGCTCGTCAGCGCTTCTCACGCAGGTGACCCAGGTTCGATTCCCAACAATGTCACGCCGTTTTTGCCCATTTTTGCTGAATGTTCAGCTCACGTGAAAGTGCTAAAAACAGCACTTTGAGTGCAGTCACTATGCTTAAAAAGTGCTGATTTCAGCCTCTGAAGAGTTAAAAACAGCACTCCAGTTTTTAGAGTGTAGAGCGGCAAAAAAATATTCCACCTTTATGAGGGACAATAATGCAAATGACAATCAGGTTGTGTTGACCGTCGCATTATACATTGACATCAAATGTTTTAAATACTAGTAGTAGGGATGTCCACTAAAATTTGAAGTTATTTTTAAGTTGTTTTTGCTAGGCTTATTGGATAGAGCATTTTAAAAGAAACATTTTGGTACTTGAATTATCACAATTGGATGTTCCATTTCAAAGATATGACCCAAAGAGTGTCTCAGATTACCAATGAGCTGCTAGAACACTTTTACAAGTTTCAGACAAAGCCAGAAAATGCAATAAAAGCTCAAGTTTATGGTCCTTTTGTCTTTGATTTATTAAACCAAATCATACCAAACATTTTCTATGTTTGTATCAACATGAAATGAGATTATAGTAACCTAATTGAGGCGTATGAGTAGATTATACAAAAAGTTATAGTACAAAACTGATGATTTGACATGTATGTTACCGTATGTGATCCAATATGACCACCGTGGAAAAATACTTCATACTCATAGGGCATGTTTCAATAGGAACACCCTAACAATAGGCTATTTCATGGTGGTGTGGCTCAGAGCTGAGTGTTGGAGAGGGTAGAGTAATCTTAAAACTTAAATGGCCAGTGGTAAACATTGTTCTTTGTTTTTCACCCCAATACATTTTTTGTTCAAAAATAGTTGAATTTTATAAATATCCACTTTTCCTTATCTGAATCTATTCTAATCATGAGAAATTCCAGTCCTAACACACATCACACAGAAGCATCACTTTGAACATGCTTTAGTTTTTTTCATATCAATTTTTTCAACAGGAAAAGTTGATCACCTGCTGAGGTATTTTCTAAGGAAGAAACTGACCAATTTGGAATAAAAATGATTGATATTTACCACTGGCCAAAAGACAATTTCGAAAGCTGTTTTTTTATTGAAAATGTTGCTATTTCTCTGCCTGTGTATTATTGTGTAGGCAGTGCATGGGTTATTGTTTGCATTGTAAATGCATGGGTGACTACATCCATACAGTGAAGTGGAAACCGTTCTAGTGGCTTTTTGCTTTTGTGTGGCCATCCCTACTAGTAGCAGTTCCTTCAGTTTACGTTTTAAAGTATATAAAGACGGACGTTCAATTATCTCTTCAGGGAGGGCGTTCCAGTCATCAGGTCCTTTGTCATGATAATTCTTTGAGCAAAAATTAATATCGCGCTCGTAAGTTAAAAAAACAATTTGACGCATCCTAAGTTTAAGATCAATTTGACGCTTCAAAGTTTAAAATAAATTTGACTCCTCTATTTAAGATCAAGGCCCCCTAAGTTTCATAACAATTTGGCGCCCCCTTAGTTTCAGGTCAGTTTGGCGCCCATGGGTTTTAAGATCGATTTAATGTCGATCCATTTAGTGTCCTATGTTTAAGATCAATTTGGCGCCCCAAATTTTCTGATTAAGCCGCCCCTATGGTTAAGATCACTTTGGGACCCCTTATCTTCAGGTCGATTTGGCGACCCCTAAGATCAAATTGGCGCCCATATTTTTAGGTCAATTTGCCGCCTTCTATGTTAAAGAATCAGTATGCGCCCCTAAGTTTAAGGTTGATTATGGGGCCCCTTAGCTTCAGGTCGATTTGGCACCCCCTAAATTTAAGGTCCATTTGGCGCCCCCTTAATTTAAGAGGATCGAATTGGCGCCCTTATTTTTTAGGTCAATTTGCCGCCTTCTATGTAAAGGATCAGTATGGCGCAATTAAACTACCTCTTAATATTATATAAATTCATATCGAAAAATATTTTATGAATTCTCATATATATTTCTACATTACGTTACCCTTTTGAAAGAATACGGGCTTCAAAAATGTAGAAAATCCAACGGAATCTGCGATCCAATATTGTAACTTCCACACGCAGACCCCTCACTCTAAAAATGGTGAATGAGTGCGAAGGTTTCGGCGAACAGTCTTCTGATTGGTCAAAATATTATAATGAATATTCATCCTTAATGCTATTGGACAATCGTGATATATTGACTCATGATATTCATTTTAGTTGCGACACAAACATGATTTGCATAATTACTATATATTGTGACCTTTAAATCCCACCACCATGAATACATATACGCCCGGCGCAGTGCGAGTTTCTATAAAGTCTCGCCATATGATCACTACCATCACTCGATCACGAATATCGCGACCAGTTTCTCTCGTCTCAAATAGTTTGTATCTCCCTACTACGTTTTAGGACTTTAAATTATACTGATTTAACTTGATTAAATACAAAATTACGATATTTCTATTTCACTTTTCTACCTTGGATGATAAACAAATAAATAAATAAAGTGTAGGTATATGCGTATATGATTATGAGCCGTATTGCACGGAAAGGTACATTGGCCGAGTATAAATAGAATGTGTTGCCTAGTGTCTGCGCAACGCCGCTATCCTCGTAGGCTAATTTTTACTACAATGCGCAGGACAAACCAATCAAACGACCGAATTCTGATTAGCCACGTCCAGTCTCACGCCTACTTCGCATACAAATTAGTTAGGTTGTCCAATCAGAGTAGACCCTGTGTGACATCACACCCATCGTGCCATGTTGTTTTGCAATGGCCAAGTACCGAGAGAGTTCATTCTATCCGGGGTCCTTTTTGTTAGAGAGTCAAAACTGTTTGTAATGATGGTGATTATGCGCTTTTTTTTTCTTTGCCAGATCCAGCTAGCTAGAGTATATGGTATACATTGTGAAAGAAAAAAACACAAATAAACAGAGAAAGCGTTTATAGGGAACTGGTCGATTAATTTATCCATGAATTATCGAATGGTCTAGCACGCAGGTTTGGTGACCAACTAGTTTGACCCAATCCAGGGAGCTTTTTTCCCTCCTTTTGTGACGTAAACTCATAGACATAGGTCACCTCTGAAAAAATTATTTCGAGAACTTTTCTTCATATGAGTAATACCTGTGTCTATAAAATAGGCAATACTACAAACACTACCAAAACAAGTCATTAGCATCGCAAATTAATTATATATTTCCTGTTTTACATACTTCCAATCGAAAGTTAAAATAAAGAGCTTCGATTAAAAAAAAGTATTGTTTTGAATCTCGCATACTAGTATTCGATATGGAACAAAGATGATATCAAAGTCATGACAGAGAATATATTCTCCCAGGGCGATGGTTTAGGCCTTACGATGGTCTGATTATCAAAGACTAGCAGTCGATGTGGCAGATATCTAGATTTGAGTTTGTGATATTTTGGTACCTGGACACTCGAGCATGATCTCCCCCCCCCCCCCCCCACACACACACACACACACGCACGCACTTAATATTTGGCGGACTATTATTATTTTAACATAAAATTAGAGGCGAATAGGCCTAATAACTACGGTTATGCGAGGCTATAATGATTTTTTTTTCCAGTACCATACGCCCACTGATGACATCTTTTGTACACAATTCACCGTTTCCTTTTTTCCCACTAGCTCTTATTTCTGAAGATTCATTTTGTCTGAATATTCGTTTGTCCGAATATTCACTGAAAATGAACTACGGTTCATTCATCCGAAAATGAAATAGGGTAAGTTGTTCCGAAGGTTTGTTGGTCGGAAACAGGAATAGGTTTACAGGGCGTCACCAGCTTTTTCTAGGGAGGTGCGTTTCGGAGTCAATATCCATTTTAGGGGGGCGAAGCGACCAGGACCGCGTGAGCCTAGCGAGCGAGCGGGGGGGGGGTTATAGGAGGGGGTGTCTCACGGCACCTCTTGTCTTATACACCATAGAGATTTTTTTTGTTTTTCGCAATGAAAAAAAGGTAATTCCTTTTATGATGTAGTCCTAAACATGTGAGCGCAAAGCCCGAGAGGAAAGCTTCTTGTATATCGACTTTGAAGAAAAAGAATTTTCGTTAACCATTGTTTTGTGCCTTGTTTGCGAGCGCGAAGCGCGAGCCGAAAATTTTGCCTTATAACCACATGAAGGCATTTTTATTTTACACATTATTGTGCGACATACTTCTTAATTATAAACAGGTCTGTTTATAATGTTCTAAATAAATGTCTGTTTATCATTTCTGAACGACGTGATGAAGTCAGTGTATTATGTTTGATCATTTTCTTCTATTTGGCTTGCGAGCGCGAAGCGCGAGCCGGAAATTTTGCCTTATAATGATTTTTTTTTTTTAAAGTCTCCCACGAGCTGATAATCACTGAGCGCAAGCGAAATTAAATCCTATTTTAGAATGTTCAATATAAATGATTGTAGTCCCTTTCGGAAATGAGAATTCCTCTTTTTTAAGCATACCAACACGGAGCAGGGCAAAAGCTATCAAATAAATTATACCTATTTGAAGAAAGAATATTTTGTTTATTAATTGTCTTATTTTTTTTTGGTTGCGAGCGCGAAGCGCGGGCCGCAAATTTGCTAATAACAACATGATGGCATTGTATTTCACACATATTTTGCCCTTACTTCTTTTTAAATTCCTTTAGGAGCTGATAACCCCCGCCCTTTGACAAAATGCGAGCGCCAAGCGCGAATGAAAATCACATTGGTTAACAGTTTTATAAATTTAATGTTTGTAATCCCTTTCTGAATATGATGATAATTTTTGTAAACATACGAGCGCGAAGCGCGAGCGGAAATCGTACGTAGAGAACTGAAAAACGAAGTGTTAATCATTGGCTTTTGTTTGTTTATTTTCAAAGTTTATAGCATTCATGCATGCATGCCCAACATTTTTTTGTTATAATGATCTGAATGCAGGGCAGTTTAAAACTTTTTTTTTGCAACTAACTGACTAAAGCATCTCCTAAAAATGATGATAATTTTTGTAATAGAATTAGACAACCATAGGAGAGCGCGCTTATTGGAAAAAATTAAAATAATGCAATTTCTTTAGGCATTTAGGAGTCATCAAATTTATTTGTAACTCTATCTTAAAAGAAGATATAGGCCTAATCCTTGAGAAAAAAAGTTTCGAGGGCGAAGCGAGAGAAAAATTACGTAATTTGGGAGATATGGGTCGGCTGCTACAGGGATATGATGTCAAAAGAAGGAGCGGAGAGCAAAATACTACAACTTATACTCTTATCACATTTAGAATTTAGTGGCGCCGATTAGTCTTGATAGGTGCCGGTGTTCGAAAACAGCGGACTGATTAGTACCCCCCCCCCCTCCCCTGGCGACGACCATATTTATTTTTTTGCTCCTCTTTCGCATCCCTCTTTTTTTCTCTTTTTTATTTTCCTTTTTTTTTTTTTTTTTTTTTTTGCTCTGAAGGGGGGTGCGTTCGCACCCTCCGCACCCCCCCCCCCCCCCCCCCCTGGCGACGGCCCTGGGTTTTCATTCGTCCAAAAATGAAGATCATTCGAAAATTTCGGACGAACAAACCCTATTTCGTTCTTGAATAAATGAACCCTATTCCATTATTTCGGACTAACCTATTTAACTTTCGGACGAACGAAATTTCGAACAACGAACCCGATTTCATTTCCGAACAAACGAACCTTTGGAACGGCAACGAGCTGCATAATGCATGAATGCAGTGGCGCACCCCCCCCTTTTTTTTGTGTGTTTTGTTTTGTTTTGATTTGTTTTTTCTTTGTTTTTCTTTTTTTCTTTGTTTTCTTAGAATCACCACACTTAGTATATTTGTACCAAAGAAAAATTTCCCTATGCGCCCCTTCTATGTCTACCGGCACGTCAGTATGCATTGGCGGATCAAGGCGGGGAAGCGGGGACAAGCGCCCCCCCCCCCCCTTAATGTGAAAATACAAATAATCCATTGAAATGGGCAGCAAATTCTGCCATGTGTTTTGGTCTCTTAGATGGGGCCCAAACAAGAGTAATAGACATATGACAGATCTAGCAAAATTAGGGGAGACCGGGTATGGAAGTTACACGGGTCAGTCGTTACAGTTCTCAGTGTGCCAAGATGGAACAAGAGAGGATGTGCTAACTGACATCTATATACAGCCTACACATAGCTGTGATGAACTGCCGGTCGTGAGGTTTCTCCGTTGTTTTATTATAAAGTAAATCAACAAAAACCATTTTTTTACAGTTCAAAGTAAATTTTTGACAAAAATTGAAATTTGTAATAGCTCTTACAACTGAAGGCACATGATGATAGTCTGGTATTGTAAATATAGTACATGTATGTCACTAATATACCCCTAGCCATCCCTGTAATTCTGCCTAATGACTGTGCTACAGTTGATTTCGTGTTGTAAAATCACCCATGGGGTAGGTTTTACAACAACCTACCCCATGTTGATGTAACAACTTACCCAATTACATTACATATGTAAAATTACATTTTGTCTCAAATTTATGGTGTTAATATTTTTTTTTTTCTATTATTACTTTTGTCTATTATAGAGCTCTACTTGATCTACTGTTAACGATGTCAAGAAACTGGAAAGTTGAAACAAAAGTATGGTATAAGAGATTTACACATTGTCAACTTACCCCTAATGTTTACATATGTAACAATTGACCCCGTATGGTGTAACAACCTACCCCGTATATGGGGTAGGTTTTTACAAAAAATGTCTTCACTAATTAAGCTGTAGTTAATTAGTGTTTACATGTTTTCAAGTTTTAAATGCCTCAGGTTTTAGTCAACAAAATAGGCTAACTACAGACCAAATATTGGAGTGCGTGAGTTCTTTCATTAGAAATTATCTGGCCCAAAATGTGAATTTTGTAACGTCCATACCCGGTCTCCCATACTGCTTGTTGGATATGTTATTTTATTATTTGATTATTCTAATTTTAATTTTATGTGTTCGTCAATGTTATTACATGACATACGCGTTATTCTGGGGGCTGGGTATATTATAGCGCTTGGCGCTGAAAACCCTCGGAGGAAATGGGGGGAAAGGGGAAAAGGGAGGAGAAAAAAAAAAAAAAGAGAGAGAAGACGTGAGGATAAAATAGAATCAGAAGAGAAGGAGAAAGAGAGATATGTGGAGAAAAGAAAAAGAAGGAGAGAGGGAAAGATCAGGGGAAATGAAAGAGAAGGAGGGTGAAATGACATCGCCAATAATAGTGATGACCTTGAAACTTTAGAAGGCGCCGGGATGACTGCAATAGATCCGTTAATTAACATAGAGAAGGCAGGAAGAAAAATGGTTTGACAGCCTAACC
>CALNVZ010000174.1:29413553-29439726 GCA_940671915.1 Paracentrotus lividus | reverse complement strand
TGGCGCCCCCTTAATTTAAGAGGATCGAATTGGCGCCCTTATTTTTTAGGTCAATTTGCCGCCTTCTATGTAAAGGATCAGTATGGCGCCTCTAAGTTTAAGGTAAAATTGGCGCACCCTTTTTATTTCCCCTATTCCCCTCTCTCTCTTTCCTTTTTCCTTTCCCTCTCTCCCCTCTTTTTTCCATTTCTCTTTTTTTTTTCTCCTCCCTTTTCCCCCTTTCCCCCCATTTCCTCCGAGGGTTTTCAGCGCCAAGCGCTATATATACCCAGCCCCCCAGAATACGCGTATGTCATGTAATAACATTGACGAACACATAAAATATAAAATTAGAATAATCAAATAATAAAATAACATATCCAACAAGCAGTATGGGAGACCGGGTATGGACGTTACAAAATTCACATTTTGGGCCAGATAATTCTAATGAAAGAACTCACGCACTCCATATTTGGTCTGTAGTTAGCCTATTATGTTGACTAAAACCTGAGGCATTTAAAACTTGAAAACATGTAAACACTAATTAACTACAGCTTAATTAGTGAAGACATTTTTTGTAAAAACCTACCCCATATACGGGGTAGGTTGTTACACCATACGGGGTCAATTGTTACAATATGTAAACATTAGGGGTAAGTTGACAATGTGTAAATCTCTTATACCATACTTTTGTTTCAACTTTCCAGTTTCTTGACATCGTTAAACATGTAGGATTCAAGTAGAGCTCTATAATAGACAAAAGTAATAATAGAAAAATAAAAAATATTAACACCTAAAAATTGAGACAAAATGTAATTTACATATGTAATGTAATTGGGGTAAGTTGTTACATCAACATGGGGTAGGTTGTTTGTAACAACCTACCCCATGGGTGATTTTACACACAGAAATCAACTGTAGCACAGTCATTAGCAGAATTACAGGGCATGGCTAGGGGTATATTAGTGACATACATGTACTATATTTACAATACCAGACTATCATCATGTGCCTTCAGTTGTAAGAGCTATTACCAAATTTCAATTTTTGTCAAAAATTTACTTTGAACTGTAAAAAATGGTTTTTGTTGATTTACTTTATAATAAAACAACGGAGAAACCTCACGACCGGCAGTTCATCACAGCTATGTGTAGGCTGTATATAGATGTCAGTTAGCACATCCTCTCTTGTTCCATCTTGGCACACTGAGAACTGTAACGACTGACCCGTGTAACTTCCATACCCGGTCTCCCCTAATTTTGCTAGATCTGGATATGTCTATTACTCTTGTTTGGGCCCCATCTAAGAGACCAAACACATGGCAGAATTTGCTGCCCATTTCAATGGATTATTTTTATTTTCACATTAAGGGGGGGGGGGGCGCTTGTCCCCCGCTTCCCCGCCTTGATCCGCCAATGCATACTGACGTGCGGTAGACATAGAAGGGGCGCATAGGGAAATTTTTCTTTGGTACAATATACTAAGTGTGTGATTCTAAGAAAACAAAGAAAAAAAGAAAACAAAAGAAAAAACAAATCAAAACAAAACAAAACACACAAAAAAAAAAAAGGGGGGTGCGCCACTGCATTCATGCATTATGCAGCTCGTTGCCGTTCCAAAGGTTCGTTTGTTCGAGAATGAAATCGGTCGTTGTTCGAAATTTCGTTCGTCCGAAAGTTAAATAGGTTAGTCCGAAATAATGGAATAGGGTTCATTTATTCAAAGAACGAAATAGGGTTTGTTCGTCCGAAATTTTCGAATGATCTTCATTTTTGGACGAATGAAACCCAGGGCCGTCGCCAGGGGGGGGGGGGGTGCGGAGGGTGCGAACGCACCCCCCTTCAGAGCAAAAAAAAAAAAAGAAAAAAAAAAAGAAAATAAAAAAGAGAAAAAAAAAGAGGGATGCGAAAGAGGAGCAAAAAATAAATATGGTCGTCGCCAGGGGGAGGGGGTACTAATCAGTCCCGCTTGTTTCGAACACCGGCACCTATCAAGACTAATCGGCGCCACTAAATTCTAAATGTTGATAAGAGTATAAAGTTGTAGTATTTTGCTCTCCCGCTCCTTCTTTTGACATCATATCCCTGTAGCAGCCGACCCATATCTCCCAAATTACGTAATTTTTCTCTCGCTTCGCCCTCGAAACTTTTTTTCTCTAAGGATTAGGCCTATATCTTCTTTTAAGATAGAGTTACAAATAAATTTGATGACCTAAATGCCTAAAGAAATTGCATTATTTTAATTTTTTCCAATAAGCGCGCTCTCCTATGGTTGTCAATTCTATTACAAAAATTATCATCAATTTTAGGAGATGCTTTAGTCAGTTAGTTGCAAAAAAAAAGTTTTAACATGCCCTGCATTCAGATCATTATAACAAAAAATGTTGGGCATGCATGCATGAATGCTATAAACTTTGAAAATAAAACAAACAAAAGCCAATGATTAACACTTCGTTTTTCAGTCTCTACGTACGATTTCCGCTCGCGCTTCGCGCTCGTATGTTTACAAAAATTATCATCATATTCAGAAAGGGATTACAAACATTAAATTTATAAAACTGTAACCAATGTGATTTTCATTCGCGCTTGGCGCTCGCATTTTGTCAAAGGGCGGGGGTTATCAGCTCCTAAAGGAATTTAAAAAGAAGTAAGGGGCAAAATATGTGTGAAATACAATGCCATCATGTTGTTATATAGCAAATTTGCGGCCCGCGCTTCGCGCTCGCAACCAAAAAAAAATAAGACAATTAATAAACAAAATATTCTTTCTTCAAATAGGTATAATTATTTGATAGCTTTTGCCCTGCTCCGTGTTGGTATGCTTTAAAAAGAGGAATTCTCATTTCCCGAAAGGGACTACAATCATTTATATTGAACATTCTTAAATAGGATTTAATTTCGCTTGCGCTCAGTGATTATCAGCTCGTGGAGACTTAAAAAAAAAAAAATCATATGAAAATTCCGGCTCGCGCTTCGCGCTCGCAAGCCAAAATAGAAGACAATGATCAAACATAATACACTGACTTCATCACGTTCGTTCAGAAATGATAAACAGACATTTATTTAGAACATTATAAACAGACCTGTTTATAATAAGAAGTATGTCGCACAATAATGTGTAAAATACAATGCCTTCATGTGGTTATAAGGCAAAATTTTCGGCTCGCGCTTCGCGCTCGCAAACAAGGCACAAAACAATGGTTAAACGAAATTCTTTTTCTTCAAAGTCGATATACAGAAAGCTCTCCTCTCGGGCTTTGCGCTCACATGTTTAGGACTACATCATAAAAAGGAAATACCTTTTTTTCATTGCGAAAAACAAAAAATCTCTATGGTGTATAAGACAAGAGGTGCCGTGAGACACCCCCTCCTATACCCCCCCCCCGCTCGCTCGCTTAGGCTCACGCGGTCCTGGTCGCTTCGCCCCCCTAAAATGGATATTGACTCCGAAACGCACCTCCCCTAGAAAAAAGCTGGTGACGGCCCTGTAAACCTATTCCTGTTTCCGACCAACAAACCTTCGGAACAACTTACCCTATTTCATTTTCGGATGAATGAACCGTAGTTCATTTTCAGTGAATATTCGGACAAACGAATATTCAGACAAAATGAATCTTCAGAAATAAGAGCTGTAGTGGGAAAAAAGGAAACGGTGAATTGTGTACAAAAAGATGTCATCAGTGGGCGTATGGTACTGGAAAAAAAAATCATTATAGCCCTCGGCATAACCGTAGTTATTAGGCCTATTCCGCCTCTAATTTTATGTTAAAATAATAATAGTCCGCCAAATATAAGTGCGTGCGTGTGTGTGTGTGTGTGTGGGGGGGGGGGGGGGGAGATCATGCTCGAGTGTCCAGGTACGCCCAAAATATCACAAACTCAAATCTAGATATCTGCCACATCGACTGCTAGTCTTTGATAATCAGACCCATCGTAAGGCCTAAACCATCGCCCTGGGAAGAATATATTCTCTGTCATGACTTTGATATCATCTTTGTTCCATATCGAATACTAGTATGCGAGATTCAAAACAATACTTTTTTTTTTAATCGAAGCTCTTTATTTAACTTCGAATTGGAAGTATGTAAAACAGGAAATATATAATTAAATTTGCGATGCTAATGACTTGTGTTTGGTAGTGTTTGTAGTAATTGCCTATTTTTAGACACAGGTATTCTCATATGAAGAAAAGTTCTCGAGAATAATTTTTTCAGAGGTGACCTATGTCTATGAGTTACGTCACAAAGGAGGGAAAAAAGCTTCCCTGGATTGGGTCAAAACTAGTTGGTCACCAAACCTGCGTGCTAGACCATTCGATAATTCATGGATAAATTAATCGACCAGTTCCCTATAAACGCTTTCTCTGTTTATTTGTGTTTTTTTCTTTCACAATGTATACCATATACTCTAGCTAGCTGGATCTGGCAAAGAAAAAAAAAAGCGCATAATCACCATTCATTACAACAGTTTGCTCTCTAACAAAAAGGACCCCGGATAGAATGAACTCTCTCGGTACTTGGCCATTGCAAAACAACATGGCACGATGGGTGTGATGTCACACAGGTCTACTCTGATTGGACAACCTAACTAATTTGTATGCGAAGTAGGCGGAGACTGGACGTGGCTAATCAGAATATCGGTCGTTTGATTGGTTTGTCTGCGCATTGTAGTAAAATTACCTACGAGGATAGCGGCGTGCGCAGACACTAGGCAACACATTCTATTTATACTCGGCCAATGTACCTTTCCGTGCAATACGGCTCATAATCATATACGCATATACCTACACTTTATTTATTTATTTGTTTATCATCCAAGGTAGAAAAAGTGAAATAGAAATACGTAATTTGTATTTAATCAAGTTAAATCAGTATAATTTAAAGTCCCTAAAACGTAGTAGGGAGATACAAACTATTTGAGACGAGAAAAACTGGTCGCGATATTCGTGATCGAGTGAATGGGTAGTGATCAGTATGGGAGACTTTATAGAAACTCGCACTGCGCGGGGGTAATGTATTCATGGTGGTGGGATTTAAAGGTCACAATAATAAGTAATTATGCAAATCATGTTTGTGTCGCAACTAAAAATGAATATCCATGAGTCAATATATCACGATTTGTCCAATAGCATTAAGGATGAATATTCATTATAATATTTTGACCAATCAGAAGACTGTTCGCCGAAACCTTCGCACTCATTCACCATTTTTAGAGTGAGGGGTCTGTGTGGAAGTTACAATATTGGATCGCAGATTCCGTTGGATTTTCTACATTTTTGAAGCCCGTATTCTTTCAAAAAGGTAACGTAATGTAAGAATAATATATGAGAATTCATAAAATATTTTTCGATATGAATTTATATAATATTAAGAGGTAGTTTTAGCTGTTTGATTGCATGTATGTTGGTGTAGTAGATCGTTCGAACGTTACTACGCCGGTTCTTTAGTACACACACGTAGCACTAGCGTGTACAATTCGCCGCCCAGCTGATAGGGTCGGCCTGCTGATACTACAGCTACAGCACGTAACCTAGGCAGTCGGCTGCTTGTGAGTAGAAAGAGCCCTACGACAATATTCAATCGATGCACTGTGCAATTGTGGCTTAGATTGTATTTGTATTCTAGATTTAGTCCTGTTTAAAGAAGATCATAGAGTAACAATAATGACTATTTGGACTTCATCGAGACTGATATTTTTTTTCATTTTTTTCAAGAGCAAAATTGCATGCCATACAGGCATAGATTCTAACGTTAGATCGAACTGTTAGATCTAGATTTATTTTGGGCATTTCCTTCTCGAAAGATTTTAGATCTACATTTTGAGAGACAAAATCATGCAGAGTCAGAGATGTTATCAGTCATAACATTCACAAACTAAATTAAATTAAAGCTAAATTTGTTGATAATGATAATCACTTTATTAAGGACTAGACTGGCCTAATTAGATTATGATTAATATTTGGAATAGCCGTACATTCACTAGATCTTGTAGTAGATTTATATTGGCTGTAACAAAAGTTAGAGCTGGAGGTAAGGCCTTCATTAATTGAAATGTACAAGCATTAAAAAAATTCTGTAGACTGCTGAAGTAATTCATGTTTTGTACAGCCAGTTAAACTAACCATCCAGGTAAGATAACTAGAACACTTTATTATGTGATTGTACTATTGTAGGCATACTTCTAACCCCGAGATTGCTATTCCTTTATCATCCGTTCCGAAGTCCATTTCAATATAAAGCCACGTTGAATCACAATCGTCTTTATATGATGACATCAAGATATAGTAATAGTGACATAATTTATAATCACTAAATATTGTCCTGTCAAAATAACAAGATTTCTAAATGTAAATATGCCTCCCACACTTGTTTGTCAACAATCTAGAATTAAAATGACAGTACACATAGCAAGTTCACCTTTGTTACCTAGAGGCTAGACACAGATTTGATATATTGTCTTAATCGGAAAAGTGTGGGCATTAAAACTTTTTACCACTTGGGTTCTACTGTAATTGACCAAACTTGTTTTTAACAACAACTTTCACATCTGACATGATGACCTGGGCTATGCCAACATTAGGCAGAATTATAATAACCACCATTGTCAGGATATTCTTTTAATTTTATAAAAATCTATATCTCTCCAATCATTTGCATTCTGCCAGCCAGATTTATCTCAGCGAACCAATGCTACAAATACTAGTAACTTAATCCTTTGGTCTATATGCCAACATGAGCTAGATTTCCCTTGTAAGAACTGAATAAAAAGTGCTTGTATAAATGTTATAAGAAAATAAAGCAGAACTTGCATATCATCTGATTCTAGGCTTATAACTACACATTATGCACAAAAGAAATTATGAACATCTAGTAATCAAAATTCTAAAACAAATGGTAAAAACTTTTCAACAAAGTTTTGGAGCTCAGCTACAGATGTGTTTGTCTAGTTAGGTTATGGTTGACTGGGTTTGATTCATAAAACATCACTGGGTGCTTTACTTATTCATTGACAATGAGTAGACCTAATATCTGTGACATGTTGGGACATGCTGCTCAGGAAACTACTAGTAGTCAAGAGGGAAGTTAAAAACAAAAGAGAAATAATAAAGGATAAAATAAAAAGAATAATACAACTTTTGAAATAAATGGGTTTTAAGAACAATAAGAAACCATGAATGGAACTTCATTCAATTTTGCAGAGATTTTATGATTATGTGATAAAGAATAACTGTAAAATTTACATAGAGTGTATCTTGAGCAAGTTCATATATAGGAAAATTTTGAAAATGATCTTCTCTGCATAACATATCGTAAGGTATGTGTTTTTACCAAAATACAGGGAATAATTTTTCTGGTATCGCATCGCAATTTGCTATGCAGTTTTGTATGATTGCTACACAAAATTTCTAATGTGTAGCAATTTTTTACATAGGATTGTACATACACATATGTACTTTGTTTAAAGTATTTTCCCCAACAACCCAAAACTGCTAATCAAATTTGAAAAGTAAAATTATTCCCTGAAATATTATCCACTGACATTAAAGTGAAATAATGACTGGGATCAACAAGTGTTTCTTCATTTTTAATAAACGAAATAAGTTAAAAATGGCCGCAAGGGTGTATCCACAGCATTTTGGTTATCATTAGAATATTCAAAGGCAAATGATCGCAAATTATTTATATATGTTAACAATGAAATAACAAAGTATCTGTAAGCCTATAGGTCTGCAAATTCTCTGTATTAATCAAATGAATTTCTTTTAAACATCAAAAATGAACTAATGAATGGTATGTACCTATCAGTTCTCATTGAATAATGAATAATGCCTGAATTACAAGCACATTGAATTACATGTACAATGTATCCACCGATTCTCCAGATTAAAAAATCACATAGTGAATGACCTGTTTCCATTCAGTTCTCATGAAATAACAAATGGCATACATGTACATGTAGGCCTACCCACAAATTCACCCTAAATTAAATAATGAATGGTCGGTAGTTTGTCCCCAAAATAACACTGCTGTAAAGACATGCCTGCCAGTGGTGGTGGTGGTTATATTTTGGGAAGTGTTATTTCTTTGTTTTGGGCAACCATCTCCAAGAGGATCTGCCAATAATAAAACAGCCTGGGTCGGTGTGAGGTCACCATGGGAACTATTCAGACTCATAATATAAGAATCAGCTAATCCGGTTGTTCGTATAGGAGTGTGAACTTGCTTCTGAATCATGATCAAATTAGGCCTAATGTGTTGTATTAAATCAAAATACACAAATGAATTGGCTTAAAGTGTAAGGCAAATAATATGTGCCATTAGCCCTGTTCACATACTACAACACCTATTTTTTTGCTAATATTTTGTGGGTATTTGAGGTTCTCCTGTGTTACGATTATTTTGTGGCAATTTTGTAGGGTAGGATATATGGGACCCATTCACATCGACAAATCAGATATCCTGATCACATTCTCATCACGTGGTTTTTTTTTTTACCAGCTGCAACATCGATACCAACAGAAGTGGAAATAAACGTTTGATTTTCTGGCACATGTGTTTGTTTTCAACTATGAAAGGCAAATTGGAAACTCGGTTGGTTGCACTTCTGATATGTACTGTAAACTTATTTGGGACTTGAATTTTTTTAAGGGTGTAATACTTTGGCAACGCTTTTTTTTTATCTCTTCATTTTCTCTCAATGAGCCATGCATCTGAAAAGTAATAAAATAATCAAATTTGTAGAATAAGTCTGAATCCTGGTACATCTATTCCCCATTGCATAAATTGTACATATGTCATTAAAAAAAAGTTTTACCTACATAGCTATTTAAAAGTTAAAACACGTAGAATTCCAGTGTGAATGGGGATGTGATGGAAGCTGGAGTAAGCCTGACTTTGAGTCAGATAATTCCTAGATAAACAAGGATGTGTCCTCATCTAGGGTCATTTTCACCATAAATATGTTGAGATGGAGAAAGGGTGAGAGGGAGACAGAGAGAGAAAGATATAGAAAGATAGTGGGAGAGAGAGAGAGAGAGAGAGAGATAGAGGGAGAGCTAGAGCAAGAAAGGGGATTTGAATTTAAAAGAGCGTACTGTACATGAAAGAAAGGTCTTTATGGTAATTAAATTTGATAGTAAATTATTAAAGAGAGATGAAGAGATTAAAAACTTATAAGGATATGAGCTTTTAATCATCAAGGAGAAAAGGCATGTTAACAATTTATTCTGCATAACAGAAACAAGTCTGTACAGTGTATATATTTTAAACTGTTGATGTCCGGAGAGCTTTTATAATTAGTTGAATGTGTACAGGAAAGCTGCCTTATGAAATTTGTAAAAACTAAATTGTGTGAAAGATATATTTTGTGATAACATTTTCAACTTGTCAAAAGAAAAGTGAAGTAACAAATGAGTCTTTTCTGCGCATTTCATGGTTCACAACAATTCTCTACCTGGTGTATATTTGCAAAGTTCAGAAAGATTTAAGCTTATTTAATTGTAAAGTACCAGCAACATTTCAAATTTCCTTGTTGTTTTTATGGATGAAGGAAAAAGAATCTAGCCTTTTTTTTAATGATAATTTTGTTTCAACTTTTTTTTTCTTCTTCATTTGCATATCGTTTAATCTCACAATTCAACCATCTTATATTTTATGAATTGATTATGAAAGGCTCAACCTATGATTTCTATAGGAAATGATTAGGGATTATACCTCATACATGTATGTTGTACAAATGTACTCTGCTTCATAAATTTATCTTGTGAGGAACAAGACATCTACATGTATGTAAGTTTAGCCAATGTTTGACAACTTGTCTTTCCCACAGTGAGCTAGAAAATGTGCATGCATGGTCATTAGTGTGGTTCCTGCTAAAAAGCTAATCAATCTTCTCTGTGGTGGAGGAATAGAGGAGGTGAGGGGTGGGGTCCTGGGGGTAATTGCAAGTCCCAGTCAGAGCTCAATACTGAGGGTTTGAAATGTAAGACTATGGACTGTGCTCTATACAATTTACCCGACCCTGTGTAGTGCAGCTGGTATTCATACAGCCAGTAGGAAGCTGGTCTAGTCTTTACACAAGACCAGAGGCAATGTAGATTTTTGATGTATAGGTCTAATTGGGGGTTGGGGAATGGGTATGATAGTTGTGAGAACAAAACATTGGCCAGGAATGTTCTGCTGAATACATAATTTACATCATGTTCCCTTGAAAAAATTGAGTGAAAGTTTTATATTTCCCAATAACCTATACTTAGACAATTAATTTATTAATTTGTCTCCAACGGTAGAAACCATGCAAATTGGTAGAAACACACGCAACTGCTGTTTGATAAATATATAAATATCCCGCCCGGGCAGCCTATGATTTTTTTCATAGCTGTCTGGTTGCAATATTTATCACACAGCAGTTGCGTGTGTTTCTACCGTTGGAGACAAATGAATAAATTAATTGTCTATTTAACATCCCAACGGCATTAAAATTCCTTTCACCTATACTTAATTTGAATATCTCATAAATTACACAAAAAAAACCAAAAAAAACAAGCAAACAACAACCTGTAGTATATATGTGTATGTTACAAAATTTGATCAAGTTCATGCTTTACAAATATCTGGCAACTGTTATTTAATTTTTATGAACTTGTACTTCATTGTGTGGACGTAAAAATGTTGAATTGATAATATTAGCACTTGATTCCAGCTAAGCCTATGGAAGTGAGTCACTCACACCCACCACTAGTTGACCACATTCTGAACATGTACTGTAAGGAGAGAAAGAGAGAGAGAGAGAGAGAGAGAAAGAGAAATAGAAAGTTAGCGCAAAGAACGTAGGATACAATATAACAGAGAGAGTTTGTTATTGGGGGGGGGGCTGCCCTGCCCTAGATTTGCTCCTGAAAACCAACCAAACCCTGCAAGCTATGTACAATGTAAGAATATCGCTGTTTCATTACATTCAACCTAACAAACTGAAAAATCCCTGCGAGTTTACAGAATATTCAAAGGATTACTTATTCTTACTTTGTATTATTTTCCCTCTTTTATATCTTTCTGCAGGTCACAAAATGAATAGCAAGAAAGAGCGTAGCAGGCGGAGCAAGAAGTCAGAGTCTCCAGCTACACCAGACTCAAACTCTGGAAGAACTCGTAGAAATAAACTCCCAAAAGAGGAGGACCCAACTACAGATGATTTAGTGAGGCATAAAAAGTTAAGGAATTCAAACAGGAATGGAAACAAAATGCCAGTGTCTAGTGATTCCGGGACAAGTGAGCCCTCATCTTCTGGGGCAAGCACTCCTAGACCGGGGTCACTCGAAACCCCAACAAGAGAAACACATACTGAACCATCATTGGCACAAGGTGTTACACAGAGGAGGCAAGGCGTATTGGAATTGAGACAAGGGAGCCAACCTTTGGAGCAACATAGGTTGGTAGCAAGTGATACAGGCAATAGTAGGACTAAAGAATCTGATCGTCTAGAAGTACCGCGGAGCGAAGCAAAAAGTACAATGGAAGTTGTCCAGGATAGTGAAGATGATGAAGAAACAGATAGTGCCCTGTCTGGTGATGATGAAGCCATGCAAGGAGACTCAATAAATAACCCAGTACCTGCCTTGACTCCTGTTAGAACTGGTGTGAAGAGGCAGGGAGAGTTCCCAGAATCTGCCACACCCCAGAAGAAATTTGCTGTTGATTCCAAAGAATTGAAAGGTCTAAGGGTGTTGGCTCGTAGGGGAGAGGCATTCTCCCCTGGAGTAATCAAACATGTGAAGAAGAAGAGTGTTGGGGTATTGTTCGAAGGGGAGAAGGAAATTACAATGTTTAATGATGTCATGGAGTCTGCTCAGATTTGTATTGTTAGCGATAAAGTGCCTCCAGTGAACACTCTGGGCATCGGGTCAAAGGTGTGTGTCCAAAGAGATGGCAAAGGACAGTACTATGAAGCCTTTGTCCGGGAGATGAGACAAAATTCCCTATATCAGATCATCATGGCTTCACAAATAAGAGAGGGATCAAGTAATAGCAGTGAGGATATGATTGTTCCTCTGTGGAAGTTGCGAATGTTGCGGCCTCCTTGGCAGCAACCTGTACCTGGGTCCGTGCAGACATCGGGAGCCATAGTCAGGCAGTTGACTTACAGTCCCATTGAACCTAAACATGAGTCACATTCTACTCCACTGCCTATCATGCATCCTGATGTGCTTAAAGTAACGCCTCCAGAGCAG
Organism: Paracentrotus lividus; assembly: GCA_940671915.1. NCBI lineage: Eukaryota > Metazoa > Echinodermata > Echinoidea > Camarodonta > Echinidae > Paracentrotus > Paracentrotus lividus. Next base: position 29,427,522 of record CALNVZ010000174.1, on the reverse strand, counting down.
AAAACGCTTTCAGATCGTCTCGCCCAAGACAGGACTGTTTTTATTCGTGATAGACACCTTAGTGGTGACAGGAGGGTTCAGTTGCCTCTGGAAGACATTGGCTCGGATGATGAGCTCAAGAATTTTGACAGGCCTTTGGAATTCCGCGGCCGCCCAACTCTTACACCAGGAACAACTGGCACATCCACCCCTGGGTCCCTGTACTCTCCTTTTGAGGGCAATCTGTCTCGGTTACCATCCAGCTTTTCAAATCGCAAGAGGCACATCAGCAGTGCCAGCAATGCATCCACCATCTCCATTGGTAGCACCCACTCTCTGACACCGCCTCCTAAGTACAAGAAAGGGGAGGTCATCTGCAATGCCAACGGTGTTCGCAAGAAGTTCAACGGGAAGCAGTGGCGACGTCTTTGCTCCCGGGAAGGGTGCAACAAGGAGTCTCAGAGGCGTGGGTACTGTTCCAGGCATCTCTCTATGCAGGGAAAGGACATCACTGGGGAAGCATCCTCCGGCCAAGAGCAGGACTGGGACAGTGACTCGAGGTGCTCCAGCGCTAGGACTGTCCGCACAGGTAAGACAATGATTTTATCCAATCAAAATTAGATCCAACTTTCAATTACAAGTAGAGATAAAGATGATTGAAAATAAGAAATCCCAATAACGTCAAGATACATCGTATATGAACAAAATCATCATGATTGATTTGAAGTACATTTTTACATATTGAGATTGTGAGAGCCTAGAGGAAATTGCAAGTCAATACTAACTTGATATTTGAAAGTATTCACCTTGAAACCTACGTGTACCTGTCCTAAATGTATGTACAGTAGGCGTACATGTATACAAAGATGTCTTGTTCTCACGACTGTCCATCCTTTCTTTAGACTTGCCATAGTGTACACCCTTATTTCCCATAACTTTCCTGCACATGAATTATAAAAACTTTGATCAATTTAAGTGCCAGTCTTGTTTGAAATGAAAGCTTAATACTTTCTTTAATGCATTGCATTTGCCGGCACAGTGTCTCTGAAAATAATTGTAGAGAGAGATCAAGAGATCAATGAATGAGACATTTACTCACATTGTAAATGACGCTTTTATCCGTATCTCTTCTCTTTGTTGACAGGATATCATTGATTATGTAATTGCTCAAGTACAATAAATGCAGATGTGAATAGTAATTTGGTATTAAGTCTACAGTTTTAGACCTGTTCAGTTTTTAACTATTTAAATGTAATGTTGTGAATTTACCAAGATTCTCAAAATATGCCTCTATTACAAAGCTGAAATGCAGATCTTCATATTATAATTTGATACATGTGTATAATGCCCCTCACAATTGCAATATTGGAACAGCTTGATTACTACATTACAATGTAAGTTCTTGTTTTATTTGATAACAACAATTCTATGAATGGGGAAAATATAATTTCATTTTACTGGCTGGTCTCATGAGAGTCATAGTCCAGTTTTACATTTATCCTTAGACTTGGCAATTTTTCAGAATTGGATACTCTTGAAATTGTAGAACCAGCATCTACATTTACATGTGTGAGAATACTCATTGCATTCGCATTCCTGCTACATTGTTGTCATGAAATTAGGCCAAATTCAAGATCATTGATTTTGAGATAAGATTCTAAATATGAATACATGCAGGGTCTGAATAATTCATATTAAAATAAAGGTAGTACATTTATAATAGTACAGCATAGACATTTAACGTCTACACAATAAGCACATTTTCGGTTTCTATGATAGTAAACTGTGGAGTCACTGTGACAGAGAACCTTCTTCCTACATTTTAATACAATCAAAGTTGAGCATACAGCTGTGAAGAAAAGTTTGTTAGTTATGGCTTTATTTCAGTTGGCCCGATCTGACAAAGTATATATTTTTTGTGGGGTTGTAAAAGTAGGTGAAGGGGGGCTTTAATTTTCTATACTGTTCAATCATTAGTGATCGAAAGCAATTTGATGAACTCTCTGTTTGGCATCCACACAAGTACGAATTAGCAAATTTATGGCACTGAAATAAATACATACTAGTATACAATTCTGCTGAAAAACGTATACGTCCATATGAGGAGTTCCATTTGACTTGATTGATTGATTGCTTAAAATGTGATTGCTATGTCCAATACATAGATGTAGACATAATACACATAAAAGTTTCCTACTGTTATTCAACTATTAAAAAGTGTCCATCATTTGATATTTCAAATAAAAAGCAGTGACCCTCACAGCAAGAAATGAAATGTGTTCTCTTGGATTAATGCCTTCATGACAATGTCGATCAACATATATGCTGGAAACTACTTGTGATAACATTTCTAGATTTATAAATACAACTTACCATAAAATAATTTCATGTTAAGTTGTATAATCGCGTCTTTCTGGCTCTTTGTAAGGGAAATTGGGGATTCCCTTCTGTTATTACTCATTCATGTGTGCTCATGTTTCTGCGGCCTGGATATAGTCGGTTTTGGATAACAAAACTCTTGGCTTAGTTCCGCGTTTCCAATCGTATTATAAGCACATCTGTAGCAGCTGTGTATGTTTTGGAGATATTACTTTAATAGAAAGAATACATTCTGAAAAAAAAGTCTGAAGCAGTATTGTGCCCTTATAAGATTATACAGTTGTTTGTTTAATCTTTGTCTTTGGAGCTCGTCAGCAATTATAATGAAAAGATTGTTTCCAAGGCAGCAGCTAATCTTCACTGACATTTTCTCATAGTATTTTTTTTTTGCAGGCATATATATTATGCACAGACTCTAGTTTTACTTGTACTTACATGTATAAAAACAAAAATCCTGTAGCCTACATTTAACCGAGTAGTGCCTATTTGGACATTAACACATCTTTAATTTGTATGTTTCATTAGGAAATCATGGTCAAATATCAGCATTTACAGATAGTTAGACTGATTGGCAAAAAAACATCAAATCATAATATTTACCGATAATTAGGTTGATTAGTAGAAGAAAAAGCATCAAATTAGTTTGACATTTAGGCCCACATGTATCTAGTATGAAGCAATGTACATTTGTAGATTACTGGTAGTACATATTTTTTTCAGTCTTATGGATATTTAGAAGATTTGATACAGAAAGCAAAGAGAGGATTGACAGAAATCTACAGTATGTACATCATCATCTCCTGAGAGCCAGAAGGGTTTGCATCTCATGTACAGTACTTATGGAGTTATGGCCTTTTAGGTCTAAGAAGATCATACACATATTATTTAATTGACTTTTTTGTGAGCCTTGTGAAGGCCTGAAGTGTGACAGAGCAGTCTAGCTTTTATGCAAAGCTTCAATAGAACGATCTAACTAGTCATTCACAGGTCTGCAAGTCATGTCTGGCCTAGATCGTCAACAAAAGGCCTAACATGGAGTTCTGGTAATGGAATTGCATGTCAAGAGAAACTGGCCTGAAGTAATTTGAAATTTTTTTATCATACCGTATGTTGTTGAGACCAATAAAATGAAATTATAAACAAACTAAATGTAACCGAAGTTGGCTAGAAATTATCAGATTGAATGATTTATTACACTATATCATAGCAAAACATCACAATCCAATCATAAAAAGAAATTGAAATATAGAAATGAACAAAATAGGCCTATATTTCTGCATATTATGTACATAGTGCATCCAAATTCATACCAATTTTGGTTAAATCTTCCTTTGGGCTATTATGGCTACAATAAATTAGAAATAGATTAGCCTAGGCCTAATATTTTGTTTCATGGTCACATTTCATTGGTCACATTTCATTGATGATGACATACATGTACATGTACATTTGTAAGTCTACGAATTTCAGAAAGTAAATTATATAAAATTCATATAGGGCCTACATGTACATTGTATAATATTGGAGGAGACCTGCACAAACTGCATTCATTGACGCATAGCCAACTAACATTGAAGAGGTTAAATGTCTACGTACACTGTCTATTTCATTCACACGATCTGTAATTGATTTCATCATTTTTGAATGGAATTGCACAAAGAACTCCCCAATTTTGGCCAGGCTGGGAAGTTTGTCTGCATTTTGGGAAAAAAAAAACTACCATACCCCGATTGACAGGAAATTAATGTTTTGCTTCTATTGAAAAAGGAGAAAACAGGATAGAGCCAGGAATAGATCATCAGAAAAAAAAAAGATTGGGAGAGGGATGGAGAGAGAGAGCTCTAGAGAGAGAGAGAGCTCTAGAGAGAGATGGAGAGAGAAACTGTCAAAATCCTATGTAGAACCCATATTAGAAGAAGAGGATACTTGTTGTCAAGGCTTTAATCCTATAAATTTCTCTGGACAAAAATCGTGTCAAGTAGGGGAGAACCATATTTTGCACAGGCAGACATAATTTATTTTTCAGAGAAAGATTTTTGATATACATTGTATATATACTGGATCACCCCTGAGTACATGTACCTCAATAATGTGTAGGAAGAGAGGACAGTGAATCGCACTTGTTGTGCTATTCAAGAACCCAGCTGACGACCTACTTCTATCTGGCCTCAGTCCAGTCTTAATTAGTTTTATTCATTATGGAGAATGGAAAAGAAACTTATTAGCAGTTACAATTTACCCTGTATGCAGATCTGAAGTAAATAAATATATTTTAATATAATAAATAATATGTGGTACTGAAATCTCAATTGGTTTAATTTTCTAATTTCTGTAGCCTTGAAGGATTAGAAATAAAAAGGGAAAAGGTAGAAAGCATTCAGAAACAATAGGAACAAGTTTGTAACTGACAGAAGAACTTTGATATTTCCAAAAATCTAACTTTCAAATATCTTTAAGGTCAGATCCAGGAAAAGACTTCTTGCTCCTTAAATGAGACTAATGAAATGTCCCTGTCAGCCGGATTTTGACATTATTTACTAATTCATATATTTAAACGTAAATAAATCTTTTCCTATTGAGCCCACGACTTTTGCTACTTAAAATATTATAACAAAATATAAATGATTACCTTGGGAGGCACCGAACTTCAGCTACGAGCACAGGACACTAGTGCCCCCAATATCAAATAAAAAGGGAAAAGGTAGAAAGCATTCAGAAACAATAGGAACAAGTTTGTAACTGACAGAAGAACTTTGATATTTCCAAAAATCTAACTTTCAAATATTTTTAAGGTCAGATCCAGGAAAAGACTTCTTGCTCCTTGAATGAGACTAATGAAATGTCCCTGTCAGCCGGATTTTGACATTTCTTTGGTTTCCAGAATACTTTGAAAGAGTTCAAGGGCTGCATAGAGCATGGTACATTGTAATGGGAAAAGGAACTTTGATCTAAAATAGTCTTCTAAATCAGAGCTAACATTGGCATGCATGATGACAGACTTCTCGGGTGTATTTGGGACTTTAGTTTGTATTTTTTTTTATTATGACGATGAGCAGCTAGCTAATTAGAAATAAAAAACACCTTTTTAGCTGAAATCAGATTTCAGATGTTGTATAGAGAAAAGAAAGGAAATGTTGTAATGCTACATTTAGGGCCTAGTGCTTTCAAAATGATGGGGTTCTAAATGCATAAAAAAAAATCAATATATTTTCAAACAGTGTACCTACATGTACAATCCTACATGTTCATGTATATTGAAATGATAATTCATGCCAAATGACAAATCATTTGTGATATGTTTTTAATATGAAAATGAATGAATGAAAGAAATTAAAATTCTAAACCCTCCATGTAGATAGGGGCCAACATAATTTTCAGTAAATAGACTTATACAATGTAGGAAGAGGCATTGTGAGCCCCATTGGTATAATAAGAGCTACATGCAGGTCTAAAGAAGTTCACATGTCAGGACTTGAATTTCCTCATCATCTTGCTATTTTTCCCTCAAAGAAAGTTGTCAGTTGACAGGTAAAAATGATGTAGAGGGGTGTTAAAATATTTACCAAAATGTTACTTGAGCTACATGTAAGGGTAATCTCATGTCATGTTCACAGTTACATTAGCTATGTTCACACGGGACCTTCGGGGTTTTAGTCCTCGAGGACTGTATCCTTAAGAATTTAAACCCCGACGGCTTGTTCTCGAGTTACGTTCACACGGAGTGCTTATCCTCGGGGATAGTTATCCCCGAGGATAAGCGAGCGGCGCGATGACCGGAAGTAGAACATGTACTCTCCAAGATGTAAAGTATAGCTGTTTAAACTTCAGTTCGAACCTTTTTTTTTTTTAAATAAACAATAAATAAATAGGTGTATCGACCACCGACTATCAAGCGAGTTGCCTCTGCAAGCTCTGAACAGAGTGGAAAGTTTCAAAAGTGCAAGTGTGTTACAAAAAGAAAAACAAAAATAAATCAAGCCAGTAACTATACAGTCTATTTGACTTTTTTTTTTTTTAGAGGGGGGGGGACGATGTTTGCGAACGTCATAATGATGTAATGAAATATATGCTAATGCAGTAGGACTATATAGTTAAAAGTCCCGCGTCTTTTTTGCTAAAAACTTACACCTGCGCTTTTCATAGAATAGTGGGCTTAGTCATAAAGGTGGGGGCGCATTGACGACAGAGTGGTGCGAAGGGCCGGCCGCTATGATTCTTTAATCCATATTTTATATCAAACCAATATTTGAAAGAAAGGCATGACCTCTTTTCAAGTGCTATTCAGGTAGTCTCATGATCGAATAACGCGTGGCGTGGCGCCATTGGCATTATCGGCAGCTTTGGGGCATTGTGAAAGTCTACTTTGTTAAGGAAGAAAGGCGGGAACTTCTGGCCAAAAAGACTGTTTTTCTTAGAATAAATAACTCTCTCTTTATATTTTGGTTTTGATGACTATGCGCGTTACAGTGTAGATAGATATGTCTGCCCTTTCATGTTTAAGCATTTAGCTAAAAATCATGAAAATCGGGGCGAGTTTAGATGCAAGGAGTAATGAAAGCAGCAAAACCTTACGGCAATTTGTATAAATACTGTCAGTGTGCGAGAATCCGCTCGCAGCTAGGGGTAAAGCTGCGTTTCAGCAGGCCCGGCGCTCAAGGGTTAACAATGAGCTTTATCATTAGTAAACAAAGAATAAAAAAAAAAAAGATGAAATGTGCATGAAATAAGGTGGATAAACATGCAAAACATTCAATGTAATGTTGAACTTTAGAAAATCATAAGCTCTCAGCATGATGCTTTCACATAAAATTAGGGCGCATTTTCTAGGCAAGAACTTTGCAGACAGGCCCATAGAGAATGTTAGCAGGGCTGTAATGCATGATAATGATATTGATAAATATTACACGTAGCATTTAGTATCAAGTATGCACGAGATCTAGAGGGAAAGACGTATTTGGCATTCATTTACAATCTCTTAGTACGCGAGCTTTGAAGTTATTTCAATTATCATTTCCTTCAGATATTTCATGTAGGCAATAGGCAAGTTATAACAAATTGGGGGTATGATTAGCTTTGTATTCCCTGATCATTTAATTTGTGTAACTTATCAATTGCTTCATAATGGTGTACATATGGGTGAGCAATCAACTGCACAAAAATGCTCCTTTCTCCTGCAAGTTAAAGTAATCATTAAAAAATAAGCTATTTGTCTCGCCGCTTTGCAGAAACATCATTGACAAGAACAACCCTTTTATTTTTTGCGTAGCCCATAAAAAAAGTATTTTGCATCAATTGGCAAGCTTTGTATAAGAAACAGATTCTAAGATTGGTTCTGGCGCAAATTTTTGAACAAAAACAGCATGGCAACATGGTATTGATTGGGCCATTAGAATTTTGGGGGGGCAGCAGGGTATCATAAATACCCGCAAAATAGAGTCGCCACTCTTTTTTCTTGGCTTCAGAAGAAGAGAGCATTGTTTGCAGTGTTCTCATTTGGCACAGACGGGCTAGGCTAAGTAAATCAATGAAAATGCTGAAGATTAAAGACAAAATCGGCATAGCCTTGATTAGGAGCATTTTTTTGCTAAAATTGTATGGCATTTTGAACTCACCCTAAAAAGGAGTATTTTATAGGCTTGTCTGAATTCATTGTTGTTTAAATGTAAAGCTAAATGGGTTAATATTGTTAGTAAACAGAGGGGTATTCATGAGAACGTGTTCATGTTGGGGCAGCTGGCATTGAAGCTCTGTCATGAAAATTTCTTAAATGCTACAGTCAGCAGGAAACACTTACGTTTAGTTACATTTTTTTGTTGTTTATCGGCGTATGGGTGCCCTCCTTCATGACCGCTGCTACTGCTAGTCATTGTCTTATGATATTTCTTAGTTTTATTGGATGAACAGAAACGATCACTATTTCACTCACGACTATGCGCGGCAAGGCAGTCCGTGGGATCGGGGCAGAAAAAGGTAATTTTTTGGACCAACTAGCCAGAGCATAAACCAACCGCAACTTAAGTGTTGAGGCTGTAGGCATCATGTATTATTGTTGTCAGAGTTAGCAGCATATTTGGTTATTTTAGGCCAGCATATTGGATAAAGAGGACAGATAAAAATGCAGGGTGCAAATCATGTTATTTACATCCGCTGGGGCACTTGAAATATATGAAAATCTTCGCCAGGGCTAAGGGCATACAGAACAAGAACAACGTTGTTTGTTGAAATAATTAATGAAGAATCTAATACCGAAACTCATAGGCTATGTTATTTATGATATTATTATGATTAGGGGCATAATTTATTTACTTAATGTATTATGTTGGGCTCTCATGTAATCACGATGTCATTCTAATTTTTATTATGTATGATAATTCTGTAATTCGGGCCTTTGGGGCCGCTAATTTGATTGCTTTGAATAACCCATTCTAATTTCTATTTAGCAAGATGGTGCTGCAAGAAAATCCAACTATGCCCTGTATCATTTTATGAGGGAAGATTTGTTCGCTGTTCGATCCATTTGGAATCTGTAGAATGAAAAGGAATTGTAATTGAAGCATTACAAGTGAGCATGATTATATCAATGCTTGATAGTGGTTTAAATGATGATAATATTTCTGAGGATGGAAAGATATAACATTGTACTTGGCAAGCATCGTTGCGCCATTTGAAGCAGTAATACGCGAAAATGTTGTATTAGTTCTATTTTTGGGAATGAAATATAATCAATTATAAATTTAATTTTAAAACAATTTAATGTTTATATTTATTCAATATATTTGTCATTAATTAAAAACATTTTGATGCAGCTCTTTTGTTAAGCGCGGGTTTTTTTTTTTGTAAATAGAAATATTCAATATGATTTGCAAAATTTCAAATGAATTTCATTAATTGTTTGTTTTTTCATTATGTGTCAATCTCCATTTCGAGTTGTTCAGTTACCGCCATAATGTGCGCGGCTCCCAAATATGGAGGCAATCTTTCAAGTTCTAATCGCCATTGAATATAAAACTTCAACACGTAAGTATACGTGTTAGGGCAGCCAATTGTTGTATTTTGTAGATGACTATATCTGATTATTTTGGTGTATTGTAGACATGTAATTAAATTTAGGTCTAAGGTTCACAGAGCATTATTGTTTGAGAGAAATACACATTCACCTTCCTGTTGAATACAAAGTAGAATTTACCTGCTGCTGGAATGTGGGGCATTAGTGTGCAGGAAGATAGTTCATATTGATGGCCCTCTATAGGATACTGCCTGCTTGGATGCAAATATAATTGGGTTCTCTTCTTTGTTTGTCGCAGTCTTGCCTGGTAATTTGAAGGTTATGTATGAAGCAAGTTGTTATATCCAAACACAAGAACGGCATTTGGCTGAAATTGACTTTAGACATGATCTATATAGATCCTACCTTATATAGGTTGTTTAATTATGTCAGGTCTGAACTTTGGTAGAAATGTTTTGCTTGGTTCATTATCTGAATGATCTAGACATAAAATTATTTAAAATAGCTGGAAGCTAGGCAATAAAGGGGGCTTACGTCAAAAACTTCCTCGTCTGACAAATTTGTTTTCTTCATGTAATAGTAATAATGTCTTCTCTCGAATTCCCTTTTGTCTTTATTTTGATAATGCTTATATGTAAAAAAATTGTCAGAAAGCCACGCAGCGTATTTTCAGATGGCACTTTTTTTGGTGGCAATCTCCCTCATAAGTTGTGTATTATAAAATTATAAAAGGCAAAAGGAGAATTTAGTTTTAGAAGATAAAGCCCCTTTGAGCGATGTTTGTTTGCTCCAAGCACTTTTTGCTTTGCACTACCTTCACATTGCATTAGATATTGTAATAGCGAGCAGTGATGTCATTACAAGTACAGTCCATGTGATTAGCCAGAAATGCACGAAAGCAAGATAGATACTATGCTGAGATCACACACCCCTCGCGGCGCTCCCCCCCCCCACGCCCAAAAAAAAAAAAAAAAAAGAAGAATAGAAAGAAGAAAAGAAGAGGGGAAAGAAAGGGAAATAAAGTAAGCAGAGATAGAATAAGATTTTCAAAAAGCTATGGCTAAACTATTAATTAAATTATTTTTAAATAATGTCAGGTAATTACGACATCAGTCTTAGCTCGAGATCTATCATGATTATTGGCAGCCACACAGTTATACTGAGGAAATCATTGTATGGGGGCCATGAAGTTTGATGACTGGAAAGCAATTGGTGCATCAAATTCATTTTTTTTTTAACTGGCTGCAAAAAGTGTGGCGTGGGCGCGGGGCATGTAGGCGGGGCGGGGTGAAAAGGCTCATTTTTTTGTCGCTCAGGCAATCTAGATTATAGGTCTAATCATACTTGACAATATGATACTATGTGGAGCAGACAAAACATTTAAGGGCGCATACTAATATAATCAATAAGCATAGCACTAGTTATCATCACGATCGCTGGCATCACATAATGAGTGTAGGACAAATTCCTCAGAGCCATTTAACCGGTGGGACTGTATTGTTAAATAAGGTGTTCATTTGATTATCATGAAAACTTTGTTAAGTAAAAAAATATTAAAATCGACCACATCATAGTGACTGAAATAACCCGGCTTACGCACTTGTTTGGTCTTATCTGAATCGTGGCTTTGTTTACTGTGACTGGTGTCATTTACCGTGCATGCTTTTTCTTGTCAGCGATGATACTTTTCGGTTCGATTGCTTATCATTTGGACCATTATGATCACAGGTTGTAAGGTGTTATTAGCGACCGCTGTCCACGCGTATGTTTCCTTAATGTATGCAACCCAATTGCCGCTTCGGAAGGGGCCATATTGCCATATATATAGGCATCGACGCAAGAGGGCAGCTAATATTGTTACGTGAGGGCGGCAGTTTTTTCTCGCTTTGTCTATCTCCAAGGGCTGAAATAATTTTTTTCAAAATCTTCAATAAGATATCTAATGAGATTTTAAATGTTTTAGATAAGCATTTGGTCACGGTTTCCCCTGAATCTAACTTTGAATTAACAATTTAGACAATCAAACCCATTGGCAGTTAAAAACTAATTTGCTAATTAAGGCACTAGGGAAGATTTACATATTAATTAATAACCCAATTTTATCTTCTTTCCGAATTTTCAGTGTTTATTTTGTTTCTTTTATCTTGTTTTGTAGCAAATCTACCTTGATATTGTGAATTGGTAACATGAATATGATTGATTCTTTTATTTAAAAAACTTTTTATTTGGGCTGACGCTTTAATTACATACAAAAACATTAATATATAGGCGTTACTATGTATCCTCAACTCTATATATGTCGGGTGAGGCGGCTGATTATTTTATTACACATGCGTATTTCTTGGGGTGACTCTGGGGTGACCCGACATTTGCTCCTGCACAATTTGCTCCGGGCGCTTATTTCGTCTAAGATATAGGGTTAGTGGTTAGGGCTGTAATAGGATTTATATTGGTTTAGGGGTTAGGTTTAGGTAGGGGGTATTAGTGTAAGTCCCTGGTGAAGTTAGTCATTCGATTAGTGTATGGAATTTATAGACGGAGCAATGTGTCGCCGGAGCATATTGTGTCGATGGATTCTATTCTTGGTATCGGGGGGGGGGGCTTTATGGTGACCCGGGAAGCGGTCCGGAGTAGGGCGCGAAATTGAGGCTTGAAAGAGGTAGGCGGCGGCCATTGAATCAAGGGGCTTGAAACATTAGGGGCGGCCGCAAATTGACGGCTTAAACTTAGGGGGGGCGTCAGTCGACCCTAAGTTTAGGGGGCTCGGCAATGCGACATTTAAACTTAAGCATGGGGCGGGGGCCAAAATGAGGCTTAAAGGTAGGGCTGCGCATATTAAGGGCTTAAACAAGGGGCGTCAATTGGACGCTTGAAAAGGCTTCAAAGGGGCGTCCAAGTCGACCCTTGAAATTTAAGGTGGGGCGGGCCAAATCGACATTAACTACAGGGGCGCCAAATTGAGTTAAATACGTAGGGGCCCGATGTGAGCTTATAAGGCATTAGGGGGCCGGGGCCAAACTGCCTTAAACTTAGGGACGTAAATCCGCCTTAAAATAGAGGGGTGGGGGGCCATATCGCATTAAAGCTACGGTGGGGCCGCCAATTGAGGCTTAAACTGTAGGGGCCGCCATAATTTAAGGCTTAAACATCAGGGCTCAAAGATGAAATTTAAACTTAGGGGGCGTCAAAGTCGACGCTTAATTTATGGGGCGCAAAATCGATCATTAAACTAACAGGGGCCCAAATTGAGCTATACCCGTAGGGCGTCAAATGATTTTTGACCTTAAATTAAGGGGGCGTCAAGTCGACCTATAAATTTACGTGTGGGGCGCAATCGATCATTAACTACAGGGCGCCAAATTGAGGTGCTTAAATGTTATGGGGCGCCACATTGAGGGCTTAAACATAGGGGCGGCCAAACTAGGCTTAAACGTAGGGAGTAAAACGACGTTAAATTTTAGGGGGGCGCCAAAGTCGACATTAAACTAACGGGGCGGCCAAATTGAGCTTGAAAGGTAGGGCTGCGCATATAAGCTTAATACTAGGGGCGTCAAATCATATAAAATCGTGAAGCCAATGAAAAAAACATCAAAGGACAGTGTTATTTTATCCAAAGCACGCAGGCAGTTCCACTAGCAGTGCACTAACGAGCGCAGAAGAAGAATCTTATCGCGGAAATGTTGTGTAGTCTTGGGTATAACTCTCTGCTACGGTCTGACCGTCGATATCCCGCGATAACAATGCCCGTGAATAAAGTACCGTGTAAAAGGAGAGTGGCAAGCGTGGCAGATCAGGATGCCGAAGTATTTTATCATGATATTTTTTTTTTAGATACAAAAAGCCGGGGGAAAATTTGACGCAATGCACAAGAGAAGTTAACAATGATTGGAAAAAGAAATTAAATATAATTTAGCTTCAGCTGCAGCGTAAAGCTAGGAAATACGATTCGCGCTGCTGAATTTTACAGAATAGTTTTAGTGACTGCTGTTTGACCAAAATATCATTTCACACAGAAAAACGACCGCAAAATGACTAAAATGAGGAGATTAAGAGCTCAAAACGCGAGGTGTTAGGGGTAAAAAAAATATTCTTGCGCCAAGGTTATCTTTTTTATATACAATTAACGGCTCATAAAACCTTGCAACTAATAAATTGATGCTTCTCGATTTTTTTTTTATTCCAGTAAATCACAAACTCCCGGGGCTTTTTTTTTTTTTTTTTTTTTTTTTAACTAACGTTTTCGGGGCATTCCTTCGCATTGACAATCGGTCGTGAAAATGTTTTCCTAGAAGAAGCCGCCAACTGTTTATTATTTGTTTAGGGCGGGCTTTAACTTAGGGGCGTCAAGTCGACGCTTAATTTAGGGCGGCCAAATCGACATTAAACTAACGAGGGCGCCATTGAGGTTAAACGTTAGGGGCGCCAGATTGAGCTAAACATAGGGCGCAAAATGACCTTACTTGGTGACGTTAAAATCGACCCTTAAATTTAGGGGGCGCCAAATCGACATTAAACTACGGGGCGCCAAATTGAGCTTAAACTAGGGGCGCCATATTAGCTTAACATAGGGCGTCAAATTGACCGTTAAACTGTAGGGGGCGTCAT
>CALNVZ010000174.1:29378421-29413528 GCA_940671915.1 Paracentrotus lividus | reverse complement strand
CATTTTCTTTTGTATTGTATATTTCTATTTTAAATTTAAATTTTATACCAATAGTATAGTCGATATTTTAGGTTTTCCTTCAAAGCGCCTATTATTATTTATTTGATTATTCAAAATGAAGTTTAGGTATCGTGCTAGTTATGCAATCGGCCCTGGCTGTTAATTTTTTAGAGTGCGCAAGAGTTTCGTGAGGTACTGAACGAAATTTAAACTTGCACAAGAGGTCACTCTTATCCTCGAGAAACAGTAAACTCCAAGTTAAAATCGTGTCACAACGGTCAAAGCCGCGATCGGAGACCACCCACCGCTTGGGAGTTTCGAGCCTTAACCCTAAGTCTGTCGAGAACATAAATCCCGACTTGTCCTCGAGAACATAAAACACAGAGTTCGTTTCAACACACGGGCCTAACTCCAAGTTAACTCCAGTTGTCCTCGAGGACAACTTGGAGTAACTTGGAGTTAAGGCTTCCGTGTGGAATGATGACTATTGAGAACAATATTGTGCTCCAACTGATTGATAAAATTTGTCCATTTTGGCATTCGAAGGCATCAAATTTGAATTGCACACGCTGAAATTCAAAAGGCCTTATTCCAATAATATTATGCATTTTAATATATTGGCAATAATTGCTTTTATTCAAGCACTTACAAATATTTATAAATACAATTTCTCAGGCATAAATCGTGAGTTTTGATTGCAGAAGGTGTGATGGTTCAGTATAGGGGTATGCCTATTACTGCACTGAAGGTCTCAATATTTTTTTCCAATCTAAGGAGATTGAAATTATGACTCGGTGATATACATGTCACTATGTTCCTAATGTATTGCAACCAATTGCCGCTTGTGGAAGGGCCATATTGACATATATATAGGCATCGACGCAAGAGGGCAGCTAATATTGTTACGTGAGGGCGGCAGTATTTTTCTCGCTTTGTCTTCTCCAAGGCTGAAATAATTTTTTCAAAATCTTCAATAAGATATCTAATGAGATTTAAAATGTTTTAGTAAAGCATTGGTCACGGTTTCCCCTGAATCTAACTTTGAAATTAACATTTAGACAATCAAACCCCGATTGGCATTAAAAAACTAATTTGCTATTAAGGCACTTGAGGAAGATTACATATTAATTATAAACCAATTTTATCTCTTCTTTCCGAATTTTCAGTGTTTATTTTGTTTCTTTTCTTGTTTTGTAGCAAATCTACCTTGATATTGTGAATTTGGTAACATGAATATGATTGATTCTTTTATTAAAAATCTTTTTATTTGGGCTGACGCTTTAATTACATACAAAAACATAATATATGGACTATGTATCCTCAAACTCTAATATGGTCGGGTGAGGGCGCTGATTATTTTATTACACATGCGTGTAATCCTGGTCAAGTCGACCTAAAATTTAGGGGGCGCCAAATCGACATTAAACTACAGGGGCGCCAAATCGAGCTTAAACGTAGGGGCGCCAGATTGACCTTAAACATTGGGGCGCCAAATTTAGCTCAAATGTAGGGGCGCCAAAATGATCTGAAACTTAGGGAGCGCCTAAAACTTATGGACTTCAGATTGAGCTCAAATGTAGGGGCGCCAAATTTAACTTTAACTTAGGGGTTCTAACTTTATCCTAAACTTAGCGAGGGGTGCCGAATTTACCAGAAACTAAGGAGGCGAAAAAAAAAATTAAATAAACAGAAGGGGTCTTTAAAAAGGGAGTGTGAATAAAATGTGTCTTTGAATGTATGCTTCTAGCTTCAGTGGCTGCATTGATTCCTGTTCATTTTAGTAATGGAAAAAAAAATCTAATGCGAGCACGAAGCGCGAGCCGAAAATTTTAGCTAAAAATTGGAGTTATTTGTGCATTATACTTCGTTTTTTAGTATCAGCGAGCGCGAAGCGCGAGCCGAAAATTTTAAGCTGAAATTGAATATGTTTGTGCATTAAAGGTCCTATATACTATTTGCAAGCGGGAAACAAAATAAAAACAAAAAACAAAAATATGTAGTAGAAGTAGAATGGATTTGAAAGTGGGGTCTCGATAAAAAGTGCACTTTTTCTGAAAAGGGGGACACTTTAGATCAGAGGCATACTGATAGATCTAAAGAGAAATTTATTCAGAGAGCGAGGAGATACGAAGAAAAGTTGTCTTGAATGTATACTTTAAAGAATCATAATAGCTGCCTTGATTCAATTTTATTTTAGTAATTGAAAAAAAAGTAATGCGAGCGCAAAGCGCAAGCCGAACTTTTTGAGGTAAAGGTTTGAGATATTTGTGCATTGTGCATTTTTAGTTTTTCATTTTTCTTTACTGCGCCAAGAGCATCTTTCATGATGGATACCGGCGCATTATAAATGTTCACATTATTATTATTATTATTATTGATATCAGCGAGCGCGAAGCGCGATGCCAAAAATTTTTAAGCTGATAATTGGAATAATTTTATGCTTAAAGGTCCTTTTCCAATTAGTATTCTATCCGAAATCAAATAATAAAATAGAATTATTAAATTATTAAGCATTAATCTTCCAACCATGCGTAAAAAAAATATTCTAATCCTAATCCTAAAAATTCCACTAAATATATAATTGAATTTTTCGGTCAAAATATTATTCGCTAAAAATTCCTGAAATACTTCTTATACATCGTGCTTCAAATTCTTTTCGCCATTTTTTATCTCTTATCATTCCCTAATTTTCGAAAAATCAAATCAAACATTTAAAGGAAAATCTAACTTTAATCGGTGCATTCATTTGTATCAATGTAAACTCCGTCTATAAAATCAATCTTTCAATCTTTAAAATTAATTTCTATTAAATCACGCTATTCCACTCTTCATCTTGGTCACTAAATAATCATGAAAATTAAAAAAAAAGATCATCTGTGAGCGCGAAAAAAAAATCCCCTAACAATACTAAATACAAAAAACCACACAGTAGAGTCGGCGTCACTGGAGATATGAAAGTGGGTCCGATGGAAAAAGGGCACTTTTTTCTATAAAAGGGGAACTGATTCTCTACATCAGATTTAAGCATATAGAGACCACAAGGAGAATCGTTCATCGTCGCACAGAGAGAGGGTCACCCGGGTCTACCATCATGTACACGTTCCAGATAGCTGTCCCTTCGAAATTTCTTATTCCCTCACGACGCCATATGCGCGCTCCATCCCCTACTGATTGCCGCTGACCCCCCGACATTTTCCACCCACCTACGAGGGTCGCCGCGTACCAGAGGTGGATCGCGCATGTGCAGGCGTGCAGGCGATGAGTTAAATTGTTCGAAGGACAGTATCTGGACTAGGGATGTACGAAGAAAATTTTGTCTTGAATGTATGCTTTAACATCATAATAGGTAGCCTTGATTTCCTGTTCTTTATAATGGAAAATAAAGCGAGCGCGAAGCGCGCGAGCCCAAATGTTAAGCTTAATATTTGGAGATTATAAAATCCTATTTAGATCAGACGAGACGCGAAGTGCGAGCAGGAATATAATTTAGTGTTCATTTTAGAGACACATATTACATACTTGTTTTAAAAAAAAAAACAGCGATAGAAAACGAATCCACAATCTTTGATACGAAAATTTGTGAGTGGCTCGCAGGCCCAATTAACCCTCCACAACAACTATTTGATATGTCAACCACACCTTTCCTAGGTTTTCCCCAGACGAGGTAGAGGGGTTAATTGGTCTTCGGCAACGTGTATCAATCAATACATTGATCCACTATTTGATACTGTGGTTTACTGTTGTTACTGTATGCGAGGTCGCATAGCGATCCGAGCAGGAAAATTCGGTTCTTGGCGGGTAAAAAGAGCATGTTTTAGAAGTATTCGAGAGCGCTATTTTAAGCAAAACTACAATTATCTAGAGTAGATTTTTTTCATTTCTTTTTGAAAACTGGGGATGGTTAATGTACGGCTATCCCCCTCCCCATAATCTGGGGATATCCCCCAGATTTAGCCCTGCTGGTATGATACATACAACTTGGAGAAACACTTGTATTTGTTTGATGTTATGTTTTAATCAGGAGATCTAAACTATATAATAATTTGAACTATTAATTCGAAAATAATTACCAAGTCTTACAATGGCATGAAATGGTTTCCCATTTTTGTTTGTCTGTGCCATGTTTTTTGTCGATGTTTTCTTTTATATATTTTTAGTATCGATATAAAAAAGCTAAGCATTTTGTCATTGTCATTATACATCATAGATCTGATTGATAATATAAAATAAGCGCAGTTGTAGTAGATTAGCACATAGTCTACAACATGTGTCAAACTTTGCATTGTAAAACTAATGAACATAATTATGTTAATACGTACCGTAGGCTTACTTAATTTAGTAGCTCATGGTACCACCGCGCAGCTTCCATGAATTAAATTACTAAATACATCACAAAATATACCTGTCCTCCAAGTAACTTGGTTCGTTTACACTGACTATATTTAACAATTACTTACTTTATTATAGCCGACCTCTCGATACATTGCATATACAGATAATACCGCATAACTTAGTAGCTCCTATGGTATACGGAAGCACTGTTTCAATTGTTGAAATTACCTTTTCTGGAGCTTCTAGCATCCACCGTTTTTCATATTCATCTCCCGAAAGTGATGGAAAATATAAAAATATATCGCAGTTCTTTAAATATAAAGGTCGGTAAAGCTGTAAAAAATTCGGAAGGGAAAAAAATGAGAAAAATTAGATATTATTCATAAATATTCAAAAATTTTACAACTTTCTTGTTGGAATAATATGTCACTTTGTCAGTTTGTGGAGAATAAGTAACCTTAATTAAACGTAGCTTGAATTATATCTTCTCAAAATATTTCTTTTGTATTGCTCACCGGGCGTCGCCACAATGGAAAATAAGATATTTGAGAGGTTTCCGGCTCATCTAAGAACGGAGGAGCTAATTACAGCGGGCAAACGTTCGCAAATTCACGAAGTCATCGCAGAACCGGTTCAGTGGTTATGCTAATTATAACATTTCAACATGGATGCGCCCAGGAAACGAGCGGTTGGAACATACGTGATGTATAGGGAGAATGGGCTCATTACTGGGAACTACATGTGTATACTCTAGTTCAAAACCATGTGTGCTGTATATTTGTATTGCCCTTCAGTATTCATGCATTGATTAGCAAATTACTTGGTAAAAATCTAAGTATATATTCCTTCAAATTATCAGTCAGTTAAACTCACATTGGTTGCCCTTTATATTGCACACCTCCATACATTTGGTATCTTTCATGCATGTAGATCTACAGGCTATCTGCTATTACAGGTTTTAGTTTCCAACATGTACATGGACCGCTCAAGAGCCCCTCCCACTTTTCTGATCTTTTTGGGGTACACATGGGAGTAATGTAAAGGGAGTGGTGTTTTTGTAGTCTGCTAATGCAAACCCCATTTAGACCTTCATGAATAGAGTTTCTGGAATGGTCCATTTAGTATGCTGTACAATTCTTCTGAATCCCAAAATGTTGATGAACATGTTTTGTTTGGGCCTCCTTGGATGATACGATTCTTAACATTACATTGTACATGTAGTAGGGGTGAGATGCATATTGCCCCCCCCCCCCACACCCCTTCTTTTAGCTCTTCAAAATTTTGTACGGGTCTCAATGCACACAAACCCTAAAACATAAGATCCAGTTTTGTGAAATGAGAGGTGTGAACCCCTCATTAAAAAAAAGAATGATAATAGGGTTAGAGGGGGGGGGGGGGGGGGGGGGGTATGTTTAAAATGATGGTATAGTCTGTGTACCAGACTACATGTACCTGAAGGCCTTTGATCCCCTGTAACAATACCCCAGATATCCATTGACGGATTTCCAATAATGGGCGAGTCCTCCATCTGTCATTGTATGCGTGAGCGTTGTATAGGTGTGTTTTTTTGGACTTCAGTCATGTTGGCCTACAATGTACATGTACTTGGTGAGCTAGTCTTTCCAAACCAGACTCTGTGTTTTAATATGCAACACCTTGGACGGGGACACATGTTGTACATGTGCAGGTGTTCATGTTAACACTAATTTAAACAATTTATTTTATGTAGGTCGACTATTCTGTAGTTAGTACTATAAACATCCCTTTGAGAATGCCAAGATAAATGTAAGGATGACAGTTGATTAGGTAATTCAATATTAAATATCGACTCCAACACGATATCGCCTTATTTTGAAGTCATATGGTCTTACATGTATCTTGGAGAATGCATGTATACATGTACATGTATGTATTGGCAGCTCTTCACTGATCAATGTCATTACAACATGCTTCCACCAGTTATTACATTATATTAATTTGTCAGATTTTGAAAGTGGTTTCTTGCCTTTTAAGCTCGTAACAAACAAACGTTTTGTGAGAAACAGTAGGGAATAGCCTGAAGTGATCAAGGCATTAAAAAAAATATATATATATATTCAAAATACAAGTGGGAGTTATTATGCAAAACAGTATCGATGCAATATAATTGAAAAGACAATTCTACAGTTCAGGAATGCTTTGCAGCCTTTGGTTGAATTACATGTATCACACTTTTTTAGGAATAATTTCCAAACATATATTTCACTAGATACAATTAGTACTGGTTTTCATCAGACAAAAGCTGCATTGACACCCTTGACTGTAGGATTGGATATAATGTAGACCCTACATGTCAATGTACATATTCACGTACAGTGGTGGCCAAAATTATTAGAACACCCGAAGCTACACAAAGTCTATGGGATTCTCAATGCCCGAGTACATTTGCCAAAGTAAGTTTAAAGATAACTTTTTGGTGCCGACAGCTTTCATGACATTTATATAACATAGAGTCTTATGCATCCTGTAATACCAAATTTACATAGTTTCGACCATCAGGTAAGGTGCAGCTTTAAATATCATTGCGCCATATGCACTTTCAGTTTCCCCATAGGACCGTGTATTAAACATGAAGTACAAATGCAAAAAGTGAAATGCCAATTACATATGCCGAAAGCTCAAAAAGTGTTTAATCTAGACGTGTGAAATTTTGCAGGCGTTTTTATTCTTACATGCTCCAAATACATGCCAAGTTTAAAAAAATTTGGTCTCATGGGGAGGGGTGGATGGGCCACATCCCCAGGCCGTGAGATAACCAAAATAACCCTGCCAATTTAAGGTTAAGATTATGTTTCATGAAATGAAAAAAATTACCTATAAATACATACTTTAAAGGAAATTTCATGAACAATTCAAATATGGTGAAAAATTTAGGGTCATTGAAAAGGGGGACTTAAATAGGGGCTCTGAATTAAAAATTTGGGGCCCCTCAAATATAATTTTAAAAACCCCACATAAGATGTTACTACTTCACCCTACCTTATTATAAATGACTTTTTTGACATCCTCAGGAAATTTCCTTTCAGAAAATATATACTTTTGTAGGGAGAGGCTTTAAAATTTTTGACGTTATAACACTTTGATCCTGATAGGGGCAAGATATGTAAATTTTTCAATTGATGCCGTAACACAAAAAAAGGTGACTTGGGGGTGAGTTCTCAACGCATGGCTGTATTATTGAGTTTTTTAAGCTCAATGATGACTGTCAGAGACATTCCGATCATTTTATAGGTATTTAAATGGTCAACTGAATGAAAATAACTAAAATCATCTAAATATGGTCGGTGTTCTAATAATTTTGGCCACCATTAATGTACATGTAATGATATTGGGAAACTGTGACAATAGTTTTGCAGAGGGTCCATTAGCTTGATGAGCCACCGCCCAAAGTATCATTGCATTTTTTATCATTAAATCATCATTGCGATGGCCTAACCAGCCCATTAGAAGGGTTTGTGCCTGTATTTAAATGTACTTTTCATGTTATTGATGTAGAGTTTGAATGCAGAGACTATTATGTGCAATCATCCAGCTGAATGCTAGGCTGAATAACAATAGGGTATGGGCGGGGACAGGACCGCTAACTTGACAAACAACATTTTCCCAAAAACATGCTGTGGAAAAATATGGAGACAGAGAAAAATAGAAGTGGGGGGGGGGGGAGAAGGGTAGGGAGAAAGAAAAAGATAGATTAATAATAAGGGATAATTAACCTAGAGAGACATGTAGAAAAAAGTAGGTTCATGAATGCCTATAGACATGTACATTGAGAGAGAGAGAGAGAGAGAGAGAGAGAGATACATGTAATTTTGACTCTAACTTTAGTAGCCTTTACACCCTCTAGAACTTTAATAGTGTAGAACCATTGGAATTACGACACAGGTTTTGAAGGGATATTCCCTCTATACACATTTTGCAATATCTGTTTGTCTCATCGGCTTTATTGCTCACATGTACATGACATAGCTGGTTTGAATAATAATACATCAATATCTTTTTGTGCTAAAACATGAATGATCTGAAACAAAAGCAAGATTTTCATATGAATGAAATAAATTTACATTAAAAATGAAATGTACAAACAAAATGAAAAAGTAGGCTTCCAGTCTATATCTGTGGTAAGAGATCGCTGTATGAATAAACAGAAATCTCCTTTAAGAATGGAAAAATTACGTATCAGGTATTTCAAATTTCACTATCTTTGAATTGGATAATGTACATGTACATTGTTATAGTTTAATACTGGATGGAAATTCTTTAGAAAAAAAAACTCTCTAGCAATATATGATACCATAGTTTGATGAATTCATTTTTTTTTGTGGGCTGTTGATTTTGTACAAATATATGATTCAAAATAAATCTGCATCATATTTCTAACTCCTCAAATCAAATTCTCCCATGAGAAGTAAAAACACATACATTTTGCCTGTAATTGAGTCTAACCTACGACAGCTAATTACTAAGTACCATTGCTCTTTTACTACTGGACCATGAAGATTTGTCATTAATTATTCATATCTTTTTGGATTATTTTGACTGCTATGAAAATTTAAAGACCACTTCTAAAAGCAAAATCAATACTAAATGCCTTGGTTTGGTTTGGTTTGGTTTTATTCTCCATATAAAAAATAGCAAATGAAAATACATACATGAAAATCAATATACAAATTGAATAAACAATGAAGTTACAATACAGTTATATAATGGAGACAAATAATAAGAGGATGGATGCTCTATTCAGAGATACTTATAAAGTATTCTGTTCTTGCTCCAGAGGCCATTATTTAAGAAATAGAATACATACTCTGAAATACACATAATAAATTTATAATTTGAATATATATATTAAACCAGAAATAATTAGAAGCAAATAAAAAGAAGAAAATTATATAATCAACCTGAAAATAAAACAAAGACCTAAATCTATCAATTACAACTATTTATAAACAAGGAAAACCGTTGACCCCCCCCCCTCCCCGAGATGCACCAAAATTATAAGCCACGATCTTGAATCCAGCTATCTAGGTTATTACGAAATTTATTAAGTGATAAGTTCTACGCAATTCTGATGGTAATTCATTATACATTTGGATCCATGATATAAAATGTCCGTTTGCAGTAGTTAGTGTTGGGATTCGGTAGGACTAAGTTATTAGCGTTTCTAAGGGATAATTCGTTATATTTGTATTGGAACTTATTTTTCAGGTATCATGGCTATAATCATGAAGAAAATTTTAAACAACATTACACTATGAACATGCTTCTGTGCGTCGGACTTTTAGAATTTCCCATTTTAACGTATCATGATATAGAAATTCGAGATGCGATTTGAGGATTAACCTTAAGAATAATTTCTTCAGCCCTTATTTTGCAGTTTTTGTAGTTTGCTCTAATAGATTGGACCAGAATTTTCAAACAATATCAGACATATTCAAAGTTGGAAGGATAAATTGATTGATATATTTGGACTAGAGTGATCTTATCTTATAGATATACCTTAGCCTCCCTAAAAAGCTCACCATTTTACCAACTTTTTACCCATCATCTACATGAAGGTCCCATTTTAACTCAGAGTCGATATGCATTCTCTAGATATTTGGTGTTCTTAACTTGTGTAATATCATTTGTTCCAAGCCTTAAATTTATAGAAGGTGCTTTGTTGTAGCATCGATTTTGTTCCAAAAGGCAGATCTAGTAGATTTACAGTTTTCTCATAATTAATAACAATTTATTCTGGTCATCCATTCAGAAAGAGAGACTAATTTCTTCATTAAGTACAGATTCAATTGCATTTGATTTTGTGAGCAAAATAAATAACCGTATCGTTCAGCATATAGATGAAGATCAGAATAATGTAACGAACACGACATATCATTGATATATAATCAAAAATAGAATGGTCCTAATATCGAACCCTGCGGTACTCCATGTGTTAACGTCATTTGTTTGAAGTAACGTTATTTAATGGAGGTTATACATTTGGCGGTTCTGTAACATAATGAAAAAACCATTTATGCATCACACCATTAATCCCAATTTTGTGTATTTTTATAGTATAATAGGCGATGATTCAAGACGTTAAAATCAAACGTCTTTACGCAATCTACAAAAATGTCCCTCTATAAAAATGTTTAATCGAATGGGATAATGTTTAGCCAGCTCGTCGGCCTAACTTTCATTTAGTTGCTGTACAGTGGAGTGCTATATTACGCCTGAATCCTGACGATCGTTACAGACAATATATAATTTTATTGCAAAAATACTCATAAGAACTGCACTGTTACAATTTTTTGTCCAATATTTTCGAAATACAATTAACATTATATATATACGATCTACTAATCTACAAATTTCTTAGAACTGCAGGGAACACTTGTGTACCGGAGAAGCGAACGCTCTAGGAGCCTCACTGCCCTACATTATAGGGTCTAGGAGTAGAACCCACTCACGCTACCCCTAAGAAAAAAAAAAATAAAGCAAAAAAATCATTATGCGGGAATTGATGAGAGATAGATAAAAAAGAATATCTGAGAGTTTCATTTTAAGTTTTGTTACACTTTTCCTTTGATATGAAGTGCTTTAAAGGGTCTGGAATCAAAGACTACAAAGAGTTCAGCTCCACCCCTTCAAAGTCATGTCAGTTGATCCACAAAGATTTTAAAATGCACAATTTTAAGTACATCAACATGTATAGAAAAAATATGGTGGACATTGCAAGTATCCATTTTTCGATTATGCACAGTATTTTTATATTCCTGCATATTATGTAGAGCAAGCTTACAACAGGCTAGTCTAACCTCTCAGACACACAGGTACAGTACACAGTTTGTAATATACGTTTTATAGCTTATCTCTTACACAAAAGAGCAGCATTTGATGTTCAAATTAAGGCTCAAATACACTGAGACTTTTAAATCCTAGAAATACCTCAGAAAAAGAAATACATTAAATAAATACACACAAATTTTCACGCGACTGATCATGAAAACAAATAAAACATAATAAAAAAAGACAAAGAATATGATGTGTAGTACTCTTAAGCGTATAGTGGTCACCACAATGTCTTCATGAAGGGTCTGTTTTTAAAGACCAGTGATATTCAGCAGCAAAGGTCAGTCCTGACAGCCACAATGCAATTTATTCTCGCTTCCAGGTGCTGTTCTTTAATTTGCCACAATCTATATTTGACTTAAAGGCCATATGTACACGTATAGAACTGTATAGAGCCAGAACGCTGGTAGCTCATATCATTAATACCCTTCTTGTTGCCAGCACATGATATTGTTGGCCTTCTGGCATTAGTATCTAACAAAAAAATATTTACTACATGTAAATACAATGTGATAAAGAACTTTACATTGGGCTGTTCTGAAATCAATATTGGACTTAAAACCAAATACCGTACATTTATTTAGAGCCAGAAAGGCAGAAAGCTGCCATGGTCATGATGCACATTTACAAATAATTGATGAAGATTGTTCTTTCTATTATTACTGAGTAATAAACAAATATTTTGTATAACAAAAAAAAATAAAAAAATGGGCATACAATTGACCATGTTCAAACACATTGGGGGGGGGGGTTGCTTCTAAACATGTACATTAGCTTGTAGCTCTCATGGGCCAATGTGTGTTCTTGTACTTGTAGATATACACGGTTGGTGCTTTTGTTTATATTATATTTTCCTTTTCTCTTTTTTAGTGGAAGTTTAAAATAGGAACATCCACTCAAAAAAAGTTAGAGTTAAAAAGAAATAAGAATTTATTTTTGCATAATCTTCTTTTATTTAATTTTCTTTTTTCTTCATGTATTTATTCCCCCTCTGCTTTTTATAAAAACCAACTTGATGAAACCTATTTGGAGGGACTTGCCCTAAGAAATGGAAACAATTTTCTCACTGTTTTATAAGAGAATACCTCAATTAGGCCTCTCTGTAAATAGACTTGCTATCAACCCCCTCTCTCTATCTCTGTCTTTCTCTTGTTTGTATAGACAGGTTGAAAAGAAAATGCTTTATAGCAGTCCATCAATATCTAAATTGTAAGTTGACCTAGTTTAGGGGCACACATCATTGTCAGCCACAATGCAAAAACAGTCTGAATGTTACAACTATCCATTTTCTCAAGGGGAAACTGTCTTTGCCCATGTTATTATTTCATAAAAGATTTTAATAAAATGTTTGGTCAGGCTAGCTTTAAATAATCTGTGCAAATTATTATGCAAGAGCATCCTCCAATATGCTTTATGCATTTTTAAGCCTATTTATTTTTATTTTATTTTGTTTTTACTTGATGTTTTTACTTCTTTATTTATTTTTGTTATTATTTTTTCATTTATTTATTTATTTACTTATTTATTTATTTAATTAATTAATTTATTATTTTTAAAAAAATTATTATTATATATATATATATATATTTTTTTTTAAATTTTTATTATTATTATTATTATTATTATTATTTTTTTTTTTTGGGGGGGGGGAATAAATAAGGTAAACACTACTAAAGCCTTTTCTACAAATTTGAATTGATTATAACATCCAATGGTTGTTATATACAATGCAAAAGTGTGAAGAGTAGTAACATTTATTTGAAATACAAACTGCAATACATGTATGGCTGCAAGAGACTGAAAATTTATACCAATAAAAGTATGTTTCTAATTATAAATAGGCTTTTGATATAATCTAAAGACTATGCAATTGTACCTCCTATAATGATTCTCAAACTGATTTTCAAATGAAATGTATAAATAGGAAGGCCTACATAAGGATGTTTCATCATTTCAGGTACTCTGCAAGTTTGATTGTGATAAATATGAACATGGAAAAAATAGAAAATTAATTTATTCATTTGTCTCCAGCGGTAGAAACCATGCAAATTGGTAGAAACACACGCAACTGCTGTGTGATAAATATTGGAACCAGATAGCTATGAAAAAAATCATAGGCTGCCCGGGCGGGATTCGAACCCACGACCTGTGGATGCTTTATATACTCCTTGACCCTCAGCTCCTATACTATAGCTCTGCATGGCAGAGTGCTTTTGTTCAGACACCCCCTTCCACTATACACCCATTCATCAATACTTCAGAGCTGCACTCAATCCAGGTGCTTTCCCAGACTTTATCAAGTGACATTTTAAATGAAACAAACAATTTATCACAATGGCTTCAGTGCACTGTGATCATATATTGTGATATGTCATTCTAGTGGGAATATATACACGTTCCACATAATCTTTATGATTAAGATTAAGTTTGAACAATATGACCATATCCCATATTTGGTTTAGAATATGGTAATGGCAGATATAATTTGTTTTCCTGAAGCTTAAAAAAAAATGTAGTAAGTATGTCACATTTAGGAGTTGCTATCCTTAAGCGGATATCTTAAAATTTCAGTAGCTATAATTCACATAGAATGCTGACAATTGTTGTCCATCCAAGCCTGGTGGGAAGACTAGTAGAACTTGCAGTTGGGTGGCTACTCCAGATCCGAGCAGCAGCTCATAAACATGCGTAGGTTTCAATACTGAATGACTGCCAGCTTCCCAGGGTAAGGCCTGCATGCAAATTAGATGGTAATCACATGCAAATCACATGCAAATCAGTCAAGCGGTAAAGCTGGTTAGTCGCTTCAGCCAGCCAGTGTTGTTGACATCAGCAGGGCTTGGCCAATGGTGGGGAAGTAAACCGAGGTCACCGCCCGCCCCCTTATGGCAACCGCTACCTGATTGGCTAGGCGGGTGATGATGTCATCAGACTTCCCTGGGTCAATGAAAGCCCCGCCCATCCTTCACAAGCTCTCTACTCAGGATTACTAGGACTCTTGCATGAGTAAAGTCTGCCTCCCTCGCTCTGTCGCTCTCTCTACTCTTATGCAAAGCCTATGAAACACGGAGACAAGGTCACAGGCCTACTACTATTGTAAACGTTCGCTCTAGCCTGGACTACGCTCTTTAAACTGCTCTGCAAAGTTAACTGCGCCAACTCTGTCTCTACACTGGCGTTTGTTGTGTCGTTGATAAAAAGAAAAAACACAGGGATCCTCCAGTGATCAATTGTTTGCCCTTATACTTTCTGCCACAACAAGGACTGCATTATGTCGCCTGTAAGCTGACTTTTATTCTTCTTTTCTAAAAGTGTTAAAAAACTAGATGTTGCTTGCTGTCTGGCTGTGCTAATTAGATATTTTTCTGTGAAATTGAGTATAATAATTAGTGATATTTGATCTGTCATGTCATGTGCAGTGTTATTCCCCTTTAATTTCAATTTAAGCCTAATTAAATTAATTACTATCTACATTTGGCATGGTTGATCCAGTATGCTCAACTTTGCTGTATTTACTTTCAAGAATGATTGAAAATCAGCTTTAAAATATTTACAGTTATGATAATAGCCATTGTTTACTATAATCCTTATCTGTAATTATGTAAGAAAAAGTATGACAGCAATAAAAATAGTCTTGTTTTGAACATGATAAAATTTGACCTTGCCTGTCTTAATTTGAAAGACTGAAAGTAGGTCACTTCAATTTTATAGGTCACAGCCCTCCTATTAAATGCAGAACCCAATTTATTCAAACACTTATTTAAAAAAATTAGTTTTCACATCCTCTGATCTTTTGAATATAATCTACTTGAAATTAATTTCAAATTTGATTCTCACAGTACTATTTTCCCCCAAATATTACAAAACAATATATTTTCATTTGCATTGTATTTTGTACATTTTACATCCTATCTTCTTCTTTTCTTTTTTTCTGTGTTGCTGTTTTAATAAGATCGTTTGGGTAAACTGTAAAAGCTATAAACATTTCACAAAATGTTCAACTCTTGGAATTGCCAATTACATTTTTAGTTTACAAGTGATCTTTTCTTGAGAATTTTAATACTGAATTTGTGTTCTTACATACATGTACATTCCCAAGGATCATCTCTTCATGATTTTATTATTATTATTTTTTTAGCAGAGAGAGAGCGAGTGATAAGGATAGAGGAACGTAGATAGGGAGATGGAATATAAAGAATAGAGAGACAGAGAGAGAGAGAGGGGGGGGGGGCAGAGAGAGAAGAAAAAGATTTAAAAGGAGGAACAATAAAGAGAAGGGAATGGAGGAACAGAGAAAGCAAGATGGAATATAAAGAAAAGAGAAAGAGAGTTTAAAATAGAAAGACAGAGAAGAAAGCTATGAAGAGTAAGGAATAAAAATGGGAAGATGGAATAAAAAATAAAAAAAAAACAGAGAGAGAGAGAAAATCGAGATGGAGAATGGCAGAGAGGAATCAATCAAGAAAAAAACCCCAGAGAGATAGACAATTGCCCAACGTTTTATTTCATCTGAGATGTAGGGTTAGGGTTATAGGGATGCGATATGGTTTTATTCAAGAATTACGTAGGCCTATAGTGTTTAGTTCAGGGCTGTAGTTGGTCATTTGATTAGTTTTAGGGATTGACCATGTAGCAGTTGCTGCAGGTGCAAATGTCACAGACCCAAAGAAATAGAAAGATGGAATAACGGAAAGAGAGATCAAGAAGGAGGGGGGAGGGGGGTGATAAAAATAGTGAGGGAGATAGAATTAAGAGAGAAGAAACAGAGAGATAGAGTGACCGATGGAAACAGGATTTAGAAGAATAGAAACAGGGAGAGTAAATAAAGGACATACATGTAGAAATAGCGAAAGGGTAATAGCCACAAAAATACATCAGACTATAATAAACATTTTATTTCTGTCTTTAGAAGACTAATCAAATTGAGAATAAGATTCTAAAGTCATATTTTATAGAGATGACAGAAACAAAAATTCGTTTTAAATTTTAGCAAATAATATGATCTACACATACATGTGATTTATAGTGATATTAAACCACTTATAATCTCAACTCCTGTTGTTTTATAAATAAGAGTGTACATAAATCTTTGAAACAAGACAATATGTAATCCACTACCCTCATGTATCTTAAAATGGAAAGGAAATGAGAAATGTGTATTTATGATAACTTATAAATCATCCTGTCTAAATCATGTCTGACATTTAGATGAATACTTGTTTGCTTGTTCCCACACAAAGGGGAAGGCCATGAAATATTAAATTGGTTTTAATAGAATAAAAGCAGAAAAAACAAAAGGAATAGATCAGGGAGAGCGTGATGAAAATCTGATAAAAGGATAGAAATAGTTATGAATGTTTAAAGTTGCAATCAATCAAAGGCATCTTGAAAACTTCTCTGTGACGGAAGATCTTTCGCCCTACAATTGAATTAATTTATAATATATCGAAAGGAAATAATCAATTATACATATCATTGAATACACATCTTAAAATAGTATACCATTATAAAACAAATATTTTCCTTTATCAAAAGCCAGAATATGAATTGGATCGAAAGTTTTATTGTTCACTTCATCACAGTCGGTTTGTGAAATCTAAATGATTCAATAAAAACGTGTAAGTGATGTAAAAACATACTTTTAAATATATTGGAGAATAAAAAATAAAATCAGGAGTATAGAGTCAAGTTTGTGGATAGAAATGGAAATTATTTTTTTTTTTAGAGGGGGAGAGTACCTCAAAAGATAAATCACACAAATATCGCATTGTGTTCGATCATTATTTTGAATTACAAAAATTGTATCCTTTCGTTGATTCTTGTCAAAATTTCACTGATCTTTTTCTTTATTTAAAATCAACAAGATAAAGGGTGGACTTCCGTATTCCCGTAAACATCTCCTGATGTTTTCTCATCAGAGAAAATAGTATTGGTGA
The DNA here is from genome assembly GCA_940671915.1 of Paracentrotus lividus. Lineage (NCBI taxonomy): Eukaryota > Metazoa > Echinodermata > Echinoidea > Camarodonta > Echinidae > Paracentrotus > Paracentrotus lividus. The sequence continues at coordinate 29,396,390 of CALNVZ010000174.1, read as the reverse complement.
AAAGATTAAGTTTATTTTGTAGTAAAAGAAAGTAAGTTGTATTGTATCTGTTTTGGAACACAGTATTACTCTTGTGCATTAAACATTTGTTGCACAAAGAAATAAAAATATATACATGTAAGTGTTCTGTATGGCATAAATACATCTAATTGCTCTATATACATGATAGTATTTTTTATTCTGGAATCCTGTAGTACCAGCATGAGAAAATGAATTATTTATGATTTTATATAATATGAATACACCTAAATCAATTAAGTTTAATCTTGCAGGCAAAGATTTAATGCCTTTCTGGAAATGAAAGAATGTAAGTAATGGAAAAAAGAGAGAGAAAGAAAAAGGAAAGGAAAGGAAAGCTTGAACATTTGAATTAATTTTGCATTAACCAAATATTCTACTGAGATATATAATATTTTATAGAACGTTGAAGATCTTGATAGTAATACAAGAAACAAAGCAGGAATTTTCAAAGAATATATGACTTTGGCATGCTCATGACATACATTGTAGATGAGAAACCACAAAAAGATCAAAGTAATACACACTTTATTAAGCTAAATACATGTTTAAAAAAAATTAGTGATATAAAATTTGTTTGTTTTTACAGGTAATGCAATGGAAGGAGAAATCCATGTAACTTATTACATGTCCATCTATGATAAAGAATGTGATGATTAAATTGGCTTAAATTAGGAAAAACTGGGACAAATATCAAAATCATTAAATTAAATATCTCATTTCTCATTTTTTTTTTTTTGCTTCATGTATTATAATTCAGCTAAATTATCATTGTGTTGCTGTATACAAATATGTGATTTAATAAGAGAAAAATTGAAGGATATGAATTTACAGGGAAAGAAAAAGAAAAAAGGTCTCTATGTTGAAACTAGGATGTTTATAATTTCATGTTTTGTCCATTAAAATGCTAAAAAGGATCTACTTATAGACGTGGTTATCATTCATTTATAGAAAAAAGTACTAATTTTAACATGTATTGTAAAGATAAATTTGCTGTATAGTTCTAAATGATATCCATAGAAAGTAACTTGAAATATTCTTTTAATTTGAAACTTTTTGAGAAAAGTTTGCTGTAAATCCTGATGTTTGAATTAGGCTGAGTAATCTGTATGAAAAAGAAAATGAAAAGAGTTTATATGATGTATTGTTGCAAAAAAAAAAGAAAAAAAGAAGAAGTATTCTGTTAATTTGAAATGTAAGGAAGCTTTTTGAAAAAGAAGTGTGCTGTATTAATTCAAATGTTTGAAATGGGCTGAATAACATGAAAATAAAGAAAAAAATGTATGGAATATACATGTACTGCCAAAAAGAAAGTAAACATAAATTATTTTGTTAATTTGAAATGTTCGAAAGTTCTTTGAGAAAGAAGTTTCTTGCATTAAATCTTAGGGGTTGAAATGAGCTGAATATTCTGTATGAGAATGAAAACAAAAAAAGAGTATAAATAATGTTTATTATTGCAAAAAAGAAAGGGAAAAAAAATCTGTTAATCTGAAATATTAGGAAGTTTTTTGAGAAAGAGGTTTGCTGTACATCCTTGTGTTTGAAATAGGCTGAATAATCTGTATAAAAATTAATACAAAAAATTAATATATTTTTGCAAAAAGTCTCCAGAACACATCTTGCATATTAGCAGTAATGATGTATTGTTAGGGTAGATTTATCTACCCCCTGATTATTTATATCTACGGTACTGTTACATTGTACTTGTTACACTAGAGACAATATCTTAATTTAAGATTGAAGTATTCATAACAAAATCTTTTGAACAACAGAGCATAAATAATTGCAGATGTTTCTCTCCACCCCTTGAAATAGTCAAAACAACAATTAGAGTATTTTGGATGCAGAAGGAAAGAGTAAAGTAATGCCTGGAGATCTCCGCTTGTTTTTCAATCAGTGAAACATAATGCACTAATTGATTGCGAAGACTGCAAGTTCTCGGCCAAAAAACAATGCGCAGAATTTGCCAGCGCCATTGGACCCATGCCCACTGTCTAATACATTGGAATTTGTCCAAGCTTTATAATGTATATGTTAGAGTAATGTTCGCCACATAGCGCCATAGTTCGATGTGTCTACTGTGTCTTCAACACTGCCCATCCTCTACGACATCTATGCCTTCTCTTTTGACATTATGAATTATATCGCAAAGGGAACAAATATGAAAATGCAGGCGCGGAATAGCTTGTACGTCCTATTACCGCGATGCATGTATATATACACTGCATATATGTGATGATATAAGGTGCGTAGACTCTTGCCCAGGCTCATTGAACTCTGCTTGGCTCGGTTCGAAGTGTCAAGTTTAACTATGAACACAAGAGACGGCCTGAGAGGGAGACTAGTGCTGAATGTTGTGGATGAAAACCACATAGGGTCATGTGACAGGAGGCGGTCCATCTTGAAGGCTGACCGCTAAGTGCCTAATGGACGCCCGGCTTAGTAAACAAAATGAGGGATTGGGCTGGGGTTGAGGCTAGATCAGATAGTGTCATGAAGAGTTCATCTCCAAGTCTTCTTAATAAGCAATGTGTTTTATTCATATCTGTATCCACTGCCGTTCGTTCGTTCCGATGGGCAAAAATTTCCCTTGTGCGTCATCGAGAAGCAGGCGAATTAATGTTTTTGTTTTGGACGGATGGTTTTCTCTTTCCGCCCAGAACCTCCCAGCAGTCTTTTACCATCCTACTCCTAGAATGCCAAGGCTATTGTTATTAGCTGTCTTATGATTGAAAAAGACTGTCAAATTGATCGGCCGAGACACAGGTCCAGACAATTGACCAATACACTGGTCAAGACAATTCACCACTCACCTTGTTAATCAATCCATTTGTTGATTGAAATGCGATTGACTCATCACAGTGTCTCTTCACAAAGAGAATCAATCATTATTTTGTCTTTGTTTTGCCACCTGTATGAAAATGCCTCTATTCCATTTGTTGAGAAGTAGAAGGGCACAAAAAATATGACATTAATTATGAGTTAGCAGCCTTCTGTCTTTAAACAGACAATTTCTTATCAAATACAATTGCTATTCATGTGGGCTGACAAATAAATCAATATCTTTAGTTTAAAAATAAAGCACAGAGATCTTTCTCTCATCAATTCAGATTTCTTGTTTTTGACAAATTTCCCATTTTGTGGACTTCTTTTGTACCTGCAAAGATGACTTGGAAAATGTAAGAAATGGTTAATTAGCAACATAAGGAAAGCATTTTTTTAAATGGAACCTTGATGATTTCATAAACTATAGATTCTGTCTTTTATAATTTACATGTAGATGCTTTCATTCTATTTTAAATATGTTTTACAGCTTTTTGTTTCTAAAATGTCATATTATTGAATATGCTGTTGGTCAAAATTTTCACGCTTCAATTGCATTTTAGATTGTGAGAAAATATTTTTTAAATAGAAAATAAGTAGTATTTAGTACTAGCTTGAAATGTCCCTGTTCTTTTCTATTTCTTGTTTTCTTTTATTTTAATCTGCTGTTGATACAATGTAATTTCTTGTCAAAGAATAAACTTATATTTGTCCCTTCTGTTTCACTATAGGAGTGATTTGTTTTTAAAATTCTATCTTTGAATAAGATTGATATTGGTAAATTTTTCTTTAAAAAAGGTGAACATTTTTAGCACTTGTTGAATTGATTAAAAAGAAGAACAACCCTTCACTATGCTAAGATATTTATTAATTTTCTCACCTTTTAGTCAGGTACGTTTAATTTAAGTGAATAAACAGTGATATCATTTGTGACAATTATACCAACCATTATAATTTCCTTTGTAGGATTTTTACTATTTTCACAAATGGAATCAAAATTTAAAACTAGTGATTCATCTTGGAAAATGTATATTTGACTCCTATATATGTAGATATTCCCATGTAATTTATAGTATAAAAATATTAATCAAGTATACAGCATTCGACTTGTGATGAATCACAGATTGCAGTGACTGAACACTTTCTTTATTTATAGTTAAGACATTCCATATTTAAAAAAAAAATGAATAAAAAGCTTGTGTGAAGACAATTGCAATTTCACATGCAAAAAATGAAGAAAAAAATATATATATAAAAAAAAGATAATACGTTTTAACGTTTGCCCCCTAGGCATTGTAAGGTTGTCAATATACCATTTCCCTAATTTTAGAAAAATATTGTACAGAAGCAGGATAATTATATTCTTGTAATTGACTATTTTCATTATTACGGATTAATTTACTTGGTTTCAGATTCTAATTGTCCAGGGCAAGTTTATTTAAAGCAAGTTTCGATCCGAGCAGAACTAAGACATGGCTCAAAAAAAAATTCTGTACATACTGTTCCAAAATTGTTTCCTCTTGCCAGCGCGTCCTTAATTTTGGAAGCCTGCATATCCCCCTCGTTGGCCAAGGATGACCAGGCAGTCGAGAAAATGGAGCTGGTTTCCAGCCCTTAATGGAATTTAGAGTAACCTTTTGAAAAATGACAGACTTATTTTCTTTTGGAATTATTCATATCAGTATGGCTACATTGGCAAGGTTTGCTCAAAAGAACAAAGTTCAACCTACTTTCTTCTCAAATGAACGTGTTCATGTTTTCCCAAACAATTGTTTTTCTGGAAGATTAGATCATAGAAGATGCTCCAAAAAGTTTAGATGATTTGAAAGTGATAAGTGATGGCTGTTTCAGGGCTGATTTTACACCCAAAACTTGTAAGAACATTGGAAGTTTTAAATGTTCACGTTTTCTGCAACAATTAACCTTCTAAATGATCAGACTGCAAATGATATTTAAATTGTTTAAAAATACCCAACTAAATAAATGGGCAATGGGAGCAGTTTGCCCATATATTTTAAAAATGTCCACATTAAGAGCAATAGAGCCCTATGAAAACAAATTATTCATAATAATCTTTGTAAACATGCAGTTTTTACTCCATCTCTGAACGTCATATACATGTAGCTCTAATTTATAGCTGTATGAGAAATTACTGCAGGAACCTTCTGTTCACATTGGACATTCCAGATCTCTTTAATATCTTCAAAATATTTGCTGTTTTGAATGGAAATGTTCTGATTAGGAATCTTCTAGAATGTGGTTTTTATGGAAGTAGGAAGCTGCCCTGTAGTTGAACTTGGCTGATGGTGATTTCATCTATACCTCCTCTTGGTCGAAACAAACCTTGATGGGGATTGTCATGAAATGAATGAGTCGAAAATCAAAGTTATCCCCAGACTCCAAACATAGAGTGACATTTATGTTTTAGGTTTAGGTTATGTCCGAGCAACCAACTTAAAGTAGAATCAAATTCCTTTTGTCCATTTTTGATCAATTTGCAGCATTCATCAGTGAGAGTGATTGAATATAAGTCCGGAATTTGGAAAGAGAAGATAGAGGGAAAAGTAAAGAAGATTTTCATTTTTTGTATTCTATGTTTATTTATCATTGTGAGTCAGAAATTTAGTGAGAGGGTGGGGGGGGGGGGGTTGGTAAAATATGGAAAAGAAAAACAATGGAAATTTTGTTTCTTTGAGTAATTGTCAATGTGATAGATGGGAGTTGAAGTCAGAGCCTAAAGTAAAATGAAAAGAAATGGAAAGAAAGTTAGGGGAAAAATAGTGGGCAATAGGATATAAAGAGTGATATATTCAAGATATTCAGGTTGCCAATAAAGCAGGTGTACATTACTCAAGTTTGGTCCAGAAAATGGGCAGGAATAAATCTGGCTGAGAGCAGTTTAGGCCTATATTCCAAGGTCTGTTTGCCTCTGACCGTTGCTGTCGTTGTTTCAGTTTTCAAAAAGGAATGTTTTTCCCAGATATCCGGCTTCCTCTCCTATGAATACACAGATGACTTACATCCAGTTCAAATGTGACAGTACTTTAAACAAAGAGTGTCTGAGCATTGTTCTTTTCGCTGAATGAAAACTAACCCAGTATTGGTCAAATAGAAATGTGTGGGACCCATCTGCTAAGAAACAATGATAAGATAAAAAATAACTACAGAGCTGCAGAGCAGGGGGGGGGAAGGGGGTAGATTACTTTCAATATGTTGTTGATTATTCGTTATTTAACGTTGATGATTGTATGATGAGAAAGCCTGAAAAATCTCTCTAGCCAGGAAATGCAAAAAAGGTAACCCCAAATATGATTCTGGTGAATTAGTGGGTTTTTTGGCTTTTGTTGCATAGCAGAATGGCATTAGTACAGTGTATGTTGTAATAATGTTTCCTTTTCGAGTGGAAATGAATTCAACTTTAGTTTATATTGAGTTTTATAATGAAAATTTCCAGCACAAAATTCATTTTTCCCTCTTTACATTTTGTGGGAAACTTAATATTCTTACACATCATAATAGGTGCATCTCCTGAGAATACTGCAGCCAATGTTTCTTTTTAGATTAAGTTGTACAGTTAAATTTACAAATGCAGAGTAGCATCTTCACTTGAACATGTGATACTTGTGGAAAATTGTAACTTGTCAGAGGCTCTCCTGACATTGCAACCTCTGGGCTTAAACCCAACTGTTTCTTTATACCACGTCTCATGAAACAAATTACTCTTCCGGCCATGTGAAAAGACTGCAGGTAATGTCTGTCAGCCTTGCATAGAGCTATCCATCTTCAATTGACAACAAACAATATGTCTGACCTATTTAATTAGGTGGTAGGTAGCAAGAGATGCCTGGCTGCTATGTTGGCTTCCAGCCAAGGGAATTTCTGTTGTCTCCTGACAGCCAGGAGGGCGCTATCCTGAACCATTTAACAAAGTGTTAACGCCCTTTTAAACCTCAACCTACGATATCAGATATGGCAGTATGATAATAATATCAATACAAATTGATTCATTTGCTTTAGGAATCATTGAAGCACCAAAACGACAATTTTGATCAACACTCTCTTTGAATGGCCTGTGCTAAGTACATTTATGAATGTAGGGTACAGTTCATGGCTCTTGTGCATTTCATTGATTGTTGGGTGGGTTAGCATCTAGTCCAGTCCCCTTCTGCCTCAGTACTCCAAGTATAGTTTTTCCAAGGAGTAACTCCTTGATTTGCCTAGAGAAGGGAGAACATAGACTTTGGACCTGGGGGCTTTAGCCCCTACTTTTTCTTTAAATGTGTACATTTATGCGAAAATTACAATCTACTTGTGATTTTTAGCCTGTTAAGTGCCTCCCTCCCCACTTTTGGCTCAGCCCTTGTCCCACTTTCGAAAACACTGTGCAGCACCTGATTCTTGTTGTGGAATGCTTACAGTGTAATTATTGAAATTGTGAAGGGTAAAGATAGAGGGTAAAGGCCCCTCAGATGAATTATTTTATTTGTCAAGATCCACAAAGACATTAATGCTATGTAAATATTGTCTGCAATATAACATAAATCATAGAAATAATCAATAAAGGGAGTAATTATTATGAGATAGAGTGAAGCAATCAGTGGTTTAATGATTCAGCATTTTTGGTTGAAATACCTGAAAAGAAGCTGTAACATGTGAAACTCAAAGTTTTGTAATAGAGGCACATAGTTTTTGTGAATGCTGAGGAATCAAAATATTATTAGTGAATGGAAACCTTGGGGAATGAGATAATGTACCTGAAGTTAACAGAGTCAATAGAGTCAATATTGAATGGTTTTTTCTTAGTATAAGAATTGTAATTAAGACAGGTAAATGACATTTAACGTGGTTTGGTGATGTCATAGCATGACAAGAGCTAGTCTACAGACACAGACTACAATTTTATGCTTAAGAAATTACCTCAAAATCTCAAGCTTAGCCTTACTTCACCAACCCAACTCTGTCAAATAAGATTAGCTACAGTATCTAATGTGAGGTGAAGTAGGCCTACATACATATAGTCACAAAGATACAGACTGTGTTTGAGGCATTTTAACTGAAAAGGATAGGAGCCTGCAAACAAGACAGCAGCCTAGGTGGGTTGGGGTTTGTAACAGGATACGGGAAGTCAATAAAATCTTCTTTGTGATGAAAAAGAAATCTAGATATCTGATTTTTTTTTGAAGCCCCAACTGCAAGGTTGTTTCCCAGGCCCTGTGAATGTACCCTTGAATGAGTATGGCATGTTTGCAGGAAAACACCCACTATTATTGTCTGTCATTCCCTTTGCGCAATTTTAGTCATCAATTGAATAAACTGGTGCAATGACTTTGTTATTGACTCAAAACCGATATCAGCGAACTTTGCTGAAAGGAGGAGGGAGAGACAGCGATAGAGATAGTGAGACAGAAGTAGAGAAAGGGGGGGGACAGAAGTAGAGAAAGGGGGGGGGGCGGGGCAGATAGAGATAGGGGGGGTGTTATAAGAGAGGAGAGAAAAATGCAAAATATGCACTTCAATATTAATAATCAGGGTAATCTGTTTTCGTGTGAACAAAAAATATTGAATTATCTATGTAATGCGCCCTAGATTTCATATGATTTCAGCTCACTAAAGTTGAATTGATCTGTTATTGAATCATTTGGCATGATTGGAGGCAATAACAAACTTTAAGAAATGTTCAACATGCCCTGAATAATGTTTACATGCTTAATCCATTTGACTGCCAAAAGATCATGGATATTTTTCCAGGAATACAAGTTTGAGTTTGATGTGACCAATGATACACCCCTGCTTTAATTCTGAAATCTTGGCACTAATCCATTGCTCATTTGACACTAGTTTACAGACACAGACTCTCATGTAGAAATATTAACAAAATTTCCTTGGATTATGATGAGGAATGCGTTACTCTGTTTCAACTCCAACATGACATCCCAACATCAAACCTTGAGCCCGAAATTGTAAGTGTGACAACCAGCAGAAACACAGTGCAGGGCGTATGGCATGCAGTGTATAGTCTCAGAATTCAGACTATATATAAAATGTTTTTTGTGGACAAGGGTTTGTGCCTGCAAACTAATCATTTATTCACCTTGAAGTAGGAGACCCTGGGATGTGAGCTTGACCCCCACCCAGGGGGTTGCGAGAGGGACAGACAGGCAGGATGGTAAGAGAATAAATTGAGCTTGGACTTGAGCCAATGCAGGGTGGTGTTTTGGCCTGGACCCTGGATGAATATATGCCTGAATCTGCGGTTGCCCAGCTGGCTGAGTTGAGGGTCGGACAGCGAGTTGGCATACAGGCATAAACCAAGGAGCTTCATGTTCACGCAGCATGGTGGGTCTGGATTATCCAGGCTATAGACTAGCATAAGATCTGTATTGCAATCACTGCCCATTGTTTTGGGCTCTGTTCGAGACAATGCGTTATTATAATTTCTTATTTTAATCATCGGGTTGCAGCATATAAATTGGGATGTCACTGTCTGTATATTCACTAGGCTTCTGTGCAGAATGGGAATGTTGTGAAAATGCCTGAAGACTTCTTTGGGATGGGACATTCAGAGAGTAATATTTTTGATGTCATTGAAATAGGATGTATGTGACTTGCTTATTCCCACCAGTACGTGATCATGTGATCAAATGTGATTGATCTATATTGATTTGTTCATATGACTAGGTCTTTATATTCCTCTGAGGGTAGAGGTTTCTCTCACCCTATTCTACCTGATTTCCGCCATTTCTGGGTTATTGCTTATTGTGGTACACAGATATTTATCTATAAAGACAGAGATATATTTTTTTATTTCTTACATGTATTCCTAATTGAGATGAATACATCATTTCTTTCTCCTATATCTCTTTAAGATAAAGATATTTTTCTTATTCTTCTATACCAGTTTCTCATCTCTCTTTTGATAATATTTTCTTCCTCTGCATCATTTTTACCACCATGACGTGTTTTTCTCAATTTTACCATCTGTACTATTGTTTATTAAGGCTGAGAAGGTCATTGACTCAATATTAAATTATTTAGGATAACACCCTTCAGCTTCTTTGCAAGCAAATCTTAAAATATTGTTTATTCTGGTTCCTCTGCCATCTTTCCCTGGTATTTATTCAATTTAGCAGCAAACCAATAACAGCGCATCTGAAATCATAGTGAAGTGGGTGTTTTTTCCTCAGTTGTATATGAAGTAAATCACATCAAGTATCATAAGATATGATATTGGCTATATTGAGAGGAAGAACAGTGCTAACTCATGTTGGTAAACACAATGTTAATGCCCTGTTTGGCTCCCAACAGAAGATGTCTTATTTCATTTTCAGAGAGACAGAGGGTCTCCTGATGCAATAATACAATATCAAGCTCACTTTATACATCAACATGGCCATATTACAGAATGTAAGAAGGGCATTAACTCTATGTACAACTATACATGTTAATATCATTCTGGCTCCAGATCATATGTGTCATCCGTGAAAGCCTTGGTATAGGCCTAGTAACTAAATGTTCCCTGTAGCTTGCCTCAAAAGAGCGAGAGGATAGAAAGGATTACTTTTCTTACAGCAAATAGTAAATTTTTAAAAGCATTTTTCTAAAAATTAATTTAAAAAAAAAACAAGGACTTTTTTCAAAATGTAGGATAAAAAAAGTGTAAGTAGTTTACTATACAGCTCAAATGCATAATGTGTATGAGTTAATGCCTTTGCCTGGCAGATGAACTTTCAATTTGGAAGCTCAAGTTCTTTTTATCTTGGTAGTATTTAAGGTGAAAACACACTCAAATTATGAAGAGTTTTTCTTCAAACTCTTCAGTTTACATCCTCTTCCTCCTTTCATTCTTCCTATGTCTTTCTCTACTAATCATTTGCCATTTTCTCTCTCTGCCACAACCTTACCTCTTACCCCTTACCTACATGAACTCACATCATATACCCCACACCCCACTCCACCTCATTCACCCACCAATTCCCCATCCACTTCCTATAAAAATCCACCCGTTACCCGTTACTCCACCCCATCCATCTTCTAGAATTTTATCCCAGCTTGCCCCTCCTCATAAACACCTCCCGACCCAATCTTCCCATCCCTATCTCCAGCATTGTCTCTTTATTTCCAGGGAATGCTCTCTAACTTTAACATGCCTTGATACCACTGTCAATAATCCCACTCATAAAGTGCCTATGGAGGAAAAACATTAATGTATCAACACTCATCCTCTGTATAAGCACATCTTCAATATATCTTTTCACAGATTAAACACTCAAATGGATGTTTTTAAGATGTTTTGATGTTTGCTTGAAAAGATGGAGAGGGTTGATGTTTTCATTTGTGGAGGCCAAATGCTGAAATGATCTGTGGTGTTTAAAAATAGGAAAATCCCACATAAAACAATTATGACAGGCACTTGCCCTTTCCTTCAATATTCCCCCAAATTACCCTTTTTATTTCAAAACCTCTTATTTTAATACTCAAAAGTAGACACCAATATGTCTTCTCCTTACATATTCGCTTATTCATGGTCTCTCCCCACCTCTGATCTTGATGTTAACCAGCCCACATTATGGACTTTCCACTCGCTAGGTGAAGTAAATCCGTAACCTGTAGAAGGGTAGTCCTGTATCATAACAAATTGGCTGAAGTCGAGAATAATTAAAATAATTTAGTCTATAATACACACATGTGGTTATAAAGAATTGTGGAATATATCTATATATATATATATATATAGATATATAAGTAAAAATAATTAAGAAGAAAACATGTCAAAAGTTATATAGCTTTGCTGGTGGACCTTGTACTAGAATAACATGAATGTAAGTTCCTTCATTTTGTCAAATGTCCAATAACTGAATCTGCATGCTACTGCTACTGACACACTCTTGTCATCAATGGATGATGAGTTTATTCTGCAATATTTGTTGACAATAGCGATACCGATCAGAAACCACAAAAGATCAGGTGACACGACAATGGGAGTTATAAATAAACACGATTCCGTCCGTCATACGACCCTTGCAATTCCCTAATTCTAGTTAGTTTGCAGGTACAAACCCTTGTCAATCTGATGGCAAAACAGAAGCTGATATTTGAGACTTTTAAAATACTTGAGCTCATACATGTATATTTAAACCTGTTCTTGTATTTGACACAACCCACAACTTACATAGTTTTATGCAGGCTTGGCACTAGACTGGATATGTAATCATGTTTCAATATAGAGTTGAGGTTTGCAGATCAAATTTAGTGCTTTGAGCTTTCAGATTTGCATATTGTATATTCATTATAATTTAGATGGTGAATCAATATGTAATGTAGTCATTTTTATGTTTGTGTACAATAAAGATCCCTATCAATTGCAGCAGCAGCATGTTTCGCAGGTGCAAACTCCTTCTTCTTATTGTTGCCTAAAACCCGGACAGAGTCAAAAGACAGCACTTTACAGGTTATCTTCTGAATGTGCTTGTATTTTGACATAGGCCTTTGCAGTCAGAAAAGGTAGACTAGCCTTCATTCAAGCCGGAACATATCTAGTGAAATTAGGGTCTTTGCTTGCAACCTGACTGTTGGGTTGACATGTAAACACAGAGCTTGGGATATGAACTAGGAGGTGTAAACTTTGAATAGTGAAGCAGAGGAATGAATGCTAGCTTGCTTGGACGTAGGTTGGTGCTGCGCATGTCACACAGACCTAGTTTTTCCCCGGGAATTTTATTTATGTAGCAACACCCCGGCAGGAAACTAACCAAAGGTCAAAGTTCATTCGTCGGTTAGTCTGCTTCCTCTTGCGAATCTATTAGCCTTTTCCTTGTGTTGCGAAAGGAGAGAAGAGTAAAAGAAAATGTGTGTGAGAGACAGAGAAGGAGAGTAAAAGAGCATGATAGAGACATGTATGTATAGAAAGGGAGAAAGAGAGAGAGAGAGAGAAAGGCAGGGCTCAAGTAGACTCTAAGCTGGAGAGAGAGAAAAGAAAAGAGAAAAAGTTATGAGAGAGAGAAAGCGATGTTAACGATATCTGAACGGGATGCGCCATAACACAACTGAATGACGCCATCAAACAATAGCTGATACCCTGAAAACGAGGGCAATTTTCACTGGCATTACGGTAGCTGTTTAAAGGCATAGCGTTCTTAAAAGAAATCAATATTCCCCTTTTTAAAAAGGCAATTGTTTTTCCCGTTTTGAAAATATAAGCAAAGAGCTAAGTCAGCAGCATTTGAGGTAGTGATACGTTTTGGAAATGGAAAATTTTTAAAGCTACAATGTTTCATTCATGCACTGCTTTGTTTATGAGGGAGAATCAGACATTTTGGAAAATATAAAAATTTTTTTTTTTTATGTCTTGCATTTTATTTCTATCTTGAAAACTTGCCAAAATGTACTATTGCTACTATGTAGACCCCCCTCCCCCCCTAAAAAAGGTTTCTTTTCTTTAGTTCTTAATGGTTACCTCCATTATTGTTTCGTCATGCTGTATATTTACGTGATTGCATCTGCTTCTGTCTCATTCCATCTAGATTGTTATCATTGAATTGTGTGTGGTAGGCAATACACAGATGAGGTTAAAAATAATACTGTTTGTTGAGTACACTTGATAGAATGGATATGATTATAATATTGCCTACCCTGGTAAATGATAGTTATCATAACTACCATTTCAGAGAGAGAGAGGGGGGGGGGGGAGAGATATCTAGATAGGAAGCAATTCAGAAAAGTAGCTTTACATGACTATAGATGTGAGAGAATAATACGAGAGAGAGACATTTCAATAAAGGTGGATTCACACTACCCGATCAGGAAAAATTCCCGTAATTTACGAGAACTGTTTCAATCACCAAAATACCCGTAATTTGTGTTTTGTGTTCACACCTGCCCAACCGTCTTTTTCCATGGAAAATACCCGAAGTTAAAAAAAGGGGAAGAAAGAGGAAAAACAAAGAAATACATAAGAAAAGAGGGGAAAGAAGAAAAAAAAGAAATACATAAGGAAAGAGAAGAAAGGGAAAAAACAAAGAAATACATAAAGGAAATAGAGAGAAAGAAGATAAAAACAAGGAAATACATAAGAAAAGCGGGAAAGAAGGAAAACAAAGAAATGCATAAGGAACGAGAAGAAAGAAGGAAAAACAAGAAATACATAAGGAAAGAGAAAGAAAGAAGGAAAAACAAAGAAATTCATAAGGAAAGAGAAGAAAGAAGAAAAAAAGAAATACATAAGGAAAGAGCAAAAGGAAAGAAAAAAAAGAAATACATAAGAAAACGGGGAAAGAAGGAAAAACAAAGAAATACATAAGGAACGAGAAGAAAGAAGGAAATACAATAAGAAAAAGAAAGGGGGAATAGAAAGTTCCCGTAATTTATGTTCACACTACAAAAGTTCCCACGACCTTGGCGAAACTACGTGTAGTTTCGACGAAGTACCTAATTTACGGGAATTTATCTTCGGGAATATTACGCATAGTTTGGTTTCACACTTGCAAAATTACGCGTAGTTTGTGATCGGGGTAAGAATACCCGATCAGAGATTACGGGAACTTTTCCAGATCGGGCAGGTGTGAATCCATCTAAGAAATGCATGTAATTCAGAAATTAGAGAGAAAATTAAAGAGAGAGAATGACAGAGGGACTGAAGAGGTAGCGTAAACATGGAGGGAGATGTAATGTGAGAGAGAGATAGAGAAAGAGAGAACATAAGAAAGATTGTGGGAAGAGAGTGAGATATTGACTTCAGAATACAATTTAATGAAAAGTGTATAAAGGATACAGGTGATAACTGCCAAAAGGAAAAAGAAAAATCTAGTAACACAGTAAATGTATGATATATATATATATATATATATATATATATATATTATATATTGTGTATAAATGATGATCTAAAGAAGATGTTGAAGTTGTCAAGAATTATTTAAGAATGAGACATAGTTAGAAAAACAACAACTTGTAAGCATTCTTGATGAGTAGCCATGAGTTCAAGATGGAGGAAACGGGGTGGGGTTTTTATAGATTCCCTGCATTTGAAATGCATTCCATGCTCTTTATCAAGGCCAAAGGGTCCTATGCCCAATGGGGAAACGAGATCATAGCCACGAGCTGAACACGCTCGCATCAATATCGGCAGAAGAACGAAAATGGAGACAGAGGAGTCGCAGCCGGAGGTGGTTTGTCCGTTTCCTTCAAATACGATTCCTCCTCTTTCAAGGGGTTGGCAGTGTTGTGAATCTCAAAACCATGCTGCATTTGCATTCGAGGGAGTTCAAACTCGGGTGAGATGATAATTTAGCTTCTGTTGGTTTTACCAGATCCTTCAAAGACGTCTGTCTGCGCAGTAGCAAACCATTCTTGTTAGATGTGAGATACATAGATGAGTAGAGAGTCTATTTAATGTAAGGAAGTGAATGGGGAGGTATGAGAGATAGAAAGATTGGCAGATGAATGATTCAACAAGTGAAAAGAGAAAGAAAGAAAGAAAAGGAGAGACAGAGAGAAAGGGTAGAGCAAGTGAAAGTTAGAGCAGTAGCAAATATACCATAAAATAATTTAACCATTAAGATGCCAGTAAATGATATACAAAGTTCTCTGTAAATAAAACATTAACCTACGATGTAAATTCTTAAAGGAACAATCTTTTGCCCAAAAGTACGTACCCAAAGTTAGCTGGCAGTGCTCACAATCAATGTATCAACCAGTTAGAAATGTTGCAAACCTGTAGAAATAACAAAAATATGTTTACCATTTCATATGCCAACTGATTTTCAGAACATTCGTTGAACGAATAAGCACCTCCATATTTTGACATCTACTTGGTTTTATATTACCTGGATTTGAGAACTGTAAGCAGTGGGGCAGTAACAAGGATCAAGGGCGTTCAGCGAAGATCATACTCAACGCATACGCAGTATTCTTTGAAGCCTTAACAGAATAAATTTTACGTGAAGTAAGATAGTAAGAATAGGGTATGCCTTCTGCTATATACGTTGTTGCGCAATTTGCTTTGAGAATCAAGATGTGCAATATTCATTGGGAATTGGCATCATTAAGTACTTCTGTGCCCTGTAATGGCAATAGCTGAAGATAGAGTTAGAGAGAAGACGTGAGCAAGAAAAAGGAACTTGTGAGTGAGAAGGAGAGAAGGAGAAGAAAGAATTACAGAATAGACTTTTCGAGAACGATGCATCATAGCGATAAAAAAAAAAAAGGAAGATAAATAAGTGAAAGGTATTTATAGAAAGAAAGACAAAGAAAGTTAAAAACAGGAAATCAGAGGGAGCAAGAAATAAAAAGATAGAAAAGGATAAAAGAATCCAATTGAAAATACATTTTTTTCTATGAAATAAGTCTGAAAAAAAAGAGAACTGAGCAGGGCACAAGGACTAGGATTACAGGAAGGACCAAGGGGCACAGTGGGCTGAAGGAGATGAAAATGGAAACCCCAAGAAACTTGCTCAGTTGATCTTGTTCTCCTCGTAGACGTCATAATGTTCTTTCCGTTGATTTCCCTGCATTTCAACTATTCTCTCTCCAACCTACCTGAGCCTCTATCCCTGCTCATTACTCAATATGTTTTTGACATTATGCAATATCAGACTTGAATTTGGGATGATGAAACAGTGAACTTGATGCGAACTTCACAGCGAATACATTCCATCACTCTGGGAGGGTTTGGGCTGTTTTTGAGAGGCGACTGCCTAGCTACCCGAGCAGATCCTTTTACGATTAATGAAATCAGTGTGCCTTATCTTTGTCCGTTTAAGTTGATGAGATTTTTGTATAGACATTTTATAGTGTAGGTATTATGTTTCAGGGCATGCGTAGGCTCTGGAGTAAGAATTAAAGTGCTGGAGCAGTAAGATGGAAAAGATACGGTTGTCACTTTATACAGATTTGATGTTGGTCAGTTGCCTTGTCTCCAATATACTTTGGTCACTAGCCTGGCTTGTTCGTGTTTTTTCCAATTATATTGATGAAAAGATATCATGGGAAGAGCATCATTATATCTAACTAACGTCTAAATAATTACATTGATTCAAGTATTATTTCTCTTGCTTGATTCTCTTGATTAGTTTTTGTTTAATATATTAATGATTTATTCTCAACTGAATTCCATTTATTTTCTATTTGAAACTTTAATAATAAGAGTAGACTTCTGACATGAAATATTTGATTGAAGAACTTTTGTCCTTATCTTTGTGTTTTTTTTTTCTATTGCTCTTGTGTTTATCCATTTGTCTTCTCCTTTCCCCAGCAGATTTCTTTTTTGTTTTCAGACACTCCTTTCCAGGGTGCCCTTTCTAGAATGTTGTAATAACACATTTAAACAGCATGTGCAATATCCCTCCCTGAATTACCCAATTTTAATCAGACAAGATCGTTGCATTTCTCTTCAACGAGGACAAGGGGGAAAAAGGTCTGTGCCCTTAAAATAGAATGAATTTCAACTTAGTTTGCACATACCTTGCATGACAAACGACACTTGCAGTATATGGATCAGAAATAATTGCCTCTGCCTTATAGCAGTTGGAATCTGCAAAAAGGCATTAAGTCTGTTGAATGATATGAATGAATGTCCTTTTAGCTCAAACCATTCAGTGTAATGGTCAGGCAGTTTCATGAGATATGAGAACTCATCAACCAATCACATTAATGAATAAAGAAGAAAACGCAAATGTCTCCCCCTTCCCTTATCCATTAGCTCAGCGATGGTCATAAGTTACCTCAGAGCTATAAGGACATTTATGCGCTGTTACGCAGAATTAGTGCCCTTCTGGGACTCATAGAATATAGGCAGGTCAAAGATGTGTGTCAGAAATGTTGCAATGACTTTACAAGTCTTTGTTGATTACTGGTAGTGTGAAGCTGCTGCCTTGCTGAGGGATAGTTAGAAATATTTTTAAAATGTTATATGTAGGACCACTATGAATGGAGAGAAACAGTAATAAAGTTAAGAGATAATGTAGAGAGTCAAATGGCATGAAGGTAAGAAAAAGACAAAAGTAAAAAATAGAAAAGTGGGAGAAAGCAGATAAAGATGAAGAGAAAAGTTTCAAAAAACTAAGATGAGAAGGAAGATAGTGTTGGGCACATCAGTACAAAGAGATTTTATGACAATGAATAAGCATCAA
>CALNVZ010000174.1:29338258-29376568 GCA_940671915.1 Paracentrotus lividus | reverse complement strand
GCCCACTTCGGCCACCGAAGCCAGACTACTTTCATGCCCATCTCTCAGGTATATTATTCATACTGTCTATTTGTTTTTAGAAATGCACGAATGTGCGCAAACCCTGACTTTTTTCCCTTAAAAAAATTGGCACCATTAACTGAATGTAAACTTAAAGGGGAAGTTCACCCTGGGTTTAATTTGGTTTTAAAAAATGCAGAAAAATAAAAGAAAAATATGAGTGAAGGTTTGGAGAAAATCGACCAAAAAACGATGAAGTTATGAATATTCAAATTTTTGATTCTGTGACGTCACATGCGAGCAGATCTCCTATATGTTATGTAGTGTAAATTCCATAAAAATTCATTTTTTTCAGAAGAAATTATTTATGTCACCTGTGCGGTCGATATACCATCAAACATATGTTCATATACATGACTATAGATATCTAATTGACCCATTCCTTTATCAAGAACCATGACAAAAAGACAAATTTATGGAATTTACATACACAACCAATTGGAGAGCTGCTCGCACGTGACGTCACAGAATCAAAACTTTAAATATTCATAACTTCGCTATTTTTTGGACGATTTTCTTCAAACTTTCACTAATATTTTTCTATTATTTTTCTTCAATTTTTAAGACCAATAAAATTCCAGGGTGAACTTCCCCTTTAAACAACTATTTCATTGTAACTTTGAGCATTCCTATTAAAGGAAAAAAAAAACAAACAACACATTTGATAAGAAATACAATAGGGGCGATAACCCGAGTGGGCTCCTTTGGTAGCTTCAGGGGCTACACTACCCCAAGCTTTGGGGTGTGTTTCATGCATTACATTAATACTGATCTGATCGAAACTTGTAAGCTACTCTCTGCCATCCACTTTGGACAAGCTGCTCGATCCTGTCTCTATGTGAAAAATTAGAGCAAAATCACCCTGAGCTTCAGTGTATTTCAAGCATTTTGTTTTCTGATCTCATTGAGGCTGGTAAGCTACCCCATGCCATCCACTCTGTCCAAGCTGCCCTGTCCAGTCTCTATCATATGTAATTAAATCCCACTCCTGCCACCTGTAAGAGAAATTAGGTTGCTGAGATGCCCTGTTTCCATTATACATTTGAAAGCAAAATGTGGCTTGTTCTCACTGTAAACGAGTGTGAGGTGCTATTGACAGTGTTTTCATTATAATCCCATTTTTCAAGCTAGATGCTGAAAGTTTTCCCTGTCTAGGCTATTGTGTTAGTGAAAGCAGTGTTCTCATTATGGTCAGTTCACCAAACACTTTCATTCGTTCACCGTCTTATTCTTAGTGATTGAAAATTACAACAAAAAAATATGCTCCAGATAGTGTGCTGGTCAACGAAGTCCGTGTAGCTCTTTATAAGACCACATTTCTTTTCCAACTGTTGAAAATAACTTCTTAGTAGACCATTACCCCATTGTTGTAGAAAAGTGGAAACATGGCTGATATTATCTATTGTGTATGCCGGTCATGTGCCTGAATCGGTGAAATGAATATCCCTGTTTCACCCAAAGCGGCATGTAGCAGACTGCTATAACTAAAGTAATTGGTTATTTGGAAGGCAGTCGTGTCCACCCTAGCATCAAATTATATGTCTCCAGGACACCACCTTCATCAACATTCTTATTCTTCACCATCTTCATTTTCATCTGATCCATGTTTTTTTTTTTTTTTAAAGTTTTAACGTGTTATTTATAATATCCTGTAAGTTAACTCACATAGAGAATATTGGTGCCAATAATGAATCTGATAATATCACCGATATGAATATTCATTGTGATATGACGTATGTTTATCAACGATGTTATGTTTTTTTTTTCTTAATTGTAGGTAACGATCCCTCATCTTTGATGAAATAGAGCCTGGATTAAGTTTTGGATTAATGATGATGAAGAAAACAGATGAGACAAATAAGTTATAGTTTTGAATAATAATAAGAAATTACCACTTCAAGTGATATCTGTCTCATTACAAATTTAAACATTTCATAGGAATTTTGAAGAAAGTTACAACAAGTTTATTGGAATTGATATTATCTTATCAAACCTCTGTCAAAATTCGTGCTTGTTCATGTAAAAAGGATTCCATTTATCTCCTGCTCTGTGTTGTTATGGTTTCAGATGCAACACGGCTCTCACTCTGGCACTCCAAGCCGGTGGGGAAGCAGCACTCCAATATCTGGACGATCCTCAGAGGTCACATCTCCTAGACTTCAACACGGTCATAGCTCCAGCTCTACCCCAACAGTACAGACTGGGCTCAACTTTGCCACTCCAGTCAGTCCTCACAAGCTCCAGATTCGCATGGAACACGCCAAACGGGAGTATTCTAGAAGAACAGACAGCCAGGACTCTGGAGTTGAGCTTAGCGGGAGTACACCCAAGTCACCTGTTTCTGCCCAGCTCTCAGGGTCATCTTCAGTCACGCCCAGCCAGTTGTCGGGACAGCACATTCTGTCACCAGTCAATATCACAAAACAGCAAGCAAGAGCGGCTGCACCAACGCAGCCTCCGCAGCAATCGCAACAGCATCCACAAGGCGAGAAGAGCCACTTTGAGTTCCCTCCGCCACCGTCTGAGAACAAACTCAGGGCCGCTCTTTTGGCTCCACCGACTCAGACGATGTCCGGAAGCATCCATGTCCAGGAGACCCAAACAAGCCCTAGCAACGATAAGAGCAGTAAGGGATCACATTCCAAGGAAGGACATTCTGGTGATGAGGTGTTTGTGCAAGTCCAGGATGGTAGAAGACAGAAGGGTAGTAGTGAGCAGGGGCGAGAGGTGCCTACTCAGGGTGGGCGGGTAGTGCCCCAGGGAGAACAACAGGTGGGTCAAGCCCCACTCACACCATCGGCATTGGTTCCACTGGCAGCAAAGAGCACAACAAAGGACACTGTCAAAGGAGAAAAGAAAGATGGTATGGATAAATCAAGATAATAAAGTCTCATAATAACTACAATTTGAAATTCACTTTGGATGCCTAGCTAGTCTTCAACATTATAAAAAGTAGTTTAAGAGGGTGGATTACCTTATACACTTATATATTTTAGAAAGTTCCCATATACGCATTAATGAATAAATGTTTAAATGGGTAAAAGATTTATTAGGACTGATGGTTTTGTTTACAAATCAATGCCGTTTGTATACAAGCTTCACTGGACCCCTGGAATGACATTTTGTTTCGCTTTTTCTTTGTTTCTCCTAACTGTGTGAAACCTTTGATAAAATGATTTATAAATAAAACCACATGTCTATAGACCAATTTTTTTCATTTTTTTTTTTATTTCTGTTCTTTTCACAGGGCAAGTAGTGGTACCTCCTGGTCATGTACCTGTCTTCTACTGGCACTCTCTTGTCCCAATCTTCAACATCAGTCACCCCTCAGCTTCCTCCTCCCCGACCCCTGGTGAATCCCAAGCCTTACCTGTCAGTCAACAAGCAGCAGCCAATCAGCTGCAAGGTGAGTGAATGATGTCATCAATGATGAGTGGGTGGAGCTTACATACTGAGACAGAAATCATGTCTGTTATATGTATAACAAGATACAGTCTTTTTTTTTGTGGGTGGAGTAAGGTACAATGTATTCAAGCTACGGCCTGCATGATTTTCACCGTATTCTAGAAAAACCAAACCCCCCCCCCCCAAAAAAAAAACACAACAACAACAACAACAACAACAACAACAACAAACAAAAACAAAAAACCTGACCAAATTTTGCTAAAGATGTACATACTGTTATAAGATATTGTTAATTGATTTATAAGATGTATACAATATAATAGATCAACCCTGAAATCTGTTGTTGATTTGATGAATAAAAGCTAAATGACAGAAGTTTTTAAAAATATATCTAATAGGCATTCTCTCCTATTTTAAATTGCTACATCTTCTCTTTCCCTCACTCTAATCTTCTAATGTCTACCATATGTTCTCTCTCTCTCTCTCTTGTTCTTTCTCCCTACCTCACTCTCCTCTTCATCACTTTCTCTACTATTTACTCCTCCACACCCATCAACCCCATCTATCCCTTTTGAATCTTTCTCCTCCTTCCTTCCTCTCTCAGGTGAAACGGTGAAGCTGTCTGGGGTGAGAACGGTCCAAGGAACGACTATCCTGGGTAAACATGATGGCTTGCTGCCAAAGAGAGAGGACGGGTAAGACGTCATCACCAGTCATATGCTATTATCCTTTATAAGCCAATTACACAGTCACTGAATGACACAGAAGCTCCAGTTTTCAACCTTTTAATCTTGATTCATAGAAAGATAAAGTGGCTTGAACATGCGGGTTGATTATTTCTTAACAGACACAGGGTTTAATTGAGTCAACAGATTCCCTGTTTTGATATATTAGGTTGGTTATTATTTTTGTAAAAGGAGTGTATAGAATTATGTCATCCTTTTAATCACCTGTATGCTGAAATTGGCTTTGCTCTGGTATTTGTTCATCCCTTACGCCCGGTGCATCACCTTTTTACGTACTTGCAAAAACCAATAGACAAAATACTCAAGATGCTAGGCAATACAAACAAATATATATATTACTGGTACTAAGCATTACACAACAATCCATAAAAGAACAAATTAAATGTTTACAACTGAAATATTTGGAAAGGGCTGTACATAAACTTTTTTGAACAAGCGGAAAGCAGTTTTCACTATATTTTTAGTTAAGACTTTAAAGTTAAGTTTTTAGTTAAGAGTTTTAAGAGCTTACTGTAGTTTTTAAGAGATTATAGTTTTATATAGTATAGATTATACTGTTTTTCTGATTTATTGTGTCATCTTTAGACCCAGTGCATTCACATTCCCACCCACTGCTGGTAGTGTTTCTCCTGGTAAGAGACGTTCACAGTCTCTCAGCTCACTGCCCAAAGATGAGAAGGAACCTCGTAGCCCAAGAAAGGTCAGTCAAACAAGTTCTTATGAAGTTGTTCTTGTCAAGTTCTTATTAATGTGACCTGCTAACTCTAAAACACCTGCTACTTGCACTGTCATTGACTTATTGGTGGTTTTGAGCCATCTGGTAATAAATTGATACTGATTTCACTCTAGTTTTGGATTGCAGCGCCCTCTCTTGTTGAGTAATGTATATATGATGAATTATAGAATGAACATAAGCACTGGGGTATTCCTTGAGTTCTCTCTTAGAATTTGAAATGAATTAAAAAAATAAATTGTTCTACAAAAAGTATATGGCAAAGAAAGTGTTATTTTCTTGTATTCTGCATATTAGATGTTGATCTCCCTCTCTCTCTATAAACAGTGGTAGGGTCTATATGGTGATAAACATGTATTATTTAGACTACAAGACCGCTTGATAGAGCCCTACAGTTTCACGCCCATTTCTGCCCCCCCCCCCCCTAAAAAAAGGGGGGAAATTTATCTAAAAATTGAACACCATTTTGCTTTGATTTAGTGTGTTATTATTATGTCCTTATTTTTCGGTCATAAAAACATCATATTTAATCATCATGATTAATCAAATAAAAACACAAATGAATTAACCCATTTCTTCATCTTTCAGAGTCGAGACAAAGATCATGTGAGACGTCCAATGAATGCTTTCATGATCTTCAGCAAGCGTCACCGAGCTCTGGTCCACCAGAGACATCCTAACCAAGACAACCGTACAGTAAGCAAGATCCTTGGTGAATGGTGGTATGCACTCAAACCAAAGGAGAAGCAGAAATACCATGAACTAGCATTCCAGGTAAATATCAACACTTTCCCATATATCTATGTAAATGTAGGAGAAGGTATGCAAGTTTTACATGTTGAATATATTATTACGACTTCTTAAAATTGATTGATTTTCCAATCTACTTGGGATAATTACAGCTCTCTCCATGTTACATGCACACACATCTTGTACCAGCTACCAACTTACATGTATAAACAGGGGTAGAGAAAAGCAATCATAATTAGATACCTTGTTAAAGAATCCCAGTGCAGTTCCAGAGATTGAACCTACACGTTTATCGTTATAAGTACAAAATAAAGAAACGGGTCGGAAAAATACAGCAATATTTTCAATTTTCTTTATAAACCATTGTATTATGTGTATGTTAAAGGTGAAGGAGGCTCACTTCAAGGCGCATCCAGACTGGAAGTGGTGCAGTCGAGAGCGTAAGAAGTCTGCCAGCGGGGGATCTGGCACTGGTGCCCACTCTACCAGCCCCATGGCTAGTCCTGGACCTCTGACCAGCCCTGGTCCTCTTTTAAGTCCTGGCCCAGTCACTAGCCCACTCCTGCTCTCTCCATCACACCACATGATGAGCCCACTCACCAGCCCACTACCAATGATTAGCCCCAGTCAGCTGACTAGCCCAAGTCCGTTGCACCACAGGGGTAGCCCCAGTAGGATGATGAGTCCTGCGAGGCTAAGGAGTCCAATGCATGGAGAGATCCATAAGGAGAAGAGGAGGCTCTTTGAATCCGATAGTGCAGACTCTGGTCATAGTCCTGCTTGGGAACCTGGTATGTACTAAATAGAAGTTATATAATTTAAACCATACACTCTTTGAATATGAAAAATGTTAACATTTCCAAGAAATCACATATAAACTCCTTTAGGTTTTGGGGAATTAGGGATTTTCATACTACACTGTAATAACATGGAAATAAAGCTCTGTAGACCTTTCAAATTTTGTTGGCTCATTTCAATAATATACAGATTCTAATCAAAATGAGCACATTGGTTTTGATGCAATTGCTTGGTTATCCGAATTTGTGAAACAACTTTGAGGTCATGTTTTGAATAGGTCACATGCACCTCTTTTCATATACGTCTCTGTTTCTCTGTATAAAGTCAAAACAGATTCTGATAAGTCCTCTGTGCTGGTTGCTGTACCAGAGAAAGACAAGCTGCCCTCTACCATCAAACAGAGTCCAGTGCCAATGGAACGATGCCAATCAGCGGCCATGCTGCAGCTCCCACCAAAGAAGCGTTCCTTGAGTCTAAGCCATATGACTATGGGTAGTCCAACCAACCTACACTCTCCGAAGCCAACCCTACCTACATCTAAGCAGGTAAGAGATTCTATGCTCAATATTTATCTTTGTAGTCAGCTCATATTGAAATTGACTTATTGATGTGGTAATCTGGGGGAACAGAAATTCTATTTAAAAAAAAAAAAAAAAATGACTAGAAAAAATGCATTAATGAAACAAATAACAGAGATGGTGTAACAAATTATGTAAAAGCATAATTATGATGTTTAAAAAAAAAATATAAAAAATTTACAACTGAGAAGAGAAAAGAAAAAGACACGATTCAGGGCTTATTGAAATTGACAAAATAAATCTAATGAGTATAATGCAGAGATTTCATTGAGTGATCCTGAGGACAAAATAATCAGTGGGTAGGAAAGACGGATGTACTGCACAGATGCTAGAACGTTGACTAAATATTTGCATGAATTATGTTTGTTTCAGACCACGCCCATTCCTGAAAGTGTGTCCAGGCCAGCCACTCCTCCTAAGACCAAGGCACCAGATGAGCCTCCTACCATCAAGCCCCTGGCACCCCTAACCCCTCTCAAACAGCATCCCAGACCAAGACTGGAATCGGAAGAAACTCTGAGTGATGAGGAAAGGATGGTCATTGATGAGGAGGGTGATGATGATGTCATCGGTAGGTTTGAATTCATAGTAATGCTATTGTGATGATGATAGTGATGATGATGGACATGGTGATGATGGTCATGCTGTTGGTGGTGGTTATGATGATAATGTACAAATATGATTCAAGAGTGTATTAGTATGAGGAATGAATAAGGAAGTGAGCAGTTTCAGTATCAAAAGCAAAAGCAAAAAAAGAACGAAAATTACAGGAATTTAATTTTCATAAAATAATTCTTTCTTTCACCTGCAGCTGAAGGAGCAGAGAAGGTATTGCCACAAAGCAAACACATTGATCTGGAATGCAAAGAGAATGTAGAGGATAGTGACTCTGAAACAGAATCTGAAAATGAGACAACTATGGAGAACAAAGCATTCCCTCAACAGCGCTTCTCACCTGTCATGAAACAGCTCCCACCGTCGGACAAACCATACAGGCCTAAGCCAATCAAAATCAAGCCTGATTCAAACTCACCAATCAGGAATGAGATAGGCGTAGATCAAACAGACGGTGCATCATCGCGACCTGTGACGTCCAAGAGTACGTTTCAACCGACTGGAGCGGTGTTCAAGGCGCATTCTCCGCGTGGGAGGACAGATGCAGTCGGGAGCAAAGCAAAGGCTTTCCATGAGTATCATCCGTGGAAGAAAGGAAGAGCTGACTCGAATCAGCAACAAAATGTGTCAAAATCAGAACCTGCTGGACAGGAAAGAACAAGTGACTCCAAGGAAATTCAGGGTACAATGCATCAGGGATTTGATGATAGAAGTGCAAAGGACCATAGGGACACTAATGTCCCTGGACAAGAGCCTCAAAATTCCGCTCCTCGGGAGGCTATGGTCAGAAACACTCATTCGGTTGGACTACCAACCACAGTGCGTATTGTTCCTGTCTCAGTGACTATAGCACCAAACAGACCTTCATCTACGCCGGCCAACCTGCACCAATCATTGCCAACGTCTGTTATAGTTGCTAGAACAACTGACATCCAAAGCAATGTCCAAGGAGGAGCTAATTTTGCGACACTAGTGCCGACATCGGTCCAAGCTTTTGTAAGCAGAGGATCTGGCATGCAAAGGGCATCCAGTATGGAGTTCCAGAGTGGTATGTTGCAGATAGGGAGACCCAGTGGACTCTCCAATGTAACCATCACTTCACCAAGTACTCCAACAGCTTCTAAGCCAGGATTTGCAAACATTAAACCTCTTACCAACGTGATTACAACAAATGCTGTCAATGTCAATACCATTCAGGGAAGATACTAGCAACCCCGCCCCCAGCGGATACCCCAGTTCAGATGCCTACCACTCCAACAGTTCTCACCAACTTGGTCTTTAAGCCTAATGGTAGCGTTGTGCCGGTGCAGACGTACAACATGGCCCAGAATCCCGCTATGGCTCAGCTCCAGTACATTCTACCTCCATTCCTGCGCAGATCACACAAGGTTCAAAGGTCACTGGTACAACCAACGTCCAGGTCGGCTCCCTTCAGCTTACACCAACCCACCTCAGTCGCAGGTCACCATCAAAGCAGTCCCACAGCAAAACCAGGTCACATTAGTCACCAATCAAGCTCCTAGTGGTGCCCCACATGCCATAGCAGCTACCTCCATCAACCACCCTGCGCCCAACACTGGCATGATCACACAACAGATCTTCAACCATGGGAACATCCATACAGTGATACCAGTGATCACGACCCAGCCACTACCGATGAACCTAGCTCAGCAGGTTGTCACTGTGTCACAGTCTTCAGGATATCAAACAAGCACTCTTTCTGTCCCTCAACGCAGCAGAGAGTCACTATAGGTGAGATATTAACTTAATTTGATGAGATCTAATAAACAATCATTGAGCATGTGTCTTGTGACCATACCACTGCAAAGAATACTAAATGTTCATCAATCTAAAGTTTTGATACAATCCTTATTCAAGACTATATAAAAACAAATGCATTTCAAATGTACATGTGTTTGATCTTATCAAAAGAAGAAGTACAAGTATTAATGGAAATACCACCATCCACTCAACCCTTATATATACTTCATATTTGGTTATTTGGGGTTATTAAAGAAAAAGCTGAACAATCAAAATCATTTTTACTAAAAAGAAAAACAAAAAAACTTTTTGTTCATTCATGATGCAGTCCAATTCAGTTATTCTTTTCCAAAATTGAAATAATCAAATTTATGTCAGTAGGCTTAATTAACTTGATAACGTAATTCAAAAGAACAAACATGTGTATTGAATACACTGAGTAGCAATCTATTTCTTATTTTATTCAAAGGCCTGGTGTGAGCTCACAGCCAGTCAATATAATCAGTCAACCGTGCAGCCCTGTTGTGACTGTAGCTGCAGCTGGACTAGGCAAGGCAACCGTGTCCTCTCAGGCTCTCACCTTCTCTAATGCAGCTCTACTTGCATCTCAACAGCAGAGGTTCGTCTTACCACAGGGTCAAAGGTATGAAAATCGTGGTGTCTAGATAAAGCCTGAAACCATGGATCTTTATTTTTTTTTACAAAAGTCTATACTTTTCCTTGAGAAGATTTTTTAACATTGGTTTCACATACAAATTTAGTAGATTCTAGATTGTTTTAGCACAACCTGTAAAGATTTTTTCTTACCCGGACTGCTAAAAACTATGGTTTAGGTGCCGTCCTTAGAATTATGCATGTTTATTCTCTTACATCCCCTGATAATGATATGTTTATCCCTAAATTATTTTTGTATACATTTAATTAAAAATAAATGAAGCTTTTCCTTACAAAAACTCAACCAGCTTTTAATTCTGCCCCTCCCCCTGACAGGACGGTGACGTATGTACAGCCAGCAGCTGCTGCCTCTCCTAGTCCTTTGATCATCCAGCAAGGAGACACTCTAAGAGGGAACGGGAAGACGAAGATTCAAGTCCCAACACTGATCCAGCCAGCTATCATGCCAGTCAAGACAACAAATACTCAGGGTATGACAATCCTCTCATGAACTAGTGTCAGTTTCAGTAGGTTAGAATAGTAAATTTGTAAATCTGCCAAACATTCATTGGCAATCATCTGAGCTTCTCACTTTTTTAGAAAGACATTGATCTTGTCACATCAAGGAAATGTCATGAATGTGGCTTATTTAATTGAGAAATTGATAAAGATATGTTTCCTGTTTTGAGAGGCATGCTATCATTGAAGCATGAACAAATTTTGAATGAAGCATAATGTAAATGATATTCTAACATCATACTCTCTTTTTTTAAATTTCATTTTATTTCCAGGTTCAACGAAGATCTTACCAGCAACCAAAGCCCCTGTGCAGCCTCAGCCTCAACTAACTGTCGCTCCCAAACCTGTCAAGAGGTTCCTCCTCTCAAACCTGTCCTCAGTCTAGCCCCTTCACAGCAGCAACACCACCCCTCCCAACCCATCACCGTATCGTCCATGACCAACCCTGCTACATCTTTTCATCAACACCTCCACCCCCTCATCATCCAACCAAACCATGACCATGTACGCAGCATCTCAGCCGACCATGATCCCACCAGGTATGCGTTGTCACCACGACGGCGCCTACGAGGCAGGTTATGATGCAGAGTACGACAATGGTTGGTAAGCCTATACCGATCACAGTCTCTATCAAGCAGGGAGATGCTCCACACTCCAGAGGAACTATCAGTGGCATGTTACAGCATTCAATACAGCACCACATCTCAACCATAGGTATATTTCATTTCCTTTCTTTAGAATAATAACTGTTTATCTTTTTTGCAATACATCACATTTCCAATATATAGTAGGCTCTAAAAATATATACAAAAGGCAAAGAAAAATATCACATCATTACCCTGGTCATCGGATTCTATTTTTGTGATTTTGCATTTGTAAGGCCCACATGCCACAACCTAGAAGAATTCCAGCCAGCTGCAATTCAAAACTGCAAGTTCATGTTTATTCAAATACAGTGAGTTCTTGGTGGGGAAGGCAAATATTGACATTTCAATTTAGTATAACATCTATAGTAGAATGAAATTCCCATAAAACAAGAAAGTAAGGTACATGGAATGTGTAAATATATGACTGGAGCTGGCATACAGGCAGACAAGTATTACATATTTGTGTTAGATTATTATTTAGAAACCACCCCTACAGCATGATAAACAATTAGAAATGACCTTGAGTTTTGGTTTATATTCTGTTATTATTATTTTAAATTTCTACAGGTCAGCCTCAGCTCCAGATTGATAACTCCAGCATTCACCAGGTCCTAAGAAGATCAAAGCCACTCTAGCTACCATCCAGTAGTCACCACCCTACCTCCCCACAGTCCTGTAGGGATAGGAGTACCACCATGCGGCACTCACTACGCAGCTAGGTCCTTCTAATGGAACTGTCTTCACGTCAGGGGAATCCCCTCAGCCAGTGTGGGCTATGCAAGCTACAAAGCCATGCCCAAACTAGCACCAATCCAGAGTGCGTCCAGTGAAAAAGGGTCCGGGAAGAGGATTGCGATCAGCAATGCTGGGAAGAGGGTAGTTTAGACAAGAGCTTTGCTCCAGGGAAAGTTGATGTGCAGAGTGCAAACAGGCCCGGGGGAAGTGAAAGCCAAATGCATGCAATGCAGATGGCTCACAGCTCCAAACATTTGATGAGACATCCTCAGGAGGACACAAGAAAGACTTACAACCAAATACAAATGATAGGAATCTGAATAGACGTGAAAACAAATAGGAAGAAAGTGATAAACCACAGCCCCATTCACATGTCAATGATAAACCTGCAATGAAGGAGAGATGTGTGGATGCAAAAAGAGATAAAGACACATCAGAGAGCGAACAATCAAAGATTATCAGTACTAATGAAGACTCAAACACCAATGATCAAGATCCAGAGGATGAAGAAGCCAGATGGTCAAAGGCAAACGGCAGAGGTCATGTAAGGTCGTCTGTACAGGAAGCACATGGAAGAGAACGGTAAAGGAGGCAAGGTTCCAAGAAGAGAGACGAGGGTAAGCATCTAAGAGAGACGGGTAAAACAAAAATATATGAAAGTTATAAATGGCGAGTTGCTATGATAATTGCCCCTCCGTTATTACAGACAATTAACTGAAATTTGAAGAGTGGAATGAATGTCTTTTGTTGCATTGAAATAGGTTCAAATATATTTGTCGTGGATAGAAACTTTAAAATGTGAATAATTTGTTTGGTTTCCCAGCACAAAATGACCATCTCCAATCTAAGCACATTGTCTGAAACTTGATTCTTTGGCGGAATGTGCAACATAGCACAGAACTTTCTTCAATTCATTACACATAAGTATTGTGTTCCTAATGTTCATGATTTCTATTCATCTTTTGTTCTATAGTCCAGTAAATCAGCAGAAAGCCCAGATCGAGATGAGCAAGCTTCCTCCATGTCACCTAGCAACAAGAATGCAGACCCATCCACATCATCATCATCATCATCGCCAGCAACATCAGGAGGAAAGGATCCAGAGAACAGAAGGGAGGAAGAAAAGACTACGGTGGAGCTGGTAGTGTCTGAGGAGAAAAAGAATGAGGGAAAGGTAGAAGATACACACAAAGAATCATTGGGTAAGCTTGTAGTTACATCTTAGCTCGTTTGGTACATGCAGGGTCTGAAATAGTAGCTGTTTGGGTTGTATCAGAAACCAAAAAACCAAAGACGGTTGTTTGCTAAAAAGCACAATAAGTACAATTTAGTTCAAGCAAAAGAACAGAGTCATAGATTATTTGTACAAAACTGTTAGTAGTATAATAAGCCCCTGAGTTCAGATTAATATATTCCTTATGATATGTAGAACTCCTTGTATTTGTATAATTAAAAAAATTATATTAAAAAAAATACAAAAGAAAAAAAAAAAGATCACAGTGCTTTAGTGCCACCATAAGAATGCAAATGTATGCAGAGAAATTTATATGCTCCACATGTATGAAACATTAATTTGAATATCGATTTCTCTAATTTTCTTTTCTGTCACCTTAGTTGAGCCAGCAGCTAAGTCTTCATCAAATGAAACAGTGCCAGCCACTGCCCCTCCGCCAAACCCACCTGACCTACATACCCCTACCAAAGAAAATGGACTGTCCCACAAGCCCTCCACCAGTGATGATGCATCAACATCTGTTGCTATAGATACGCTCTCACCATCCAGAGATAAAACAGGGTTGATGACAGGAAAAGATGGCTCCAGGCAGTCAAATATACTCAAGAGGAAAATAGACGATGGCATGGAAAAGTGAGTAATATACAGTCTAACCTGCCAAGGATATATCTTATGGAGAGACCACCTGGCTAAGAAGATCATAGTATACCTTCTTTTTTGTATTGTTTCTGATTTTATATTTTTTAATGTTAAATATTTCAAAGAGCTTGTTGAACTTCTAGGCTTAGTTCACACAGCTTCTAGAGCATGCAATGTAATTTGGTGACATTCAAAGTCACCTTTATTTTTAGTAGGGGGCTAAAAGCATTTATCTACCATTACCATATTTTTATGATAGTATTGTGTAGTCCACTACTTTGATTAATTTTTTCAATTGTAGGGAGCTTGAGCAATGAAACATTCTCCAACAAGTAGTAACATGCTAACAGCATCCATTTACATTACTATATCTTGAATGACGCTATTACATATTCATCTAATATGATTCAATTTTTGTTGCAGGGTGCTTGAGGAGGTGAACTTTGAGGCTCAGTTCAGGCAGCTACCAGAGTATCATCCAGAGGACCACACCCATGAGAGGAACGTAATCCCACTCACACCTGAGGCTATTGTCAGCAGCTATAGGAGGAAGAGAAAAGGCTCCACAAGTAAGAATTCTGTTACATACACTAGGGAGCTGTGTAATGGATGATATGACGTTTGATGTTGTGTTCATGAATAATTTTGAGTGTAAGCAAATATTAAAAAGAAAAAAGAGAGATAAAATATAGATGTTGCAATTTTTTTTTCAATAAGGAGAGCTGATAAATTTGAAATTATAAAAATTCTTTCCCGGAATGGGTTAAAACAATCACATAAAGTTCTTACTACACTCTATACCTGAAAATGGACGTGACTAGCATTTGTGGTATTTCTTGTTTCATTTATTATAAAATCATTCATTTTCTTGTTTAAGTGTCGTGATTTAATATTACTGTTTATACAATGATATGTCAATAAGGGGATGAATTTTATTATTATGAAATGAAGACTACAAGTTTTAAAACGGAAGATAGGAAAATAATGGCAAAATAAGGACAACGTATAATATTTAAAGTTTGTTTTTGCCTTCTCTTCAATTGATGATGTTCAACATTTTACTTCAAGTTCACCTTACTCTTAGGGCAATTATCCTCATTTTAATGACTATCATATTTGAAATCCCATTAATAGGTAAGAGTGAATGTGATTCGGATAATGATCCCACCTCACCATGTAAGCTGAAGTCTCCTCATCGTAGGAGTTCAAGCAGTTCAGAACCCAGTACACCAGGCAAGAGAGTGATAGGAGATGACTCAGTCTTTAAGTTCACTGATAAGAATACTGTAGAAGCGCTCAGTGGTAACATGCGAGGTGAGAAACTTGAAAATATAGATACATTTTCCATGAATGAAAGGAAAAGAGAAAAAGAGAGATAGACAGTGAAATATGAGAGTGATAGGAGATGACTCAGTCTTCAAGTTCAGAGATAAGAATACTGTAGAGGCGCTCAGTGGGAACATGCGAGGTAAGAAAATTTATTTTCCTCTAAAGTTGTTGACAATGTTTTTAAAAGAAAAATAAAGATATATATTCCGTAAATGAACCGAAAACAGAGTAAGAGAGAGTTGGAGAGTGAAAATGGGAGGAGGTAATGAGAGAAAAGCAGAAGAAAATTTAGAGTGATCTTGTGTAGATGATAATGATTATTATCAAGTTATAATATACAAGCTAATTTGAATTACGTTTGAACATTGGATTGAATGGTAGGATAACTCAAGTTAGATTGTTTTCTATGTTTACATTGATTATGATTGAGCTTTAGAAGTGTATGTTATGCCCTCATGACAAGCCTTAATGGTTAATTGGATTGCAAGTGAAGAATAAAGGGATAGTAGGGAGCTGACAGTCAACAATATAATACCAATGATATTGTCTTTCATTTTTCAGATGAGCTTGATGATTATGAAGGAGAATTAGATCGTTCTTCCTCCTCGTCATCCCTGTCCACCTTGCGTAGGATCTTAGATCAGAGGAGGATCCTCGTTACCGAGCTCTTTAAAACCAATGGTTACTTCCCATCTGGTAAGTCATCTCTTTATTTACTCATAACTTGATCTGGCAAATGGATGAGTTTTGCACCTCTGCTTTTTGTCCAAAGTGATCTCAAATACCCATAGTTTTTTTTTTAAAACATAGAAATCCCCATGTTCTCAAAGAGGAGTAGGTGCTTCATGAAAAGCACTCATTATCTCTTTTAAAAAGAATAGTTTCACATAATTATAAAGAACACAGACCACTTTCATGCCTCTCTTGGGCTGTATGGGTTATACATTACTGTATCCAAATTGATTTGATTGATATATTTTTCTTCATTTCATAAAGATAAAAATAGAAACTCTATTAATACCACCTGAGGAAAACAGAAAAGGGGACCAATGTAGGCAGGTTGCCTTTATATCTATAGACAGGTTCTGCAACACACATTTCTTCTATACAGGTAGGCAATAAGGTGACCACTAAAGATAAGTGACTTGTATAGAGAGGTGACCCATAATCATACACATGTTCTTAAACATTAAGAAAGATTGTAATTTCATCGTTACATTGTTGATGTTTTGTTTGTAGCTGCTTCTACTGCTGCATTCCAGTCCAAGCATCAGGACATGTTTCCTTCTAAGAACTGCCTTCAGTTGAAGATCAGAGAGGTACGTCAGAAGATCATGCAGCATCATGAAGAGGAAGGACAGGATGGTGAACCAGTCATACCAGGTGAGTTGACCCAACAGGTTACAGGATTTATCAAGGAAATATTTCTTTCTCTCTTCCTTTTTTGAACGTCCTCTTTTTCTTTTTCATTTTTTTTCCTACATACGGTAAGTCTATTGTCAAAGAGTTGGTCCATACGCCATTGAGATTTTGTTTTCATTACTTCATAAACTTCAACACTTGTGCTGTGTAACATAAAGAGTTGCATATTTGAAATAACCATTCTGCTTGCTTCAGATTTGGACTTTGAGGGAAGAAGTGCATAAATATGAGTATTTTGATTGGTTACCTTACATTCAATTTTGCAATTGATCATAAGTTTTTATGTTACAGGGCACAAGTCTGTCACTATAGAGGTTCTTGATCAATCTCTTCCTTGATATGATTATTAAGTTTTTGGAGACATAAGGAAAGTCAACCGCCAAATACAAGTTTAATGTCACAGCTCATACATTATACATGCATATAAGATGTAGCAATTTTATTACTTTTGAAAATGTATATTGTTCGCCATCCTTTGGCATTCATCAGTTGTTTGTATCTATTTTTGTTGTACTTTTAACATAATTTTTTTTTTGCTGTTCAGGTACACCATCTACACCAAAGTCTCCTGTACCAAGTAAACTGCACCTGACGTCTGTGAAGAGTGTTCGTCTTGGTGGTCCTAACCCTACCAGTAAGATGACATCATCTTCTCCTACCAGTAGCACCAATTCAGCTCTCACTGCCAAGTTCACCTTAACACCAGCCCCGCCCCCTTCTCCTTTGGCTAGAGGGGGTTCCCCTAACCCTCAGGGGTCACCTACCATGACTAAATTCCATTACTCACCTCACATGAGCCAGCAACCTAAACCCATGTCCCCGTTAGTGAAGATCTCCACCCCTCAGCAAGGCCCGCCTGGTTCCCCAGCTCTTCACACCATCTCAGTTCCCTCCCCTGCCCTACAGCACGGTCAGACTATCTTTGTCTATCCAGCCAGTCCTGGTGTAAACCAGTTCCAACCGGCTCAGTGTGCACAGGGCCGACCACCACCTACCACCATCATGCAAGGAATGGCACCCCCTGGGCAATCCAGTGGAGGGGTGACACACATAGCTTTGCATGGGCAACCTCATATTAATCTCCAAGGCAGTGGAAACCAAACTCCAAAATAGGAAGATCACCATTATGATCACATTTATGAAGTAATGGGGCTAACACCTATTCCGTCTGAGTGCTCTACAGGATAAAATGTTGCATCAAAATATAAGTGACACTGCTTTAGGGATGAGTGTCCTCATGAAGAATATTGTGTATACAGTATTCTACATGTTAAAGCAGACTTACAAATAAATTTTTTTCTCTTAAAAATCAAATGAATTTGCAATGTTAATATCTGATTACTTATTCAATTAAACCTGAAGCAAATATCACATTCTTTCTTACCAAGAAAAATGTGACAAATTCATTTAACTAGACTTGCCTAAGCATAAAAGAGAGGAGGACATTAACTCATTTACATAGACTTAAAAGAATTTGAATGATGATGTAAGAAGGAGGTACTATAAAGTGCGATTGTCAGGCTTAATTGGTACTTTGTATGCTCATAATGGTGTATAAGTACATGTAATGTGCCTTGGATTGTGTGATGATATATGAAGTGTCTTTGGGAACTCATTTATAGTTCATAATCACAGTTGCACAACAAAACACGTAGGTAATTTGAATAAAATGTATGAATACTGGTAATATAACACATGACGACTCCATGGAATCGTCTACATCAAGAATTTTAAAGCTGTATGAGTACTACTGCTGTTTTTCACAAACAATAATTTTTTTTTTCTCCAGTTTTTTGTTAGAAGAACTGCACTGGTGTGGTATAGATGTACACACTTAGTTCTTGATGTAAATTTAAATGAATTTTGACATTGGAAGAGGAGTGAAATATACTATGAAATGAAATTCAAGTTATATGATCATGGAGTACTATTTAGAGTACGAAATTGGCCTGAGCTTGCGTTTAATTTGCTCCTTCGTTCAAAACAGGACGGATGGTATAGGTAAATTTATGTACTTACATGTACATGATATATTTATGAGAAATCCTCTTTAAAAACAATATCAGAATTGCTTTACTACATTTACCATTTACTCACTTCAGGAATCCCTTTTTTTTTATTGGCTTGAACAAATTCTGATCACATGTCATTTATACTGATAAATTTTTTCTGCAGTGACTCTGAAACATATTCTCATTGAGAGAATCCTAATGTGGTTATCAAACAGTTATTTGGTGAATTAAATGAAATAAATTTAAGTGTATTTTGTTTTTTGACATCAGTTTTTAGAACTGAACAAAGAGGAAACGGTGAAGAAGGAAACTAAAGTGTCTAAATTCATTCATGCTGCAATTGTATAGAATGTCTTGGTGTGTAAGGAAGAGGAAAGTCGTAAAGATAACTACTTTTTTAGTATTCTCAGAAATTCAATAGTGTGTGAAACAATGTTAAGTGGTATTATGTATACTCTTTGTAGTTTCATAGCTGTAAATGGCAATTACAGAACGACTCTGCTTCTCTTTTTGTGTGGAAGATTTTCTTGTTTTTTTTATTCAGAAACGGCAGGTAAAGATTTCATTATAATGATGTCGATGTGAAAGTATTTTGGTGTGTTTTGTAAAGTTCCGTAGAACTATCATTCCATAGATGTTTCTATGAATCGTTATATTGGATGACAATATGTGAATTTAAGGGAGAGAGATCTTTCTAAGATATTCCCTGATGGGTGACATCAGTGGCGGTGGCCAAAAGTTCTTTTTGGGGGGCGAATGCATTTGAGATTTTTTTTTCAGTGGCTGCTTGTAAATTTGTAGTGAAATTATTGCTTCAAAAATCTGCTGCAGCTCTTTGAGTAGAAATGTGATAAACAGTAACTAGATATGCTTTGTAATGAAGTAGTTTGAATATCTTCCTCTGTAAAACGTTGTATATTGTCCATTTGTGCATGCAGTGAAGCGCCATATATGTTGTTCTGTATCAAATTATGGGGTGTCTGCGTATATTATCATTCAAGTGAAGTAGACTGGTTTACCACGTATTTTGGTTGCAAATCCACCAATGATATTAGACCATTGTATGTACTTGGTCTGTTAGAATGTGATGTGTCCAAACTTGGCAATACATTGCCATGCCATTTGTCAATGAATTTGAGGGTGATGATTTAATATGTTAAAGTAGGTTATTTCATATGTTCAAGAGTGAGTGCTTTCAGGGAAATTTAACTTTGAACAGAATGCTTTTCACAAGTCATCAGCTGAGGGGCAAAAGGACTTTAACAATTGATTTAATGGAGTTATGGACCTTGTGGCTTTCCACATATGTAATGAAGTTGTGGAAAATATGCCCTTATCAGAGGACCATTGCGTTTGATACAATGAACAAGCCTCTGATAGGGTATGCAAAGGAGCATGCATTTTCAAAACATACTATAAACAGCTCATGTATATAAATCCAGTATTGATATATTGTACAAATCTGTGATTATCTTTGCCATAGGCTTTAGAACGAGTTCTTTCAAAAAGATAAAGCGGTTTTTGATACCCTTTTTTCTTTTTTTGAAACTCGAGTGAATGAAATATATTAATTAGAACGATTCAAGAACTGTTCCTCTGGTCATGTAGATAATGATGTCATACAAATAATATTTTTGCTACATTTGGTAATGAATGACAGACTTATTGCAGTGTAAAGTGTACATACTATATCCTTTGTAAATGTGTACAGAGTAAATGGAATGTGAATGGCGGGCTGTTTCACATGACATTCAGAACTAAGAATCTAAGAAACCTTTCATTTCCTGTAATATAAGTGAAATAGATCATGTACTTACTACAAGGAGCAATATAGCCTCCCTAAACTAATTCTAATTGCTATAGAATGGCGAACTATGAATAACCCCCAAAGTCACATCAATCTCTGTCTTGGCAGTGTTGCAATGAATTTGTTTTGCAGTAACAAATAATTGGTCTTTGTTACATTAAATGTAACCTGTATGTGATTTTATAGGGAAATTGATTAAGGTGACAACTTCTACATATCACTGAGCAAGCTTTGTTTTGTTTACTTTGTAAAATGCTTAACCCTAATCAGACTGGGGTGTTTTGGTAGCTGTCAAGACTGGGGGGGGGGGGGGGGCCATGATGGCCCCCCCCTAAGATCTCGGCCGCCGATCGCGCGACCGCGCCAAAAATTTGCACGATGGTAGTGAGCCATGTAATCTACAAGACTGCGCTGTTAATTTTTCCAAAATAATATGATTTTTTTTTTATATGAATTAATTATGCTAATTTATGCATGAAATCATACTTTTTGCTCTAATTGAAAAAATAAAGCTCCTAGAATGCTAATTTTGTGTATTATTATTCCTTATAGCATTCCTAACAATTGTACTAGAAAAAAATTCTCGTTTCAAGATTAATTTCTTATGTATTTTATTGTTTTATGAATTTCTTATGTATTTCTTTGTTTTTTCGACCTTTTGTTTTTCTTTTTTTTTTACGCAAAAATCATTTAAGAACCACTTTTAAGCATAAACATGCTAAAATAAATTGATTTCAGCCAATGAAAGTGAAAATAATCATATCTTTATGAATTAGGTGAGAAAACTCAATTTGCATTGACTTTGTACACAAAATCACGTTTTTGAGCCATTTTCGGTCTGACGGATATTTTTGAAAATCGTGCAGCGTCGTAACGGTACGACCGATTTTTGTGAAAATGGTTTCAAAAGATGCGCGAGACTTGAAAGTAAAAAGTCAGCAAGCGGCGCGATCAGAAAATTTCGTGCGGCGGAGTGGTCGCGGAAAATGTCGAGGGGGGGGGGCCATGATGGCCCCCCCCCAGTCTGATTAGGGTTAAGATTTGGCAGGAATTATTACCGAGTTTTCACTTCTGTGTTGAATAACTAAAGTTAAGCTTCAAAATTACTGCTGCTACCAGTGAAACTCATTGGTTTTGATTCCACCACTATGACAGGTGTAGCAATTCAAATTAATCAGTGACTTGTGGAAGTTGAACTGTAGTTTTCTGAAAGCTAACAAAACAATGAACTGGAAATGAGCATGTGTTAGCAGAGATATATCTATTTTTCTATGGTGTATAGATTGTTCAATTGTGATCAGTATTTATGAAGAAGGATAATTCTTTTTCTTAATCTTGCCTATTCTACTGTAGACCCCAGTCACACTTTGCTCTTAGACGATGGAATGGAATTGTGAGTTCGGTGTGACCGTGGTAATAATAGTAGTGTGACAGCCTGCCATTTGGGAAAGAGACTGGTGTATGTTCCCAGTCTTGATGTATGATGCGATGCCTAATTGAACAAAGTATTTCAAGTGTGTGATAGTTGGTCAAGTGAGAAGGGAGTAGTACCAATCTGGATTGGGCTCTCAGCCTGTTGTTGGATGTCATGACAGGAAGTCGATTGTTGTGTAATTGAGTTTATTATTTTCATTTCAAACCTCTTTTTTTTGTTGTCAGTTTAGAAATTGATTATCTTGCTTTGCATCAAATGAAATAGTATGTTAGGAGCCAGAAAGGTGTCAAATACATGTTAAGTATATGAGTATAACACTATCTGGTTCTCAATACTGAAAATATGGTATAAAGTAAGCTATGTTTGAACATATATACTCATATATTTCAGCAGCTAGCAAATAGACAAAAACATATTCCGATAGTAAAAACAAGAAAGAAAAACCTTTTGGAGAGATTAAAACTTATACAAGATAAGTTCATACATGTTTATTTCAGACACATTCAGATACTTTTTAGCTCTATGTTGTAGTATTGACATTTAGAGGTTCGTTTTAGATTAAAAAAGAAAAAAAAACAAACGTATTGACCATATATATGATATTGTGTTGAACACTGTTAATGTTTTTAAAAGAAAAAGTGCAATGATTAAGATATCTATATATTTCAGTAAGAAAAGTTATATATTAGATTAAGATAAAGATCTGCTTATTTTGAGAGGTTTTGTTTTTATGATTGAGGAAAAAGTTGAAGGACATTATGTACACGAATAGTGTTCCATTTCCCCCTGTATGTATTGTTGTAAGCTGATTTTAAATGTGATGCATATACTTGTTTATGATTGATCTAAAGATATATCCCATGAAATACTAGCAAAGAATTGAAATATAATGAAAATAAAAATGTGTGGACCTAGAAAATTTGAGAACTAAGCTTCAATCGTGCTGTGCTTATATACGTCATAGACCAATTTTAGCCATATATATGTTAGCTTGTTGGGTACAAAAAGTAAACGGTAGTTTGAGATTTGCCTAGACAGTTGATTAAAACCTTTCAGAATGCTAGACTTTTGAAGTGTATAACGCCCTTTATATGTTGCTTCAGACTCTAAACGGTCACACATAGCAATTCATTTCATACCCACTGTTTGTTATGTATGGTGGAGTGTAGGAGAATAAACACAAAGAAATAAGAAATTTGACTGTGTTTCAGTGTTTTCATTATTTGTTTTTCCTACACATATTTATGTATTTCAATAATTTTCATTTTTTTATATACGATATCCTACAAGGGAAGTGGACTTCTGTATCATCGACCAAAAAGTTATATTCTTCACAGTTCATTCTTCATTCTTGTGAGAGCAAATCTCTCAGGGTGTTCAATTGCATTAAAACCAACTTGATACCAGGATAGGCTACATCATTAGAGAAGGAGAGAAAGAGAGGGGACATAATAAGATAAAATTGAAAATGAGGAGAAAAAGTATGGACAGGTGAGAGGCTGAGATAATGTATACATGATGCACCACGCCGTACACCGGGGTACCGTCGTAACCCGGGGTACCGCGTCGTGCAGTGCCCTCGTGTCCATCTTATAAGAAAAACGCCTATTTTCCTTCTTTAATATATTCTAATGACAATAAAAGTAACAAAATTGACTTATAGTAATTACACAATAATTCAAATATGATTTTGGACACTTTAGTGACCCAGGGTACAGCGCTAAAAATAAAATAAAGAATTCAACAAAATGGCGAATTTTTAGTTGGTACCAAAATTGGTACCAGGGTACCAAATACTGCATCACTTTCCACTCTTAGTCTGACAATGTGGACTGGTTTTAAAATATTCTTATATCGAGTAGATATTCCAGTAGGGACTAGGAAATTTATCTGATATAATGAAATACAGTGGAAAAAGTGCATTTGTTTTAATAAGGGTTGATTGTATCATATTGTATGTGTGTGTGTTTAAGAGAGAGGGAGAAGGAGGGGAGAAGGAAAATCATTCCTTTTGAAGGAAGCATGTTTTCAATGTTTCATATACAGTGAAACCTGGTAATAAAGACCACTATTAAAAAGTGGAACAAGAAGGAAAATTTGTAGCAATGGTCTGATAGACCCCATTTTCCAAATTTGATCTCTGGATCCCAGACAAAATCCTAAGATCCCCCCCCCCCCAAAAAAAAAAAAAAAAAATCAAATATTACCAGCCCAATAAAAAGATAATTATTGAAGTATAGAATGATCATGGTCTTTTTCAGCAAACATTTCAACAACAAAAAAAAGTCAAGTGAAACAAGTTTGTCTCTTCTTCCAAAGTGGCCATTTAAGCAGGTTTGACTGCATTTGGTACCAAATGACAGTAGGTACGATAATTTATTCCTCACATCTTTCTCTCTCCTAGCTGTATTTACTGAATGATACAGTCCACTCCCATTATAAGGATCTTGGGATACTGCAAGATTTCTCCTGATTCTTATTTGTCAAAGCCAATGGTGCATATTCTAAACTGAAGACAGAGTTTGTATGATTTGGAAGTTTGTATGGTGCTATTGTTGCAATCATTTTGTCTAATGCTCATACAAAAGGATAGCACAATGGCACCACACACACACACACACACACACACTCGTACAAACTCAGTTTTTGGTTAGAAAAATGGGCATATGGGTTTACTGTTCTGTATGACAATAATTTATTGTTCAGAGCTAATAGGCTTGGTCACAAGTACCTCATTATAATGAGAGTGGGCTGTTGTACAAGATGACATTTTCTGTTACCATAAGTGTTTTCAACTCTTTCATACAATCGCAATATAAATCTTCATCAACGTTCACATTATCATTTCTTTCTTTAGCCCAACACACAATGTATAATCCAATTCCAATGGATTTTTAAAAAGAAAAGTAAGATCTTATAAGAAAAAAAAAAAAGAAAATTTAAACAAAATTTAGGGGAATTGAGAGCCTCAAATCCAGTATGATATACTGCAAATTGGAACATAATCATATAATAATGAAGAATATTTCCACAATTTTCAAGCCAGTGTCACTGCATCTTTGAATGAGAAGTCTATTATCAAATCACAAGTTTGATTTTACAATGGACATGACCATGAAAAAGATTTGAATTAATCAAAGTTGTAAATTTTGGTATTCAAATCCACCACTAATTTGGAATACAGTCTCATGATACATGTAAAATGTGTGCATAGGCATCAGAAAGCTTTGCAGAGACAAAAGATTTGAGGGGCAAGTGATTGTGCATTAACAATGGTTTGTCCCTCCAATCCTTCGTCTCCTCAGAGCCTTCCGATGCCTCTGAATGTATATGAAGTTGTACAGGCATCAAATATAAATCTCTTCGCTCTACATCTTTCTCAAATCTCTCTCTACCTCCATCAAATTTTACCAATAGAGTCATTCATTCTGATTCAGCTTGTCTTTCATTCATATGCAGACTGTTCTGGTGATTAATAAACTTTTAGAAGTTACAGTCTGCATCTGTTATAGAAAGGTCTTTGGGACCTACATTCGGCATCTGTTATAGCAAGGTCTTTGGGACCTACCCAAATACCTTGTTACACTGAACACATTGGCACAATCATGTAGACAAATCACTGATGGGTTAATAAAACTTTTATATCAAAAATGTAAAATGTTCGGGAGACCGAATAACCATGGTGGCCAACCCTATTAGATTTTCTTTCCTTTGAATCGCTGTAGTGGATTCATTTTTTTTTTTGGGGGGGGGGGGGGGGTAAGAGCTTGGATTTCGACAGGACATCAACCAGGGGGGCGTTTCATGAAAGGACTTGTCGGACATTTTATCCGACAAACTGTTATAAGCTACTGAAATGCTTGCATCTGATTGGCTGAGAGCAAATTTGTCTGATAAAATGTCCGACAAGTCCTTTGATGAAATGCCCCCCAGGATTAACACAAAGAAGTGGTTTTTACAAAAAATTGAGATACAATGTTTCATTACCCCAACAACACTATGTGCATATATTTGAATATGGGACAAGAGAGTTGCCTAGTTAAAAAGAAATCTTGTATCTCTCCTCATCATAATGGGAGTGGACTGTGTAACAAAATTCCTCAGAGACGGTTGGTTTCTATTACAAAATACTCTGTCATGATGCTTTTGAAATGTGTAAATAAGATAAGATACAAGAGACATAAATGAATCTTAGTTAGACCATGAGCAAGATGTACATGTAATTATAATATAAATTTATTAATCTTTGGTCTGGGCAAAATTTCAAGAAAAACATGAAAAGTGTTGTCCTTTTCTTGTTGAATGAGAACTATTACATTGATAACGCCAACTGAGTACTTCTTGATTCAGTCAGTTCATGCTTTGTTCTTCTGAGAGATTCTCTTCTGTGCTTAGATTATTCCCTGCTATATTGTCTCCAGTGTTCATATTCATTAATCAAACCATGACACAGTTCTTGCATCAAGTCTCTAGAAACATTCTCGCCAAGACCAGCACTGTCCTTTTTTTCTGATTTACCTACATAAGAGCAAGAACAAGAATACAATGGTGGATTATCAGAAATACCATAAATGGTTAAGAAGGGAATGTGAGCTGACATAATCAAGATGTGCCTGAATTTATGCCTCCTTGAAACCTCTACACGTAGAAAGCAATTATCTGAGGCCTAACAGAACTGATTAAAAAATGGTTCTATTGCTGCT
Organism: Paracentrotus lividus; assembly: GCA_940671915.1. Classification (NCBI taxonomy): domain Eukaryota; kingdom Metazoa; phylum Echinodermata; class Echinoidea; order Camarodonta; family Echinidae; genus Paracentrotus; species Paracentrotus lividus. Next base: position 29,349,986 of record CALNVZ010000174.1, on the reverse strand, counting down.
GCGGATCCAGGATTTGAACCAATAATAACAACAATATCTGTTTTTTCTTCCTTGATATTGCTCTTTTCCAGTTAAATAGGGGGCACTGCCAAACAAGTGCAGTCAATAAGTGATTTTCTAAAAATTATCATTATTATAATAAATGCAAAAAAATATTCATATTAATATAATAGTAAAATTTTGTGTCTGTGTTCATTGAATTTGGGAGTAGACTGTAAAATATATTTTGTACAGTTAAGTTTTCAGCCAGCGTCTTAAAATGATTCTTAAACACGCGGCACTGATTAATAATAATTACCTTTGAGTCTTTTATTGCTTCAATCCATTTTTTATCCACTGCCAAGATACTCTCCTCTCATAATAAGACACCTAAGTTAATAAGATAGATGATCATTTAATATATCTTTGTAAAGATGTTTTGACTGAAAAGTTAACACTCTCAAGTATAACATAGAATGTTATACAACTCTTTTTTTACCTTGCATTTAAAATGGTGTAAGTTAAGAACAGTGGCGTAGACAGGTCCTCGAATGTGGAGGGGATGATTCGTGGTCCACAGACTCATATTTCCAATAATTTGGAGGTAAACAAAAGGTGTTTTTTGTATCTATATGCACAAAGAAGGGGCAAAAAAGAAAAAAAAAAATTTCGGTGGGGGGGGGGGGGGGGGGGGGGGGGGGGGGGGTGTGCCGAATTTCCTCAGCAAATATACAAGGCCGATTTTGGTGGTTGCATCGAATTTCCTCAGCAAATGGTACAATTTCAGGCGAGCGCGAAGCGCGAGCGGAAAAAATTTGAGGTAAATAAGAGGTGTTTTTTTGTATCTATACACACAAAAAGGGGCAAAAAGGGCAGATTTTTTATTTTTTGGGGGTCAAAAACATTAAAATATACAGAGAGGGTGACTTCATAAGACCTTTGCCTTAGGTAACTATTTAATTTATAGAAGTTCAACTTAGGCAAGGTTAATTTATACAGAATGATTACAAGTTTGCTATACATGTATTGTTGCACCCCGTAAAGCTCTGCTGGTACAGAATTAGCATGGATTCTATTTTCTGGTTACATGATACATCGATTTTTCAATTATTTTTCCATTCTTTTTGGTACTCTTAAAATTATATTGTACTGTAAATCTGGTAAGTGGCAAATTGATACACCCATGTCATACCTTTTCACCCATCTGTCAAGCAGGAGTGGCTGTGAGGGTCTGAAAGCGAGGTAATGAACATCCCACACACAGGACACAGGTACAAGCCTCCTGTAGTATTCTCCTCTGGAGGAGCTGTCCAATGGCACACCAACTCTCCCGGCTCTACTGCCAGCTCATGATCATCATCCAGGTTTGAGGAATCTTCAAAGACTACACCACAGCTTGAACACAAGATGGATCCTTCTTTTAACATCTTAGAGGTCATCAAGTTCTTCTGGTTGGACTCTCTTTGCTTCATGGGTGACAGATCAACAAGGAGTGAGCAGGTCCCTGATGCAGCTTTGCTGTCTCCGCTTACTCTTGATTTGTCTTCATGATGTGTTTTACAGCTTGCTTCAAAATCATCTGGTCTTATTTCATTAATCTGTTCATTTGAAACATCAACAACGTCCTCGTCTTGATTGAGCAGGGGCTCATCTAAAGCCATATTGTCTGTTTCTCTGGCCCTTGCAGACAATCTTCCTTCACTGCTGCCACCTACTGCTCTTGAAGAATCAGAAATTGTAGTCTCTGTAGTCTGAACCTGCTCAGACCTATGCTCTTCAACATTCACAGCATCACCATCATTATCACAATGCTTGCTGTCCTGTGGTCCATCAAGACTGGCTGTAGCTGTGTGATTTGAAGAGTACCTAGGTGACCTTTGAACCAAGAGTTGTTTGAGCATTCCTGGTGAATCGTTTGCTGAAATGTTGTGGACATGTTTTGTGTGATAGGAGTAACCTGTGTATGTGGTGAATGCCCCCTGGCATTGAGGACATATGACTATTGTCAATTGCTTTGGGTCTAGATGACGAACTACCCTTTCAGCGCTGCCGCCACTCTTTTTTATTCTTTTCTGAACACCATCTTTGCAGCGTTTAGCAATCCTTTTGGATGGATATTTCAATTTTTTTGTTCCTTTGGTTCTGTCACCATATTCTTTCTTCTCTTTGGGAACATTGCATCTCTCAGCACTGCCTCCATCCTCTTTTGTTTTTTTCTGAGCACCATCTCTCTGATGTTTGGCACCCCTTTTGAGTTTTTTGCTTTCTTTAGTTCTGTTACGATATTCGCTACTCTCTGTTAGTCCTTCACATCTTGCAGCACTGCCATCATCCTCTTTCGTTCTTTTCTTTTGACATTCCTTGCGATATTTAGCATCCCTTTTGGATGGATGTTTTATTTTTTTGCTTTCTTTAGTTCCATCACCACATTCTCTCTTCTCTGTAATTGCTACACATTTCTTTTTCTTGGCAGATGTATATGTAGTTAGTGAACTATTAGATTTTTCCACTGCGCATACATCACTCCACTTAGATTCATCTTCATATTCTTGTGTTCTAACATCCTCAGGCATACTAGCACTTGAATCAATCAATGCTGTATCTGAGTTTTTGATCAATGTACATTTATTGACTTTAATACCACTTGTTTCAGAACCAATTTCAATTTTGCTTTTGGGTTTTGTTGATGGTATTTGCTGAGCTGCTTGACCACTTTTAGAATCCCCATTTGTTTCCAGCTTCTCTTCTGATTTAGATATTCTAGCAAGGTCATTTTGGGAATTAATGCTCCTTTCAAGCCTTGTCAATGTTGCTTGTAACCTTGATGCAGCGTCAACAATCTTGTTCTTGGTAATTACAACTGCTTTTGGATATGGTGGACTCGCTGTTCTTTTGGTTTTGGAACATAAGGGAATTTTGGATTTTAATTTCTTTGATGCTATTGGACTAGGTGATGGCCTTCTTTTGCAGCGAACATTTGTCTTCAGGTTCACTCCAAATTGTGGCTTCATTTCAAGATCATTTGAAGCGCTGATCTTCATAGGCCTTTGCTTTGTCACTTTTGATCTTAAACAATCTTTCTGGATTGATGTATTTAACTTGGTACTTTGTGGAAGTGTTGCTATTTTTGGTTTGGGACCAATGACACTTTTACTCTTCAGAACTAACATTGCTCTCTTACAGTTTGAAGGTACAGGTTCACGATTCATCTTTGCGTTTAGATTCCTTGCTAATATTGAGTTTGTTGTAGGACCACTTTGGGAGTTTCCATTCTTTATAGTCCTGCACACTGTCGTTATTTTTGTTGACAAATCTTTTTGGGATATTGTATCAACTTTGGCACTTTGTTGGCCCTTTGTGGTTTTTATTTTAGAATCAACTGCACTTTTGTTTTTCAGCTTTACAGAGACCTGTGTAATTGCATGATTTGATTTGTTGGCAGGTGGTTCTGAATATAACTGTTTACCACCATGCTGCAAATGGATCTTCTGTGTGTTTTTAAAATGATTGGAAGAGAATTTATGTTTAATGCTCATCCCTGGTTTGTGTCTATCTAACACATGGTTCACACAGAGTTCATGAGATTTGTACACAGCACCACACATAGAACACCTAAAATTATTTCTAAGCTCATTCTTTTTTGGAGACCTTGTCTCATTCAATCCACTTGTCCCAGACTTTGCCGTCTCGGCATTCCTTTGGCTGCTTGCCTTTAAACTGTGTGTTTGAGTGGGGTGCTGTGTGTGACCATGGGTTTTCAATTGCTCTGTTATCCCCATTTCTAAGGACTTCCTTGAAGGTGCCCTAGTCTTCTTCATAGTTGCTCGTTGACAAGTCATATGCAAACTTGTAGAGTCGCTAGTATTGCCAACAGAATTTGATGAATTGCTTGTTGCTCTGATTGATTTGGAACCTTTACTGGATAAACTGATAGCCCCTTTTCCTGCAGCCCTAACTTTAATAAAAGATGGAAGCTTGGTCGCACTCAGGCTTGTGGAGACGATAGAATCATTGAGAAAACTTGTTATATTGCCAGATGCATCAAAAGAAGTAGCATCTTCACTGGTTAAACTTGTATTTCCCTTTCTTAAACAGTCACTCGAGGGAGCCCTAACTTTGTTCAAAGATGCTACCTGCGTTGTACTTGGGCTTGTGGAGATGGGATCATTCAACAAACTTGATATATTACAAGATGCATCAAAACAAGTCAAGTCATCATTGTTTAATCTGGTACTTCCTTTTCCTGAACAGTCACTAGATGGAGTCCTAACTTGACCTAAAGACGCAAGCTGGGTAGTACTCAGGCTTGTGGATACGATGGGATCATTCAGTAAACTTGATATACCTCCAGAGGCATCAAAGGAGGTGGTATCTTTACCGTCAAGATGGACAAAATCCCTAGAAGTTATCTTCACTCTAGCGTTTCCATAACTACTAGGAGATGTAGGAAGTTGGTGAGTGGCGACCAGAGGAATTAATCCATCCAGGGGGATATGAGACACACCCAAGTCCCCCTCAAGCACAGACCTGCCACCATCAATGATACTGTAGTCTATCATGCTCCCATCATGATGATCGTCAATCCCTAGGCCAGAGGAGTAGATGCTTTCACTGCAGGAGCCAAGCTCTAGGAGACTTGCAACGCTGTCCAATCCAGCAGAGAGCCCTAGGATATCATGTCCCATGACGGCAGCTTCATGAAAATCACCTTCCATTTCTTAATGAGCAGTGCAGGAGAATCAAAACAAAAATTGTTGTCAGCTGCTTGAATCTCACATTGCAGGTTATAGCTATAAAGGGAACGAAACAGAGAAATTTTTATTCAATGCTTTTTCACTTTCAGATAGATATATAAGATTGAAACTTTCTTAATGTTTTGTGGCCAGTATCCCAAACAGCGTACGTTGGGTAAGATATTCTGGAAAACTGTCTTATATCTTTTGCATACCTTCTGTTTCTCTAAGATAAAAGAGGTGCCATGGCATAAATCAGTAAATTCTGAAAATTGAAATTTCTCTCTATTAGTACCCATCCATCTTTCCTCAGACAAACCAATCAAAATCACAGTTAGTTCCTTGTTAAAATGCTATAACAAATAAAGGGGCACAAAAAGTAGTTATAAAGTACTATAGCTAACATTGCACAACTTCGCGTATCAAAGTGCTTAAAATACACAAAGAGATACAGAGAGATGGAGAAATGAGAGGGATTTTTTTTAAAGAAAGAAGAGAGAGAAATAAAATTAACAAAATGTAATACTACATTGTATGTTTTTGTAAATTGCCATCAATAATGTGTGAAACTTGCAGATCTAGATTTAGATTGAAACAATATAATCCAAATAATTTCATTGTGCGCTTTAATTAAAGTTGCCATGGTACCGAGATCAGGCGGATCCAGAGACGGATTTTTACGGGGGTGCAATTTTTTCACCTCATGCCGGGCAAGCACAAAGGTACATCACAATTTTAGGGGTAGTGTATTCGCTGTTAATTTCACGCGATTAATTTTTCACGCTGAGCAGCCCCAAAACCTGTTCACAGGTTTTTAAATTCGCGCTGTAATTTTTTCAACTCACAAATGAACCCATTCAATACATGCATAGGAAATCATGCCTAAATAGCCTATTGGCGGTATTTTTAATTCGCGCCTGCCGCTCTTTGCACGAAATCCGAGAAATTAATGTAGGCTACCACGAATATTTCCACGATTACAGTAGGTGTTATTTTTTTTTTGGCATTCAGTCGTCAAGAAGGTCACCATATATATTACCTATAGGGGTAGGGTGAGGTCGCTCGATTGGCCTAGAAGAAAATGACAAGCAAAAAAAAAAACATCGCAATCACAATTGGCCGACTGCGGGGGTCGCGGCATCATGGGCTATTGCGATGTTTTGAAACCAGCAGAGAATTTTGAATTCAAGAATTAGGTTCGCGTTGGAAATAACACATTTTCTGACAGATGGAATCATGGAAAACACAATAATTTCTAATTCCATAATTATATGCAACATACTCCAGCATCCTCATTTGCATAGCATAGACGCATAATTGCTTGTACTAACGAGCTTTATTTGCATACGGTAAAGTGATACTCATGACAAAATTGAGACTCGTCACTTTTCTCTCTGATAAGTCTTCATTTTAGCTACAATACAGGGAAAAAGAAACTTGACAAGATTTTGCGTGACCCGCATCTTCCCGTTGGGTACTTTTCATCGAAATCACGATCCAATATCGCACAAATCCCGCTATTTTATCGCTTAAATCCCGATACGAAAATTACGCATCGGGATCTACTTCCCGATAGGATGGGTATACCCGCTTAAATACCCGCTAGCTCCCCGCTAAGCCAGGCGCGTTGAGTGTGCTCGCGCGCGGCAGATATAATGCGCTTGAACGCTATTGTGACATCATAATACTCTGCAAATCTTCACTACACCGTGATATGGTACTGGTGCAAAAACTAAGATTATGGGACTTCTCTTCAGAAAGAATGAAACTTAGCAAAATAAAGTCAATAATTTTCCTTGGATAATTTCAATAAGGTGGGCCGTGGGGTACTTACGGTACGTTGCGGTGAAGGCGACCGGTGTTGGTTATAAGTATTGTCTCTTATAAGATTTTTTTTTTTTTTTTTTTTTAAAGATTTTCAAGTATCGGGCACTGAATTGTATTCATGCATATGTCAAACTATTTTGATTTGCATGAGCAACAGAAAGGTTTTACAGGAACATAAATTGCGATTCTGAATGATGCCGATCGACCAATTAATGTTCCGTCCCAATCATTTTTTGTGCACCGTACACAGCCCTCGTCACATGTTTTGAGAGATAGTCTTTGTACTGAAACCCGCTCTATTTTGCTATGAACAGCGAGGTTCGCTCAAGAACAGAGATACAACAGACGGAGAGCACGATAAAGATGGAATGCTGATCGAGAGGTGAATAAAGAAAGAGCTTGTGTAAATCGAGTTTTGGAGTCCCAGAGACAGAGAGAGAGAGAGAGACAACAATAAGAGGGGATGACGTCATAAGAAGAAAAATGGGGGAAGAGAGAGAGAGAGAGAGAGAGAGAACGAGAAACGGAGAGACGATTCCCAGAAATCGCAATAAAATTCTGAGGGGGGGGGGGGGCGAAGAAGCGATCTAGATACGAGGGAGACAGATAGGATAAGTTTAGATTTGCTATTTGCAACTCAGTTCAGATTTTTATTAGGAGACACAAATTGTGAAATCATTATGAGATGTTCAGAGGGCAAAATATTCAATCTCCACCCAGCAAGGCCTGGATGCCGATCTTGAAGGGGGTAAAGGGTGAGAGAGAATAAACAATTACAAACAGAGAGAGAGAGAGAGAGAGAGAGAGAGGATAGACAATTTCTGGGGGAAAATAGTAATAGCATTAAAATATTTTGAGCGAGTGAATCGCCAGATTACGATAATCACACTTCTTTGGTAACCATGGGAAAATTATATAAACATGTTTTCCCTTTTCAACAAATGTACCCAAAATAATATTGAATAAATGATAAGTAAATATAATATATAATGAATACTGGTATAAACAAAAAATATTTCCAAAGTCTGAAAGGCCAGACTATGGTGTCAAATGCGTGGGAACATTTTTGTAAACAATGCGTTCTAACATGACATGAGAAATGAGAAGAGAGAGGGAGGTACATTACTTGAATTAGTATTCAAGATAAGTATTAAAAGTCGATCATTTTGCCTTCTGCACATCTCAAACTAACTCCATTTTGTGTATCGAATCAAAAACCTATCTTTTATACGTCTATCTCGAATCTAATCGCTAATTTGTTTTTGTTTCATCATATTTTTGATTTTTCAGTTCAAGAGACTGACACTGAAAATTAATTACCAAAAGATCAAATCTGAAAAATAATCTATCATTCAAACAATAACTAAACAGGATTGTCTTATTTCTTTCAACACTTAATTTTCTCCTAAAATTCCTCTTTTTAAAATTTATAAATTCAGTAAAACAAAATCAGTTTACGAAATGTCGAAAATGTCTCGTTTATAGGCTTTTCCCTTTTCCCTAGCTCCGTGCCTCTTTCGTTGCTATGACAATGTCACGGTCCTGATATTTGATATCCGCGCGCCAGATACCAGATCAAAACAATGTTATCGGCATCTGTTTAAAGTGTAAATTACACATGCCAGAGTAGGTCAACGACCTTGTTTATTTTTATCTGGAGCTTTGCAATTTACAATGTTATTGTAAATGTTGGACACAAAAGAACCAGAATTCCGGCATGTGTCTATGAGAGAGGGGAGCGGTGTAGAAACTTGGAAGAAAAAAAATCTTCTCTAGTACAGAATTCATTTTCCTGACATGGATTTATGTATATATTTTATTCATGAATGATGTTGATGATACGTGGAAGTGATAAAAAACGATGATGATGACGTTGTTGATGAATATATGTTGTTAATGTTGATGAAAATATGTTGTTGATGGAAATAGAAAGGCAATACGATGAAAGTTGAAATTGGTAATGACGATGACGAATTACGAGAGAGAGAGAGAGAGAGAGAGGGGAAGGAAGGGGAAGGTGAGCGTTCGCATAATTGGGGGAGTCGGGTCAGGAGGGATGGAAATACTCGTGTCAGTCCTCCATCATTTTTATATCGCATCGGGGCCCGTCAGCCCCGCCCCTTCCTCCCCCTGGATCCGCGTTTGCATTGTTGGTCTTGAAGAAGTTCATACAGTCCTACATGTATAATCATCGAAGTATTAGGGAAGTAACAACAAAATTAAATACAATAAATTGAAAGGAATGGTAGTCTTTAGAGGATATGACAACAACGAGGAGGTTAATTTGATTATTCCATAATTTGTTTTATAATCATTTCGATTACACATTTAATTTTATTGACATGGTTTGAAAATTAATGTAACATCCACAAAAGAGTACGCGAGCACAAGCACAGAAATATAAGATTTAATATCATTTTGAGATAAGAGTGTCACAGTTTGTTGAGGTTCTCTTGTCTCCTCGACTGGACCCACTGGAGCTGGTACGATTGTGACGTACCACCGACCGTCAACTCTCTACACGACGAGGCTCATATTTCGCGCTCTATTTTTGGAAGGCAAGCTCCATGGGAACAGCGTACAATGTAATCACCACGTGTGTTGTGATGCAACATTTAACAGTTTGAGAGGTAGTCGAGCATTGCAAAACAACCATGCATGTGCAGATTTTACTGGATCATATGTGATGCGTCACGTCGAAAGGAGAGACTATTCGCAATTTTTGAAATCCATTTTATTTGATATTATTGATCCCTGATTCATTGTAAGAGGAGATGCGGCCCCTAAAATAAAATGCTGAAATTAACATTCATTTGATCCAGATAGCTAAGTCAAGCAATAAGTAGCTTTCCCCACATAACCCCCCAACCCGATTGTTAATGATTTGACATTCGTTTGCGTGCTCCGCTATCCCGGATGAAACAGCTTATTCACAGCAGGTTGTGTGGCATCGCACAGCTGAGTGCAGCTTAAAGAGAGTTTAGTTCGCTATTCGCTCACAAAACGAAACAAAAGCCAATAGAAATCACACAACACATGACCGTGAACGTCCAACAAACAGCCATGCGTTGCTAAGGGCGGAGCTAAACGGAGAGGGGAAATGAGCGTGGACGTGGCTTGTATGTCCGGAAAAAAAAATTAGTGACCGAAAAAAAAACACTCGCCGAAAAACTGCTTTTTACCACTTTCCCGTTTATCATTTTCACTCATTTTTTTTACAGAGCAAGATGAAGCATGTAGAACCAGAAAATAATTTAAAAAAATTTCCTCAAAATTTTTGAGTTTTTTTATTAGTTTGTCGATTTACTCCGGATCTTTGATCTGCGACTTCTCTCTCATTTCGACAAGACGTATCACATATACCCTCTAACTACATGTAAGGTAAGTGGGTATTAAAATATGACTTTAGTTTAATATTATACCGTTCGCGATCTATTGTTCAATATCCAAAACTTTTGAATGATTGACCGCGATCGTGCCGGGATCGTGCGTATTATTTTAGATGGATAATTTAAGCCTGTGATTGTTTGAATGTATCGCGGATCCTACTAAAAGTAGGAGATTGGTCGTAGGTAGGTCCTATAATTCCGGTGATTGATATTAGTTGCATGTCATGGGAAAAAAGTTGTGAAGCCAGGCCTCTTGTTGATCTTATCTTGCCCCTGATTTGACACATATGCGTGCAGACCATACACTGACACGGACTGAAGGCATTTGACGCATTCCCCATCGGCCACCCATTCCTTTTTTGACCCGTTTCCACCACTATATTTACAATGGACAATATAATTTCACACTCACCTGATCTATCACTAAAATTCTGTGTCTTGGCAGCAGTACGGATGATAAAGTTTGTGAGGTGCTACATTTCAGTCGTATTCTGTACTTCCTATCAGCCACTTCAGTGAATGAGATCAGCAATTGCACGCACCAGCTAAATATACGTTGCAACGTTGAGCGACGTCGTTGAGGGCTTGCAGCCTAAAGAACTTGAATATAAGAGACAGAACTCATTCAATAAAGCATTAGAATACTACGATAATATTTTGTGATTGACTATCGTGTAATTGACGATGTTTGTTTACAAATTGTAAACAAGATTGACCCGCGGAACTCAATTGACCTCATAACGGGACTAGATTTCTTCCAGGCCAAAGAAGATTTTTTATCGAATGAATTTTATTCAGGTAGTCCACCAGTCCCAACCGGTACTGATCTTTACAAAAGATACAATGACGGATCGAGTATTTCACAAGAGAGGGGGGGGGGGGGGGGGCGTGCAAAATTTGAATTCTACACTTCTGGTACACCCCATTTTTTTACCCTGTCATATTTGCCCCCTTTTTTTCTTTCCATGTTTTTCTTTCTTTTTTTTTTTTTTTCTTTTTGGAGGGGGGGGGGGTAACGTTAGATGTTTATTTTTTTGCCCATATCATAAATAAAAAAATCGAGCTGGTCCGTTTTTGACTTTACTTTTTTTTTTCTCTATTTTTTTTGGGGGGGGGAGGCGGGGGTTTATGATGGGCAAAAAAAAAAAAAAAAAAAAAAAAAAAAAAAAAAAAAACGGCTTTTTGCCCATCATAAAGTCATCAATTTTTTTTTTTTTTTTTTTTTTTTGTAAGGGGGGGGGGGGGGGTAGTACCAGCTTGCCACCCTGGATACGTGCCTGAGATCCATCAACGTTCTGCAAAGTGTTTTTTTTTCCACCCAATCATGTAGGAAGGCCCATTGGTGGCGGGGGAAAAAATGTAACAGAAAGGGAAAGAGAGAGGGGGCGGAGAAGAAAGCAGAAGAAAGGATTAATGAGATTGAGAGGAGAAAAAGTTGAAACTGCCCGAGGGGGGGGGGGGGCAAATAATTTGCAGACCAATTTATCAAAACAATCTCGTTTTGAAACAATAAATTTCCCTGATCCAACGAGTAAAGATCAAGCTCATTGCTCGAGTGATAAAATTAAGACGCCTATATAGAGACTAACGCTCTCTATAGAAAAATTCTCTTTCCTGCAAGATCCCACACGGAGAACACGTCTACGCAAAGCGGTGAGCTTTTTCCCAGTTTTTTTTACATTTTTTTTAAACTAAAAAAGTAGTTACATATTATAGAGTTAGACTAGATCTAAACTTTTATATATAGGACACTTTTTGAATAGTACAAACGTCTGATGATTTTAAAAACAAGGCGAAAAA
>CALNVZ010000174.1:29313577-29326223 GCA_940671915.1 Paracentrotus lividus | reverse complement strand
AAAATCTGCCTCGATCGTGGACCCTCGGCCTCGTGGACCCTCCCCACCTAGGAGCGTCAAATTTATCTTAAACTTATAGGAAACAGAATTGACCTGAAACTAACGGGGCAACATAATTATTAGTCTTTAAATTATGGAGGCCAAATTGATATTTTGACGAACCATGACGAAGCTCCAAACTTTCTTCTTATTTTCATGATTTTCTTGTATCTTGTGCTCACTGAGGCGTGAAACATCGGGATTTTTATGAAAATAAAATCAAAAGTACTCCCCGAAAATAATTGTTATATTCAATCAAAGTAATGCTACAGTCACACAGACACTTACGTTTAGTTACGTATTTGTTGTTTTATCCTTATTTCATCTTCTATTCTATCATTTCTTATGTATTTCTTTGTTTTATTGGATGAACGAAATTATCACAAATTCCACTGCTGACGATGACGGGAAGACATCCGTGGGGATCCGCAGAAAAAAAAAAAAAATTTGGACGCAACCGGACGTAACTCAACGTAAGTGTCTGTGTGACTGCAGCATTAGAATTTGAATTTTAGTCCGTACGTGAGAAAAGGGCTTTCCAGTCTCACGTGCTCACTGAAGCATGAACTTGTAAATAAATGCCACAGGATCATTGACACGTGCCCAAAGAATATAGATAAAACCCTAAAAATGTTATTGAGATGCTTTCTAGTGCATAAAATTCAATTCAATTCAATTCAATTCAGTATTTATTAATTCCGTTCTTTCAGGAAAAAAAAACACCAACAAAATAACATAACAATCATATAAAGCATAATCTTAGGAAACAACGTATTACAAAGTTAATTGAAATTTAAAGCACAATCTAGGCATAAATATCTTGTTGCATTTGAAGAAAAAACAGAATAAGAGACATGTTAAAAAGCATGGCTTGGTAGATTACACGTGGCCCATGATAAAGTGAAGAAAATACAACGCATTAGCAATTCCATGTATTTTATGTTGTGGCTATTCAAATATGAAATTACGCATGATTATAATATTATGTTTACAAATATGATAATGATATGTTGAAAAAGATAAAAAAGATGGAGGAGAAGAAAGAGTGATTCATGAAGTAAAAAAAAGAGGGGGAAAGAACATAACAAGGGTATTTGAAATATGTAGAATAGAAAGTGAAGGAAAAAAAGAGGAAGTTGGCGGAGAGAGTGGAGGTACTGCTGTTCATCCTTGAGTTTGCTGGTGTACTGTGAGAAGAGATGTGTTTTTTTTAATTTGTTGTTTTGAAAACGTTTTAAGGCTCAGGGAAGTCTTTATATCTTCAGTTAATGGAGTTCCAGGTATTTCGGTCCGGTAGAGAAATCGATTAGTTTTGAGGCACAAAGATGCGAGTCGCGGGATTATGATAAGAATTAGCCTGTCCTTGAGGGTAATTGTGTATTTGGCTGTTTTTCGCAACATATTTGTAAGACGTGGGGAAGTCTTGTTTTTTTAGTTTTTATACATGGAATTGGCCCTGTTTGGAAATAAAATAGGTCTGAAAACTTGAGATTTTTGACTTAAGGAATAATTGGTCAGTGTGCGCTCGTATATGTGTTGTTATGCATAATTTTAAAGGACCTGCTGCGGCAAGTCCGGGAGATCGTGGGGCTGCGGCGTTTTTCTTGAGCTCCATTGACTCCATACACAATCTACAGTGAGGCTTACGCCAAGGGTCGGCCTACGTGCGGGGATAACATTTCGAGACAGCACGAGACATACGAGATTTTACCGAATTCAGTTCCAGTCAGATAGGGTCAGTTAGCTTTCGGATTAGTTTATAGACTCTCAACTCTTGGGTCTCTTCTGTATTATTCAAAGACGAGGACGAGATAAACTCTCCATTTTAAAAACAAAACGATAGTTAGATTTACTTCGGACGCTTCTGCGTTAGTTGAGTCTAGGCCATGAAGGATTAGGCGGATTAGCTCCAGACGGTGTTGGCGCTAGGATTACGGCAACACGGCTCAGCCCTGATTGGAATTGTTATCATTGTCAGCCCGAGGATAAGGTGAATTCCCGCATGTTTTAAGTCATTATAACGTCCCTTTAAGAGCCCTTTTTTGTAGCGTGGTTTTATTTTATCAATAATGAAATGACTTGAATTACCCCATGCCATAACTGCCAATAGGTTAAGATATAGGGTAAAAACTAGGGAGAAGTATAGAGGTACAAAGTGGTGGAACTGGGAAAAGTTATTTTAACTTGTTCATTATACCGATATTGCGGGAGAATGTTTTGCAAATGTTTTAAAAGTATGTTTGATTTCCAGATTTAATTTGTCATCGAGAAGTTAACCGAGAATGCGGCGAAGGCGAAGACTTTTTGGTGAGGTGGGTGTTCCATCATAAGAATATCGGCTTGGTAGTCTCGCAGGTATTGCTAAATAACATATAATTTGTTTTCAAGATATTGTAAAGAAAGTTTGTTTGCGTTAACCCATTCTAAGACATTTGCGAAGTTCTAATGTTTATTGTGATAGAGATGATTTGGGGAATGTGAGTAAAATAAATTTTGAATCATCTGCAATAAGATATTAAGACCAGTGTTTTTAGGAGGATTTTGTAAGTCCATTGATGTAGATGAATAAACAGCAGAGGTCCAAGGAGGACCTACCGCTGAGGTACGCCAAAATAACTGGTGGGACCGATGAAATTTGTTAATCTATTCAACAAATTGTTTTCTATTTTGATAAATACTCCTGAACCACTGGCCAAGGCGCTTCCCACGTAGCAGGCCATAGTGTCTCAAGTTTATGTAAAAGAATGGTCGTGGTTAATAGTGTCGTGAAGGCCTGGAGAAGTCAGGATATTCGCAGAACAGTGGTGTAGACGCTGATCTGATCTGCATGGGGCAGATATTGTTGAGATACATGTATAAGAATTGCGTGAGTAGGTTGGCTGTTGAGCGCGAGCGGAGATGCCAATGAGATTCAGCAAATAATGTCATTTGCACAGAAGAAAAGATGTCACCAGCTCTTAAGAATTATTTTTTTCTAGGACTTTCGAAAGGGGATGGTAATAAGGATATTGTCTGTAAGTGTCGTTTCTAGGTGAATCACCTTTTTTGAAAATTGGGATTACTTTTGCAATTTTAGTTATTGATTTGGTAGCAATACATTGGATAGCGTGATAAATTGAAGATATGGGCTAGGCGGATTTGCAATGGACAAATAATTGATTTAACGTCAAGCAATTGTCTATACCATCGTGAACCCGAACTTTCTTTGTATATTATTGTCAATATTTTTTAGCAAGTGTCGATGATTTCTTGTTCGAGTTGTGGGAAGGAAAAAAATTGAATATAGGATTCGGGTTAGGTAAGAAAGGTACGAAATTTGTGTTTGTGGGTGAATTTTGGCTTGCGATTTGTCTATTTTGGCAAAGTATGTGTTAAAAGGATTCGGGCCATCGGATACGCGGATCTTTTAGAGACTGTGTGTTATTGTTGAGTTTTTAATTGTTTCTATGCTTGCGTGATTGGTATTTTGTTGTTGATGGCGCGTATTTGATTATTTTCCAGGTGTTTTTAGAATAATTGTTTTGTTAATGTGAAATTGAGTTGAATAGTACTGGTTTTCTTTGCTGACGTAATACTTAGTAATGGATGTTTTTGTATCGGGTATATTTATTGCGGTTTGTTTGATTCGGTTTGATGTGCTTTGTAACGATAGGAATAAATTGATTTTTCGGTTAGATCGATCTTAGGATTGATTTATTTAGTCCATGGAGATCTTGGATGTCTTTTGTAATTAACTGCGCTTTTTCACTATTGGTAGTATGGGTATCGTATCGTATTCTACAATGACTCTTCGTAATTCTTAAAATAGTTTATTTTTTGGTTGATTGATGCGTGCATTCCAACCGTAAATGAATGGACATTGGTTACAGTACGACTTCCACAACAGAATTCCATCATATGTGACGAATATAGCCATGGCAAAGGAAGTAATAAATGGCAATTTAGGCTTCTTTTTTCTGCATGCTCACTCAATCGGTGAAATTTGATGGCAAATTCTTTTCAATAAATTGGGGAAGCACATTTTGCATACATCGTGACGTGTAAATGTTTAAAAAATGGGGTCCGTTATCATTGTAATCGTAGTTTGCCATTTTAAGCTTGCGAACTTTTCAAAAATGACATTTTGGGCATTCAACCAGTTGCTCACTGAAGCATTGAACTTGATGATGTTTTGCCCCTAAAATTGTCGTCCCTACATGGCATATAAATTAATTTTTAATTCCCTCCTGCGTTAAAAATTATTTGATATCAAGAAATGTAGGGGGAACTTGTGATTTAGATTGGTTTGTTGGTTTTTGAGTTCACTTACTGGCTGGACAAATTCAACATGATTTTATATGCATGAGGGAGAATAATATTAAAACACGCAAAAGTATTGCGTGCTCGCAACACTTCTAGAGGTTATATAGAAGGCCTTACTCCTGTATGGAACATTATCATTTCTAAAAAATGCTGAAGAAGGTCCTTTTTTTTTATTTAGTTCATTAAGGGAATTTTCCCGCTCGTCTATTCATTTAAAGCTTAGGATTATTACAATAATAATAATAATAAAAACCAAAACAGTTTACAAAATTGAAACCCCTTGGTCATGTGAGTGCTTAGAATTCTATGCTTTCTGGTCGTAAAGTAAAGAAAAAATTCGCTTTGCGCTTGCGCTCGCATTTAAAATTATTTGTATTTTCATTTATAGCAATACCGTCATATTTCTAGAAATTTTTTCTATGACCTCATCATTAAAAAAGAAAAAAAAAGAAGAAAAGGGCTTAAAATGAACTATTTTCTTAAAACCCTTCAACATGCATTTAAGCCGTGACCTATGTTTGCCTGGTAAAAGTACACAGGGGCGCCGGATTGTGTTTTGGCGATTGGGGGGGGGGGATGATCGACGATATTCCTATTTTCCTCAATGTGAGCACATTCGATGGTATATGATCGCAGTGTTGGTGGTAATGCTTGTATACACACAGTGCGATATAAATATGGGGAAAATGTTTGTTAATGCGAGCTCGAAGCGCGAGCTGAAAATTTTCTCAATAATAGTGGCATGAAATGGGGCATTGTAGCATAATGCGAGCGCGAAACGAGGAAGGTGTTTTAACTGGTTTGTTGGAGGGGGACAATGATAATGTAATGGCTACAGATAATACACACATGCATGCATGTGAGTATCTACTAGTACATATTTTAACATTCATTATGCGAGCGCGAAGCGCGAGCTGAAAATTTTCTCAATAATAGTGACATGAAATGGGACATAATGCGAACGCGAAACGGGGAAGGAGCTTTATCTGGTTTATTAAAGGGGACCATCATGATGTAATGTCTATAGATATACACATATGTACATTATGATGCACATGAGTACTAGTATATCGTCGGATTCATAAAGCTGTAATGCGAGCGCGAAGCGCGAGCTTAAAATTTTCTCAATATTATTGAACTGATACATGGTAAAGTGTAGCGTTACATGACTACAGTGCGTATCAATAAAAACGGGACAGTTTTGAAAAGTCTGTCAAAAATTTTTTTTAAAATCATGATGTCTATATTTTTATGTTAATAGATGCTCTGAAGTCTTATCTTTCAAATGCAATTAAAACAAATGAGTTTCGTTCATGCTTGAGTACAGACAGAACATTTTTGTCGGGGGATCAAAAAACTGCTTGCGCACAAATGGAAAAATTGAGAATTACGATCATCAGACTTCTTGCTAATCAGCAGTCTTCCTCTAATTTGTTCTTTTTCTTTGCCATTTTTCTTTCGAATTATGATTTGAAATTCACTTACAAAGCTATTTATTTTTTGTTTTTGTTTTCATTTCAATATGTTATCTTTTTACAATAAATATTCCTTTAAACTTTTGTTTTGTCGACCCATCAGAAAGGGGATTTGGTTCGTTGTTTAATTGATTGTTTATTTGATTGATTGATTGATTGATTTGATTGCTTTGTTTATTTGTTTCGTTCATGCTTGAGCGAACACGGAAAGTTCTTGTCGGAGGTTTAAAAAAAAACCAAAAAAAAACTGTGGTTAATTCAAAGGGTATTATTTATTCTGAAACATTATTCTGAATCAGGTACTCCCATTCGGATTGATTGTTACTTTTCACTGGTCAATAATAAATTATGTTAGTCTTTTGAGTCGATTTCCTATGATTCTTCCAACGATTTAATCAATCATTTGAACAATCAATCAAAAAGTAATCGGTCAATCATTCAAAGAAACAAATGAATTAATCAAACGATCAATCATTCAAAATGGTCAATCTATCAATCCTTCATTCAATCAATCGATCAAATAATAAATCAATCCATCAATCAAACAATCAATCAAACAAACAACTAAACAAAGCAATCATTCACTCAAATAATCAACCCACCAACCAAATCCCCTTGTCTTGGGTTGACAATTATTATTATTATTATTATTATTTTTTTTTTTAAAGGAATATCCAAAAGATAACATGTTAACATGTGGAAAAAAGAAAGAAAAACATTTCTATTAAATAAATAGCTTTGTAAATGAATTTTGATGGCATAATTCGAAAATAATGGCAAAGATAATGAAAGGATTAAGAGTAAGTCTGCTGATTAGCAAAAAGTCTGATGATCGTATTTCTCATTTTCTTCCATTTTGTGCGCAAGCCTTTTTTTGAGCCCCCGACAAAAACGTTCTTTGTGCGCTCAAGCATGAACGAAACTGAATATTTTAAATGGCATTTAAAAGATAAGACTTCAGAGCATCTATTAACATCAAAATATAGACATAATAATTTGAAAGGAAATTTTGACATCTTCAATAAACCAGGGGGATGGCTGAAACTCTTGTCTGATATTAGTTTCGTCTACTGGTTGTGAATCTTACTTATTTCGCGATCATTTTGTATTATAACTTCCGACTTCGCCTTACCGCTTGCTACTTCATTAATTAAGCAGCAATCTGGGGGGGGGGGGGGTGGGGGGAGCTACTGTAGGAACTCCACATCATCTAGACGCCAGTTTGTAAATAATTCATCGTACTTTTAGCCACAATTGACACTTTGCACTGGAGTTCTTTGTGTATTTTTAGATAAATTAGAAACTTGTCTCGAAACTGTATCTCGTGAAACAAGGATATTTACATCATGGGCGATTTTAATATAGATCTCTCCATGCCTCACACAGCTCTTAGTCAACACTTTAGTAACTTGATGTCATCATTTTATTTTAAACCTCTCATTGATAAACCCTACGAGAATAACAAATGCAACACACACAATTATTGACAATATTTTCACAAATGAAGCAAATACAAACAAAAATGGAGTAATTATATTACGATATCTCCGATTGTTTACCCATTTTCACGATATATTCAAGCACCAATCGATTACAAAACAATCAAACAAAGAACACAACACTCGACGAAAAGAAACTAAGCGCAACATAGATTCACTTAAAATAGATCTGAATGCAGAAAGATGGCAAGATGTCTAAATGAGCAAGATGTTAATAATTCATATGGAATATTCATAAACAAACTGCTTTATTACTACAATAAAATGTGCCTTTGACAAAAATCACTTCGAACAAAAAGAAGAATAAACAACCATGGATCACTCAAGGAATAATCAAGTCTATATTTACTCGTAATCGATTATATAAAATATCACTTAAATCACCTACATTGGTACATCAAAACAAATACAAAACATATCGTAATAAATTAACTTCTGTTATCCGTCTTGCACAAAAATCGTATTTTTCAGAGAAAATTGAAAACAATAAAGACAATAATAAAACATTATGGAATACGATAAATGACATCCTAGGTAAGAAAAAGATCGAGACCATGAATTTTTAGAAAACGGTGATTATATAAAAAGATCCTAATATTATCGCTGATGCATTCAACTCATTTTTTTACTAACATTGGCCCTAATCTAGCCTAAAAATGTTACCAATGATCATGATTTTTTACAATATTTAGATAATCATAACGAACAGTCACTATTCTTTAATCCTACAAATGTTAAAGAAATACTTGAAATTGTTCGATCCTTAAAAACCAGTAAATCTAGTGGCCAAGCTGACGGGATAAGTGTTTATTTACTAAAACAAATAATTTATTTCATGCTGCTCCACTTGTGCATATTTTCAATCTGTCTCTCTCCCGAGGCATTTTTCCCGAATCGCTAAAGCTTGCCAAAATAATTCCAATATATAAAAAAGATGACCCATGTCGAATAGTAAACTACCGCCCGATTTCTCTGTTACCAAGCATTTCCAAAATACTTGAAAAAATTGTTTACAATCGTTTATATACCTTTTTGGACACAAAAAAATTATTAATCCCCAATCAGTACGGCTTCAGGAAAAAATATCGACTGATTATGCCATTGTTCAACTTCATGACAAAATAAAATTATTCACTCTCAAAAAAAGAACACACTATTGGAGTTTTTATGGATTTATCGAAGGCGTTCGATACAATGGACCATAACATATTACTAAGTAAATTAAAGACATATGGAATCAGAGGAATCGTACTTTCTTGGTTCAAAGACTATTGAATAATAGACGTCAATTTGTTAATTTCAAATCCAAATCATCTAATATATGTCATGTGAAATGTGGAGTACCACAGGGTTCAATCCTAGCCCCTTATTATTTGTATATTATGAATGACATTGTAAACGCATCACCTATACTTACATATATCTTATTCGCAGATGACACTAACATATTCTATTCACATCCGAACTTAATATACTTGTCGCAACTCTCAATCAAGAATTAAAGAAATTATCATTATGGTTAAAGTCAAATAAACTCTCCCTTAACATTAATAAAACAAACTTTATGTACTTTAAGCATATTAATTCTAAATACGTATTTCGCGATAATATTTATATCAATGATATGCCCATAGATGAAAAACAGGAAACTAAATTTTTAGGTGTCTTGATCGATTCTAACGTAACATGGAGTAGTCACATTCGTTATATTAACATGATAGTAGCAAGAGGCACAGGCATTTGTATAAATTAAAATATTATATCTCTCAAAGATCATTACTTATGCTTATAAACTCATTTATTTTGTCACATATATCTTATTGTAACATAGTATGGGGAAACAGTAACAAAAAAAATAGATTCATTATTGCGCCTTCAAAAGAAAGCACTTCGCATTTGTTCTCATTCCCAATATCTCGCCCATACCGATCCTTTATTTCATAATTTCAAAACATTGAAAATTTACGATATTCACACTTATCAAACTGCTATTTTATGTACAAAACTTCTAACAATACTATACCAACACCTTTCCAAAATATCTTTATTTACAACAGAGACATTCATTCATACCCCACACGACATTCATCTGACTTTCATTTAACAAATCCAAGACTAATTATTGCTCACAAAACAATACGTCATCATGGTCCTGATGTTTGGAACACATTACCTATTAATATTAAACATGCTGCATCTCTTTTATCCTTTAAAGTTTTGTTAAAGAGGTACCTTTTACTAAGTATCTGTAAAACTCGCACTTGCACTCGCACTCACTCTCACTCACATCACTTTGCCTGTTTCCCTATATTTCTTAGAAATATAAGTGACATCCCTGTTATAATATAGACTCGTTGATTTTAAATGGTTTTCATGTAGCCCCTCCCCCCTGCATGGCTGCTATTCGGTCAAGCATTTTTGCTTATGATAGCTGGCCCCTGCATTTGAAGTATTAGTATTTGTTTTAAATCTATATGAATTATGTCTAGTATTGTTATTATGTTAATGTCACCATTTGTAATCTTATCAATTATTTTATATATTTTATGTATATGTATATCATGAATTAATGTGATATTATGTTTTCGAATCAATAAATGCAGAAAACCTGCCTAAAAAAAAAAAAAAAACATTTTCCGGTCGCGTTTGTTCTTTGTTTTAACTTCTGTGAATAATATCGCATTATTATGAAAATATTGAATATCAACATTTGAAAGTCATTGACACGATCGCCACTTCCTCCGTTCGCATGGAAACAAGTTATTGACATGGAAATTCACCAATGACAATAAATTATTCCACGTGCTCCGAAAAGAGACTTTCTCACTCAATGTCATCTTTTTCTCGCCTCCAACACTTCTTGTTTCGATTCCAACGTGGAAACTTCTACAAGTTGTCGCGACTCCGAATAACTTTATCATTTCTTTGGAATACCAATAACTGGAATAAATCGTTGTGTTTATAGTTCTCGCGAACTTGATTTATCTCCGTTACTTTCGTGAACATATTCCAACTTTACACCAATCGCATTTATTATCGCTTTTCACCAGCGGAACTCTTATATCGTCATCTTCCGTTCTTCATCATCAATTTAATATATTCCATCTGCTATAAGTATTCCATTCTCGATATATTCACTGACATTATATTACCGCTCGCTTCGCATCTATACTTGTGTATATATTTTCATGTCATCTTCGTTCATTTATTTATACCATCGGGACTTGTGCAATACCATGAACTAAATACTAATACTTCGAGGATTATATAACATCCCTCTCGATCGCCGCACCTCGGATCGGATGAAAAGGACATTGAATCAACTAACGCAGCCTGGTGAGTGAAAATACAATCATAACCATTTTTCCCACACATTATCTTTAAAACTAATTTAAAGATGGTATCTCATTTTGGGGGGATATCTCTGCGACTCGGACACTCGTACTCACTTGCCCACAGGCGGATTCAGTATTCATTAGAGGGGGGGGGAGGGGGGGGCAAAATTGGAATTTCAGATTTTGGTAAACCCCATTTTTTTCCCATCCCACCAGGAGAGCAAAAAGGTACATCAAGAGAATTTTCACGTCACCCTAGCGGCTTGCGATAAGCGCGGGTGGGGGGGGGGGGTGTTAATTTTTTTTGGGGCCTTCCGACATCAAAGAGAGGCATCATGTATCGGTCATAGGGGCAAGGTTCAGTGGGTCAATCGGCCCGCCCGTTCCTTTTTCTTCTTTCCCCCCTTTTTTATTTTTTGCGAAGGGGAGAGGGGGGGGGGGCGGGCCTCCTGGGTCCACCATCTGGATCCGCGCCTGCTTGCAATGAGACGGATTTGAGACAAGTTTGGAACTACTTTGGCATGTTTGGGACGGGTTCAGTTGAGGCGGTTTTTAAAGTATCGAGACGTCTTCTGCGTAAAAAAAAAAAAAAAAAAAAAAAAAAAAAAGTATCGAAGACGTCTCTGCAGTGTCCGAGTCGTAGGGAAGAAAATCATAAATTCACACATATTATACTTGATTTTCTCCGCGACTCATGAGATGTCGCGGAGACTCATGTAACGGAGACTCATGTCCCCGCAATTGTTTCAAAACTGTCTGAAAACCCTCTAATTTCCGTCCCAATCTAGTCTCAAATCCGTTTCATGGCAGGAGTGTAATACCACCAAAAGCAGTCAGAAAAATCGACGAGCGGGCCGATTGACCCCAAACAGGCGCGGATCCAGGGGGCCCCCCTAGCAACAACAAAAAAAAAAAAAAAGGGGGCAAAAAAAAAAAAGCGACTGAAGTAAAAATAGACGAGCGGGCTGACTGACCCCCAACCTTACCCCTATAGCTGATACATGATGACCTCTTTGATGGCCGCAGACCAAAAAAAAATTAACACCAAATTTTGGGCTTATCAGTCGGCTAGTCTTTATGCATAAATCATGATACTCAGTTGTAACCAATATAAACCATAATAAGCCTAAGCCTGAAACTGAACCGATAATATATAAATGCATATAAATGATTTTTTTTTAAATAATAAAAAACAATATGTTTAGCCTTAGCCTATCATAAATTAAAAATTCCGTAAAAATACAATTGAGGCTCTTGATTTTGCATTATACGACTGAAAAAGAATTTGGGCCTGCAGACTAAAGTAAGCCAGGCGGAAGTGGGGAATCCCCATCAAGACGCGCGTCTATGACGTGATGGGGAATCCCGAATAGCGAAGCGAAGGTGAGCCATCTTGCAAGCTTGCTCAGCTCAGTTGAAGGTCCTCCGATATGTTAATAGATCTTGGGATAAAGTTTACTCTCATTGAAAACCAAGTTCACGTAAGGGTAAGGTCAAGGAGAGCCAACACGGCATTATCCTGGAATAGGTCATCAGTTCATTCACTACCGTTCATTTCTTCATAAACCGACCAGTTCCTGAAGCTTTGGCGGCGTCAGCGTGCTGCCTGCATGCTGGTGATTACACTAACAAGTTACAGTTCACTGTAAATATCTCCTTGGTGTCTGGTGATACTGATAACCTTCCACTCCCGCGCACACAGTAGAACAGAGGTGAATATTGGAAGATATAGCCAAACACTGTGAGTATTAGAATCATACTAGACCTTAGAAAAAAACAAAATTTTTTTTAGAATCTTGAATTTGTGCTATTCATTATTAGCTTAACTATACACAGCCCCGTTGCCGAAGGCGACGGGGCTGTACTTCCACCACCTCCATTTACAGCGAAATAACCAGCGATGACAAGCGATCAGAGGATTATACTGGTCAATTTAATCAATCTAATGTTAAAATGTTGTTGTAAGGTTTCTATGATGTTTCACGCGTAACAACGA
>CALNVZ010000174.1:29300558-29312095 GCA_940671915.1 Paracentrotus lividus | reverse complement strand
CTAAAATGAAAGTATATAAGAGCTTTTTGACTTACCAAATTGAATTTTCCGTTGGCCTTGTCTCTTCTCATAGTGTTGGTGCCATCGCTGCCATTTTCTTATGACGTCATTTTACAGTGCGAAGACGTATGGCGAAGACAACGCACGCACGGAGAGATATACGTTGATGGACTCAATTTTTCCTGTATTTTTCTACATTATTAGTTGATTACTTCATGTGAAACATTCGCAGATGTCACCAATTCGAGGAAAAACTTCAAAAATTTGATTAATGTGAGTATGAATTCAAATAAGGTATTTTTGACCACGAAATTTTGTGTCATGTATAGATATTTTCAAAACTTCGCCAAATATGTCTACTGGTTCGTCAGTTCCCGTCGCTTTGCGACGGGGGCTGGTCGGTTTATTATTAGCTATGCTTTGTTGTATGATGGGGAGACCATAGTTTGCGCAAATTTCAAAAATTATACAAAATGTGACATTCAATCAACAATATTTCAGGTTTTACACAAAATCAAAGAAAACTATAAATACCAAATAAACGGCAAAATTCTAAACTCCGAATCGCCGAACGAAGAAGTGAACTAGGTCAAAGGTTTCGACGATATCGCGATTTCAAAATTCTATGTTGATCGAACGATCGTGCATTCTGCTGAAAAAAGTCAACAAAACAGTGTGACCTTAAATTAATTCCCGCACAGGCGTTAATTTTCTCAAATTTTCATTGATCAGCTTCTTTGATTTTCCTGTTTTTGTACAATTTAATGAATTCCTAGGGTTTCCTTCCCCTTTAATGATCAAATATTTTACATTGATGTAGGCCTACAAATTGACATGTGAATATATTATATGCAAAATAAACCCCTGAGTTTTAAAAGTATGTAATCTCAAGGCAGTATTACCACCCAGTCAATCATCGAATGAAGTTGATACTTTCTAGTCTCTCTGTAAGGTTAGAACCACGCCCTGTTGGTTCTACCTACCTGCTCAGGCCACCCTACAATAATGATGTCATGATAATAATAATAATAATTACATTTATATAGCATGCTTCATACTGGTGTTTTATAAGGCTCTGGTGGTTAGGTTAACTTGAATAATAACTCAAAGAAATTTAAAGATATGTCTAAAAGCATTATAGATAATTCAAATGAAATATATCGTATGCGCACTAGTATCCGACCTACCCTTTTGATGGGGTCATCCCACAAGACCGACGGCCCATTAGTCCGACACGAGACAAAAAAGGCCTATTAGACCGACGCTAGCAAATAAAGACCCATAAGACCGACACTAGAACAAACAGGCCCACGAGACCGACACCACAATAATATGACCCACGAGACAGAAAATTCGCAAATAAGGCCCACACCAACGGTAGAGCAAAACAGCCTACGAGACCGACGTTACATGAAGTATACCCACGAGTCAGACGTTTCTTCAATTAGGCCCATGAAAACGAAACAAGCGAATATCCAGGGGTATCATCGGGGCACGAGGCCATGCCCATGACATCTAAAGGGCAAACAAAAAGGGGGAGAAAAGAGGGAGGGAGAGAAATTACGAGGGGAAGTAAACAAAAAAGGGTGGGGAAGGGCAACAGAGGCTAGAAGCAAAGAACCATAAGGAGGCAGGTACGTAACAGGAGGTTGTAATAACCCCCCCCCCACCCCGCCGTATCAGGTAGCCGCACGGCACTGGACTTCAGGCCTTCTGTTGCCCTCTCCCACCCTTTTTTGTTTACTTCCTCTTGTACACTTTCGCGCTCGCATGATCAACATACATAAAGAATGATAATAGCACCAACAACACACAGCACACAAGCACGAACACACAAATAAGTAATAAACTACAAGGTCGTTTCATAGATTTTATTAATACATCGTAATACATCTTAGCTGATTAGGCTACAATTATTTCCTCTTCTTCTTTTTCACAAACCTCTGTCAACGTGGGGGGGGGAGGTAGTGGGGGGGGTAAAAAAAAACTCCGAGAATAGTTGGTAAAAAAAATTGAAGCCCCCCCCCCTCCTGTAAAACTTCCAGCCATGGATTGTTCCTGCCTCCTAGTTCTTTGGATTCATATCTCTCTGTGCCCTTCACCATTTTTTTTTTTTTTTTTTTTTTGTCTCGACTTCTCGCCCTGCCATGTCTCTCTCTCCATCTTCCACCCTTCTTCGCTTTTTCGACGTCCTTTCTGACTCGTAGGTATACTTCATGTAATGTCGGTCTTTGTGGGCTTTTGCTCTACCATCGGTGTCGTGGGCTTCTTGCGAATTCTTGTCTCGTGGGTCATATCGTTGTAGTGTCGGTCTCGTGGGCCTGTTTGATCTAGTGTCGGTCTAGTGGCTGTCGGTCTCGTGGCCTAATTGTTTATAGTTCATCTCGTATGGCCATTAATTTACTGTCGGACTCGTGGGTCGTCGGTCTCGTAGGCCGTCGATCTCGTAGGTGTCGGTCTTGTGGGCTGTACCCCTTTTGATTGGGGTGCAATAGGTATACATACAAATCATTAGAAATCTGCGGTTTTGACAGAAACAAAATGCTTCCTGTATGTAGTCAGCTCTACTGTCCCAAACTGGATACATCCTTGAGATCTTTGATATGGAATAAGTATTTATGGTATTTGATTGTAATATTACTTCAGTTTGAAAGTATTCATGTATAATGGAGTCTTGTACACACATTACCAACACAAATATCAGTATGTGGGTATTACAGTAAATTTGTAAATTACGTTTAAAAGAGTTTTTAAAGGTGAAGAAATAAAATGTCATCCTAGATATTTACATGTTATGTTAATATTATACTGACAATTAACATACATAAAAATCAAGTAAAAATATTATTCATCTGGGGGTCAAAATCAAGGTTAAAGGAAAGGTCAAAGGTCATAGTACTTTAAATTGCTCCAATAATATTTTTGATACCATTTTTGAATTCCTCTTTGAATTTCCTTTTGAATGGTACCAGTTTCACAAAAATTGGTCAACCAGTTCAGGCGCATTGTGCCGTTGAAATGGAAGGTCACACCCATTTTTGTCAAAACAAATTAAAATGTGCGGGCCATAGTTCGGAATCCGACGGACCGTTTACTCTAATTTTTTTTGTTTCATGGGAAGGTAATGTAGGGTAGCCAGAGCAGCTAGGTAGACACAACGGGCGTGGTTCTAAACTTACAGAGAGACTAGAGAGTATCAACTTGACACGATGATTGCCTGGGAGGTACTGCCTTGAGATTGCATTCTTTCAATCTCATTGGTTTATTTTACATATAATATATTCACATGTCCATTTGTATATCAATATAAAATATTTGATCTTGAACCCAGATAGGTTACAAATAAAGGAGATAAATGAATATGCATAGATTTCTATGAATATAAATGAGCTTCTACTGAATATACATAATCTCATCATCAGGATTGAACCAGTAAAGTACAAGAGCATAGCTACTGATTGAGCATGAGTAGGAACAAAAGAGACATGGATGGGAGAGTGAACAGAGGAATGTCAATGGAGGTGAAGAAAGAAAAGGATGGAATCTGTTGACAATGAGAGGAATGTAAATAAAGACATGATCAGGATGAGAGGATGATCACAAGATGATCATCATAAGTTTACAAATATACCTGTTTATATTACAGCTCTACAGTAATGTTAAATTTTCTGTGTACCTAATTTTAGCAAATTTTGAGACTGAGACAATCTAATATCAAGACAGTGTTTGGCTTTTATCATTTATTTTGCGAGAACAGGTATACTCTAGCAGGATTTTTTTTTTTTTGCAGGCACATACATGTACGTGTGTTGACATATGTGATGCGTCACGTCGAAATGAGAGACTATTCGCGATTTTTGAAATCCATTTTATTTGATATTATTGATCCCTGATTCATTGCCTTGAATTTGATATATAACCCCACTGTAAAGAATATAAAATAGAAGTGGAGATATTAGCCTCTGAACGCGAGGAGAATTGTGCTCTTGGAAATCAAAATCAAGAGAAAAACGTCTGCGAAGTTTGACTTCCGTTTGACTCCGCGCCAGAAAAATAAGAACATTTTGTCACCGTTGTACTCACCGAAATGCCCTAGCAACCACTTGTTACAAAGGTGAAACGATTGACCAATGAGGAGGCTGCATTCAGGTATACAGAGAACAATACTCGTCCGTCACGCATGATCGAGGCAAGCGCAGCAAGCGGAAACAACGGCAATAACATTCAATCTTCTCAAAAAAAAAGAAGCTGAATTTGGTTAGTCTTTTTATATCTTCGTCAAATAAATAAAAACGTCATGCTCTTTCTAATTGTTTAAGAAAAAGTCCGCTCTTTTAAGAAAAGTGTTTACCAATCCTGCGCTAAATTAGTTAGAAACAAAACTATTTTAAAACTTTTTATTGGTGGGTTTTTATTCCGATGTTTGCGTGCATTCTTTGAATGTCAATCGCGTATACTCTTACTCATAATAAAGCGAATCCTTTTTGATCTGAACTCTGTTGGAAATTTTGACATAATAATGTTATAGACAAAGATTTCTTGTACAGGGGTTTATGCATTTGTTTATATTCTTTGATAAGTATATGATTAGAGATATTAAGCCTCCAAAAATGTTTTTAATAAATATTTGCGCCTCACGAATGTATTTAGAATTTCTCTGATCACTTTATGAAGTGGCTAGGTAGCTTAAGACAATGAAAATAAAAAACGTAAATGATTTGCTCGATTCGTCTCTTTATTGATCAAACTTGTTACCAGTAATAAGAAGATATTAATAATTTTAGAAATGAATTATTTAGAGTAAATCGTATTTTTGTTTTC
Source organism: Paracentrotus lividus (assembly GCA_940671915.1). Lineage (NCBI taxonomy): Eukaryota > Metazoa > Echinodermata > Echinoidea > Camarodonta > Echinidae > Paracentrotus > Paracentrotus lividus. The sequence continues at coordinate 29,307,274 of CALNVZ010000174.1, read as the reverse complement.
GTTCGTGTTTTAGTAAAACGCTACTTTCTAAACACGTTACTTTGTTAAATAAAACTGCAGAAGACTTAACCTAAATATTGTATCAGAAAGTATTATCACGTCACCTCTTTTGTATGCTCTATGTTCCCTGATGGAACCAAATTGTTTATAGGGAGGTTTAATTTCCCATCAGGACAACAGATATCGGGCCCTAAAATAAAATGCTGAAATTAACATTCATTTGGATCCAGATAGCTAAGTCAAGCAATAAGTAGCTTTTCCCCACATAACCCCCCCCCTCTCCCCCACCCGATTGTTAGATTTGACATTCGTTTGCGTGCTCCGCTATCCCGGAATAAACAGCTTATATCACAGCAGTTGTGGCATCGCACGCAAATTTTCTGAGTGCAGCTAAAGAGAGTTTAGTTCGCTATTCGCTCACAAAACGAAACAAAAAAGCCAGTTGAAATCACACATCACAGACCGTGAACGTCCAATAAACAAAGCCATGCATTGCTAAGGCGGAGCTAAACGGAGAGGGGAAATAGCGTGACGTTCGCTTGTATGTCCGGGAAAAAAAATTATGACCGAAAAAAACACTCGCCGAAAAACTGCTTTTTACCATTTCCCGTTATCATTTTCACTCATTTTTTTAACAGAGCAAGATTGAAGCATGTAGAACCAGAAAAAAAAAAAAAAATTTCCTCAAAAATTTTGAGTTTTTTATTAGTTTGTCGATTTACTCGGATCTTTGATCTGCGACTTCTCTCTCATTTCGACAAGACATATCACATATTCACAAGTTTATGGCAACTTCTTGAATTGATGAGTGATCAGTGATAATATATGAACAAGATACAGGAAAGCATAAATAGTTTATAAATAGTTTATTTTAAAAACACTTGTCACTGAAATATATAGGCTCAAATTATTATTGCCGACTTACTCAATGAAACACCATTAATCAATCACACATAAAAAAAAAAAAAAAAAAAAAAAATTATCTAAGGAATAACTCCGGGGTGAAATGGAATCAGAGAAAGAGGAGTTACAAATAAAATAGGGATTAGAATAAAAGAAGGATGGCCATTAAAAAAAAAAATTAAAAAAAATTAAGGCTAAAACTAAAAAGGCTGAAACAGAATGGCCCGAATTCACAAATGTGGTTTAGTTAGTCCATGGTCTAAATCAATTGTTTAAACCACGGATTTAGACCATAGTCTAAATTTTGGTATTCACAAACCACCTGATTTAGACCATGGACTAACTAAACCACGTTTGTGAATTCGGGCCAATAAAATCAAGAACATCAGATCAGAAACAAAAATATGAAAGGCTGGATATTAAAAAAAAAAAAAAATAAACAAACATTAGTCTAAAAAAGGTTTGGTTTGCGATTGTATTAAGCCATCAATAACTATTTTGTTAATTGATAAATTATTCTTTTTATCTTGAGAACGAGTTGAATAAAAAAAATAGTTTTTGATCAATAACATTTAACAACAAAAAGTCTAGGGCCTACCCATTATAGCTATAAAGGAAAATCACTTATAAATCTCCTTTGAGTTTGAGACTAATCCAATAGCGTGCGCGCAGTCTGTGCAAGTGCACTGTGTATTATGGGTAGGTTGGTTACTAGTGCAGGTAAGTTGGATATTAGTGCACAAATTGATCGCCGTAAAATTTGATAGCTAACGTTTATTGTTGAGCAACTTTTTAAACCATTTCTGATATAACATACCCAGAATATCTGCTTCAAAGTATTGATAGAAAGTAAGGTAAATTTCAAATTTCAAAATATTCTAGGAAATTTTCAAACCGGTTGGTTACTAGTGCTCATACGGTATGTACTACAGGCATGATTTTTCTCCGCGGATTTCCGCGGATTTTAAAATTCTAAAAAAAAGCACGTACATAGCGGAGGTGTTTTCGGCGGTGTTTTCATTGTGTATTCTGGAATTATTTTCCACTCTCACTGTGTGTAGACTTGGAACACGAGATTGATTTGACGAAGTTGCAGTCAAAGAAATCGTGAATTTTCTATACCTAAAATTGCAAAATATTCTGAGGGAGGGGGAACCCCCCTCCCGAACCCACCCCCAGGAAGTTCGGTCACTACGCTCCCTCACTCAGCAATTTTCCTCTTTTTAAAAAATTTCTCTGTCTCATGCCTGGTACTACTGAGTAAGAATTTATAAAAAAAATAGACACCTAGAAAAATGTCAAAAAAGAGAACCAATTTATAAACCTCAAATCATTATTCCTAAAGAGTAACTCTTCCGGCATCCTTTGGTACTAATTTTGTGTGTTATATCTTTACGCTTGAATGAACGCGACACATTGTTTGCGAACATGTAAATTTTGAATTGTGCAAGAATGGGAGTAAAATCAAAACAACAAAAAAGCTAGAAAAAGCAACTTCATCCTGATTAAAATAGCATAACTTTAAAAAAAAAATGTCTTGGGCTTAATAACTTGGAAGGGGTGTTGTTACACATATTGAATAAATTTTGTATGAAAATGAGATAGATCTATAAAGTCAGGCATGAGTGAGCACATGTCAAAGACAAAATAATCATTTTTCAAAAGTATTCAAGGGGAAATTCACCCAGGAATTTTATTGGTCTTTAAAAATGAAGAAAAATAATAGAAAAATATTAGTGAAAGTTTGACGAAAATCGACAAAACAATAGAAAAGTTATGATTATTTAAAGTTTTGATTTTGTGACGTCACACCTCTCCCATTGGTTGTGTATGTAAATTCCAAAACTTTGTATTTTTGTCATGGTTCTTGATATAGGAATGGGTCAATTTGATATAGTCATGTATATGAACATATTTTTGATGGTATATCGACCGCACAGGTGACATAATTAATTTCTTCTGAAAAAAAAAAGACATTTTATGGAATTTACACTACATAACACATAGCAGATCTGCTCGCATGTGGCGTCACATAATCAACACTTTGAGTATTCATAACTACATCATTTTATGGTCGATTTTCTCCAAACCTTCACTCATATTTTTCTTTTATTTTTCTGCATTTTTTAAAGCCAATGTAAACCCAGGGTGATCTTCCCCTTTAAGAGGCCTTTTTAGGTCTGTCAGTGGCAAATTACTTTTTGATGTGTACTCATTCGTGGATTACTTGTAGTCAATGGCCCGAATTCACAAAGAAAGTTTAGTTAGCCCAGGCTAAATTTTAGTCCATGGTTTAAGTAGCCCGGGCTAAATTTTAGACCACGGTTCAAACCTTGGCTTATTCACCAACAGTGGACTAACTAGTCAATGGTTTAAACCATGGATTGGATTTCCGGGGGTGCGCTCTCATACAAAACCTGGGTCATAGGTGCAAATTTAATGAACTAACGCAACTGCGCATGCTCCTCGTGCTTATACATGCCACAGGCGTATTACGTCATAATGCTAACTTCAGAAGCATTATGACGTAACAATGCAACGTTATAAATCAATTATCTTTTGTAAATCTTGTCGATTATTTCTCCTTTTAATAGTGAATTTCTAGGCCTACCCCTTTTATATCTAATTATCTTTGAAATGAGGAGTCTTTTGAATGCCATAACTAAATCAAATTAATTTACTGCTTTAAAAATCTCGGCTTGTAATTTTTTTTTTTTTTTTTTTTTTTTTACATTGACGAAGGATTCAGAAACAGGCCAAAATTGCGTGATAATAAATTATTTAAATTTGGCATATAAATTAAAGACCCATCATTTCTATGTTTATTTTTATCTAACACATGGAACATTTTTTCTTCTTTTCTTTCTTTCTCTCCTTCCATCTACTTTTCATCCATAAACTTACATCTCCGTTTCAACATGAACACGCACTAAACAATAACTTTCCAACTTCTTCTCTCGAGGGTTCTCCCATTTCCAATCATATATGTATCTTTTTTTACAGCTAAACTGAAAAATTTTCCAGCAAAGTGGCGTTAGCAGAGCAAATGTCATGTGACTGTTGTTGTTTTTTTTAATGATGTTGTTAATTTTTTCCATGAATTTATGGGATAGAACGAAACAAGAAATCAATTAGTCCTGATGTATATATATTTTTTTTTACAATTTATCTCTCACGTAAATAATGTGCAGAAGTAAAATTAAAAGAATTTTTGAAATTTTAAAAATAGAATACGGCAACTTCTGGTGACAGCATTTTGCTGTAAAGAAACGAATATGTTTACAATGTAGGTTCTTGTTCAGAATCTTGAATAGTTCATTTATCAGAATATTTGCTTTTCATATCTATTCCACTTTTATACTTTGTTGATAAGTTGATATTTTTCTTTTGACTTAGAAAATAGGAAAATAAAAGCCTACACTCTAAAAAAACAAAATGTCAAGTTTATTATGGGTCAAATCTGACACTCCATTTATGAGAACCTGAATGGGTTCAATTTGACATTTTATTTTTAGAGTGCATAATCAACACTACAAAGACAATATATATATTGGCAGATTTCATACATTGCCCATGAACCTTGTTAAACACATCCAGGGTGTGATTCACTAACAACTAAAGTCAATACCAATTGGGATCAAATCAATTTTTGGATCACTACCCATGTTATAGTACCATAGCTCCATAGTTGGGAATGATTTTAAATCTTAGTAAATCAACTTCTGATCCGCGTTTGTTCATCTTTCTTAAGCCCATCTTCACAGTCATGCTCTCACGTGTTTATACAACTTCCAGGCAAAAAAAATAAAAAATAAATAAATAAATAAATAACTTTAGAGAGGATATTGTTTAAGTAATGTTTACATTTATTACTCATCTAGTGTACATCACTTTATTTTTTGCTTTCTTCTTCTTCTTTCTTTTTTAATAATTAGCCTCACCTGTCAAAAGTAAAGATACACATATCTAAAATTCTTTTACTTTTTGTTATTTCACAAGAATGTTTATCTGGTGTTATATTTAATTCATAACCAGAGGTTTGTCGGCAATACTTGTATGAAAATTTTTTTTAATTTATTTTTTGTTTATTCATTTTTTAAATTTATTTTATTTTTTTTATAGAACAGTACAAGATTAAACCTACATATTTCTCAAACAAAGGAGGAAGACCAATAATAAAGGGCCAAAAATTTTATTCATTTTGTTTTTAGCATAAAAGTGGAATAAAATATTCCGAATTTTATCCACTAACACTTTTTACTTTAACCCCTCCCCTAGCCAAGAGATCTAAGCCTGTCCCCATAAATCTTGACTTAACTTAAAGACGGACTGAGGACTGAGGGGGGCTTGATCGGCCGGGTAAACAAAAAGGGGCCCCTAAATGGGAAAAAATGCCAAAAAAGGCATCATTGGGGTTGACAAAAAAATCCCCATGAAGAATTAGAAGAATGTTCGAGATATTGCCAGGGTCCCAAAAAGTAAAAGCAGGAACAAACATTGAGGGAAATGAAGCGGGACCAAATCATGTTGCTAGAGAGGCAAAAAAAAATATTCCACCTTTATGACGGACAGTGTATATCTAAGAAAAAAAAATGTTTGCAGGTTTTGTTTATACCACATGCAAATGAATTGCAGCCGTATACCATTACAAAAGCATATGAAAAAATAAATCAAATTACCAAGAGGGCGAAAAACTTTCTAAGGAGGATGCGTGCCAAAATCAAAGTTAGTGATTAACCAGCAAGACACAATAAAAGTTTCCAAAATTTGATTTACTTCAATAGAAATATACATTTGCCTACCATTGCTATTCGACCTCGAATCGCCCCAAACCGAAAATTACACCGAAATTTTTGGGAGAAGATGATCTTAGGTTTTCTTAACGCTATTTTCTAAGCCTTGATCCAGCTGGAATTTCCGTAAAACAAGGTCGTCGAAGAGAGGCTTTTGAACGTCATGATTCCTTTGAATCTATCATTAAGACTAGTTTTTCTCCTAGTATTGCCTCCGGCAAAGGAGAAGTTCCCTACAGTCTTCTCAATATCACCAGTCATATTCGTTGGAGAGACATGGGTTGTATGATTCTATCATGTTATATGCAAAGAACAAACATTGCTTGTGGGCTTCTATTGATTCATTCGGCCTGACGGGTCTCATCTATCAGAGAAACAAATTATGGTGCCCGTTAGGGCCTCAAATGTACATAGAGAACGGAGAATCTTCGAAATCTCAGTTATTGTTTCTCTCCGTAACCCCATAAAGGGTTCTGAGATACGTTTCCGGTGGATTGTCTCTGCTATCAAGGCTGGGAGTGAAGCCCTTGAGAGGATCTACTCCCAAGGCCCATCAGACCAGGAGCATCAGCTCCTCTTGGCCTATTTAAAGGGGTCGGTGGTGAAGATTTGCAAAGTGCTTTTGGCGTCTGCGAATCTTTACCTCCTTTACCTGAGAAGTTGCGCTAGTGAGGGTGTTTTCTCCCGCACCTTCAAAAGCGGCCGGCTCCTCATAGTTATAACGTTATGTCTGCTCCGACTTTTGTCGGTGCTGTCGTAGCAATGGTAGGCAAATGTATATTTCTATGAAGTAAATCATAAAAATTATAAACTAATTTTATTATTTACTATGGAAATATACATTTGCCTCATTCCCTCCCTCCGTCCCCTATCTTGCAACATCGAAGTTTTTTGGGGCGAGGAGAGTTGAGGAGGAGTATAGATCGCATGCGGCCGCATCCTCGTCGATGGAGGGCTATTTAATGGGGGGTGGGGGGTAAAAGGCAAACCTAGGGCAAAATTTGGTGTAATTTTCGGTTT
>CALNVZ010000174.1:29268953-29282659 GCA_940671915.1 Paracentrotus lividus | reverse complement strand
TTTGTCTAAATTGTCTCCTATCTTCGCCTCTCCCGCTGTGGAGAAGGGCGCCCTCTATAGATGAGGGACTCAGCCAAACATTCCAACAACTTCCTCTTTTTCTCATCGGCTGCGCGCCGAGCGAGTACACTCGAGAATTTTGCTCCAGCGGCAGATGGGTTTGTTTTTCACTTTTTTGTGAACCTTTTGATACCTATATTGTGTGGGGTCTTGCTCTTAGTTGTTACGCCAATGTCTAGGTCATGGTTTCCTATTTATTGGGAGTATTTTGAGGGCCGTTTTTGAGTAATTTCTGTTGGAATTTACGGCGCCTTCTCACTAGGTTTTTGACATCATACGTACGTGTTTTTATATTAACCTTTGGTGCGGCTTTGTTCTCCTTCCGCGCTTCATTTCACACAGTTCAGTGAAGCCTTTGTTGGTGGGGAGGGCCTTGTGACCCTTTGTCCAGGGCAGAGTCTAACTCCTTTGTATAGTGTCTTTTCTTTCATATATGCAGATGTTTTCTTATTCCGAGGGAAGAAGATTTTCATCTTTCTTGTATCTCGGAATCTATCAAGCTCACATCGCCGACTCTCGGAGAGTCTCATCTACCAGGAAGCAGAAGTCCGGTTCTCTGCATATTTTATAGAGGCCGCGAAGCAGTTAGACGGGAAGAGAAGCAGTTGGACGGGACGAAAGCCTGTTCACATCTGTTTCAAAGAAAGTAAGTCGGGATTACAACCCCGTCCGGGGCGAGTATGGGCGGTGGCAGTTGGTAGTCACAACTACGGTAGGCGAGCCCCGGAAAGTCGTCGTAGGAGTCACGTAAGTGAACTCCGGGGGACGGTTCAGTCGGTCGTCGTAGTCGGCCTATCCAGCGACGCCCACCAAATCGATCTTTGTGAGGGATGGAGGGCAACTTCGTTTACGATCATGTCTTGACACTTGATCTAGTGGAAGTGTAAGTCGAATCGTGAGATCCAACATGATCGAGATCGATCGAAGGTTGGCTTGCCACCTGAGATAGGTCTAGTATCGATAGCAGTATCGTATCAGTTATCGATATCAGTTAGGAATAATCGATCAATAAATCGATCATGAACATTATCAGATCGATCACTTCATAATCGATCACAGTTGAATCGATACAACATAATCGATTCAACTTGATCGATTACAAATATCGATCACGATTGAATCGATTACAACAATAATCGATCACGATTGAATCGATCACAGCTAATCGATCAAGTTTGAATCGATCACGCATAATCGATTACAGTTTGAATCGATCAAACACAATCGATCAGCAGTTGATCGATTACAACATAATCGATCACGATGAATCGATCACGCCAAATCGATCATTTTGAATCGATCCGCCCAAATCGATCTCGGAGGAAATCGATCATGAAAAATCGATTATAATAAATCGTCTCACCTAATGATCTCTGTTGAATACTATGTCAGAATCGATTTACAGTCATGTTTGTTCTCTATCATTCGATTTCCAATGGTTCTGCCCTGGTAAATCAATCCGACAGATTCATTTGTAGACAGAATGATCATTGTTGGTTTGGTTATGGGAATAATCAAGTAATACATCGCAGTTATTTCATCGTGATCAAAGTCGGAGTTCACTACCACTCAAAGGATGCAGAAGTGGGGACTTTTCGTCGAGTCACGTCCACGTCCCACTTTCTCGGTGAATTATTACGAGAGAACCTCATATCACTTTTCCTTAATGAGGATCATTCTACAGCTATCATGTCATATCGCTCCCATAAATTGATTGCGATATGAAGGCTTGGGATGGATGGTTCCTCCTATTCCTTTGACTAGTCACCTGCTTGACTTCGATCCAGAAGTTGATGAGTCAGGAGGGTGGTCAATCTACCATGTTTGTCGGAATATTTCCTTCAGGAATATTATGGTGTTTAGAAAATTTATTTTTCTTCTTCAAGGCTTTCGATACCTTCTCGGTCTATTTCTTCATATGCCTAATAATTTAAATTTATATATCTAGTAGACTTCGATGGTCGAGTTCTTCCCGAGGAGATCATTTCGCAAGTTTAGGGCGAATTAGAAGCTCTCCTTGCGAGTCGGAGCGAATTTCGAAGACATTGTCCCAGAAGAAATTAACCCTACATCAAGTGCCTCATATTATGATTGTATAACTTATGTGACATTCATTTTTATTTCATGTGCATATATTATTTTTGTTTTAGTTTCAGTTTCAGTTTATTTGATGTACATTGTAGGCAAAAGTGGAGATTAACGTCTAGACTCATTTTTTTATATATATTTTGCTTATACAAGAATATAGAAAGAATACACAAATCATGCGTTTGTCCAATGTTTTTTAATAATCCACTCATTTTTGGAGCATCATGCTCTTTGATATGGGCAATAACAAAGTTATCAGTTATTGGTACATAAATAAGTAACCATCGAAGCACGGAGGTCAAGCACACTTGCTTCCGAGGAATTCAAACTGTGTCACAAAGGAGTATGTAAAAACTGTACAAATGTGTGACATCATAAAGGACCATGTGATAAAGAGAGGATGAAAGTTACGTGGTAAGCAAAAAGGAATACAAAAGTATAAAGGGAAATGGCATCAAACAAAAAGAAAGAAAGAAAGAGAACAATATCAAACTGGTCAATTCTGAAATAACTAAATTATAATTAAAGAACATTGTAAGGTGTAAATTCCCTTTTCTCTTGGAATACTAGTATTTCATTCCTTTTATTCATCACAGGAGTTAAAGAGTGTGCTGGATCAAACTAGAATCCTGCATATTATCGATGAAGACAGCTATGAACATCAAAGGCAGGAAGCAAAGATAACCAGAAGCAAAGACACAGAAGGTATGAAAAAAATTTCATTTGAGATGTATAGTCTTTTTCCTGCTAAAATGACGCAATTGTCCTGAGTATGTAGTTTGCGACATTTGCTTTGAAATCATTGGAGAAGGACCAAATTTAATTTAACATTACTACATGTACATGGAGGGGAATAATATTGAAATGGGCTATTCCAAGGTAACTGACTTTACACAAAGCATGGATTTTTTTTATTGTTTGTATTGAAGCTCGGTAGATAATGAAACATTTGACTTCTAATTCAATAAAGCTCAATAATCTCATGAACCTGAAGGGATTGGGCAAAAAAAAATTGACCAAATTTTTTCCTATGAAATGACAAACAAGTATGTGTCGGTAACTGACATTACAGAAAACTGACATGGATTTTCATGGTGTGGATTCCAATCATATTATCTCATGTCCGAGACATTGTAGAGTGATACCTTTGATATGATATTATACCTAGACTCTTTAAAAAAGATGTACAAAACAAACAAAAAAAAATTGTATATTTATCTCTTATGCTATAAGAAATTTACTGAAGGGATGTGGGTAAATGACGTTACCCTTACGTCTGTCTTGCTTTTGTCCTCTTGTAATTTACCAGATATCCCATGATTTTTGGAATACACCCAAAGTATTTACCCTTTTCACTTTGGACAAAAAAATAGGAAAAAATTATAAAAGAAACCATCAAAATCTGCAAAAGAGTGCTTAAATGCTTATGTATTTTTCCCATAAATTCATTTTTAAGGACGTTATATACCGGTATTTCAATGAAATCAACGAAAGAAAATTGAATTATTGAATTTGAAATATTTTATATATATGCTTATGCTTATGTATTTTTCCCATAAATTCATTTTTAAGGACGTTATATATTTCAATGAAATCAACGAAAGAAAATTGAATTATTGAATTTGAAATATTTTATATATCTAACAACAACTATGAAATTAGGACTGAGATGAATAAATTATTAATGTCATATCCGGATTTCTATGGAATTGCCCAAATGTTCAAATAAATAGATCAGTATAGACCTTTTTTTCTTGTACTATCCAAATTAAGGATTAACCACATAATGACATGTTTTATATTTGCAACATACTGTCCTTTCTTCTGAGTGTACAGAATATAATGACACATAATAGTTCAATTTTAATCAGACACACCATGCATGCCACATTGACCTAGAATTTTTGGATTCATGTATATTAACTACATTGATGTGCTGAATAACGAACTTGCTTATTAAAGATGTGTTCAGTATTCGTAATTCAACAAAATATTCTCCTTCAAGAACAGGTGTCTCTTAACATATTCTATTAATTTGTAAAAAATGTGTTGTTTATTTTTTCTTCATTCATGCAGGTGAGAAATCTGGACTCGTCATATTCCAGGGAGAACAAAAGCTGCCATTCAAGTGGAAGAGCCTTGATGACGAGACCCACCTGATGATAGATAATCTTGCTTTGCTCCCTGATCATTTTCTAAATTTCATCTCCATCTTGTGTCCGATGTGTCCTGTGGTGAGGCATGTCTCCATCAGCTTGCATGAAGTTGATCCTTTTCTACACAGGGGATACATGGGCAAACCATCCACTGAAGGGATGAAGTCTGTTCACACAGTATGCATGGTAATAGACTGGGGTTTCCTCTCAGGTGTACTATTGACTGTCAGTGGATATTTTCCAAATGCAGAAAGTCTTGATGTGCAAGTGAAGTTCTTCTGGTTTGATTCACCAGACAGGATATCCTCATCTGAGGTCAATCATTCATCAGTCTTGAAGAAGCTGAAATTAACAGCACATGAAATTCTTGATACAAGATATTTAGAATACCTGTTTCCGTGCATTTCTAATAATTGCCCAAATATCACATCTCTAGTCATATCAGGTATCACATTCCTCCGATTCAACATGCCAACACAAGAGTTACCATGGAAATTACCTTATCTCACCAACATCCAGCTTGATCCTGGTGTGGATTATTTCTGCCCATTTATAACATTGAGTAATGTAATAAATCTCACTTCTGTGGAAATCCCACAGTTAGAGCTTCTTGAGGCAAACAAGGCCAGTCTAGAACCTGGTACAAATATGCCACTTGCAAGTGTAACCTGGTCCAGATCATCATCAGGTTGTGAACTAAAACTTCAAGATGCATCAGCAACTGTACCATTGGTGGACCTGATTCAACTTGTGTCCAATGAATTGAAAGGTGTAACTTCACTTAGAATTGACAGGTGCAACATTATGCTTCCTGAGAAGATTTATCATCCAAAACACAAACTGGGAGAAGGTATTGTGCGTCGTAAGAGGACCAGACTCTTCAGTATTTGGTTTTCAGAGAAGTTTGCTCATCTAAAAAAGAAACTGGGAGAAGGTAGCTCACTTCGCGAACTCACACTTTTCAGTATGAAAAGCCCACTCCCAGATGCTGACATTCAGAATCTGTCTGAGATGTATCCTGATGTAAAGATCAAAGTTGTCCATGAAAGCAGTGTATCACATGATGTGGCAGGAGAACAAAGACTTCGACTTGACCCTGAGGACTCACAACTTGGTATAGGGAAGACTGGATTGTCAGAGAGACAAGAGACCTCGTCTACTTCACTTTCTCTGATAGGTGAGTTGAAGTTCGAATACACAGAAGCCTTTACCGTAAATTACAAATTATAAATAATGCATCCTTGAAAAAGTGTAATTTTGTTCTTGAAATCAACATTTGAATCAGAGATATTAACAGGGAACTAGATATTTTGTTCATTCAAAATTTATTCACTTACATTTATAACATGGTTAAACTGGAAACAAAATTATACTGCATTAGATTAAATTAGATCTATTGTGGACGTGAAAATGTATTTTAAAAAAAATGTATTTAAATCAAAAGAGAGAAATATCATAAAGATGTAAGTAAAGGCATCCATGAACCTCTTGACTGGCCCATTTTATTTACAGATGAGCTTGGAGAAGCCACAGCAAAAGTTCAAATTCATGATGACCAGACAAACACACAGGGAGCTCTTCAGGGCCAAGAGGAGCGTGAGACAGGTATTATGAATCTTTATTTACGTAATGGTAATTACAATCATATAGCAATACAATATTCACCTTAGTGTTTCTGAGCGCTTAGGGTCAACTTATTACCTGGCTTATCTAGTCTACCATGATACAGTGCTCAAAACATTCAAGGGACTTCTTCCTACTATGTCCCATTTACATCAACTTAGTCGAATGTAACTTTTTAGTTTTGTATATTATACTAAGTGTAATGCGTGGGCATTCAAGGGACTTCTTCCTACTATGTCCCATTTACATCAACTTAGTCGAATGTAACTTTTTAGTTTTGTATATTATACTAAGTGTAATGCGTGGGCAAAAAGCCCCCACCAGTCTTGTTAGTTAGGTGTCAAAATAGCCCAGTCTTTTGAGGGTTAAAAGAGCATAATTGAGCCAATTATTTTCAGAATGTAAGGGGGGATGGTACATAGAAATGTTACTCATCCAGAGAGTGATTGGTTAATATGTAAAACCATTTGTTTAATGTGTTCAGGAGATGAAGTACCTGCTGCACCAATAAAGATGGAATGTTGTAAGAGAGTTGGAGTAGAAGGTGGTAAACTACAGCTAGAGACATTCGAGATTGAACTGGACATCCCTCCTGGTGCAATTAACTGTGAAATACCACAGGAGATTTCTCTTCGTGTCCTGACTGATACTCGTATTCTAGGCAACAGCAAAGAAGAAATATTGATCTGCTATGGTATACAGTGTATGGTTCCTGATGATTTAGTCCTGATGTCGCCTGTATACTTCACAATTCCTCACTGTGCTGTGCTTTCCAGGCTTTCTGGTGTCCGAATAGTCCTGTACTGTGGAGAGGGAGAATATGCTCCAGGTTAGAAATGATTAGTCTGATTTATACAGTCTGTTTTAAGTAAAATGGTACAAGTGGAAAACATTTTTTTAATGTAGTATGGAGATTAATCACAACCTGGTAATGCTTGGGAAAAACATACTATTGGGGGCTATTATTTTTCCATCCCATTTGTTCCTGTAGATCTTGAGAAATAATTTGTTTCTACTAACATTAATTTAGCCCTTGCCTTGCCATGCATTTGCCTATCTGATGGTTTTGAACATAGCAAGCCAAGATGACTGTGGTAGAACAATGCATGGGTTTATGTGAACTTGATTCCCTCATTATTACACAATATTTATGAACTTTTGTTTTATAAAAGCAAATTACGAGTCATTTGGCTGTAATTTTTTGTGCTCATCCCATATTGAACAAATACATGGACCTTGAGCAAGGATGGTTAAATCTTTAGATTGCAGCTACTGAAATATTTCTTATTTCCTGAAGGGCTTTAATTTTAGCCCTGAAGGAAATGGGGATATTCAAGTAGCTAAGATCATTCATATTTAAAGCTAATCTAGTGTTGTAGTCATGAGATTGAATTGTGGAAGAGACTGTCTCAAAGTGATGGGAAATGTTGATAACAATGCACTTAAGAATTATTTATTCATGTGAGGTTTTGGAATCAAGAAAATTATAAGAAATTTACAAAATTCTTCTGAGAGTAACATGCACTGCACACAAAAATGCATGTATGGGACTACATGTACATGTGCTCACATTTTCAGGACCCGAACATATCAGCTTTTATGTCATATTATCACTATGAGGGCATTAATTTGAAGAGCAATCCTTTTCAGTGGAACTTTCTACTATAAAAATTCTTCCTAGATAGCTTAAAAATAATTTGAAAGCTCACAATTATTTTGTTGACCCATGGTTCACCTTTCCCACTACTAGATTCTCTTTAAAGTTGAAGTTCACAGAGAATAAATATGGTTTAATTATATATCATTGTGGAGGTAATAACATGGGGAACACTATTAAACTAATCGCCGATTTTTAAAAAAATTCTGGAGCGCATTTACTGGTTATTTAGATGCCCCCTCCTAAACGCTCCCAAATACGTACCCCAAAAGACACCCAACTGCGTGACGTCAGGGTATGGAATTGCAGCGGTGATAATTGGGCTTGGTACTTTCGGGTCTGCTGGCTCTTGATATCTATCGTATACAATATGACGGAGTCTGAGACAGAGATGAGTCTCGAATTAGATTTTATACTTGACTTGAAGAAGAGAATAAGGAAGTAGGCCTAAGCTAAGCTCAATTGCCAGTAGTAGTGAGCAGAAACTGACATCGATGACGGCAAATTAGGAGAGTACAATTCATAAGATCATGCCCCTCGACCAGCTCAGCATGCAGCAGTAACTCAGGCCCGTAACTAGGGGGGGGGGGAGGTAATCGGCGAGCAGGTCAAGCTTTAAAAAAAAAAAAAATATATATAAACCCCTCTTTTAGCAGAAATGCAGCAGATACTTGAAAAGAAATACAAGAAAGGAAGCTTAAACACTTTGCTTTCAGTCCCCCTAAAAAATCTTTCGCTCGCGCTTCGCGCTCACAACTTTTTATTTGGGGGAAGATAATCATGTTTTTCAGAACAAATTAAAAAGCACTGAAACCATTTCGCAGGAATGTTTTCGTTTGCATTTGTGTTCTATTTTTTATATTATTAAATGATGTTATCTTGATTTTTAGGAAATGATATAATATCCCTTTATGACCAGAGAGTGCCCCTTTTCTAAGCTAAAAAAGTGTCATTTTTATACTGAAAAAAAGCCGTTCAGATTTTTGAAAAGTCCCATAGCAGTTTTTGTTTTAAAAGGGGGCAACTTTAATACTCAAACATGCCCCTTGTTATTCCATATGTCTTTTACATCCCAGATTTTTGTCTCGCACTTCGCGCTCGCGAATACTAAATACCGGTAGGGTCCATAATGCACAATAAACTACAATTTTGAGCTCAAGTTTTCTACTCGCGCTTCACGATGGATAATATTAGGGTCTATCAGAGGTGGTACCGGGGTGCAGGGGGCAGTGCCCCCAACTTTTTCATGCACTATATAAGTGCCCCTTTTCTTTTTCATGCACTCTAAAAGTGCCCCTTTTCTTAGCTTTAAAAATGCCCTTTTTATACTAAAAAGAAGCCTTTCAGACTTGATAAAAGTCCCATGGACAATTTCTTAAAAAGTGGCACTTTCAATTCTAAAAGTGCCCCTTTCTTTACTTCATATGTCTTTTAAAACTCCAAATTTTCCTGCTCGGTCACTATGCGACCTTGCACAGTAAAATTAACAAACAAAAAGTACACCATCCATCATGCAGGTGGAATATTTTTTCAATGCTCTAGCAACATGATTTCGCCCTGGCTTTAATTTCTTGAATATGTTTGTCTCTGCTTTTACTTTTCAGGACCCTTGCTATGTATTGGACATTCTCCCAAACCTTCCCTGGAATTGTTTTCCAAAAAAGTTTTGTCAACCCCCATGATGCCCATTTTTGTAATTTTTTTCTCATTTTGAGGCCCCTTTTTGTTTACGCAACCCAGCAAGGACCCCTTAGTCCTACTCCAAAGAAACATGTCTGAGGTGTAGTGTTGTTATTGTTCTTTGAGTTAAATCTTGTCTTACGGTTACAGGCTCAAGTCTCTTGTCTAGGGGAGGGGTCAAAATTTATTTTGATTGGGGTTCAACATTGATTTTAATCATTATTACACCATGGAAATTTCTATCTTCGCAAATATGTATTGTAGGGCAAGTCCAAGCTATTTGATCAGTCATGATTGAAATTTCAAAATGGTTCAAATAAGACAAACTTGGTGTCATTTAAAAGCCAAGATGTTAAAGTACATGAATTTTGATAACAAGGAAAAAAAAATGCTCATGAATGGCCAATAATAAATGAATACATTTGCATAAATTAAAAATTTGATTAACGCGTTGGACATAAAAAAATTTGGCTTTTTAAAAGATATCTTAAAATTTTTACACATTTCTATCCCAATAGTAGTGGGACCCTAAAGTCTGAATGACAAGTTATCATGACTATGATTTCCAGTTTCTCAACTAATTAAATATGCAAATGAGGGATGGTACAAAATTGGCATGTCCCACGCGTTACTTTTTTAGGTCATTATTTCTCATTTGCAGAAAAAATAATGATTGAATTTTCATGAGACTTTCAAAAGACCAAATCTACAGTAGGCTCCATCATAATCAGAAGAAAATTTTTAAGTCTGATTAATCTAATTAACACAATCTTTAATTAGTTTGGTAACGCGTGGGACATTTCAGTAACGCGTGGGACAACGTGTGTAAAACGTATGGAAGTACATTGAAGTTTTGCCAAAAGGAAGTGAAATTTCCCTATAACCGTTCAGAACATTTTAAGTCAGTTAACATGATCAGTGCATCCATTTGCCATCACCAAGACCTTTAATTAAGCTTAAAATTAATGAAAAATTACTTTTTTCCCCCAAAGGAAACAAATCTGTACACAAAAAGGGTTTTTTGGTGGTATGTACCTATGTACATATCACCTCTTGTTATTGTCCGAATCTTCTTTTTTTTTTTTTTTTTTTTTTTTTTTCAAGCTTTACTAGATAGGTTTCTCACATATTTAAATAGGTTCGATATTGAAGAAATAGACCGAGAAGGGATATCGAAGCTGTTTGAAGAAGAAATAAATTTTCTAAACCATAATGTTCCGTGAAGGAAGATATGCCGCCATTCATGTAGATGGCACCCTCTGACTCATTAACTTCTGGATCGAAGTCAAGTCAAGGTGATAGTCAAGTGATTAGTGAGAACCATCCCATCAAGCCGTTCATTTATCGTAATCAAATTGAGGTTGGCCGTTTATGAATGATAGCTTGTTAGAATATTTTCCCTTAGGAAAAGTGATATGAGGTTTCTAAATAATTCACCGGAGAAAGTGGACGTGGACGAGGACTGACGAAAGTCCCACTTCTGCATCCTTTGTGAGTTGGTAGTGAAACTCCGACTTTGTCACGATGAATAACTGCATTGTGTATCATGACTTGATTATTTTCCCATCAACCAAACCACATGATCATTCTTCTACCAATGATCTGTCGGGATTGATTTACCAGCAAAGGAACCATGGAATCGAATCGAGAGAACAACTGACTCGTAATCGATATCTGACATTGATATATTCATCCAGAGCGATTTAGGTGAGATCGATTTATTATAATCGATTGTTGTCTATGACGATTCTCTCTGAGATCGATTTGGCGGATCGAATTCAAATTTATCTGATGACGTATCGTTGGGTCGATCTCGATGATCTGTTTCGATTTATGTTGTAATCGATTCCAATCGTTGATCGATTGTGTGTGATTCGATTTCAAACTTAATCGTTATGTTGTGTCGATTCAATCGTGTGTCGATTATGTTGTAATCAGATTCCAATCACGTATCGTATATGTTGCTAATCGATTCAATTAGTAATCGATTATAGTTTGTGATCGATTCACACTGTTATCGATTCATAAGTGATCGATCGATCGTATGTTAAATGCTTCATGATCGATTATTGATTGTAATCGATTTTAACCTAACGATATCTGATAACAGATACGATACAGTGCTATCCGATACTAGGACTTATTTCAGGTGGCAAAAGCACTTCGACTCTGATCTCGATCATGTGAAATGATCTCTCGATACGTCTAAACTTCCAACTTAATCGATTGTCAGACATTGATCTGTAAACGAAGTTTGCCCTCCTCGACTCCCCCAAGATCGATTAGGGTGCGTCGCTGGGACATAGGCCGACGCATACGGCCGACCTGAACCGTCCCCAGGAGTTCACATATGGACCTCCACACGTACGACTTTCCGGTGGCTCGCGTCCTGTAAGGGTACCGTAAATTGTGGACTTACAACTGCCACCGGCCATAACTCGCCCCGGGCGCGGTGTGTAATCTCCGATCTTACTTTCGTTGAAACCAGATGTAAACAGCTTCGTTCACCGTCCAACTGTTTCTTCCCGTTCTAACGTCTTCGCGCGGCCTCTATTAATAATATTGCAGAGAATCCAGACTTCGTGCTATCCTGGTAGATAGGACTCCTCCGATGAGAGTCGGCGATGTTGAAGTTCCGAGATACAAAAATGTGATTTAATTCTTCTTCCCTCGGAATAAGTGAAACACCTCTGCAATATATGAAAAGAAAGACACTTATACAAAGGAGTTTAGCTTCCCTGACAGGAAGGGTCACAAGGCCTCTCCCCACCCAACAAAGTGGCTCGACACTGACACTTGTGTGAAATGATAAAGCGCGGAACGTGAACAACAGGCCCGCACCACAAGGGTTTAATATAAAAACACGTACGTAAGAATGTCAAAAAAGCTAGGGAGGAGGCGCGTAATATCCAGACAGAATTTCTCAAAAACGCCTCAATAACTCCTATAATAATAGGAAAACCAACGACCTGACATGGCTAGGACAATCTAGAGCAAGACCCCCACAACATTTAGGCAATCAAAAGGTTCATCAAAAAGTGAAAAAACAAAAACCCATTCCGGAGCAAGTTCTCAGAGGTGTACTCGCTTCGGGGTCGACAGCGCGATGAGAAAAAGGAAAGTTGTTTGGGAGTTGTTTGGCTGAGTGCCCTCATTCATGAGAGGGCGCCCTTCTCACAGGGAGGGGAAGATAGGAGACAATGGCTGAGCAAAAGTTTTTCTGTGGTTTAAAGTAATCGTTGCGGGTTATGGGTTGGCGATCAGGCGCACCGAATAAGCAATAGTAGGCAAATAATATTCATTACTTTTGAAGTAATCAGGTAATTTTGAACCGCAAATCGAATATAGATTGAGTTTACGAGCCATTATGATAATGCTCATGCCAACTGCACAGATAAGTAAACAAGAGAGGTGATTGTGAAATCGCGATCTACACATTCTATACTCTTCAACTCTGAAAAGATAATTGGGGGTGCGTTGATCCTGATAAAGACATATTCAGAGATATTTGTTTGGCATGTTATTTGGCCCAAAATCGCATATTTTTGACCAAAATTTGACAATAATTCCATGCGCGTGTCCAACTTGAAGCAAACGATCATTTCGTCTATAAATAATTTAAAACATAAGTGTAATATGTGTCAAACTTGTGTGAATTTATCAAGATTTCTTTAAGAGCAAAAAACTATCGACGATCTGCTAAGCTTGCATTCTCGCTGCTCGTGCATATTATCCGCGCAAAGCAAATCAGTGCAGCGCGCAACTCTTTCTTGAAATGCTTAAAATGCACCTGAAAGGTACCTAATTCCCAGGCACATAAAGTTCGATTTTGAAACAGTTTAAACTTTATTGCGCGCGCGTAATCCGTTAATGCGCCCGTACATTTACACAGCAGCCGCATATGTTATCTTAAAAGATGCACCTTCAATTTAAAGTTTATGTGCTACTAAATATGATCAATTAATGATTATTAGTTTATGACAGTTACGGATTTGATAATGTGATTTTACATAAATGTCGTCTAGATGACGTCACCATTATCGCCACCCATAATTGAGCTAGTACAAAGAATTTCACGTGCTCAAGATTTCATGATGAATCTATCATTGTCTGAAAATTTGAAAAATGTCATGTTTTAATGCAATTATTTTTTGGAGTTTATCGTCTCTACAAAAAATTGACCAGAAAAAAAAAAAAAAAAAAAAGAAGATGGACAATAAAACGAAGGGTGATATAGTATAGTGTACATACCACTAATGACATGCGCTTGTCCAATGCCAAATATACACTTACACTTCAAAATGATGAAGAATTGACATCCTTCTTTACATCGCCAATTTCGAACTACAAAGCCGGGGTGTAAAATACCAAATATTAAATTCGGCCAATGTTGTAAAGGTGAAATTTTTGTCTCGGCTACACATACTGAACATTTGAAAAAA
>CALNVZ010000174.1:29206158-29248789 GCA_940671915.1 Paracentrotus lividus | reverse complement strand
GCTTTTCATGTTAAGGCTGAGACAGTTCCCAACAGTCGAATTGTAAAAGGTAATTAATGTCAATTCATCACATTACAGCATTTCATTTTCTTCTTTTTCAAAAAGTTTTTACTCTCTCTTTTCGTTTCAGTTTTGTTCTCTCTTCCTGTAGCCAATTGCTGCATACTTTTTTTGCATTACAAATACATATCAGTACATACCACCGATAATTGTACGCATTACAATTATAAAAGCTCTAGTTATTATTTATTTTTTTAAAGTCTATCTATTAAACAATTATTTTATTTTATTTTTCTTCTTTTTTCTTGGCAAAGTAGGCTGTACAATATAATTTCCTTTATAGCAATGAAGAAAGTAAACTGTTTTTAAAAGGGTTATTGACATTTAAGTTATCACAAGCATCTTTTGTCATTTGGTGCATTAAAGGAATAACGTTAATGTTTGATGCTATAACTTGAATGTCATGTATGTACATGTACATGTTCAGGTAGCCCTGGGCCCTATTATAGTCTTTAATGAAACAGTATGTAGTTTTAGACTGAAGCTTTATACATTTGAGTTATTCCATAACTTCCATTGTTCATTCTTTTTCAAAGTTTGTCATTCAGAGACAATATGCTTTAGATGCTGTTAACATGTATCGTGTAAAAATATCCTCAATTTCATTTTATATGATAGATTGCACAATTGTATATTGTGCAATCTATCACCTGTGCATATATTTAAAAAAAAAAAATTACCAAATTTTGTTCACAAGATACTGTACATGTAAAGTACCTTCTTTTTGTCATGTAGTCACAAAACAGAATGAATGTAAATTTACTCAGGATTTATTATCCAAATTAAAGTTTGTGTTTGAATATTATAATGTGACTATGAGTAGAAGAGGTACATCTAGGGCCTATGACACACAATTGACTTTCAACATAGTAACAATTAAGAACTTTGCATTGATGGGCATGGATACTATAGGCCTAGGCCTACATGTACATGTAATCTATATATGGTTCTAGAACAACTACCCCCAGACAATTACCCCTGGACAACTACCCCCTCCCCCTCAAATAATCTACCCCATAACCCTACACCTAACCCCCACCCTATTTCTGGGGGTAGTTGTCCTGGGGGTAATTGTCCAGGGGGTAGTTTTCCTGATAGGCCCCTACCAATAAATATAAACTGAAGAGCCTACTTTCATCCATTTTCATCAGACAATTTTTATAGTCTTCATAAAAATATTATCTTAAAGTACATTTATTTAATTAAATAGTTAATTAATCAATTAATTTTTAGTGATGAATAAAACATTTCTGCCAGGAAATGGAGTCGAACATTTTGTATCCGTCTTACTTGCTAAAATAAATACCAAACTCTACTTTTTCTCAAGTAAAGGCGTCATTTACAGTATATTATGCATAGTGACAAAAGTGTCCCACGCGTTACTTGTCCCACGCGTTACTATACCTATCTTTTTAAAATTGACCTTGAGAGAAAACTAATGAATGAATGTTTATGAAACTTTTGATTAATCTTCAGTAATAGATGTATAACAAGTTGTTTGCAATGATTTTTCAGGGTGACAAGTATTTTCACAATATTTCAGAAACAAAGTAAAAGAAGAAAAAAATACAATTTTTGTGGTCCCACGCGTTACTGGAGAATTAATTAGCATAAATTAATTACGTAATGAGTAATTCTGATTATTTCCGTTGTTTTGTGTGAAGATACCTACTATCTACTAGAAACTACCAAAGAAATGAGATTTGATTACTAAATGTCAGATATAAGGCTAAATATACTTGTGATGTCCCACGCGTTACTAGTGCAAAATAGCTTGGACTTGCCCTGTATTATCTCAGCCAAACATAAATCAAAATGAAAAATAATCTGTAGTTACTATTTGCAACCTTGTCATGAAGGATAAAATGATAATAATTAAGGTGTTAAGGTTGTTCTCTATTTCTTTTTATTTTCAGCATAAAGTTGGAATAACATATTCAGAATTTTCACCAATCACACTTTTTACTTCAACCCTCTACACAAGAGACTTAAACCTGTTACCGTAAACCTGGATTTAACTTAAAGAACAATAACCACAATACACTTCAGACACATTTCCTGGGGGTAGGTCTGAGGGGGCTTGATCAGCAGGGTAAACAAAAAGGGGCCCCAAAATGAGAAAAAATGAAAAACATTGGCATTATGGGGGTTGAAAAAACTTTTTTTGGAAAACAATCCCCGGGAAGGCTTGGGAGAATGTCCAATACATAGCGAAGGTCCCAAAAAGTAAAGCAGAGACAAACATATTCAAGAAATTAAAGCGGGAGCAAAATCATGTTACTAAGATTGTAAAAAAAAATATTCCACCTTTATGACGGACAGTGTATAAAAAAACGTTTGACCCAGTGCCCTCTGCTGGAGACAAACCTCGTCAAAAGAATTGGTGTAATTGTGTTTGGGCTAGCTTGGGGTGGGCTAGGGGCCTGCAGCCCACAAAATATTCATAGCAAAGATTATTATGTATCTTCAAGATGGATCCTAAATAGAGTCTATATCTATAAGGCACAATTTTTAGCTCAAAAATTTCAGCTCGCAGATACTAAATCGGCTCCAATTAACTCCAATTTTGGTCTCGCGCTTTGCGCTCGCATTCCTTTATTTTAATTACTTAATGAACTATAAAAAATAAAAGCCATTAAGATTCCTTATATATTTAGCTTGCGCTTTGCGCTCGCGGATACTATGAGTAGGGTCTATAATGCACAATTAACTCCAGTGTTGAGCTTTGAGCTTGTATCCACTTTTACACCCCCAGTAACCATCATTAGTATATATTTCGTGATATCAGCTCACTTTCATTACTCCACTCTTAAGGGCCTGTCCCACAGGCGGCGATCGTTGTGGCGACAACCTGATAATTTCATAATTACAAGGAGTTAATCATTAAAAAGGCGATTATAAACCTACATACCACTCTATCTAAGCTACGCTACAACAACAACTTGCGACCACACTCACAACAGCAAGATCGCCAGTTGTCGCAGCAACGATCGCCTCCAGTGGGACAGCCCCTTTAGTATTTTAATATTTTGGTATCTGACTTGGTACTGGAGGGTCAGATATAGGGCTAAAAATACTAGACAACTTTCACGAATCCGGTTCCAAATTTCATATCTTTCGAAAATGACTTGTTGTGTATTAGTTCAAGAAAAGTAGTGTTGGTCAAAATAGGGCAGTACGTATGATTCTTATACATTATCTTGAGCCTCGATCCACTTACCCCACGATCCACTTACCCCACTCTCCCTAGCTATAGGTCATTATACACCAAAATTTTTGCAGTTCGCACTCGCAAAGTTTGCTCAGGAAAGCTCATTGACTGTTTACTGACATCCGACATCGAAGTCATGTGATATAGTTTTTTTGCTCGCGCTTCGCGCTCGCATTTTTTAAAAGGAGGTGGTAATCAATTTCTAAAGGAATTAAAACAAAAATATTATAAGTAAGAGGTAGAATGCATCTAAAATACACTACCTTCAGTTATTATGAGCCAAAATTTTCCGCTTGGTTATTTCAGGAAAGCCCATTGACTAATTCCCAAATAAACGTCAAAAAATTGAAGTGATTTGATATAATTTTTTTGCTCACCCTTCTCGCTCACATTTTTTTTTATTGAAAAGGGAATTGGTCATCAGCTTCTAAAAGATATTTTTAAAAAATGACATTCCGGTAAGTGTCTAAAATACACTACCTTCAGCTCATTATAAGAAAAAAATTTCAGCTCGTGCTTCGTGCTTAGAAAGTTTTCTCATTCATAACGTCAGTAAACGTTCAAAAATGGAAGTAATGTGATATATATTTTTCCACTCGCGCTTCGCGCTCGCAATTGATTTTTGCTAAAAGGGAGGTGATCGCTACCATTTGTAAACGAACAAAAAACAAAAAACAAACATAAGATGGAAAATATACAGCCTTGGGTTATTATAAGTTGGAATTTTTGGCTCGTGCTTTGCACTCGAAAAAAAAAAAATCCTTAAAAAATGTCCACTTTTTCAGTTTCCGAACCCCCCCCCCCCCAAAAAAAAAAAAATCTAAGTTACGGGCCTGATAATACAATGTATATATTATACAATTATAACAAAATCTAGTTTTCATTGTGTTTTTATTGCATACAGAGCCAATTGTGAAGGAACGTATTGAATTGCATGAGACTGGTTTGACAAGTTGCACTATAACAAAAGATCGACTGGTATTGAAGGTTACCCACTTTTGTTGGTATCAAATTCAAAGCAGTCCGAACGACTCTTTCCTTGGAAAACGGTTGTGTTGCATGTCATTTGTAGACGAGAATGTACCCGTACAGAAAACACCTGTCATTCTACGCACCTACCTGTATGATGATATCAAAGGGAACAAGGTACATGTCATTCAACCCTTTAGCACCTAAACCGCCCGAGACCGCCTTCGGCTTACTCACTAAAATGCCCGAAACTGCCAGTTTTATGTACGCTATAGTAATGATAATATAAAAACTATATGATCAAATATGCCCATACTTCGTGTGCATTACCCATTGGATGTGTGCTGTCTGATTATGCACAAAAAAAAGTATGTTTTACGGGTATTTCTCATTGAAACAGCCTAATGGAAACACATCAAAACCTTTTCCGATTGGGAGTAAGCTGACACTATTCATGCAGTCTCTAGGTGCTAAAGGGTTAATGTTTTACACTTTATAATGTTTTTGTTCCTACATGTATTTAATATAAAGGGGATTCGAGCTTGTAGTGCAAAAATGTTTTCCACTTATTAGGACTGCAAAATTTCACTCATTAGTTTTTAAGAAACCATAATTTTGTCAAAACGTATGGTTTCTGAGCTTTTCAGGTATCCAATAATTTCTTCTGCACTTGCTTTAATGCTTTACTTCACAAATTTCCAGTTGGCTTCAGGGTCATTGTCAAGCATTCCATTTGAATGGGCTGTTAATGTTCTGGCATTATTTTCTATTCTAAACACTCTGTTTTCAAATCTTAATTTCTTTAAATTCCGTCTTCTTCTACTTTTCTGCTTTTGAGTCAGGGTTTTTGCCTAGCTTCGCTCAGCATCATAGGCCTATTGACAACACTATTGACGACTTGGGAATAAGCATGTTTAAATTTGAATAGATTTTCAATCTGGTTTGTTGTTAGATGTCCTTCTGGTACATCACATTCTCAAGAACATGGCAGCCTCCATGTAGTGATTTGAGATCATATAGTTTGAGGAGAGTTTATTATATTTCTTGGAGATACTTCAGTTAAATCTTGCAGGCCAACACATAAAAACGTGAGAACTGAATAAGGAAATGTATACTTATGGATGGACTCCCCTTTAAATGTGGCAGAATAAAACAACTTATTGATTTGGAAATAAACATCTACTGGAAATTGTATTTCACTTTTGAAAATAGGAAGGACCCTGTTACTTATGATGATTAATTCCAACTTCCTTTTAATGTTTCTTAGATTTGCCAATCTGCTTTAGTATTGGAAAAACTACCTATATAACCTATTTTGTGTTCATGAAATAACCAGCTTCAATTTGATGTCTGTTATTCACATTTTAAAAAAAGTTAAGGACAGAGACATTGGAGACAGGTGCAAGATGCGTCTATCCAGAGGAACAGATCTTGGTCAAAGCTGTAGCAGGTGATCTGAAGTTGTCCTGCTCTGTCAATAATCAGACTCGAAAGAAAAAGGTAATTCAGGCATGTAATAGATTTTATGAATTGTTCAATTTAACCAAAATTGTTACCTCATATTAAAAAAAAAAAAAGAAGTCTGCCTTTTTGGTAAATTTATCACTAAGTATTGGCTGTTTTTCTCCCACATTTCAATATGTTGTAGCTAAGATAATTTCCTGCAAGAAATATGAGATATTTAATTTAGACTTTTCTTGGCAGCTTCCATCAATTTGGAATCAATTTCAGCTGACCATAAGGTTGCATGTGTGTGTATATTGTAGGTGATTAAAAAAAAAACAAACTTGAATCTGCACTCCAGTCTTTCATGAGGAATCCCATTATTTCTGATCAAGTTTCATTAATTAGAGTAAGCTTGGTTTTTTTTTAGTAAATAATATCGTTCTTTCTCTCTCTCTATCTCTCTCTTTATTGCTATTAGCAATATATGTATTATACATATCAATACATACTACCGATACTAGTACATCCTGAAATTATAAATTTCTAGTTATTATTATTAACATTAATTTTAGAAGGGTACAACTACCTTGCCGTACAATTGGATGGTTAATTACCATTTTTAAAATGTTCGTTGAAATATGTAGGTTTCACCAATTTTCTCAAACATGAGTTGTTCACTTGTTGCGGGAATCTAGTACATTACCAAGGGCTTTTATATGCACAATCTGATTTTCAAACACGTCTTGCATGGCTCTTTTGTGAGGTATCAAATGAAAGTAGAAAAGAATGAATCTCTTGATATTTCATTAATTGTTTGCTTTCACTGAGAAAAATGACTAACCAATGGGTTCTGCCTTTTCTTAGAGGGACTGTATATGAAGTATTAGAAAAAGAGAGCATGATTTGACTTGCATGGGTCTCCGCGTGCTAGAAAATACAGCAATACACGCCAAGCAAACAGAATATAGATATCCAGTACAGTGTATATTTGAAATTCTTGCAATGCTTTTTCTGTTTTTTATGTACGTTAGACACTTTGTTTGGAGAACATATGTAATTTGAGTCGTAACTGCGTTCACTTTGAACTGAATACCAAGAAGTCATCAGATGATTTGTTGGTGTCAATGAAGGTTGGACAGCAGCGGAAATTAGAGAAGGAAATGATATTTTACATTGAGCGGACAAGGATATTTACCACATCCATTGGCACATGTACAAGTGATCAAGGTACAGTTTTATATCTTGTATGTTTGTGTAGTGACTGTCTATTTTGATATACCAAGTGAGTAAAAAAACAAACAACTTAACAAGCTTAGAAAATTGTCATTGAAAAGAAAAAAACAATTTATGAACCCTAACTTATTAAACATAATGCTGAAAAAGAAACTTCTTAATGCTTGGATGAACGTGCCGCAGTGTTCATGAGGATGTAAAAAACGACGTGTGCTAAAGTGCGGGGGGACCAAAACAACAAAAGAGCAGCTTTCTCATTATTAAAGGTTTCCAACAAAATATATTAGCAATTACAGTGATGTTACTAACATCCACTAGATCTTATTGTAAACAATGCGCCATGTTTATCCAAGCGTAAACACATAGGCCTACTACACAAAATTGGTACCGAAGATGTGGGAGAAATTATGGTACTCTTTCAAAATATGTATAATAATTTGGGGTTCATAAATTGGTTTTCTTTTTAATGACAAATTTCTGAGTGTTTATTTTTCCACTCACTCGTCTAGTTGTTCTTTTGCACTAAATACAAATTGATCAAATAGCCTTAGCAGTTTCTGCTATTTTCAGGAAATCATGATTTTTTGCCCTTTTTTTTCCCCAGGAAATTTTTTCTATATTTTTCCATTTCATTTTCAGACTATTGATTCCTTTTTTGGCTCTTTACTAAATAAAAATAACGGAATGCTTCAAGAACTTGCCAATTTGGGAGTAAAAAAATAATGTTTAGCAGTAAGACCTATGCCAATCAGATACTTCAAGTATCATATTCATTCAAACTTTTCTAATTCGTTATCTCCACTAGAGATTAATTCATAGTAGAGAGTGCTTTTTGTTTTTTCTGTGGATTTGTATTACGTATTTGATTTATAGCAATATGGTTTCAAAGATAGTGCCAAAGGCCCATATGGTAATATGATGGTAAAAAATGAAATGTAAGGTTTATCCAGTCAAATCATTGAGCTGTTATAAAGTACCTAAGCATGAAGGTCAGAGGTAATTTCATGTGCACTGTAACAAAACTTGTCTCATTAGCACCGGACAACCATTGACAGGGGCAGTGGAGCCGTTTTCTCCGCAAACGTGTACAAAATTGTGAAATATAGAAGGGGTCAAGTATGTGTGTCTGTGTCCACCTACAAGCGTCCGTGCCTCACGACTCAAAAATTAACAAAAATGCTACTTTTCTATTTAAGGCTGGTTTAATATTGTTGGACGGAGATTCTAAGCTTTTATGGAAATGTGAATTTATTCAGAATAGAAAGCACGCTATTTCTCTTAATTCAATTGTTCTATAATGCTTGGGGGTTCTAGAATTATGAACTTCAAAATCAACAAAAATGCAAGCTCTCCTCTATTTCTCCTAGACAATCGCGGAAGAAATTATTTGGTTATGGTCTGTTAAGCGGCCCAACTTTAGAAGCGAAACTAATTTTTTATCAGTAGAAGTCGCCGTCGATAATTTTGTGATAAATTCTCGCGAAAATCAAAATTTACACAAGCATGCTGTAACTTTGACACCCCTGCCCCCCCCCGCCCCCCCCCCGCAACCAAACCCCCCCCCTTTCCCCGTTATCGGAGGTTATTCATGGGTGACCAAAACGCAGTCCCAACTATCTTAATCCATTCGCTCTTGCAGTATAGCTCAGTTTTCGATAACGAACCTTTTTCTATTTTCGGAATATAAAAACCTTATTCTATTATCGGAAAACCAACCTTATGCTATTTCAGAAATAACGAACCCTTGTTCTATTTTAGGAATAAGAACCTTTTCTATTTAGAATAACGAACCTTCAGAATAACGAACACTACCTCCTGGTTCAGAAAACTATCTAATCACGCTTTCGAGAAAAGCCCCCCCCCCCCCCCCCGGTGTTCCCCGAATGGGCTTAATTGATCCCCTACCCCAACCCACCCTTTCGAGAAAAGCCCCCCCCCGGTGTTCCCGAAAGGGTGCGGCCATTCCGCTCCACCCGCGCTCCGCGAACGCAGACAATCGTTGCAAGCCTACTTGATGCATGTGTGCATACGGGGGTGAAAATGATATGATTACATTTTAGGGTCAACAAAAATGATCAAAGGTCACAGAGGTAGAAAAATGGGGGATGTTCGTTATTCTGAAGGGTCGTTTAACCAAAAACAAAATAAGGTTCGTTAATCCGAAAATGAAATAAGCTTCGTTATTTTGAAGGTTCATTAATCCGAAAACGAAATAAGGTTCGTTAATCCAAAAATGAAATAAGGTTGTTTTTTTCCGAAAATAAAATAAACTTATTTTAGTAACAAAAACAGTGTTGTAATTCAAAAACAATAAGGTATTATGCAGTAATAGTCTCAGCGGAGGATGATACTTGTGTATTTTGGGGCAATTAAAGCATGTATTACATCAAGAAGTAGCGTTGATCAAGCTTGACTTTGATTTTATCTGAGCAATTGCTGCCTGAGCGAATGGATTAAGAATGTTGGGGATTGTCGGGAGAGGGTTGTCATGCTGTTAAATTTTGATTTTCAGAGAATTTATTTTACAACATTATCAACGGCGACTTCAACCAATAAAGAATTCCCTACAAAAAATGGGCTGTTATCACGCCATAACTAAATAACTTTTTCCACATCTGTTTTCGCTCCGTCTTTATTTCACAAAGAATTCATTTCGAAACATTATTGACGGCGACTTCTTCCAACAAAGAATACATTTCACTTCTAACATCGACCCGTTATCACTCCATAACTAAATATTTAATTCCGCGATTGCATTCTTGCCGTCTTTATTTCATAAAGAATTCATTTCTAAACATTATCCATGGCAACTTCTTGCTGTGAAGAATAAGTTTTGCTTCAAAAATTGGGCCGTTATCACTCAATAACTAAATAATTAATTCCACATGTTGTATTAGTTCCTTATTTATTTATGAATTTGTAAGAAATCATTTCAAAACAACAGGGGAAATTGATTGTTATCGGAAGATAAAGAAGTCGAGAGGATATAATTGTGGAATTAATTATTGAGTCATGGGGTGATAAAGGCCCAAATTAGAAGAGAAACTTATTTTTTAGTGGAAGAACTCACCGCCGATAATATTTCAAAATGACTGCTTCAGACGGAGACGGAGCGGATATAATTGCAGAATTAATTATTTAGTTATGGAGTGATAGAGGCCTGTTTTCAGTAGTGAAACTTATCCTTTATTAGAAGAATTCTTAACCGATAATGTTTCGAAATTACTTCTTCATGAAATAAAGGCGGGGCGGATACAATTGCGGAATTAATTATTTATTATTATTTCAGTTTCGGACTAACGATCCTTATTTCATTTTTGGATTAACAAACCTTCGGAATAACAAACCCTATTTCGTTTTCTGATTAATGGTCTACGAAAGACCATTAGTGCCACGGAGAAAAAAAAACACACTTTCTACTAATCTGTTATAACAGATAACGGTATTTCTACTAATCTGTTTAAACAGATTATAATCTGTTTAAACAGATTACGGTATTTCTACTAATCTGTTAAAACAGATTACGGTATTTCTACTAATCTGTTTAAA
This sequence comes from Paracentrotus lividus, assembly GCA_940671915.1. Classification (NCBI taxonomy): domain Eukaryota; kingdom Metazoa; phylum Echinodermata; class Echinoidea; order Camarodonta; family Echinidae; genus Paracentrotus; species Paracentrotus lividus. The sequence continues at coordinate 29,238,321 of CALNVZ010000174.1, read as the reverse complement.
CAGATTACGGTACTTCAACTAATCTGTTTAAACAGATTACGGGTGATTCATCTACTTAATCTGTTTTAAACTTAGTGTATTTTATAATCTGTTTAAAACAGATTACAGTCCTTCAACTAATCTGTTAAACAGATTATAATCTGTTTAAACAGATTAGTAGAAATCCGTATAATCTGTTTAACAGTGTGAAATTTGGCACATACGCGTATTTTTGGACGCTTATTTCAAAAATTGGCGGCCCCACAGCGATTCGACAACTCCATCGGCGGCCATTTTGAAATCCAAGATGGCCGCCACGAAAAACATTGAAACTGTCTAACTTAAGTTCTAAGTGGCATGTGGCACTGAAAATGTGTACATAACAGGATATTGATATCCTGAATTCGAATATTGCCGGCCCCATCAATTCGACCACTCAGTCGGCGCCATTTTGAATTCCAAGATGGCCGCCATGAAATCATTGATATGCCTAACTTGAGTTGTAAGACTAGAATAGTACTGAAATTTTGGTACACAGATGTATTTTGACATCCTGAATTCAAATATTGCCGGCCCCCACCTGTCCGACCACCTGGTCAGGCCGCCATCTTGAATTCCAAAAATGGCCGCCATGAAAATCACTGATGAATAGCCTAACTTGGGTATAAATGACATATGGTACTGAAATTTGTACAAAGATTGTATTTTGACATTCTGAATTCAAATATTGGCGGCCCCTACCTGTACCGACCACTGGTCGGCCGCCATCTTGAATTCCATAATGGCCGCCATGAAAATCCCCGAATATGCCTACTTGGGTTCTAAAGGACATGTGGTATTGAAATTTGTATGCAATGGTATTTTGACATCCTGAAGTAAAATATCGCCAGCCCCAATCGATTCAACCACTCAGTTGGCCGCCATCTTGAATTTCAAAATGGCCGCCATGTAAATCATCATGTGCCTAACTTAAGTTCTAAATGACATGTGGTATTGAAATCTGGTATGCATGGTATTTTACATCCTGAAGTAAAATATCGCCAGCCCCAATCGATTCAACACTCAGTTGGCCGCCATCTTGAATTCCAAGATGGCCGCCAATGAAAATCAATGATATGCCTAACTTGATTTATAAATGACATATGGCACTAAATTTAGTACACAATGGTATTTGGACATTCTGAGTTCAAATATTGGCCGGCACCAATCACTCGACCACTCAGTCGGCCGCCATCTTGAATTTCAAAATGGCCGCCCATGTAAATCATCGATGTGCCTAACTTAAGTTCTAAATGACATGTGGTATTGAAATTTGGTATGCAATGGTATTTTGACATCCTGAATTAAAATATCGCCAGCCCCAATCGATTCAACCACTCAGTTGGCCGCCATCTTGAATTCCAAGATGGCCGCCATGAAAATCAATGATATGCCTAACTTGACTTATAAATGACATATGGCACTCAAATTTAAGTATACAATGGTATTTTGACATTCTGAGTTCAAATATTGGCCGGCACAATCAACTCGACCACTCAGTCGGACGCCAGCTTGAATTCCAAAAATGGCCGCCATTGAAACATGGAATATGCCTAATTTTGAGTTATAAATTACATGTGGTATTGAAATTTGGTACAATATGGTATTTTGATACTCTGAATTTAAAAACTATCTGCATATATAAATCTGACCACTTGGTCGGCGGCCATCTTGAATTCCAAAATGGCCGCCATGAAAATCATTGAAAATGCATAATTTGAGTTCTAATGACATGTCACACTGACATTTGGTATACAATTGTATTTTGAAATCCTGAACTCAAAATTTGCCAACATCATAGCGATCTGACCACACAGTGATATACCATGGAAATCATGGAAATACCTAGCACATGAAAATTAAAACTGATGGTGGTATCTCAATTCAGGATGTCAAAATACCATTGCATACCAAATTTCAATACCCATGTCATTTAAACTTAAGTTAGGCACATCGATGATTTACATGGCGGCCATTTTGAAATTCAAGATGGCGGCCGACTGAGTGATCAGTTCGATGGGGGCCGGCAATATTTTCAATTCAGGATGTCAAAATACCATTGCATACCAAATTTCAAAATGGCCGCCGATGGAGTTGTCGAATCGCTTGGGCCGGCAATTTTTGAAATAAGCGTCCAAAAAATACGCGTATGTGCCAATTTCACACTGTTTAAACAGATTATACGGTATTTCTACTAATCTGTTTAAACAGATTATAATCTGTTTAAACAGATTTAGTTGAAGGACTGTAATCTGTTTAAACAGATTATAATCTGTTTAAACAGATTAGTAGAAATACCGTAATCTGTTTAAACAGATTAGTAAAGAAATACTGTAATCTGTTTAACAGAATTAGTAGAAATACCGCTAATCTGTTAAACAGATTAGTAGAAATACCGTAATCTGTTTTAAACAGATTAGTAGAAATACCGAATCTGTTATAAGAAATTAGTAGTAAGTGTGTTTTTTTTTTTCCCCGTGGCACTAATGGTCTTTCGTAATGGTCGTTTGGAATAACGAATCCTATTTCTTTTTCGGATTAACGAACCTTCGGAATGACGCCACAAATTTTCGGATTAATGAACCCTTTTTTATTTTTGGATAAATGAACATCGAGGTATCTATAGGCATTTTATGTGTTTCGGAATGACGAACCTTCGGAGTAATGAACCCTTGGAATTACAAAGTGTAACGAAAAAAATAAGTGAAAATAGCTTGTCTCATGATAACTTGAGAACCGTTAAATGGATCATCTTCATACTTAGTACATGTGTGCATATAGTGCGGTATGGTATGTCACTTAAACATCTCTTGTGCGATTTTAACGCCAAAATTGATATTTTTGCATTTTTAGGTTCATTTGGGTCCAACTTATAAGAAATTTATGGGGTCATAATTTTCACACCCCTCCATCATTTCCTGGGGGCCCTTTAGGGGGCGACATATTGTCCCAATAATAAAATGATTTGTATTCCTCGTCAAATCAAATTTTGAATACAATTTTTAATCTAAAGTTACAGAAATGTCATACTAGTTCATTCTAAGTGACATTACATCATAAAGATTTTATTATTTTTACTCTATGGGGGTCATTTTGTGAAGAAATATTTAAAAAAAAATCTTTTTAAAAATGAATATGGTTAAAAACGAGTCAATTTCCTTTGTTTCAGCTAAAATTTTGAATTGAAAAGATACTTTGTAACCATATAGTTGTAGTTCAAGTTGCATAGTTGAAGCACATATATCTTACATCATCAATATAACAATTTCTAGCTTGTTAAATATAAAAAAATAAGCATGGATTATCCTTAGAAATCGTACTTCAACACCAGATGGCGACAAACACATTTGTGAATATAATTTAAAAATTCTCTAAAATATCATCTTTTGGACACTCTAAATGCATGAGTGGATCAGAAATAACAGAATGTTGATATTTCACATTCTTAAGGCAATATCGTGCATTTTCATTTATTACTTTGAGCCCCCCCCCCCACCCCGGTCGCACCCGCCAATATCTATACAAGTTGTAATATTATAGTCATTTCTTTTTTGCATAATGTCCTTATTATAATACGTTGTTCATGTATTGACAATGGATCACTCTTTCCTTCATATGTATTGACAATGTATACATGTTAGCACGTAGATGTTGAGGAAATAAAACCTTTAAAAATGGGTGGGGGGGGGGGAGGAAGAACAAAACAAAACAAAAACAGAAACTACACAACAACAAAAAACAAAAACAAAAACCGACAACCAGCTACCATATATATAAAATCAATGGTTTCCAAATTATCGAGGGGTTTGGGGAAGTCATTGGTGTATAATTCGGTTTCAATATCACAAACATTGAGTTTTTATGTAAGACATATATTATCTTTTAGCAGCCGGAATGGTGATTCAAAGTAACCATGCCTGACCTCATGGGTACCAGTAGGCCTGTTGCACAAACTATATTGGGAGCTGAATGCCTTGGATTCTTCTAGAAACAAAAAATAGTTTTAAACGTTTTTTGTTGATTCTCTGCAAACGATTGTAAAACCTACAACACATTGAGAGCGCGTTGCGCTAAAGAAAAATTTAGATTGAAAGAATAGAACTGAAAACTTAAATATATTTTGTAAGAAACGTGTTTATTATGGAATGGTGACAAAATACGGAAACAAAGACAATGCCCCCCCCCCTAGATACATCGCTGATTGAATGAGCCGTTACATCATATTTTCAAACACAAAGAAACAGGTACAAACATAATGAAAACATGCACTACCGTATCTCCCCCAACACACCAAGTATTAACAGATCTGTTCATATTTATTAAAACTTCAAAGGCGTGCTCCTTTCCCCAATGTATATTATGCCAATATCAGCATCAGAAAAAAACATTTTGTTTAATACTGAACGAGCTTTATTTGACCCGGGGCATGATTTTACGATGAAATTGGGCATGAACCTTAGATATTGCGCAAAAGGAGAGAGCTCACAATTATATCTTTAAATGGGGAATTGTCTGTTTGATTTATTTATTTCATGAAATTATAATATAATCGATACAAAATTATATTCAAACATTAATTTTTCTTATTACAGAACGAAAAGAATCCCTCAATAACCCCACATTGGGCATTATAAGATAAAACATTATCCATCTCTATTTCTATTCCTCTGTTCTTCCACCTTCGGTGAATTCTTCTTTTTTTTTTCTTCTTCTTTTTTTTTTTTTTTGTGCTTGTTTTTGTTTTTGTTTTTGTTTTTGTTTTTGTTTTTTAAATTCTTCAGTATTTCTTTGCTTAGGACTTGTGATACTCTAGGTAATTGTATCCAGTGTCATTACAGTTCAAGACCCCATAATAGAGTGACTTCGTCTAGTCCAGTACAAGACATGAAGCTCACATCGCCCATCAAGAATATGATTATCTTCATCGTCAACCTTAGAAAGGCTCACATCAGAGGCAGCGAAACCGGGGGGGGGGGGGGGGCAGGAATGGCACTGTGACCCCGCTTTTTCATCCACCTTAAAAGTGCCCCTTTTCTTGGCTAATAGAAATAATGTCATTTTTGTAATAAAAAGGGGCACCTTTGATACTAAAATGTGCCCCTTGTTACTCCATGTATGTCTTTTGAAACGCGAAATTTTCGGCTTGCGCTTTGCGCTCGCGGATAATAAATAGGGTCTGTAATGCACAATTAACTCCAATTTTGAGCTCATAATTTTCTGCTCGCGCTTCGCGCTCGCGGATATTAAATAGGGTATATAATGCAAAATCAACTCAAATTTTCAGCTAAAAAAAAAATCAGTTCGCACTTCGCGCTTGCATTCACTTTGTTTTACATCAATAAATTACAAAGCCATTACTATTCTTAAAAAGCATAAATCTAAAGGCAACTTTTCTGCACACCCCCTTCATAATCGAACACTTTTCTGTTTAAGTCTCTGATCTCAAGTGCTTTTTTTGTAGATGTGGTCAAGACGGTTCAAGTCTCTGAACAGAATAAAACACTTTTCATGATGTTAATTTGGAATTCCTAAAAGACATAAATAACTTTTAACTGAACATGGATCGATCAATGCCTATACTTAAACTTCATGATAGTGATGATGATGGTGATGTCATTCTGAAGTTGATAAGGGTTCGCTTCCAACAAAATTTTACACTGGAGACCCTACAAATTTGAAGGAACTAAATATATCACATACTGTTCTGCAGGTCCAAAAACCATTGGAGAAAAGTAGAACAACAACTATCGCTCAGATAGAAACTGTGTTTTGATCAAAGAACCTGGTGAGATAGGCTTATATAAGTAACTTCGCAGTTGCAATCATAATAATAATGAATTACACCTCACAATCTATGTAGGATATATCATATAAAAGACTAATTGCAAATTACTTTCTTCCATTGTAAAGGATGGTGTTCAGAAAATAGACAGCGGATGTCTTCCAGTCAAATGTCAGCATTCCAGAACCAAGCATGATGTCATTCTACTCCAACAAAACTTTGCCATCAGTATTCTTACTGATATCGAGACGGCAGCCCGACAAAAAGAATTTTATAGCTACAACAAATAATATTCATTGGTGGTCTTATATACTTTCCCTGTTATCATGGGAACTACAAAATATGCGATTTCCATTGGATTTATTTCATTAAAAAAATGTATAACTCCGAAATTGTACATGTTGTATCCCAATAATTCTTTAAATTATACAGGGGCCGCGGAGCGTTTTTGAAAATGGAGGGGCTGAGCCACAAGTGTGGAGGGGGGGTGGGCTGAGCAGGCAAAAATCACAAATATGGTATGGTCATTTTTTGCGTTTTTGTACACGTTTGCTGACGAAAGTGAGGGGCTGAAGTCCCCCCCCCCGGCTCCGCGGCCCCTGAATTAGACCAAGGTTGTGTTATGGGTCAAGACAATTAGTGTGTACAAAAATATCACAGCGCCATTTGTTTTTATTTCAAGCAGACGATTAGTGCAAATCGACTTGTAATTAAAAAAAAGGCGGTCAGTGGGCGGTAAATCCATTTGTAAACAAAAATCAAAACGCATTGTTTTAGTAAACTCCCTTTGTAAATGTATTAAATTTCTAAATTTCTCTTGATTTTGGATCATACATGCATTTATCTGAAGTTGATAATTATTTAAAATCATGTTTGGAAAATTTATAAAAATGGGTTTGTCGCCGTCTGTTGTTGAAGTAACATATATGGTCGATTCCAGCGAAAAGTGTGCACGGTGTTTTTGATCATGTTCAGGCCAATAAAAAAATCCAAAAAAATGTAGGAACCTCAATTTTACGTTTTATGTATCCGCACCGGTGAACTTATTCGTGCCGCATTTGTTCCAACTTCATTTGAAGTGAACTTTTTTTTTAACGATTTAAAAACATGCCATTTTTGGCCATTTTTGGAAAAAAAAAACTTAAATTTTTTTTTCGCGACCAAACTTTTTATAGAAAATCATCAAATAATTTAGATTCAAGTTGTATTTTAGGATGGCACACATCTCAGGAGAAATTGTACCAAATTTGAATAATATAGGGCAATCCAAACAATCTCTGGAATTTTTTTTCGAGTGGTAAATTTGGATGTTACCTACGAATACAGCTTTTTTAAAAGCTTATAAACCATACTAGATATAACGAAGTACGGCTCCTAATTGCCGTACAGAAGCGCCTCACCATTCCCTATCGACATGCATTGTTCCCGGTTGCATTGCTTTCTTTGTTAAATTGGCAGAAGAGGTCAAAGGTCCGAAATTTTCGAGTGGTCAAAAAATTCAGTTACCTACGAATACACCTATAAACCACTGCCATTTCTATACCTTGAGAGATTAGTGACAAATATTGTAGGGAAAGTTGACAAACGATGTCTTGCTGACGTGTGTAAACTTTTATCATCCTTGAACAATAGGTTTTTGAGATATTGCCTTATAAGTGCTATATTCGTAGGTAACATTTGACATTCCGAATGTTACCTACGAATACAAGTATGCATAGCGTGTTTCTGGCATATATTTTAGCAATTTGTCTTGAGACTAAAGTTACAAACTTTTGTAGTTTCATTTGTCATATAAATAGGATATTGTGTGACAATTTTCTTGTTCAGAATCTTATGTTTTCATTATGTTTCGACATTTTCCTTATTAATGTAAAATAATTTATATTTTTTAATATTATTGTTGAGAAGTAATTTTCCTCTGAAACAATGTTATTATCAAGTTTAATTTTTTTCGTAGCGCTTATCAAGTGGGGAAACTCTTTCAAATTTAATTACCAAAAAAATTATAGCTTTTCAGGAATAAATAAAAACATGGGATAGCATTTCCTGCAGTGGTGTCACGTGTATTCGTAGGTAACAATGTGTATTCGTAGGTAACAATGTAACGTAAACTGCCATTTTCGGCTTTACAATTAACCTCACATTGCTTTTTCTTTATTGGAAAGGGAGGAATAGTCCCAATAGATATTGGGGACATCGTTTGGACCCAATAATATAAGTTATTTTATTGTATTAGTGATGATCAGATTTGAAGTAAAGTGCCCCAAATTATAGCTTATTGCATTATTCGGGATTAACAAATCCTTTTTTCCTATTTCACTCAAGGCACGTTTGCCGATTGACACAATCTGTACATAACAGATGTGAATTAACCTTCACAATTAACCCCCCCCCCCCTTCCTCTCTCTCTCTCTCTCTCTCTCTCTCTCTCTCCGTCTCTCCCTCTCTCTCCTCCTCCTCCTCTTCCTATCCACTCTATATTTTCACTCCAATTTTTCTTCCTTAGAAGAGTTTATACAATATATATATATGCACACTTGATTATGATATACTAATGTTAGTATTATGAAATAGATTTTTGATAGATTTTTGAAATATATAGCATAATTTATTACTGCTGTATTACTATTGCTGTATGACCAATGTATATATTACAAGTAAATCTTTGTAGATTTAAGCAGAAATTTGTTATTATTATTATAATTACATATTCGTTAACTGATTTATTATGATTGTAAACTGATTCTTTCAGCTTGAGCTGCGTATCAGTGGATATTATACACCAATAAATAAAATAAATAAAAGAAAATAACCTTCTCTAATTTTATTTCAAAATACGAAATGAATAATATTTACTGAGATGGATTTTCATTACTTATAAAAAAAATGAAAACCAAAAACTAAACGTTGATTTTTTTTCCGACTTATCCTTTTTTAGGATTTTCATTTTATCAGGTGTTTTATGTTTTCTTATTTAATGAACTTGCAATCTGGAGTTCCAATACAAAGCAAACTTGCCCATTTCTTTAAGTTATGCTTTAATTTTCCAATTGTGATAATGCGTATTTACTCGACTCATAATTTCATAAGTATCGAAACCCATGTTGATTAAAGTAAAGGTTGACTTCTATTGTTTCTTGTTTATTTTGATGAAAAAAATGATGTAAGTGACAGATGCAGATGTATATGCTCCTTTAATCATCAGTTGCAGCAGAAATTCAATTGGTTTGGATATCAGCCTGGATGTGTGTCATTGAGTATTATCCTTCCTCTAAAGATACTTTATCTTGTTACGTGTCGGCAAGAGGTCGTTTAATTTTTCGCATATATTCCATATATATCAAGAAAAGTCAGTTTATGATATTTAACTCTAGCAGTTCAAGGACAGTCTGTTACGACAAATAGGTATCTTGGAATAAGATAACGAGATGGATACTCATATGTCAGTAAGGTGCCTAGATATATAGACTAATAATACATACATTTTTTTTTTTTAGGGTTAAAGAGGGTATATGAATATTTAGATTCTAAAATGAGTATATAGCTATATATTTTGTCGGTTTATGGTTTCACGTTATGTTAATATGATTTTCAGATTAACATGGGAAAGAATGCCTATACAGTTAGTGAAATCATTAAAAAAGTGCTTACATCGTATTTGTAATGTTCGCTGAAGACATTTGATTAACTTTGTTTTCGCGATTTATGTTAAAGTTTTATTTGACAGAAGGATATCGGTAGTTCATTTATTTGCTTGGCTGGGGACTGAGCTATTAAACTATTCGCAATAAATTATTTCATGTGTGGAATCTTTTAGTTTAGACGTTTTCATTTTAATCGGTAAATATGCTTGTTATCATCGCAAATGTTGAGAAAAATACCTTACACTTATTAGTACCAATAATCTTGATTAAAAGATATAAACATACGATAAACCGGAAAATATTGACGTTTTTTGGTAAAAGTTAGTGTTTCCCAATACTTGGTAGTATGTTCCCATATATTGGCTGAGAAAGATATTTTTCACTAGAAACAATTAGATTGACACCCCTACACGATTATTTATCAATGGATCAAAACAAATAGTTAAATATACATGTAACCAGTTATAACCTATGTACTCGAGATACATATAGCTGTTACCTACGAAGTACTATGTTTACCTCTCTATAAACAAAAGTAATGGGCGGATTCCAATTTTTTTAGGTTTTAATGAGGAGTCATTTCTCTTTTTCAGTAAGATATCGATATCTTGTAATTAGGTCGTGAAGATTAAAGCATGAAACTGACCAACCCATGTTTTCCAACAGATTTCTTAAAAAAACTTAACTTTATGAGAATATGCAATACAGGAATTAGAGCAAGCCTGTCTACCGATTTTAATATGTTAGATTCTATTGATGGACTGGAATGAATGTTTGAAGGAATGTATTTGGAGGCAAATTCTGACTGGTATAATTGAGGTGTCGTGTATTCGTAGGTACATGAAAAAATATGTTTATTTTACCCCTCTGCACAAAGTCAATGTTGGGATTAAGCGTGGCAATTATCAACACGTAGGGTTGATATGTTGTTTTAGTGGGTCAAAGGACTAAATCATCAAAGAGGTTCTAAATTTGGACTCAACTTTTTCGCCGTGTACACTTTTCGCTGGAATCGACCATATACATCTGTTAAAATACTAAATTGGGATATATTTTCACCTTTCAAAGTCTATAATAGGCTTGAATAGCCATTTAAATTGTATGTGACATTTATATATCATTTATTCCAATGTTTAATATCATTTTTACTCATTAATTTTGACATTCTAGCCCAAAAGGAAATAAAAACGCCATATTTTTCTGAATTTTATGCATTCGCCCTTCATTTTCCCCAATTCTTGTGCAATTTCAGACCATAAAATGGTAAAGGAAGTAAATATTCATGATGCAGTCCTATTTAGTGTGAATTCCTCTGACATTTTTTACTACTTGCCACTCAAATTGGAGAAAAATTTGCGAATAAGGTAGGAAAACACAAAATTTACACATTGGGCCAAAATGGCGCCCCTAAAAGGCCCAATACGAAGTGAAGGTGGGGTCTGAAAATTTGACCCCCTCCATTTTTGGTTTGGTGGGACCCCTTAGAAGCCAAAACAGTCAGAAAATCAAATTTGGCAGTTTAGTCCTACGGAGTAACATAACATACCCCACTAATACTAGGGTTGCAATGATCCAAGAAGACTTTGGGGTCACAAGGTCAAAGGTCTTAGAGGTCAAATAGGTTAAAAAAGCTTTTTCTGATGATAACTCAAGAACCGTTTGACAGATTATCTTCATACTTGGTACATTGGTGCATACTGGGATGACAATGATCTGATTAGATTTTGGGGTTACAAGGTCAAAAGTCAATGTCAAAGATGTCTCTGTATGAATAAAAATGACTAAATAAATGTGTCATATATTTCTGATCTGGCAATGGCAGAGGCATAAATTTCAACTGTGCGCATTCGAGGATTCATCTAGTTTATCTTTCCGTTTTTGATAAATTTGTAGGATTGCAAGCAGCAAGCAGTCTAGACTTCTCAACACATTCAAATGTACAGAAGGGAAACCTTAGGTACCGGTAAGTGCTTTCTGCTGCCATTATTTATTTTCTTAGCTCCACAAAAATATATTTTTAAAGAGCCATATGTTTTCATGTTTTCTTTTATTTTAAAGGAGAATGAAACCCTAGGATTCAGTTGAATTGTATGAAACAAAAAAATCAAAGAAATTTAAAGAAAGTTTGAGAACAATTGAATAGATAATAAGAAAGTTATGTGCATTTGAATGTTGTGATCACTAACGCTATGGAGATCCTCACACTGGCAACAGGCCCAAGATGTGTGATGTCACACATGAACAACTTTCCCATATGACATACAAAGAAATACCAAAAATACTTCTTTTTCCTCATTCTAATGGTAGTACAGACTCTTCACCCAAGATTATATTTTGTGTACCTGTATTACATGCCATCCCGTGAAAAGAATCTCAGATCTTTTAACAGAATAAATAAAAAGACAATTTGACTGAAATATGTACAAAAGTAATGGGGAAGTTGTTCAGGAATGACATCACACATCTTGGACCCTTTGCCAATGTGTGGATACCTATAGCGGTAGTGATCAGAACATTCAAATGCTCATAACTTTGTTATTATTCATTCAATTTTTTCTCAAATTTTCATTGATCAGCTTCTTTGGTTTTTCTGTTTTGTACAATTTAATAAATTCCTAGGGTTTCCTTCCCCTTTAATGTTAACATACAGGGTACAGTATTGACAGCATGACAAAATTGCAGATAAAGAAAGATTATTACTGACATTTTCAGCCATGTGCTTTTTAGTAACCGCTGTCCTCTGTGTGGCTCTAGTATTTGGTAACAGTTGCGGCAAACGGGGATTTGTATTCAGCAAATTAATTCAGAAAACTTTTTAAAAATGTACTATATTATCAGACTTAAAAATTTATGAAAAAAAGAAGAAGTTCCAAATTTATGTTTTCTGTTGACACAACACTTTTCATTTCTTTAAAAAAAAAACAATCACTGTAATGTTGCATAATTTATTTTGGTAAGTTTGTGTGTACATGTGTCTCTGAACAAAAAAAAATGGAAGAAATTCCTTGATCATACTCTGAATATGAAATATTATCAATAAAAAATGTTCACATTAGGAAGGATGTCATATTCTTAGAAGTTATAATATAACTTTTATTAATTGTCTGTTCCATTTTGTTTACACTTTCATTTCTGAACTGAATTTGTTTGCATTTTTAGTAACTTGCCATCAAGTTTGATACCACATTTTATGTGGGAAATATGACTGTTGTGCAAATGCTTGTATTCTTGCAATGATAATGATAAAATATGATATCATTATAAGTGGCTCCTACAGAGAAGTTCTTAATTTGTAAAAAAGTACTTATTTTACCATTTCAAATACTTTATAGGCCTATCTTTCAATTTAAGTGGTCATTGGAAACTTGTTTTGTTTCTTTCAGTCCATACCAGAGAGCCAAGACAAGTATCTCAAAGAAATCTGCTGCACCAGAGGAGTTTGATGAGGCGTTGATGATGGTTGCCAAAGAGCTTAGTAAAGACGAAGAGATTCACAAACTTGGGATGGCACTTGGCTTTTGTCCGGCAGATGTTGATCGTTATATTGCCACAAATCAGAAGGGTGCAGTAGTTTCGTACATGGGTACATTAACGATGCTTCGAGCTTGGCGTAAGAAGCAAACTGCAGATACAGAGCATGCTGCTTTAAATGCTGCTTTGCAGGCGGTTGATCAGATTCATTTGGCTGCTAAATTGTTTGAAAGCTGATCTTGCAGCACTACAACATATATTATTATCAAGGTTATAAAATGACCCTAGCAGTTAGGTGATTAATTCCACTCTATGATGGCCTTTAAAGTAATGAAAGATATGATAAAGATATCAATTGATTATTTATATGTTTTGATGATAGCTGTGAGTAATAAATGACACCTGATAAATCAATATATTAGTGAGTTTAGATCAACGAACAGTATCAATATGAAAGGAGAGAGTGTAAATACCAACAATATGAGCAATGTTCCTTTTTTTTCTTCTTGTTATAATCCCCTGACAGATGTCTCTTATAAATACAGTCTGTTACTCCACCTGTCTTGCATTCTTCGTCCATCCAGATAAATGCTCTACTCTTAAACATTTCCTAGAAGGTTGAATGAAAAGTGTTCCATCATAACTCTCCATCTTTTACATATATTCTCTGTCATCATTAAAAAAAATATCCACAAAATATGTTGATCAACACCATGAATTGATTATCATGAAGACAATATATTTGTTAATAAACCACTGATGCATGTAAACTTACTGTACAATTAATGGCAACTACTTGTAAAATGGAAAGATTACCCAACAACCAATCAAATTTGAGGTTTTCAAATACGTACAGTTGATGGCAATTGGTATCAATGGTAAGTTTTATTAAAGAGGTTTTGTTTTATCATGAGATCTAAGATGTGATGAACCATCAAGCATAAAAACAATAGAACAACAGGAAGTTGTAGATTTTAAAACTATATATACAGAGTTTGTCAGAAAAAACTAGACACCTAGAAAAATATAAATAAAAAGAAAACCAATTTATGAATCCCAAATTATTATACATATTCTGAAAGAGTAACTCCTCTCGCATCTTCTGGTACCATTTTTGTGTGGCATGTGTTAACGCTTGATGAACATGGTGCTTGCGAACATGTAACTTTCCAATTGTGCCAGAGTGGGGATAAAATCGAAACAACAGAAGCTAACAAAAAAGTAATTCCATCCTGAATAAAACAGTCTAACCTTTTTAACGAAAATGTTTTGATCCAAATAACTTGGTGAGGGTGTTGTTACAGATATTGACTAGATTCTGTGTAAAAATGAGAATTATTTAAAAGGTAATCCATGAATAAGTACACATCAAAAAAGTAAAGTGTCACTGACAGACCTGAAAAGGCCTCTTAATGCTTGGAAAAGTGTTTATTTTGTCTTTGACGTGTGCTCACTCATGCTTGACTCAAAAGATATATCTCGTTTTCACACAGATTATAGTTGATAAGTGTAACAACACTCCTGGCAAGTTATGTAGCGCAAAACATTTTCGTTAACAAGTTATGCTATTTTATTCAGGAAGGAATTGCTTTTTGGATATAATTTATTGTTTTGATCCTATCCCCACTTTTGCACCATTTAAAATTTACACTCTCGATAGCGCATCCGCTAAAACATTGTCCTTTCCCGCAATGTGCACTATGTTCAAGTTATACGGTTGTAAGCTCAAGCTCCAACGAAACAGACGTTGGTTTTTGCCCCAAAACTTTCTGAGGAAGGTGAGCGGATTGTGATCAGTATGAACAGTTACTTCACTGCCGTTACACAAGTAGACTGCAAAGTGTTGTACTGCCAAGACAAGGCTCAGGCACTCTTTCTCCACCGTAGAATAGTTTCGCTGGTAGCGATCCAGTTTCTTGGAGAAGTACGCGATTGGCTTCTGACGACCCTCATCGTCGAGTTGAAGAAGAACAGCACCGACTCCTTGGTCGCTGGCATCCGTGGCTAGCTCAAAGTTTTTAGAGAAGTCTGGTGCAGCAAGCACCGCGTCACTGAGCAGAATGGCCTTTAACTTCTGAAAAGCACCTTCACAAGCGTCCGACCACTGAAAGGTTACGCCTCTTTTCAAGAGATCAGTGAGGGGCAAGGCGATATCGCTGAAGTTGGGCACGAACTTCCGGTAGAATCCGCACATTCCAAGAAATCTTAAGAGCTCCTTCTTCGTGGACGGGGTTGTGTAGTTCACAATAGCCTGGACTTTGGCATGTCGAGGAACAACGCGGCCCTGGCCTACCTCATGACCTAAGTATGTCACAGTTGCCTTACCAAACTCACACTTCACTAAATTCACAACCAATCCCGCTTTGAACAATCTCTCAAACAGATCTCTGAGATGACCCAGATGATCATTCTAAGTGTTGCTGAACACCAAAACATCATCAATATACACAACACAATTATCATGACCTGCAACAACTCCATTCATCATCCTCTGAAACGAGCGGGGGCTCTCATGCCAAACGGCATGACACGACATTGGAAGAGACTTGCGGGCGTAGCGAATGCAGAAATCTCTCTTGCTTCTTGTGACAATGGCACTTGCCAATAGCCCTTCATGAAGATCGATTTTACTCACATATGCTGCATTACTGACCTGGTCGATGCAATCTTCGATACGAGGTAGAGGAAATGAGTCCGTCTTGGTAACAGCATTGACCCTACGATAATCGATACAGAACCTTTGCGACCATAGATTTTGGAACAGAACGATGGGAGAGCTCCATTACTTTTGCTAGGCTCAATGATACCCGTTCGCAAGCATGAATTCTACCTCTTTTTTCACGAGTGCTTTCTTATGAGGGTGCAACCTATACGGGCTTGTTGATAGCCTACTTCCCAATGTCAATTCATAGACTACCTCTGTAGCACATCCAATCCGTCACTACAAACTGGTTGGAATTCATGGAGAACTCCAACAACATCCTGCCTCTCAGACTCTGACAAATGGCCAGTAGAAGATCCGGACTGGCAAGCACCTTGGAATTCTTTACCCTAGCAACCATTCCGGATTTTGAACTCCATTCCGGAGGAGTTTCTACCTCTATCTCAGCAGGACTTTCTCGCACAACACACATGCCAACATTTGCCTCTCGTCCATGGTACTCTTTTGCATGTTAATGTGACACACCCTTGTAGCCTTTCGTCGATCAGGCATACTTACTACATAATTCTCATTTTTCAACTTTTCCCAAACTATGTAAGGTCCACAGAACTTTGCTTTCAATGCATCTCTTCCAGGGGTACAATACCAAGACTCGATCACCACTTTGGAATGTACGCGCTTTTGCCTTCTTGTCAGCACGCTTTTTCATTGCGTTCTGGGACTTTCGCAGGTGCTCACCTACGACTTCGCACCTCTCGCTAAACGCTCACGGAAGGTAGAGATATATCTAGCATGTTTGTCTGCTCTTGCTCATCACAGAGTAATTGTTCCTTCACAACCTTAATGGTCCTCTTGGCTCATGGCCAAAAACCAATTCGAAAGGACTAAATCCTGTAGATTCATTTGGAACATCCCTTGTGGCAAAGAGGCAAAGGGGAATCCCTTGTCCCAGTCATTGGGGTTGTCATGGCAATATGTCTTCAATCATTGTCTTCAGAGTTTGGTGGTACCTTTCCAAAGTACTTGCGACTGAGGATGGTATGCAGTTGACTTCAACTGCTGATACCAGCTGATACATCATTTCCTGAAAGATGTTGGACATGAAGTTGGTACCCTGATCCGACTGCACTTCCTTAGGAAGACCATATCTGGTTAAGAAAGTTAACAGTGCGTCAATAACTGACTTCGCAGTTATGTTTCTCAACGGGAATGCTTCTGGAAACCGGGTAGACATGTCCTTCACAGTCAACAAATACTGACAACCTGACCTTGTCTTCGGCAATGGCCCTACACAATCAATCAACACTCTGCTGAATGGTTCATCAAAAGCCGGAATAGGTACCAATGGAGCTGGCTTAATGACGTGCTGTGGTTTACCAACCATCTGGCACGCATGACATGTTCCGCAATACTGGGCAACATCTTTTCGCATTCCGGGCCAAAAGAAATGGGCCCTGATCCTAGACAATGTCTTACTGACCCCTAAATGTCCAGCCAGTGGTACCTCATGTGCAAGCCGGAGGATTCAGGTTGATAGGGAAGGGGAATCGCGATTTGATGAACGATTGTCCACTCCTCATTCGCAGGCCGATCTGGAGGACGCCATTTTCTCATCAGGATACCAGACTTCACGTAGAAACAACATGGATCTTCCGATGACTCTTCAGCAGTCAGTGCAGTTTCTCTCAACTTCAACAAGCCTACATCTTCCTCTTGTGCCGCAATCAAGGCAGACCTACAAACTCTCTTTGGTAGAACTAACATCCTCATCTTTATCAGTCAATGAAGCACAGAAGGTGTCACACAGAGAAACTTCAGTCTTCTCCCTGTCTTTACGACTCTCAGTCTGGCGTGCTTGAGCTCTTGTAACGGCACAAGATGGAAATATTCCTGGAAATTCGCTCTCTAAATCTTCAGTCTCTTCTACAAACACTGGTTCCTTTGATACAATTGGGGAAGGCGCTACACGCCCCCCGGCAACATCATTACCTAAGAGGAAACTTATACCCTTCATCGGGAGACATGGGACAATGGCAACAGTTACCTCCCCAGAGATCAGAGCACAGTCTAGATTCACCGTGTACAAAGGCACAGGTTCAACTCCAATGTTCACATCATGAAGCAGAACCTTCCTACCAGTACTTGATTCTGGAGGCAAGGACTCCTCATCATGAACCATCAATGTCTGCATGGACCCTGTATCTCTCAGAACGACTACATCCGCACTCCAGTTTCCAATCGTAGTATGGATGAAACCAGACGTGGCACTTTTTGATCCGAAATTACTTGATTTCTGATCATGTGATTTCTGGTCTTCTTTTAGTTGGAAACATTCCGACTTCACATGACCCTTTTTGCCACAATAGTAGCACTTCACTTCGCTGTTCTGTTTGATACCAGTCGTTTTCTGTTTGTTTTCCTGTGTGTCAGTTTTTGGCCTACTACCTGGGTCAAGCGATTGTCGCCTGTAAGGTATTTCCGATTTACTAGTATTGGAAACAAACTTCATTTGATTCAGTTGATTTTCTGATTTATGAGTCAGTTCATAGCTGTCAGAAGTGACTGCGGCACTTCTGACGTCTTGAATCTTATGATCTTTCAGATAAGTCCTCACCCCAGGAGGAACAGACTTCTTGAACTCTTCCATCAACACTACCTCTCTCAAATTCTCATAAGACGGGTCCAACTTCAATGACCTAAACCACCTGTCAAACAAGATCTCCTTTTCCCTCTGTAATTCTACAAACGTCTGCCCAGACTTCCTCCTGTATCCCCTGAATCTCTGTCGGTATGCCTCTGGGACAAGCTCATATGCACGCAAAACTGCCTCTTTGGCAACACGATAATCATTGGCAGCTTCATCTGACAATGCGGCGACCACGGCCTGGGCTTTCCCAGTCAACTTCTGCTGGATTACCATGGCCCAGTATCTTTCATCCCAGTCAAGGTTCCTAGCTATTCTCTCAAAAGAGCTGGAAAAAAAAATCAAGGTCTCCATCCTGAAATTGTGGAATGCAATTTGCCATCTTGGCAATATCTGGGGCCCGGTGCCGCCCATCCTTATCCTGTGAAAGACGAGGGTCAACCCCTTTCCCACCAGAAACCTGTTGTAATTCGATTTGACGGAGTGTTAACTCTTGCTGAAGCTGCAAATTCTGACTTTGAATCTTTTCCCTTTCTATTTCGAGTTTGGCCAACTCAATACCAGAAACTACCGCAGTATCTACTGTGCCTGAAGCAGGGGCACTAGCACCTGGCAGCACTTCCTGCTCTTCCAGATCTAAATCCTCTAATATTCCATCATATAGCTCACATTTCTTAGCGGATGATGAAAATTCTAACTTCAGGTATTTAGCCACTACTTTCAAGTCCTTCTTTCGCAAACCCTTCAACTTGTCCACACTCACACTCTCCAAGAATTCCTTTGCATCTATTGGCGGAGCCATTGTAAGTTACTAACCAAGAATATCAACAGTGGAAAAAACAGTATTACGAAAATCAACGTGCCTCTACAGAAAGCAGAAATAAATCCTTGCTCAGACTTGTTCGAGACTACTGCCTTCACAAAACAACAAAATTAATGCACATTCAGTATAAAGACTGTAAATATAACTCTAGAACTAAACCCTAGACTCTCTAAATTAGTTTAACTAGCTAAAGCTGATCCGTAACAATGCTGTCGGTCAATGCGCTACATAATACGACTATAGACCCCTACTCAATGGGCCAGTGCAGGTCTACACCGTTATACGTGCCACCGATACGAATAGTACACCATTAATACACACAGTCAGGCATAGAGACTACAAATCGCTTCACTCAAACATGTACATAAATCGAAAATGAAATCTTTACTTTCAAAACAGCTTGTCTGAGTCCTATCCCGGACATAATAAGCCCCCATATTACATACAACAGGTTGAAGAACGTACTCTACACACCTCCTCGGCACACTTTCAAACTCACATCACATTCCAAACTCACCGAAATCAAAAGAACAGTCATGAAACAGCAAGTTGAGTGGTAGGCTGAACTGTGGCCATATTGGATCTATTCTAGTCTTGTACAAGTCGCATACATATTCGTCACAGGTACCATAAATAAAAGGTTTCTGCTGCACAAATTGTACTATACGGGGCAATTAGTTAGTACTTTGGGGGCG
The DNA here is from genome assembly GCA_940671915.1 of Paracentrotus lividus. Taxonomy (NCBI): domain Eukaryota; kingdom Metazoa; phylum Echinodermata; class Echinoidea; order Camarodonta; family Echinidae; genus Paracentrotus; species Paracentrotus lividus. The sequence continues at coordinate 29,218,582 of CALNVZ010000174.1, read as the reverse complement.
TCTGGTGGGCACTTTGCAGCAGAAAAAATTTTGGGCGTTGGTCAATATATGCTCTGTGGTGTACATGTATTAATATGAAATTCATTTTAAGTAGTATCTCCCATGTTTGATCGAAAGGTAATTTGAGGGCCCCCCTTTTTTGTGGGGGGGGGGGGGGTTTATCGGCCGGCTCTTCGGCAGTTGTGTTTGTAAAGATAATATCCAGTGTAAGTTTAGACTACCCGCACGTTTCAGTCAAACTCGGGTTTCATGCAGTGCCTTACATAAAATGTTTCAACGGCATCATTCAACTGAACAAATTGCACTATATGGGGCAATTGGGCCGAACTTTGGGGGCTTGTGGCTGGCACTTTGCAGCAGAAATTTTTTTCTGGCATTGCTCATTCTGTGCTTTGTGGTGTTCATATTCATTTGAAATCACTTTCAAGTGGTATCTCCGTCGCTTGATCGATGCCCAATTTTAAGGCCCTTTGGGGGCGTCTGGCGGGCACATTGAAGCAGAAATTTTGTCTGTCAGTTGCCATTCCGAATTCAGTGAATTGAGCTGCAAAATATGTCATGGGTTTGAAGTGGTACCTCGCTCATCTAATCGAAGGCATTTTTGGGGCCCTTTTGAAGGGCCCTAGGGGCCTTATGCAGCAGGGATGCACTGCCAGACGTTGGGTTTAGGAAATGTAGGATTCCTCCCCATATTTTCTAATACTTTACTACTGGTACCTCTTTCATCTAATCAAAATCGGGCTAGCTGCTGATATTACCCACCCCCCCCCCCACAAAAAAAAAAAAAAAACACCATTAGACTGGGTATTGTGGAGGCTGGCCAGACCTGGGGGGAGCCTAAAAGGCCCCCCCCCCTCAGATCTCGTCCGTTGATCGCGTGATCGCGATGAAAATCGACACAAACGTCACCCATGACGTAATCTACAGAATCGTATACTTCATTGTTATTCAAATTTATTTTTTATTAATTAATTATGCTAATTTATGCATGAAATCATACTTTTTGCTCTAATTCACTAAATACAGCACCTAGAAAGCTAATATTTAGTGTGAATGTTCTTTATAGCATTCCTATCAATTTTACTTGAAAAAAAAAATCTGGTATCCAAATTGATTTCTTATGTATTTTATTGTTTTTTTTAATTTCTTATGCATTTCCTTGGTTTTTTTTTTTACCTTTTTATTTTTATTGTTTTTCCAATGAAAATTGTCAGCGACATTATTTCTGTCATAAATAGCAGCAAATCAAATGATTTTTTATAGATAAAAACAAAATTAATCACTCTTTTATGAATTTTAGCTGAAAACACAATTTGCATTGACTTTGTACATGAAATCACCTTTTGGAGCAATTTTGGGTCTGATGCACGGTAACAAAATTATGTGCAACTTGTGAACCAGGTACCCGGGCATCGCAAATTTGGGCTTAAAAGATGCGCAAGACTTCAAAAAAAAAAGTTATAAAAAATCACGGCCACAGCTTCTCACGTTAAAAATTTATTGCGAAAAGTGCCTTTTAGGCCCCCACTCCCACTCCCAGTCCAATTAGGGTTAAGGTATCTGTGTTCTATAAACAAGTGCAATATTGTGTTCACAAACATTTTATTTGTTACAGCTGTAAATAAAATCATGAATGAGATAATGTTGAGGTGTGTTTATATGTTAATCTCTTACTTGTGCCAAAAACTTTGCTGACACACAATTTTGATTATATTCAATGAAATAATTTTTTAATTTGAATTTTAAATTGAACAACAATCAGGAATACGAGACCATGTGTATTACATTGTTTTCAACAGTACTATACTCCTTATCTGGGCTCTGTAACACTTAATTTTGCAATTAATTGCAAAATGGCAATGATCAGTCAACATAATTTATGTATAAGATTCTTGTTCAAAAGACTGACCAGTAACCAATTGGAATTGTTATTTTAGACCAGCAATTGATTGCAAACTTTTGTTTTGTGTTACTGGGAAATGGTTTGAATATATATTGTTATTATTAGTTTTATGTTTCGTGATTTTATGCACATTTGCCAACTTTTATGAATATATTTATATAATATTGGATGCACTTGAGTGCAATATGAGATATATTCCATTCATCAGTATGAATATTGCAAGAGTCGAAGACGAGTGCAATATTCATACTGATGAATGGAATATATCTCATATTGCACGAAAGAAATCCATAATAATTATTATTATACATACAAACCATTTTCCATGGCAACAGCAACGCTATCAGTTTAAACAAAAAAAGAGGTTTCTCCTGTATAAAATCTGCCTGAAGGAGAAGTTCAAATGATCATATTATGACGTAAACTGTTGCTTCGCGTATCAATTGTTAAAGCTGTTGCGCGCAGCATTTTACTGGCATCGCGGAGTGCAATATTGTAACAATAATGCACTCCTTTTCTCCATTGATACGGGTAATGTAGAATACATAGGACATACATTATGCTAACAATATTGAACGCCGACAAACAAACATCTGGAAGAGTATCAATACATGGTTTTAATGTATCGAAAAACAGACTTAAACGTGTAATAATTAAGTATATACACTACTGGCCAAAAGTTTAATTACACCAGCTGTCAGCTTTGTTCAGATAAATTCACATCATTTTTATTATGTCCAACACATTTCACTCCAGACGTTCTTAAGTACAAAAAGAATACATATGCAAACAATATATTCAATGAGTATCACAACATGACTTGGGAATTTAGAAATTAGTCAAAGCATTAAAAAGTGCAAAAACACAATATTACTCTAATTTATTCAATTGTTAAAGAAATGGAATATCTCTGTCAATGACATTCCTATCAACGTGCAATTTTTGCATAGACACGAAGGCATATGTAAATTATAGTGTTATTATAAGTCATACTTAATCATAATTCTGTTTCATATTTCTCCCAAAACTGTTTACAGGTTTTGTAGTATACTTATCGGTCAGAAAATGAACATGTCGAGAGAAGATATACTGTACATATCAGAACATTCATAAAAGGAGATATAACATTGTATATAATATTGACACTTCTTACACTTGGTACTGCCTAATATGTTGTTTCTACATGTATATCCCCTCAAATCCCCTCAAATCCCATCATGTCTTTTAGGAAAGCGTGTGTTGATATTTTGGTCAGGTTGTAAATAAGAAGCTCTGTCTTTCAGTACTATACTCCTTGTCTTCCATCATATTAAGCATGACCAGGCTATATTGATATGATTATTTCTATTTTCTTATGAGAAATGGTATTTGTATTATTGAAAAGTGGACCAATACAGATTAACACAATGTAATAGTGGACTATTGTAGATCTTGTGTTGTGAATTGTAATCTACGTATTCATAAAGTATGTGAAATGATTCTTCACAGAAAATGGACAAAATATTTTGAATTTCCTTAAAAACTAACAATGAAATTAGAATTAGTTGTAAAATTAATTGGCAGAATATTTTGGCAGAATATTTTGAATTTCCTTAAAAACTAACAATGAAATTAGAATTAGTTGTAAAACTAATTGGCAGAATATTTTGGCAGAATATTTTGAATTTCCTTAAAAACTAACAATGAAATTAGAATTAGTTGTAAAACCATTTTCATTTTTAGAAGGAAAACTTTCAAAATTTATCCTTGTTAGAATAGGCTAATCATGAGGGATTAGCAATCTGAATATTTGAACAAAATCCAGTACTGTTGGCATTGAAATTCCTTTTGAACATGTTATCTGATTGCTTTTGTATTGTTAGGCATTTTTAAAACATAAAAATATGTTTACCTATTTAAAAATTCTGCTATGTAATATATACGTATAATAAGCTTTTCTGGTTATTTTTGTCAGGGTATTTTTGCTGAATTTTAGTGTGTTTTATACTTGTTGTGCTGCTTATTTCATTCAATGCTGCTTGTGTGTTAAAGAGGGTATGACGATATCTGAGTACTACCATAAATAGTATCAATGTGATATGATTATATTGCTATATAAAACATAAGGTTGTCATCTTGATTTTATGTAAGGAAAAAAGAAATATAGTGTCAATGGATCAGCATTTATCAGAGATGATTATGGATAACTCAAGATATTTTACCATATATAATGTCTTCTATATGAAAGTGTGTTTCTTTTGATTTATAGATGATCACAAGTTGCAGATAATACTTTATTTTATGCAAGAAAAATATAGTGTAAATGAACCATATCATGCATTCATTGCAGATGATTATTAATAACTCAAGGTTGATAATTTTACCACACATAATGTATTTCATATGGAGGTGTTTTCTAATGATTTATATTATTACAAGTTGTACATAATACTTTATTTATGCAAGAAAAGTATGGTGTATATGGACCATCACCTGTATACATTAAAGATAATTATGAATTTCTCAGAATTGATTAGAAAGGAAAAGATTTATATTATTACAAGTTGTACATAATACTTTATTTATGCAAGAAAAGTATGGTGTATATGGACCATCACCTGTATACATTAAAGATAATTATGAATTTCTCAGAATTGATTAGAAAGGCCTTTATGTGGAAGTGTGTTTGTAATGATTTATAGAATAATTCACTTGATTGTTTTGAATTTGTATACAAAATATTTCATTTAAAAACATGGCTGATGGATCTTAGACTATGTTTTAATAAATATGAACATGCTACCAGGTTTTCAATAGATGGAACTATCATGTCAATCAGAGATACCAAATACATGTCTCATGGGTGTATTATATGTGATTCATTTGGTTCTAACAATCAATTTGTTTATTCATGTATCTCTATAAATTAAAAATATGAAACTGCTTTCAAGAGATTTAATTTTTTTTTAAATCTTCAATGATAGTTGTTGTGATTCAGCAAGTAACTTACGTTTTCATTTTATTAATGCTTCTTACACTTGGTATTGCCTAATATGTTGTTTCTATATCCCCTCAAATCCCATCATGTCTTTCAGGAAAGCGTGTGTTGATATTTTGTTCAGGTTGTAAATAAAAAGCTCTGTCTTTCAGTACTATACTCCTTGTCTTCCATAATATTACCTGCATTAGGCTATATTGATATTATTATTTTTCTTTCTTATTAGAAATGGTATTTGTATTACTGAAAAGTGGACCAATACAGATTAATATTATGTGACAGTGGATCATTGTAGATATTGTGTTGTGAATTGTAATCTACATATTCATAAAGGATGTGAAATGATTCTTCATAGAAAATAGGCAGAATATTTGATGAGTATCACAACATGACTTGGGAATTTAGAAATTAGTCAAAGCATTAAAAAGTGCAAAAAACACAATATTACTCTAATTTATTCAATTGTTAAAGAAATGGAATATCTCTGTCAATGACATTCCTATCAACGTGCAATTTTTGCATAGACACGAAGGCATATGTAAATTATAGTGTTATTATAAGTCATACTTAATCATAATTCTGTTTCATATTTCTCCCAAAACTGTTTACAGGTTTTGTAGTATTCAATTCAATTCAATTCAAAATGGTATTATTAAAAACAATCATGCATCGCAACATAAATGTTGAATTGTACACAATGAACATCGATAATAAAATACAGATACATTTTACAGTGATACAAATAGAACACAATAATAAATATAACAGAACACATCTATAAATAAACTGTAAAACTTAAAGGCAGAATAATGATATCAATGATTAAAGTATAATTACCATTATTCCTACATTGTGTAAAATTAAAGTCTTGGAAATTACAATGTTATTACAAATTCTACTGATCAATAAATATTGTTGCAAAATATGTATAATTCATGTAATATAATTATGGAGAAAGTTATTCGAAGAAGAGACATGAGATTGTTTAAACAAAATTTTCCTCATCTAATTATGTATCAATTACTATTTTTTTTAAGGCGCTAAATAAGTCGTGGGTATATTTATTATCCTTATTATTGAAAATAAATTGGAAACTGGCAATATTTTCAGCAGTTGAGTATGGCATTATCTATAACAAGAAGTACCGACCAATAAGGAGTAAAGGGAGGGGAAAAAGAAATGCTGGGAATATTTCAGCTGGGCAATTAATATCGTTACCTATTATATGAATTTCATTGTAATACAGTCATGAGAAAGAGATTCGGACAGAAGAGATAAGGTAGAGAGCTAGAGAAGAGAAGCGCAAAGGAAATATTGACAAAGAAGATAGTAAGATGGAAAAATGAATGAGAGGAGAGAAGGGAAGGAAGAAAAGAAATCGTGAGGAAGAGGATGGAAGAAGCAATTTCAAGCAAAAGTTATACAATTATAAGACACAAATTACATTACTTACTCTGATTAAGTGTACGGACCAAGTAGGGAAGTGCGCTATTTTGCATTCGGTTTGTTTTGCAGCGCAATTCAGGGATCTTTGGTCTATTTCTTAGCAATCTGGTATTGTTAGCAGGAGGGAAGAATTGTTGGAACTGGTCCGTGCACTTTAGAGTCTTTTGAAAAAAGTTAAACTCAAATCTTGTCTCCTGTCAGAGAGAGACGCTATCTTCAAAGCCATTAGAACATCTTCATATGTTGTATACTTATCGGTCAGAAAATGAACATGTCGAGAGAAGATATACTGTACATATAAGAACATTCATAAAAGGAGATATAACATTGTATATAATATTGACACTTCTTACACTTGGTACTGCCTAATATGTTGTTTCTACATGTATATCCCCTCAAATCCCCTCAAATCCCATCATGTCTTTTAGGAAAGCGTGTGTTGATATTTTTGTCAGGTTGTAAATAATACGCTCTGTCTTTCAGTACTATACTCCTTGTCTTCCATCATATTAAGCCTGATCAGGCTATATTGATACGATTATTTGTCTTTTTTTATCAGAAATGGCAATTGTATTACTGAAAAGTGAACCAATACAGATTAATATTATGTGACAGTGGATCATTGTAGATATTGTGTTGTGAATTGTTATCTGACATATTCATAAAGGGTGTGAAATGATTCTTCATAGAAAATTGGCAGAATATTTTGAATTTCCTTAAAAACTAACAATGAAATTAGAATTAGTTGTAAAACTCTTTACATTATTTGAATGAAAACTTTCAAAATTTATCCTTGTTTGAATAGGCTAATCATGAGAGATTAGCAGTCTGAATATTTGAACAAAATCCAGTACTGTTGGCATTTAAATTCCCTTTTGAACATGTTATCTGATTGCTTTTGTATTGTTAGGCATTTTTTAAAACATAAGAATATGTTAACCTATTTAAAATTTCTGCTATGTGATATATACATGTAATAAGCTTTTCTGGTTATTTTTGTCAGGGTATTTCTGCTGAATTTTAGTGTGTTTTATGCTTGTTGTGCTGCTTATTCTATTCAATGCTGCTTGTGTGTTAAAGAGGGTACGACGGTATCTGAGCACTACCATAAATAGTATCAATGTGATATGATTATATTATTATGTATAAAACACAAGGTTGTGATCTTGATTTTATTTAAGGAAAAAAGAAATATGGTGTCAATGGATCAGCATTTATCAGAGAGGATTATGAATAACTCAAGAAATTTAACCATATATAATGTCTTCTATATGAAAGTGTGTTTCTTTTGATTTATAGATGATCACAATTTGTCGATAATACTTATGCAAGAAAAGTATGGTGTAAAAGAACCATATCATGCATTCATCGCAGATGATTATAAATAACTCAAGATTGATTATTTTACCACACATAATGTATTTCATATGGAGGTGTTTTCTAATGATTTATACATTATTACAAGTTGTACATAATACTTTATTTATGCAAGAAAAGTATGGTGTATATGGACCATCACCTGTATACATTAAAGATAATTATGAATTTCTCAGAAGTGATTAGAAAGGCCTTCATGTGGAAGTGTGTTTGTCATGATTTATAGAATAATTCACTTGATTGTTTTGAATTTGTATACATAATATTTCATTTGAACATCATGGCTGATGGATCTTAGACTATGTTTTATTAAATATGAACATGCTACCAGGTTTTCGATAGATGGAACTATCATGTCAATCAGAGATATACCAAATACATGTCTCATGGGTGTATTATATGTGATTTATTTGGTTCTAACAATCAATTTGTTTATTCATGTATCTCTATGAATTAAAAATGTGAAACTGCTTTCAAGAGATTTTCTTTTTTTTTTAATCTTCAATGATAGTTGTTGTGATTCAGCAAGTAACTTACGTTTTCATTTTATTAATGCTTCTTACACTTGGTACTGCCTAATATGATGTTTCTTTATTCCCTCTAATCCTATCATGTCTTTCAGGAATGTGTGTGTTGATATTTTGTTCAGGTTGTAAATAAAAAGCTCTGTCTTTCAGTACTATACTCCTTGTCTTCCATAATATTAAGCCTGATTAGGCTATATTGATATTATTATTTTTCTTTTCTTATTAGAAATGGTATTTGTATTACTGAAAAGTGGACCAATACAGATTAATATTATGTGACAGTGGATCATTGTAGATATTGTGTTGTGAATTGTAATCTACATATTCATAAAGGATGTGAAATGATTCTTCATAGAAAATAGGCAGAATATTTTGAATTTCCTTAAAAACTAACAATGAAATTAGTTGTAAAACTCTTTACATTATTAGAATGAAAACTTACCAAATTTATCCTTGTTTGAATAGGCTAATCATGAGAGATTAGCAATCTGAATATTTGAACAAAATCCAGTACTGTTGGCATTTAAATTCCCTTTTGAACATGTTATCTGATTGGTTTTGTATTGTTAGGCAGTTTAAAAGATAAGAATATGTTAACCTATTTAAAAATTCTGCTATGTGATATATACATATAATCAGCTTTTCTGGTTACTTAAGAGTCAGGGTATTTTTGCTGAATTTTTGTGTGTTTTATACTTGTTGTGCTGCTTATTCTATTCAATGTTGCTTGTGTGTTAAAGAGGGTATGGCGGTATCTGAGTTCTACCATAAATAGTATCAATGTGATATAATTACATTGCTATGAGTAAAACATAAGGTAGTGATCTTGATTTTATTTGAGGCAAAACAATATGTTGCCATTAGATCATATTATGCATTCATCTCAGATGATAATTAATAGCTCAAAATTGATCATTTTACCACATGCGATGTTTTTTTTTATAGGGAGTAGTGTTTTTCATGCTTATACATTATTACAAGTTGTACATAATAATTTATTTTATGCAAGAAAAGTATGATGTTGAATGACCAATATCATGCAGTCATCACATATGATTTTGAATAACTCAAGATTGGTGATTTTACCACACAAATGTATTTCATAAGGAGATGTTTTCTAATGATTTATACATTATTACAAGATGTACATAATACTTTATTTTTTGTATGACAAGTATGGTTTATAATTATATATGGACCATCACCTGTATACATTAAAGATAATTATGAATTTCTCACAATTGATTAGAAAGGCCTTCATGTGGAAGTGTGTTTGTAATGATTTATGCTACAAGGGAAGGTGTCAGGCAGGGACACCTTCCCTGATGCTACAGTCACACAGACACTTCCGTATAGTTACGTCCGGTTGCGTCCAAAAATTATTTTCTTTTCTGCGGATCCCCACTAATGCCTTCCCGTCATAGTCAGCAGTGGAAATAATGATAGTTTCGTTCATCCAATGAAACAAAGAAATATATATAAGAAATAATAAAATAGAAGATGAAATAAAATTGAAACAACAAAAACGTAATTATACGTAAGTGTCTGTGTGTCTGCAGCATTATAGAATAATTCACTTGATTGTTTTGAATTTATATACAAAATATTTCATTTGAACATTGCTGATAGATCTTAGACTATGTTTTAATAAATATGAACATGCTACCGGGTTTTTAATAAATGAAACTATCATGTCAATCAGAGATACCAGCTACATGTCTCATGGGTGTATTAAGGCGCGGTCCCACTGGCTGTTTAGGATGATTTGCGTATGAATTGCGGATTGTTTGTTTTGTTTTTGTTTTTTGTTGCGGATGAACAAAATTTGTATACGCAACTCGTGCGCAATTAATCCTCCCGCCAGTGGGACCGGGCCTTTATATGTGATTTATTTGGTTCTAACAATCAATTTGTTTATTCATGTATCTCTATAAATTAAAAATGTGCAACTTCTTTCAAGAGATTAAATTTATGTTTTCATTTTAGCTGTCAGTGACTATGGATTAGTTGTCCATTATTCTGTGAGTATGGAAGATGCACAGTGTGTATGGACTTCAATGAATATAGACCTGATTTTAATTTGTTTTATCATTTTATGCTTCTGAAATATATCTTAAATATGTCATCAGTACTTATCAAGTGTAACCATCATGTGAAATGTTTTGAAGAAATGTAATTTATCGTGCTCTTTCAAATAATATCTGTTGAGAAAAAACAGATGCTTGTCTTTCGATATTTATGAGAAGTTTTGCTTTTGAAATAATTTTCTGTCATTTCCTGTAATGCTCTGAATAATATTATTGTACTCACCTTAAACATGAAATATAACATTTATGTAATAATTAAAAAATAAATTATATGTATTATCTCAAAGACTGAAATATAACCAATTGTTAATATCGGTTTATTTGAAATACCTTTTCTCACCTTAAAAATAAAATATGACATTTATGTAAAAATTGAGAAGTAAATAATTTGTATCAACTAAAAGACTAAAATGTAACATCACTTTATTTAAAATATCCCCTTTTATCACCTTAAATTGGAATATAACATTTAGGCCTATGTACAAATTGGAAAATAAATAATTTGTATTATTTCAAATACTGAAATGTAACCTGTTAACATCGCTTTATTTGAAATACCTTTCTTGTTGTCCAATATTGCTTTATGATTACTAATGAGAGGTTGGATGTGATAAAAGGACTCGAGGTGAGAAGGAAGAATAATCAAAAGAAGAGGAATATTAAGTGAATATTTTATAGTGATTATGAGACTGAGAATAGAATACTAGTAGATAGGGGAAATGAGGAGAATGCAAGGAGGTATTTGATCTGGGCCTCATAACACAAATGTTTGCGATCACCTGTAAATTTGAGAGAACAGTTCTAATTGGTTAAATCGACAGTGGGGAAAAGAAAATGCGGAATTAATAATGATCTTGAGCGGCCATTGTCATTTTGCAATGGGTTGAAAAATCTTTGTTAGGGTGCTATCTCACTTCGCGGAGACGTCTCCGCGACAGAATAGAAATTTCGTCTCCGCGACAGATAAATAGTATTGGATACGTCTCCGAGACGTCTCCTGAATTTTGGAGACGGATTTTTTTCTTCATAAATTGTCACAGAGACGTCTCGGAGACGTCTCTAGTACTATTTATCCGTCGCAGAGACGAAATTTCTATTCTGTCGTGGAGACGTCTCCGCGAAGTGAGATAACACCCTTACAGTGCTCTGGTATAGCTCTATATGTTGAGTATGTCATGATAAATGATAGGATGGTGAGAATAAGCATAAAACACTTGATATATCAGAAAGATATAGGCCCTATAATTCTATCCATGATTATTATATGCTGCTGTAGTTCAGTTAGGCCTACTAAAATTTAGAACTCGTTATCATTTATCTTGTGAAAGCGTGGGGTAAAACAGAATTTGACCCCTTGAAATGTTTTGTTGAGATGGGGCCTTCGTGCTTTATGATGCCAAGGCCCCCATTTCTACTCCCTTATAACATTTAAAACAAAACAAACCGTAGGCCTATTCCAAAGTTTGCGGAGCCTTATTTTTAGTCATTTAATGAATCCCAAAAATGTAGCTTTACATTGCAATTTTGTTTCATTGCATGGGAAAGTGGGGGTAAAACCCTCTTACTTTGACGGGGCACTACTCAGGAATAGAAAATGTAACTAGGAGACAATTTTTTGTCACAACTGGAAGTATTTGGCCATCATATTTCTAAAAAATTATGTTTATTCTATTCTGGGAAAAGATCATTTCATATTTGAGTTTGCTGATATTTCATCATTGAAATCTTCTCAAAAATGTGTTGTAGAAACTCTATCACAATGAAACACCAGAGTTTTCATTAGTTTTCATTTGCGACTTTGTTATAAAGGCTGAACACAATTGGATGAAAAATAATGAGTTATGTCTTTGATTTCAGTTGCAAACGTGAAAATAAATATATTCCTTTTGTAAATGTAAATTACTCAAATTACTCTCCTTTCTTCACACATTCTCCAAGACAGTAAACATAAACCTGGTCAACAAAAAATAAACCTAAATAATAATCTTCAAAACCTTGTGGTGTGAAATTTGGGATAGGCTCATCACTGATGAAAAAACAAAACACGCAAACAGAGCAAAACAAGGAGAGAAGGAGAGAAAGAGAGAGATAGAGAGGGGGGGGGGGG
>CALNVZ010000174.1:29154346-29199555 GCA_940671915.1 Paracentrotus lividus | reverse complement strand
ATATGGAAAAAAAAAAAAAAATCCGAGACTGAATCATATGACTCATTTTTCTATCAATAAAATGGTAAATGTTCCATTTCTAGGACTCGCGTAATTTTGAATGAGTAAGCCTAGGGCCTACCCTTAAATCGACAAGAGCCAAGAGATAACGTAAGAAATACCGATGAAATAGGCATTTTCACGAATTTGCTTTCATTTGGAATTTAATAGGCCCTAAGCCTTTTCATGACTGTCGGCCGTGTTCACCCGCTTTGCGTAAACAAAAAACAAAAACAAAAAATCAAGATTTCCCTGAAAGGTACCCATCAAATTTGGAATCAGAGCCATGAATTTTTTAAATGTGGCTGATGGCAGCGAATATTGACGATTTGCGCAAAATGCTCAGGGTTTCGTGCCTCTAAATCATCAGATTTTGAATCAGCATTTTCAATTGAAAGAAATTATAAAACAAACTTATATAGATAACAAAAAAATGCGCGGTTTCACTTCACTTAGCGGCCGTTTTTAATTCTAGCGGGGTTTCACGGTTGGCACTCATCGGATTTGGAATCAGCACCCTCAAATTTACAAGAAACCACCAAAACAACCTTTGAAATAATACACATTTTCATTTTTAGGCAGACGATTTTAGCGGTTTACAAAAATCCTGTAGGATTTTGTGGCTGATAATCATCAGATTTGGAATCGGCGCCTTCGAATTGGCAAGATGTATATATAATATGGCGTCCAGTTTGGCAGCCATTTTGAATTTTAGCGATTTGCGTAAAATCTGTTGGGTTTTGCGGGTGGACCTCATCGAATTTGGAATCAGCACCCTCGAATTGATAAGAAATCACCAAAACAACCCCAGAAATATCCTTGAAATACTGATTTCCAGTTTGGGCGCGAATTTTGGCAGCCTTTTGAATTTTAGCGATTAGCGTAAAATATGTTGGGTTTGCGGCTGCACTCATCGAATTTGGAATCAGCATCCTCACAATTGATAAGTGACCACCAAAACAACACCAGAAATCCCTTGGAATACTGACTTCCATGATTTGGCGCCATTTTGGCAGCCATTTTGAATTTTAGGCGATTTTGCGTACAGATCCGCGAGGTTTCCGTCGCGGCTGGCACTCATCGGATTTGGAATCAGCACCCCTCGAATTGAATAAGAAACCCACTCAAAAACAACCCAGAAATAACCTTGAAATACTAATTTCACAGTTTTGGCGGCCATTCTTGGCAGCCATTTTGATTTTTAGCGATTTGCGTAAAATCCGCCGAGTGTTTCGCGGCTGGCACTCCATCGGATTTGGGGAATCAGCACCCTCGAAATTGACAGAATATACACACGCACCAAAATACCTTAGAAATACCATTGGAATACTCATTTTCATATTTTGGCGGCCATTAATTTTGGCGGCCATTTTGAATTTTCGCAATTTGTGAAAAATGCTCAAGGTTTCGTCGTCTGGCACTCATCGGATTCAGGAAATCAGCACCCTCGAATTGAACAAAGAATATAAAAAAAACATTGTAAATATCAAAAAACACAGGGTTCGACTCTTTCCTATGGGGCCTAGCCTGGACTATTAGAGGAGGTGTAATAGGATCGCTTTCGGCCCATCCTCGTCAAGGAGGGCGCTATTAATGGGGGTGGGAGGGGGGGGGGGTAAATAAGGCGAATGATGGGGCAAAAATTCTGCGGTGTAAATTTCCAGGTTTGGTGGCGATCGAAGTCGAATAGCAATGGTAGGCAAATGTGATAGTTCTTTGAGTAAAATAACAATAATAAAAAAAAAAAAAAAAAAGGAATGGCCTAATGTCAAGTCGGAGCTAGTTTTTTTTGTACTCAGTGGCGGATTTAGGGGGGGCGCGAGGGGGCCGCGGCCCCCCATATTGGCGGCGCAAAAAAAAAAGAGAAAGGAAAGAAGAGAAAGAGAGAAGAAAAGGGAGGGAAAGGGAAGGAGAAGGAAAAAGAGAGAGACAGATAGAGAGAGAGAGATGAAAAGTAAAAAGCAGTAGAAAAAATAGAGAGAAAAATGAAAAGGTCAGAGTTTAAAATTTTTCAGCTCGCGCTTCGCGCTCGCATTGTTTAATGAGATTATATTCCTATAAACATAGCATAACAACGCTTAAAAATGACTGTTTTCCAAGGTTGACATATCTCAAATTTTTAGCTCGCGCGACTTCGCGCTCTCATTGTTTATGAGAAAAGTATTTTCTTTATGTCTTAGCATAAAAACGCTTAAAAATGCATTTGTTTCAAGTTGATAATATCAAAAAAAATTCGGCTCGCCGCTTCGCGCTCGATTATTAATGAGATATGTATCTTCTTTAATAACCATGGCATTAGAAACGTTAAAAAGCACTGTTTTAAGGTTGATTTCAGCTCACGATTCGCGCTCGCATTGTATAGATTATGTATCTTCTTTATTAGCATGGCGTTTTAAAAACGCTTTAAAATGCACTGTATTCGTGTTGATATATCAAAAATATTCGGCTCGCGCTTCGCGCTCGCATTGTTCAATGAGAAGTATCTTCAATAAAGGCATAGCATAAAAATACTTAAAAAATGCATTGTTTTCAAGTTGATATATCAAAAAATTTTAGCTCGCGCTCGCTCGCATTATTTAATGAGATATGTACTTCTTATGACCATGATTAGAAAACGCTTAAAAAGCACCGTTTTCAGGTTGAATTTCAGCTCGCGTTTCGCGCGCTCGCATTGTATAGAAGATATGTATCTTCTTTATAAGCATGGCGTTAAAAAAAAAACGCTTCAAATGAACTGTTTCATTGTTATATATTAAAAAATTATCGGCTCGCGCTTCGCGCTCGCATTGTTTAATGGAATATCTCAAAAAGCATAGCTTAAAAACGCTTAAAAAATGCATTGTTTTCAAGTTGATATATCTAAATTTTTAGCTCGCGCTTCGCGTTCGCATTGTTTAATAAGATATTATGTATCTTCCTTATAAACATAGCATAAAGATGCTTTAAAATGCACTGTTTTCAGTTGATATAATTTATTATCCAAAATTTTCGGCTCGCGCTTCGCGCTCGCATTGTTTAATAAGATAAGTATCTTCTTAAAAAGAATAGCAACAAAAAAATTTCAATGGCAGTGTTTTAGGTTGATATATCTAATTTTCACTCGCGCTTCGCGCTCGCATTGTTTAAGTGGAGATAAAATGTATCATCCTTAATAAACATAGCTTTACAACGCTTAAAATGCACTGTTTTCAGGTTGATATAATTTATTATTACAAATTTTGGCTCACGCTTCGCGCTCGCCATGTTTAATGATAAGTATTTTCTTTATGAGCTTAGCATAAAAAACGCTTAAATTTCATGTTTCAGGTTGATATAGCAAAAATTTCCGGCTCGCGCTTCGCGCTTGCATTATTGATTTAATACATTTGCTTGTTCGAAAAACAAAAACAAAAACAAGATTAAGTTAATTAAGTGTCCATAGGCCTATAACAGCCACCCCCCCCCACCCGCCTTACCCGCTTAGCTTCAAACCGCTGATCAAGGAATTTGGGTGGAAAAAAAATCCGGCCTAAATTCGCCTCCATTGGCAATGCTGGATCGCCCCCTGATGTACAAACATATGATTCCAGCTATAACCAATATTAAGTTGTGAGCCGAACTGGATAATTTATGTATGTATGTATAATGAACAAAAAAAAAAAAAAAAAAAAAAAAAAAAAAGAAGAAGAAGAAGAAGAAGCTTGGCCTATAATAAATTCTCTTAATGTACGGTTGTTGTGCCTCTGTATTTTGCATTACGACTGAAAAAGAGTTTGGGGCTGAAGACTACTATAATGTAAGCCATTGCATCGGGGAATCCCCATCAAGACGCGCGTCTCATGACGCAATGGGGAATCCCGATTTGAGAAACGTCAGCCATCTTGCAAGCTTGCTCAGGTTATAGCTGGTCCTGCCTCCGATGCTACTGCTACTAGTTAGATCTTGTGATAAAGTTTACTCTCAACTGAGTCTCAGTAAAAACCGAGTTCGCGATAGCCTAGAAGGTCAAAGAGGCATTAACTGTAGGCCTATAGCTAGTCACCAGTCCATTCACTTCCTTTCATTTTGTCAGCTGCGGCGGAGACATCCTTCCACTCCCATTGAATTTGTACATGTCTTACATCCATGACATAGTCAGCAATGGTGAGCGCGCACACTCGAGAAGAGAGGAGACAACAAATAGCCATCACAGGAAACACTGTGAGTATTTAGATTTAGATCTAACTGTTAGACCTAAAAAAAAAAAGAATAATAGGCCAAATCGTCGTTTCGGAAACCACTCGCTCAAATGCTTGTACACAAGTAAATGGGGTGGAAAGAGGAAACCAATGCGAGTGACTGAATGAAGCGCTGCTGTACAAAGTGAATGGTGGTTTCCTCAATCACGATAATGCCGAATAATAATAATAATAATAATAAAAATATGGTTTTGCACTTTATTTTAGTGAGGAAGAGGTAACACTAACCTGATGTAGACCAAAGAATGCAGCCGTTTATTTCTGGCGTTGGTTGCACAAAATGCTTTAAAAAAAAAAAAAAAAAAAAAAAAAACATTGTGCAAAATGTTTGTGGAGTTATGCAGATGAATGACCAAATATTTATATAATATTGACTGGCTTTGAGGGAGATACCGCAGATATTTCCCAAACAAGTCTCATATTGCCTCGAGTCGAAGACGAGGGCAATATGGGTCTTGTGAGGTATCTCCCGTAGGTAAAGCCAGTCAATATTATTATTATTACCCCATTTTAAAGAGAATAAAATAAGTTTACTTGATTTAAACTGGGCATTTGTCGTGGGATTTTTTTTTCTTTTCTTTGTTTCTTCAGCATTCTGAGTTGAACCATTGTGACGCAATAATGCTTCTGTGCGTATCCATTGTCTTACTCTTTGTTAACGCCCATCATTACAATTACGCGTAGGACCCCCGACCAGACAAAATATGAATATTACGGACCGGCAATTTTGTACACAAACCCAATAGGGAATCACGGAGGAGGGGAGTATGGATATTACGGCCCGTTGTGCTACAACTTATCCATTGTGACATATTTTTGTTGACCGGATCAATTAGGCAGACAAAATATGCACTATATCTTGTCTCCAACAAGCCTCATACAGGTAATAATAAAGAATATGCTGAGAACGATGGTTATTTCTGTCACCCAAGTTGATTATTAGTTAGACCGACCGCTCACTGAGTGATAGTGGCAGTATTCGCTTCAGTGGACTTTGAAAGTTGAATATAACAAATTCAGGATTCTATTGAAGGTGTTGTTTTTTATTAAATTGGATTGAAAATCACTAATAACTGACTGATTACCTCTTATTTTTACGTGATGGCAGGTAGTGATTGCTAAAACTTTAAAAAAAGCAATTCTGCTATGCTTTCTGACAGTTTTCTCATTTATTTATTGTGGCCTTTATTAATAAATAATGAAATTCATATGATAATGATAATGTTAATAATAATAATAAAAATGAATACATTTGTATAGCGCTTCATACTGATGTCTAAGCATACTGGTGGTCAGGTTCACTTTAATAATAACTCTTAGAAATTGATTACTTAATTATCATAGATAAATCAAATGAAATATACTAGTCACGGTGTGCGCCTCCAGAATCATACAACATATGTCTTTGGTTGTCCTCATTATCTTGAAGTGCGTCCTATGTACATGTACCTCTTTCTGTTCTGAGCTTAATATGTCTTTGGAAAATATATTTTACACCCTATATCAAGGTCAGAAGGGAACCATCAAAAATCTGGGAAATAAAAGTGAAATATGAAAATCTGTGGACAAAACAAGTGGAGAGTTGTCAATAAAATTAGCCATTTTACCATTTTGAAAGAATATTGCCAATCTAAGATGGCCATAGAAATACCAAAACTTTTAAATGTCCATAACGATAACCAAATTTGATGATACCTTTGTTTTTTTTATTAAATTGCTCCTATCATTTCATTCTTTCCTATAAGATTGAACTTTCCCTTGGGTTGGATTCCCTATTAATAGACTCCTCCCCCATCCTTAAGTCGTACGAACAGCATTTGTGACTCTTGTGGGCGGCCAATTGAAATTGCTGGTAGAGATCTATTACATCCTTGTATATTGAAAATGGGCATATTGAAGTTACAAAGATTACATTTGAAATTGAGTTCATCTTTGTCTCTTCCATCTTTGCATATAGACTGCTATGAGATGCTTTAGTCACTTCTGTTTATTAGTTCAAGAGGAACACACAATCTGATATTTTATGATTATACAGGATTACATATCAATGTGTATGGCATCAAATTTACATCATGGTCTTGATTGAAGTGAAGAAAAAAGAAGAAGATTTTATGATGTGTAGGTATTATATGCTAAGAATAGACATATTTTGCTCATTTTTCAGTCATTTTTGCTAATTATTGGCTCTCTTGTATCTCTTGTAATAAAAAAAATAGATTATCATTCATGCCCCCCCCCCCCCTTATTGCTGATTTAGGGTTCATACGGGTCATGGAAAACCTGGAAAGTTATGGAACTTTGCTATCTTAATGTTTCAGGCCTTGAAAATCATGGAAAATCTATTTTTCCATTGAAAAGTCATGGAAAGACTTGGAATATCAAAATTTGTCAATATACAATTTATGTAGCCGAGAGCATTGAGATTCCCAGAGCGCTGGTTCCCAGACATCTCGGTGCAAAATTCTTTGAAAAGTTGTTGAAGGTCATGGAAAAGTCATGGAATTTAACTTTAAAAAAAGTGTATGAACCCTGGACTACATGCTGATATATAGGCATGTACGTTTACAGAATTATTATGATTTTTTTTTAAAATTCTCCTGCTTTATGAAGACCAAACTTTCTAAAACATCTTGATTCATTTTTTTTTCATCCCTAATGTAGATGCAGAGCCGTAGACTAATATGAGTAAATATGGCAGATTATACAACTATAAAACCTGAAGGGCTGACCATGGCGACAAGACCAAAAGAGTTTGGAGGGCCAACCATGACGAAATGGTTCAAAATAGAGCCTGGATGGCGTTTTAAGGAGCAGACCAAAGCTGGAGGGCTGACAGATCTAGGATGGTGGGAAGCGTTGGATGAGGAGCTGACCAATCCTGGATGGATGAGAAGTCGTTTGTGGGGGATGTCAAAGTTCGAAGAGCCGACCAAGCCTGGAGCGCATAAAAAGCTAGAAGCACAATTTTATTCTAAGCATGGAGGGCCATCAGAGCTTGAGGAACCAAGCATGGTATGTGAATAAAAAGAATTCAAACCATAGTGCATAAATAAATATCTGAATGATTCTTTCAAAGGCCGTTATTACATGTATCTACATACATGTATGAATGAAAATCATTTCCTTCATAAACAGGCAGAAGTAGGGATGTTTTGCTGTTCATGATAATAATGATAATGACAATATAAGATCAGCAGACATATAATTGGTTGATCCTTATGAACTCGGTTCAATGTATTTTAATTTTCTCAGACCTCTATTAGTAGTTTAACCATTCATAGTAAACCATTCAAAGCTTTTTGATAAAACAATGCATACAAACGAATGTGTCCCAATGAATATCCTCTTGTCGTGAGTGGAAGAAAAGTAAAGACCAGTAAAGGACCAGAGATGTGTGTTTTATTTTAGTGAACTGTAGACATCGAGGCCGACCACCGATCAAAATGGGATATTGTTAACAATACCAACATAATCAATGTACATCTCTATGAATGATCATGAACATTATAATGCCAGGGACAAATTGCTTTTGCCAAAAAATTGTATTAAAAAACCTTAAACATGTTTTCCCCTAATCCAAAATTTTGAGGGATCATATTGAACCAATTGTACATTTTAATTGTCCATACATTGAGTCCCAGAAGAAATTAACCCTACATCTAGTGCCTCATATTATGATTGTATAACTTATGTTACATTCATTTTTATTTCATTTCCATATTTTTTTTTTTTTTTTTATAGTTTCAGTTCCAGTTTCAGTTTATTTTATGTGCATTGTAGGCAAAAGTGGAGATTAACGTTTAGGCCAAGTAAAAAAATAAACATGTTGATCGTCCCCGCCCGCATCGATTTTTGGTGCCGCCTTGATTTTTTTGTTATTTTGTTTTTTTTTGTTTTGTTTTGTTTTTTTTTTGTTTTTTGTTTTTTTTTGTTTTTTTGTTTGTTTTTTTTCTTCTTCAGTTAGTTTACTAAGTATACTATAGGTATTCATCGTTGTTTTACATGTGATTGTGTATAGAGAAGCTTTAGACTGTAATAACAATATCACTTTTTATTTATTTATTTAATTTTATGTTTAATTTTTCTTCCCAGCTTCATAAATTCTGACAAAGTCTTGCGCCCCACAGTTTGAAAACCCCTGATCTACATGTTGTAAAATCTCTCACTGATCACTTGTCATTCAAGCTGCAAAATACTGATTGATATTGGCAACTGACTAGACAAGTGGACAATATGATACATGTAAATGGTGTTTGAAGGTAGATGCTTGCATGGTGGATTCGAATACGATGATGAGGTTTACGGTTCACCATGTGGTTAGTCCTAAAAAGGACTGTTTGAGAAAGTAGAAGAGGAAATGAAGAGTTACAGAAAGTAGAAAATTGATAGGCGAGATAGAGAGTAGAGAGTGGAATTAGAGGTAATCTTTCGTGATTTAGTCCTGAAAAGGACTGTAAACCAGTTGAGAAGACGAGATACGAGGAAGGCTTGAGTAGCAGTAGAGAGTGCTCGACGTTTCGGACAGGTTGACTGTCCGTCTTCAGGAGTGAGGAGTGGTAGAAGATGCGTGGGATGTATAGCTGATGTGCGGACGTGGGAGTAGCATCGACGCCGGACGGTCGGCGTGGGTGGAGCTCTATTGTTGTAGCTGCGTGGGTGGCTGGTTGGCGGGAAAGTCGGGTGTCGAATGCGGACGTTGGTGAAATCGAGGCCGGTGTGGCTGGCGTGGAGGCGGTGTCCTATTGTGGTCGAAGAGTCGTGGCGTGGGCGTTGCGTTTCCGGCGGGGTCGGAGGTTGTGGCGGAAGTTGTTGGATTGAGTTGGCGTAGCTGTCGGCGTGGCGGTGGGCTGGTTCTCGGGTGAGGTGACTGGATGTTGGGTGTCGGTCGGCGAAGTTGAAGCAGGGGTGGCGCTGGTAGACGAAGACGGTCGAGATGGGGTTGGTTCGTTGTGGAGAATTGGGTTCCAGATGCTATTGATGTAGAGTCCTGTGTCTTGGGGTACGGTGTTATGGTGATGGATTTCGATAGCTTCCCTAATCCTTCTTGAGTTCCAGTGGCGGATGGTCGTGATGAGGTGGCTGTTGTCCCAGTTGATGCGGTGGTTCTCTTGTTGGGCGTGCTTGACAATGGCGGATTTGTCCCAGTCGCTGAGGTCGTGTGTGCAGTTTTTGTGTTCCTTGAGTCTGGTGTCGAAGTTGCGGCCTGTTTCCCCGATGTCTACATCTTTACCGATTTTACAAGGAAGTGTTGGTAAACACACCTGGTTGCTTGTTGATTGGGTCCTGTCCTTGTGTGGAGTGGGATTGTAGGTAGGCTTCCTCGACGTCCTATGTCAAGACTACTCCCAGCGGATTTCCATCTCACCAAGTCTACAGGAAGCCTACCCACACCGACCGCTATCTTCACTACCGCCCCACCACCACCCATCCATCCTGCAATCGGTACCCAACACCCTCATCAGACGTGCCTACCAACTCAGCGACAAGCAACATCTTCCTCAAGAACTCCGACATGTCATCAAGCCCTCACCACCATCAACCAGTACCCCCGCCGGACTTACAACACCAAGCCTCCTCCAACCAGAACCACCGATAGCGCCACCAAACGACCAAGCTCCGACTACCAACCCTCCTTCAACAGTTGTACCCCCTACATCGGCAAGATCTCCACCAACTAGACGTATCCTCCGATCGGCCAACATTCAAGTTGACACCGCTCCTCCACCAAGCTACACTCAATCCTCTACTCACACAAGGACAGGACACAATCAACAAGCAACCAGGTGTTTACCACATTCCTTGTAAATGCGGTAAGTGTACATCGGGGAAACAGGCCGCAACTTCGACACCAGACTCAAGGAACACAAAAACTGCCAACGCTCAGCGACTGGGACAAATCCGCCATTGTCAAGCACGCCCAACAAGAGAACCACCGCATCAACTGGGACAACAGCCACCTCATCCGACCATACCGCCACTGGAACTCAGAAGGGATTAGGGAAGCTATCGAAATCCATCGCCATAACACCGTACCCCAAGACACAGGACTCTACATCAATAGCATCTGGAACCCAATTCGCCACAACGAACCAACTCCACCTCGACCGTCTTCGTCTACCAGCGCCACCTCTGCTTCAACTTCGCCGACCGACACCCGACATCCAGTCACCTCACCCGAGAACCAGCCCACCGCCACGCCGACAGCTACGCCAACTCAATCCAACAACTTCCGCCACAACCTCCGACCCCGCCGGAAACGCAACGCCCACGCCACGACTCTTCGACCACAATAGGACACCGCCTCCACGCCAGCCACACCGGCCTCGATTTCACCAACGTCCGCATTCGACACCCGACTTTCCCTCCAACCAGCCACCCACGCAGCTACAACAATAGAGCTCCACCCACGCCGACCGTCCGGCGTCGATGCTACTCCCACGTCCGCACATCAGCTATACATCCCGCGCATCTTCTACCACTCCTCACTCCTGAAGACGGACAGTCAACCTGTCCGAAACGTCGAGAACTCTCTACTGCTACTCAAGCCTTCCTCGTATCTCGTCTTCTCAACTGGTTTACAGTCCTTTTCAGGACTAAATCACGAAAGATTACCTCTAATTCCACTCTCTACTCTCTATCTCGCCTATCAATTTTCTACTTTCTGTAACTCTTCATTTCCTCTTCTACTTTTTCAAACAGTCCTTTTTAGGACTAACCACATGGTGAACCGTAAACCTCATCATCGTATGATACATGTATATCTTCATTTGTGGACCTGCATTGCACCTTAAACCTAAAAGCAGCATTAAATCTTCTTCAAATATGAATATTGCGGCCATCTTGGACGCGGCAGCCATTTTGGAAAAAATAACAAAATAACAAATAATAAGGGCCTCCCTCATCAACTTTTTTGAAAAGTCCGGACGATCAACATGTTTATTTTTTTACTTGGCCTTACTCATTTTTAAAATACATTTTGCTGATATATAGAAAGAATACGATTAATTTATTAATCCACAATTTTTTTTTTAGCATCATGCTCAATGATATGGGCAATAACAAAGTTATAAGGTATTGGTACATAAATAGGTAACCATGGAAACACGGAGGTCAAGCACACTCGCTTCCAAAGAATTAAAGCTGTGTCACAAAAGAATATTGAAAACTGTACAAATGTGAGACATCATAAAGAACCATGTGATAAAGAGAGGATGACATTTATTTTGTGGTCATCAAAAAGGAATACAAAAGTATATTGGGCAATATGGCATCAAATCAAAAGAAATTAAGAAAGAGAACAATATCAAAATGTTCAATCCTGAAAGGTGTATTCCCTCTTCTCATGAAATATTTTTCATTCCTTTTATTCATCACAGGAGTTCAAGAGTGTGCTGGATCAAACTAGAATTCTGCATATTATGGATGAATACAGCTATGAACATCAAAGGCAGGAAGCAAAGACAACCAGAAGCAAAGACACAGAAGGTATGAAAATAAATTTCATATGAGATTTATAGTCTTTTTCCTGCTAAAATGACACAATTGTCCTGAGTATGTAGTTTGCGACATTTGCTTTGAAATCATTGGAGAACTACCAAATTTAATTTAACATTACTACATGTACATGCAGGGGAATAATATCGAAATGGGTTATTCCAAGGTAACTGATGTTACACAGAGCGTGGATTTTTTAAAAATTGTTTGTATTGTAGCTCGGCAGATACCCGGGGGGGGTCACTCACCATATGATGTGCTACGCATGCATGTCCCCAAAAAGCGTCGAAAAGGGTCTGTTTTCAGCCTTTCGACGGCGTCGACACTTTCCTTAAAATAGGGGTGTTTTTTAATTTCAATCACCATTTTCGTAAAAATAGGGTTTTTTTCAGCGGAAATCATTGTTTTGGGTCAAAATTTCACGGTGTTTACGCCAGTTAGGGTATGTTTTCCAGTCTGATGTCGAAAAGAGGTGTATTTTGACTTCATGCAATGAGACGTTTAGGGTCCATTTTCAGTCTAACGTCGAAAAGGGGTGCAAATTTGACTCCATGCAATGAGACGTTTAGGGTCCATTTTCAGGGTGCGGGGACACGCATGGGTAGCACTTTTTTGTTGGAGTGACCCCCCCCCCCCCCCCCCGGGGGGCAGATAATAAAGTATTTGTCTTCTAATGCAATAAAGCTCAATAATCTCATCAACCTGAAGGGATTGGGCAAAAAAAATCTGACCAAATTATTTCCTATGAAATGACAAACAGATATGTGTCGATCGGTAAATGACATTACAGAAAACGGACATGGATTTTCATTGTGTGGATTCAAATCATATTATCTCATGTCCGAGACATTGTAGAGTGATACCTTTGATATGATATTATACCTAGACTCTTTAGAAAAGATGTGCAAAAAAAAGAAAAAAAAAGATTGTATATTTATCTTTTATGCTATAAAAAATTTACTGAACGTTACCCTTACGTCTGCCCTGCTTTTGTCCTCTTGTAATTTACCAGATATCCCATGATTTTTGGAATACACCCAAAGTATTTACCCTTTTTAATTTGGAAAAAAAAATAGGAAAAATTATATAAGAAACCATCAAATCTGCAATAGAGTGAATTTTGTTTATGTATTTTTCATATATTATTCATTTTTAATGACGTTACATATTTCAATGAAATCAACGAAAATTGAATTTTTTTTTAAATTGAATTTGAAATATTTAATATATCTAACAACAACCATGACATTAGGATTGAGATGAATAAAAAATTAGTGTCATGTCCGGATTTCTGTGGAATTGACCAAAATGTTCAAATAAATAGATCAGTGTAGACCCTTTTTTTTCTTGGACTATCCAAAATTAAGGATTACTAGTAACCACATAATGACATGTTTTGTATTTGCAAAATACTGTCCTTTCTTCTGAGTGTACAGAATATAATGACACATTATTATGTGTCATTATATTCAATTTTAATCAGACACACCATACATGTATGTACATGCCACATTGACCTAGAACTTTTGAATTCATGTATATTAACTACATTATGTGCTGAATAATGAACTTGCTTATTAAAGATGTGTTCAGTATTCACAATTCACCAAAATATTCTCCTTCAAGAACAGGTGTCTCTTAACATACCATATTCTATTAATTTGTAAAAAATGTGTTGTTTATATTTCCTTGATTCATGCAGGTGAGAAATATGGACAAACCATGCTGCAGGGAAAAGATATTGGGCTGCCAGTCTATTGGAAGAGCCTTGATGACGAGACCCACCTGATGATTGATGATCTTGATGTGTTCCCTGATCATTTTCTAGATTTCATCTCCATCTTGTGTCCGATGTGTCCTGTAGTGAGGCATGTCTCCATCAGCTTGCATGCAGTTGATCCTTTTCAACACAGGGGATACATGGGCAAACCATCCATTGAAGGGATGAAGTCTGTTCGCACAGTATGCATGGTAATGGACTGGGGTTCACTCTCAGGTGTACTATTGACTGTTAGTAAATATTTTCCAAATGCAGAAAGTCTTGATGTGTATTGGCAGGTGTTATCATATGAAGAATCACCATACAGGATATCCTCATCTGAGGTCAATCATTCATCAGTCTTGAAGAAGTTGAAATTTACAGCATACAACTTTTTCGGTATAAGCGAGGAAGAATACCCGTTTCTGTGCATTTCTATTATTTGCCCAAGTATAACATATCTAGTCATATCTGATATGACATTCCTTCGATTCAAAAGGTCAGCACTAGAGTTACCATGGATATTACCTTATCTGACCAACATCCAGCTTGATCCTGGTGTGGGTGATTTCTGCCCATTTGAAGCATTGAGTAATGTATTAAATCTCACTTCTGTGGAAATCCCGCAGTTAGAGCTTCTTGAGGCAAACCAGGTCAGTCTAGAACCTGGTAGAAATAGGCTACTTGCAAGTGTAACCTGGTCCAGATCATCATCAGGTTGTGAACTAAAACTTCAAGATGCATCAGCAACTGTACCATTGGTGGACCTGATTCAACTTGTGTCCAATGAATTGAAAGGTGTAACTTCACTTAGACTTGACAGGTGCAATGTTATGCTTCCAGAGAAGATTGGTCATCCACAATGGAAACAGGGAGAAGGTAATTCACTTCAAGAAATCAGTCTTGAAAGTTTTCTGCCTGTAGCTGACCTGCAGAGAGTCTGTAAGATGTATCCTGATGTGAAGTTCAAAGTTTTTGATGGAAGCAACGTATCACATGATGTGGTAGGAGAACAAAGACCTCAACCTGACCCTGAGGACTCACAACATGCTGAAGAGAAGACAGCAATGTCAGAGAGACAGACCTCTTCATCTTCACTTTCTCTGTTGGGTGAGTTGAAGTTGGAATATACAGAAGTCTCTACCATCAATCACAAATTATGAATAATGCAGTCTATAATGCATCCTTTAAAGAAAGATTTCCTTGAAATAAACAGATATTAACAGGGAAGTACACATAGAGATCTTGTTCATTCAACATTTATTCACCTACATTTATAAAATGTTTAAACTGTAAGCAAAATTATACTGTATTAGATTAGATTACATCAATTGTGGAAAATGTTTTAAAAATCAAAAATGTAAACTGTATTAAAGTCAAAAGAAAGAAATATCATAATACATCTAAATAAGGCATCCATTAACCTCTTGAATGGCACATTTTACAGATGAGCTTGGAGAAGCCGCAGCAAGAATTCAAATTCATGATGACCAGACAAACACACAGGAAGCTCTACAGGGCCAAGAGGAGCGTGAGACAGGTTTTATGAATCTTTATTTACTTAAAGGTTTACTAAATTAGAAAAACAAATTGGGCTTATTCAGCGGATAATTACCTTCTAAAAACGAAAGTGAAAATTGTTTTTCATAAGAAAGTCTCAATTTGACAAAAAATGTGAAAAACTATAGGCTTTGGTGACTTTCCTGAAACCCTGTGAGCTGATTGGTTCATTAGCGGAATGACGTATTAAAAGTAAGACCCTAAAACACACGGCGACTGGCATACTGCATGTATGTACACAAAACGCAATATTGGACTCCTTTGTGCCAGAGAAAACTAACGAAAATTGAAGAAGAATGAATGGAGATTTAGTATACGAAAGTCTTAAGAAATATCTGTTACACATCATCAGTGAACAATTTTGCGCCAAAATATTCAAATCTTGCGTAATTTTATCATTCTTCTACCAAACATCCTCGTCTGTCTTGCTGTCTTTGCATTATCGTTAACGCATTAACAGTCGTTTTGGGTGTCCCTGTAAGTTTAGTGCACTATTCATTTGTACCTCAAATGAACATAACGACTGCTAAATGGACTGTGAGTTTATGTGTGTGTAGACCGCAGAGCTATGAGCTGATACGGGCAGCTATAAGGACGTACGTGTATTTAGTATATACACACACGATGTGCACTTAGGACAATATCTGCCCCCATCGGCATATTTCTGCAGCATGCGAATACACATCACACTCACAGACTATAGTACATGTATATTATCTCGTCTCGTGTATATATTGCACACGGGATATTGCATAACTGTCCTGCCTTCGCTCTATGCGGTTATTACCACAGTGACTGTTTTATCATCAAAATTGACTTCTATTTAATAAACTGTAAGTAGAAGAGATGTTATTAATTGTCAGTAGGTCTAAACCTACGTAAACAGTATTCTCATTTCCTTCATATCGAATTAGGAATATTTTAAAGTCAACTTCGGTATTAAAACTCACTGCAAGTATTTGTAAGCCAGTCTGTTCAAGTAAGCTTGACTTACTTTTCCAAACTCTAAAAGCTTTCAATCTCTTTTGGAAAACGATGCATGCATAAAAGCTAGGCCCTGGCATCCATAGTGGTCTTACTACAACCCTTATCTACACACAAATTAGACATTTATTGATGAAATCGTGTCCAAAATCAACATTCTAGTGACCAATCTAATGTGTAAAATCACAGTATAGTCGACGTGCAACGGGAGCATGGGGTATAGCAGCCCCGGCCGCCAGCTCGGGCGCTCAATGCCTCTACGTGCATGCACTGTACTGTCCGTGCGGCTGGCTTACTCACAATACGTCACAGTCACGTGACTACGATATCGCTTCGATGAAGCTTTTTAGGGGCGGGGCTTATAGCAGCGGGAATGGGCAATTATGGGCTTTTCAAATGATTATCCTTGATTACCAAAAGTGTTTTGGAAATAATGGGTGGTATATTGTGACTTCTGATGATTCCTCCTAACGAAAAATTGACAATTATTTTTCTAATTTAGTAATTAATGGTAATAATGATAATTACAATCATACAGCAATACAATATCCACCTTAGTATTTCTGAGTGCTTAGGATTAACTTAATACCTGGCTTATCTAGTCTACCATGATAAGGTGCTCAAAACATTCAAGGGATTTCTTCCTACTATGTCCCATTTATATCAACTTAGTTGAATGTAAAGTTTTAGTTTTTTACATTATACCGAGTGTAATGCATGGGCAAATTTTCGGGGCAATCAGCAGTCAACAGGCGAGATCTTGGGGGGGGGGGGGCCGGGGGGGGCTTAAACAGCCCCACCAGTCTTGTTAGGTGTCAAAATAGCCCAGTCTTTTGAGGGTTAAAAGAGCATAATTGAGCCAATTATTTTCAGAATGTAAGGGGGGATGGAACATAGCAATGTTACTCATCCAGAGAGTGATTGAAAAATATGTAAAACCATTTGTTTAATGTGTTCAGGAGATGAAGTACCTGCCACACCAATAAAGCTGGAATGTTGTAAGAGAGTTGGAGTAGAAGGTGGTAAACTACAACTAGAGACATTCGGGATTGAACTGGATATCCCTCCTGGTGCAATAGACAGTGAAACACCACAGGAGATTTCCCTTCGTGTCCTGACTGATACTCCTAATCTAGGCAACAGCGAAGAAGAGATATCTGTCTGCTTTGGGGTGCAGTGTCTAGCTCCTGATAGTATGGTCCTTAAATCACCAGTGACCTTTACAATACCTCACTGTGCTGTAACATCAAAATTATACGATGTTGAAGCTGTCCTTTACTTTGGAGAGGGACAGTACACTCCAGGTGACTTTTGATGATATAAAAAATTATAGGTCTATGAATAGGTCTAAAATTGATTTTCCTCTATTTCAAAAAATAATTGTTTATTTGCTATTGCAGCTTCAGCTAGTCAATTATCAAGTAGTCTGAAGAAGTGGCATGTCTGTAGTCGGGGGCATTGGTGCTTAGGGGTTTCACAAAAACATTTCTGACTACAAATGTGGGCAAAACGATTAAAGAACAGAAAGCGAAGAATATTTAGTGAAATTTTAAGTATTACCCTCTAACTACATGCACCCATTCAACATGTATCAGCAGTTCCCCATGTCTGCAGTAGCACTAGAGGAATTATTTCATTTCATCCAGGGCAAACTTTGTATGATGAGAGGCATTCTATAAGCGTGATAATACTGTTTGGGAAGAAATTGATTGTATATAACATTCAAACCCACAGTCAGTTGATGTATCCATAGGCCCACACTTCCTATATTAAGCAAATAGCCCTACTGTTTTGATGGGCACTTAATACCAGTAACAGAAATTGACTCTTGTACATCAAAGTTTGAAATGTTTGCCAACAAATTATGTTTTGTCATAAGAAGCAGGAACAGTATTACTCTAGATACCATGGAATGAGAAACAAATATCATCCCATATAGAATAAGAAACAAATAATAATAAACGTAACATGTTATATATGATGACTTACTTCTGTCAATACATGTAGATTCGGTTGTGAAGGAACGCATTCTGTTGACTATATCTGGGGCACCTAGCTGTATTATCATGAAAGACATCCTGAAATTGAGAGTGAATCACTTCACTTGGTGGTTCATCACAATACAAAAGAATGACTCTGTGCAAGGGAAGAGGTTGTGCTGTCAACCGATGGTATGTACAAGGATGCCTGTAGCGAGAAAACCTATCATCTTTCGTACTCATCTATATGACGACATCAAAGGCAACAGAGAGGTAGGAATCAATCCTATTCAATCTGGAAATCATCAAAACAACTGAATTTGTATTATCATTTATTTGTTATATTTCAGTTCAAAAATATCATTTGGTTGAAATAATTGATTTCCTGCAATTCCTTATAACCATCTGCAACTAGGTATCACATGCTTCTATAATCTTAAAGCTGGTGTATAGTGTTGGGAGAAAGAAAAATTTAATTTGGATTCACAGTTAGATAATATGAAAGACTGAATCCTATAACTATAACAAAGAAAGTTATATTACATGGAATCTCGTTTTAATGTCTTTATTTCACGATATTGTAGTACTTTATAAAAAAGATAAGTCGGGGATCCGACTCACCTTTTTGTGCACTAGGCGTTCACATGGAAAACCAATGGGGATTCTCTTGTGTGGGTGATACACACAGATCGCTACGCTCCATTCATGCGGGAAGTTTGGGGGACCGGACAACCCATCAAAGGTCTCAAAACCGTTACAAATTGTGTTTGGATTCAAACATGTCACTGAAATTCACCGGAAATCGTGAAAGGAATATCACAAAATCTCTCAC
The DNA here is from genome assembly GCA_940671915.1 of Paracentrotus lividus. NCBI lineage: Eukaryota > Metazoa > Echinodermata > Echinoidea > Camarodonta > Echinidae > Paracentrotus > Paracentrotus lividus. The sequence continues at coordinate 29,180,691 of CALNVZ010000174.1, read as the reverse complement.
ACATGTCTTTTAGTGCAATGTGAACAACATGAGACTATATTTAATCGGTTTTATGCCGATTTTTTTTTTGTTACCAAAACTATACACCAGGTTTAAATTTATGACTTGTAGATCGACCCAGTTGATATTACTGTTGGAACTTCATATAATTCTGAAAATCTCTTATTCTCGACATGATATTAGTTATTGAGTGACTTATTCTTTACTTTCCGGCTAACGCTGATAAAAATTCATATATAGCTTCCAAATTTCTTTGAATTTTTAAAATCTTCCCTATCACAAACTACTCAAGGCATTCCAAAACTATGAGTGTAGTTCTAAAAAGTCCTGTTAATCAAATGATATGAATGAAATTAGTAATGATAATAATAAATGGAGAAAACAGCATTCATAGTGAAGCAAAATATTTGCCTTTAATTGATATAATCAATGGATATTCATAAAACATCAGTATTTTGTTTGTTATATTCAAGGGAATCTGCCATAGTATCGCTGTATGCATGTAGCATCACCTAGAGTTGTATACTGCCCTGCCTTATTTCCTAACCCAGAATGCAACACGTTGCATTACATAGTCGTATTATTTATAAATAGTTGAATGAAAACATTTATACCAATTTGTTACCAAGAAAAATAGGAATATGTAGGCTTACTTTCCTTCTCCAAACATTCCTATTTTACAATATAAAACCATTAAAGGTTCATTTACTGTGTGAATGTAAGGAAGATCGGTCCATGTGGAACACCTAGCAGAACTTTGTATCCTTGCAGACCTCAAAAGGGTTGAACTCCTAATCACTGGATTGATGTTGTGTAAAATGATGTAGTGGTAGGATTAGAAGAAGGGGCTAATTTGCTGAAGTATGTATTATTTTAGTCTTTGTCTGAAAAGGTAAATAATTGAAATAATTAAGTCCCGCGTCACACTGTCCCGAAGATGAGCAAGGATGGACACACAATCATGGAAAAGTTTAAATTTTGCTCTGATCACGAAAGCGTCCGGCCATTTGTGAACCCTTCATGTTTTGTTCAAGTGCCATCGTGTAACCTTCTGTAGACATCATTCTCGTTTTGGCTATTGTTTGGCTGTTGACCAAATTCAGGGCTAACTTCGCGTGAACCCTAACCTTTCACATTTCGTGTGTCCATCCTTGCTCAACTTTGGGACAGTGTGACGCCACCTTTACTACATAGAAGTAGAAAAACCCACACAAGAAGCTAACTCATCTTGCCTGTTGTGGCATTATAGCTTTAACAGTAATTGTTCTCTAATTTTTGTTCTCTATTCAGTATGTGCTACTACGCTGGATCAAAGGATTCATTGCATCCGAAGAGACATGGCTGAAGGAGGTGATTTTTGTCTTTTTTATATTTAAAGTGCTTGTTGGTAGAAAAAAAAAGAAAATTAATTTTTTTTCTTCAGTCCTATTTATAAAATACCCTTTTTTAAGGGCTTAGCAATGCAAAATGTATTTTTACACATATTGTAAATTGTCATCATATTTATCAAAATACTTGAAGACCATGTAAGCTACTTGTATACTGGTATGTCTGCAATCATGTTGAAATGAATATCATAAAATTGTTTATCTGCAGAATTTACTTACAGAATGTCCCCGCAGAAAATGTAATCAGGCAAACTGTTTATCACACAACTACATTTAACAACATTTAATGTCGAGCTCATATCTTGTGTTTTTTAGTAGGAGATGATCATGTGTAGTGAGCCAAAAGAAGTATGGTTATATTCCAAACTTTTTTCACATATTATGAGATGTATATGAGATAAACCTGTGCATCTTCCATTTTATACAGTTCTTTTATCAACATTATTATTTGATAAAAATATGTTCATGTCCAGCATGCGATTTTTTTTCTAATTGCAGGAGTTAAAAGAAGGTTTCAAAAAGGTTCACTCTGAAATGCAGATCCTGGTTGAAAACACAGGAGATGATCTGAATTTGGAGTGCTCTGTAAATGATGAGACTGGCCAAGCAAAGGTGATTTTTATGGTTATATTCAATTACACTCTTCTCAGATAAATCATTCATTAGACCTACTTATAAAAATACAGGAAACACGTACATGTATCTGTTGGTTTTATCTTTTTAACTTACTGATCTTTTATTTTTCAAAATTATTCTTTGTCCATACAATGTCAGTAATAACTAATATTTAAAATATTTTCATAGGTAATAGCATTATACATTATAGCTCAGCAGGATTTTTGTTTCAACCCTTTGTATGTCCATTCTTTCGATTGTTTTTTTTTTATCCATGCAGTCGTGTACCCTGTCTTTCTTGGGCACCATAGTCTAGTTCAAGCATCATGTTTTTGGTTCTTTTATAGATCGAATAGTTGTTTATCCAATCACATAGGCCCAGATTCTGCGACGCTGACTAGAGTTGTACTGTGGCACTGAAATAGTAGGGATTTTGAAATGAGAAGGTAATGCTGGATTGCACGCTTCTCTATGAAGAGTCAGTAAAGAGCGCGTTTAAAAATACAAATCCAGTCTGCGATGACGTCATAGCAGACTTAATATGTACAAACATTTGTAAAGAATTCCAAACCAGGGGTACAGGTGGTTTAAAATGTGATGTGGCCTTGCAGGTTTTTTGTTGTAGGTAGTTAATATGTCATTTTCCTTGTTACCTTGAAGCTAAAAGTTGCCCAAATTTCACTAAAATAAAGTTGCATTATTAAACATTCCATCAATCTTTGATTGATTGCATATTAATCAACAAAACGGACACTTTCCCGGGAGTCAGCGCCATGAAGTTCAAAATAACAAAATTGACTGTGGCAAAATAGCATTATTCAGGATAGAACAATATCATTATGATTTCCAGCTGATTATTTCACCTTTCATATTGTACTTTTAGACTTTGAGCTACAAAAAAGTTTGTAGCTTAAGCCATAACTGCATTCCCTTCAAACTTGACCTGACAAAACATCCTGACAATGTGGCTGTGCTTTTAACAGTTGGGCAATCGGAAGAAGATGAGACAGAACTGCTGTGTCCTGTTCAATTTACACCACACCAGGATCAGCAACAGTAAATATGCATTTTCTTTGTTTTCCTCATTTCTAATATGTTTTTTTTGAACATTTTATTTCATGCATAGCATGTGGGACATGTATTGAAACTGTCACTTGTACACTTTCTTGTACAGTCTACTCATGTTATAATGAGCATAATGAAATCTCATTATAATGAGGCAAATCTTCAGTTCTCAATTTCATTCATGTGCATGCATCTGTGCCCGATTGTTCTATACTGCAATACTTATAGAATATTGGATGGCCTTGAGGTTGATACAAGGAATATTGGACGAGCTTTACACAAATATTGGATGAGTCGAAGACGAGTCCAATATTTTGAAAAGCGAGTTCAATATATCCTTGTATTGATCGAAAATAGGACATCTAATATTATCATTATTATCTATACAGAAGATTTTAAGAATAAACCCCCCCCCTCCATTTTTTTATCATAATTTTTTATTTCATTTAGGATTCTAAACCCCCACCCAAACATTTTTTCTGGATTACGATTCTATAAATGCAATTCTGAAAATTAAAAAAAGCCCCCCCCAAAAAAAAAATTGGCGCCATTTATTAGTATTTTTTTTTTTTATTTTTCTTGAAAAAAAAAATGGGCCCTCAAAAAAAATGGCCCCACAAAAAACAAAAAAGTGGGCCCCCCAAAAAAAAATTGCCCTCCTAAAAAAATGCCACCTAATTTTTTGTTTGATTCTGGAAAAAAAATTAATAAAAATTCGGCCCCCCCCCCAAAAAAATATATATATATTTTTAGGATTCTGGAAAAAAAATTAAAAATTGCCCCGCGCCCCACCGAAAAAAAAAATTGCCCCCCAAATAAAAATTGCCCCCCCCCCAAAAAAAACAAACCGTCCCCAATCCCCTAAAAAAAATTTATTTGGTCTCCCCCTAAAAAACAAAACTATTAAATCTCTCTGATTATCTCACTTGCAACTTTGGGGAATCCCCCTCTTGCTGCCCAATATTATTGAGGCCACGATATTGGGCAAGTTCAACGAACTTTGTAAAGTAGGTCAAGTTTATGAGGTGCATCAACAAAATAACACTTGTATTGGGCCTCTAAAACCCTCTGTAAGGATAATAATGTGTTATATTGAGGTAATGTTTTTAGTTCAAAGCGCCTTATAATAATGGAAGTAGACTGTATAGGTATTCTGCCCCATAAATAAAGAGAAGGAAAAAAAATGAGATGCAAAGATCATATCATCTCTGAAAATAAGTAAAGTCACTTTAGGGAAGTTCTTCGTTTTATAAGAATGTTCATTTACAAGAATTTTCATTTACATAATTATGTTTAGTGTAAGATAATTTTCAAGATATTTTTTAAATAATCACACATTTACCTCTTTTCTTTCAGATCACAAATGGAATTTGATGTAAGTATGACAATTACATCTCCTAAACTTGAGGACTTTGATGACATGCTGACGACTGTTGCTAAAAGGGTTACCAAGAATACTGAGATTGATTGTCTTGGGAAGAAACTGTGTTTTGATCCGACTGATATTGATCTCTATCGGAAGGATTCAGATGTCTCATATATGGGTACATTAACAATGCTCCGAGATTGGCGTAAGAAGCAAACTGCAGCTACAGAGCGTGCTGCGTTAAAGCTTGCTTTAGAGGAAGCTAGTCAACGCCGTTTGGCTGCTCAATTGTTTGAAAATTGATCTCGCAGCAGTGGGGGATTCGGGATTTGCCAATATGGGGGGGGGGTGGCGAAATCCAAAATTTTCTGATTTTAACATACACAGTGAATGGGTGGTTTTTAAATTATGGGGGGGGGGGTGTCCCCTGCAGCCCCACCTTAATCTTCCACTTCGCAGCACTGCAACATAGTGTTATTAGGGGTATAAAGTGACCTTACCAATTTTGGGTGACAAATTCCACTCTAATGGCATTTAAAATTTCAAAAAATATATGATATAGATCGTATCTGTTCTTATGCTATATCTTTGCTGATTGATATTATGATAATAAATGTGAGTAATAAATGAAGTATATTAAGTTTTCAGTTCAAGGAACTGTGTCAAAGGAGAGTGTAAGTACCAAGAGATAAATCCCTGACAGAGGATTATTGTAAATACATTCCATTTCTCTATCTTCCCTGCCTTCCTCTGTCCATCCAGATATCTCTTATACCTCTAATACAAAGTTGAGTGAATAGTTATTCCATTATAAATCTCTATACAGGGTGACCCAGAAAAAAGGAAACCCAAATTTGATCATCAATAATTTAAAAAATATTATGGTGATTATAAAATTTATATCACTGGAAAGTGCAACTCATTACCATTTTAATGATACCTCGCTCAGCTCACCAATGTCACGCATCACCGAACCCCATTGTTTTGAAAATGTCTTGCAAAATTGTGAGTGGTTCACTTTCACGCTCATTGAGATGGGTTGTTGCAATGAGCCTAAAAAGGGAACCCAACTTTCATCATCAATCATTTAAATAGCATGACAGTGGTGATTATGATGTTTATATCACTGGTAAGTGCCACTCATTATCATTTCATTGATATCTCTTTCAGCTCACCAATGTCACGCATCACTGAACCCCATTGTTCTGAAAATATCTTGCAAAATTGTAATTGATGCACTGTCATGCTTCTTACATTATCCACAGAGAACTGAAGGTTCTGTGGGTTGTCGTGAGCAGTAACATGATAAAATTACCTGGATGGTAAGATTAATGGACTAAATAATAAGACATTTCCAACCCATTTATTTAAAGTCACTGGAATGCTTTACTTAGATTTGTTAAGAACCTTTAAAGCAACTCATCTCAAGGAGCATGAAAGAGAACCTATCACAATTTTGAGAGACAATTTTCAAAACAACAGGGTTCAGTGATGCATGATATTAGTGAGCTGAGAGAGGTATCATTAGAATGGTAATGAGTTGTACTTTCCATTGATATAAACTTCTTAATCACCACTGAAATATTTTTGAAATTATTGATGATCAAAGTTAAGTTTCCTTTCCAGACACATTCAAACAAACCATCTTAAAGGAGGAGTCCGGGCTGAAATGAAAAAGTTTTGTAAAATTAAGCAAAATTCATCAAGCACAACACAGAAAATTTCATCTAAATCGGATGAAAAATAACGAAGTTATGCATTTTTTAAAAATAGTTCTTGGCAATTGTCTCATTGTCTCATTTGAATATTTGAACATTCAAATGAGCAAACTGATGATGTCACAGTCCCCCTACTTCTTGTGTATTTTATCATATGAAATCCTATCTCATTTTTTCATATATTGCGTATACAGAAAATCTGTCCCTCATACTGAAATAAGTAAAAGCACTTGTGACCTTGAACATTCCACAAGGATTAATCCGTGTTTTTATGTCCTTGGGGCAGAAAGTTTTGATAATTGGTATTTCATACAATAAAATACAAAGAAAGTAGGGGGACTGAGACATCATCAGTTTGCCAATTTGAAGAACTGTTTCCTAAAAAATTCAAAACCTAAGAAAATTCATAACTTTGCTATTTCTTATCCGATTTTGATGAAATTTTCAGTGTTGTGCTTTTTCGATTTTACTTTATTTTTCTTATAATGCAAACTCCAGCCCGGATGAGTCCTTTAAGGTGCATGAAAGTGAACCACGCACAATTTTACAAGACTTTTTCAGAACAATGGGGTTCAGCGAAGCATGATATGGGTGAGGTGAGAGAGGTATCATTAGAATGGTAATGAGTTGCACTTTACAGTGATATAAATTTCATAATCACCATTGGAATATTTTTGAAATTATTGTTGATCAAAGTTGGGTTTCCTTTTTCGGAAACAAACTGTATTGTAAATAAATTATTTGCTGTCAACAGTTAAGCAGATCCTCAAAACACAATGATCATTACCATGTATTGGTTACCATGAAGGCAACATACATGTACATGTTAATTTACTTCAAAAGAATGATATATTTGCCTACTTTGCTATTCGTCCTCGAATCGCCCAACCTACCGAAACTTTAACCCCGAAAATTTTTGCTCTATTGTTTCCTGTCATCCCTCCCACGATATAAAGGGCGCCCTCTTACGATAAAGGCACTCGGCAAAAGCCTTCACATAAAACCTCGTCTTTTCTCATCGGCTGCCGCCGAGCTAGTAACCTCGAAAAATTGCTCCCGCAAATTGGTTTGATTTTCACTTTTTACGTGATAATTTGGTGTCTATTTTTGTGGGGGCTTGCTACTAGTTGTCTTCTCTGACTTCTAGTTTGTTGTTTCCAAAAATTGGGTGTTGTTTGGTGGCCGTTTTCTGAGATTTTCTCTCGGTTTACGGCGACTTCTCCCCTAGTTTTGTCCATTCATGACGTATGTGTATTGAGTGGATTCCCGTGGTTCGTGTCCCTTTGTTCTCATGTACCGCGCATCATCACACACAGTATAGTGGTGCTTTTGTTTAGGTGGGGCGAGTCCTTTGTGACTTAGCTTCTCTCCCTTCCCTTCCCGTGTAGATCATTATAAACTTGTTGTACAATAACTGTTGTGTTTTTCTTGTATTGCAGGATGGCGGATAATTCTTACTACAGGTAGCTTAATTTGATAGAAGAAGAAGACCGCCAACCAAGCGTGAATTCTCCGAGGACTTTTCGGCATCGCCGGCTCATCGGAGAGATGTGGATCCAATGAAGTCACGCCACTTTCTTACGAAAGTTTGGATGACTCATTGAAGGAGCCGCGGAGCAAGAAGGCAGACGCGGATATCGGACAGAACAAAAGCTGTTCAAGATAAGTTGGGATTCACAACCCCGCACACAGGAGCGTATGGACTGGTGGCAGTTAGTTTGTCCACATCCACGGTACCGCAATCCCCTTTACAGTCATCGTGGAAATTTCGAATTATCAAATTTCCAGGGAACGCTGATGCCCAGTTGGCTGGCCGACCAAGTGGCACACCCCAAATCGATCTTGGTGAGGGATCGAGGAGGGCAACTTCAGTTAACGATCATGGCAGTCCCATCGATCTAGTGGAAGTTATGGGATCGATCGTGAGATATCTAGATCAATCTCGAGAGTAGGACAGCATCCACCCGGGATCAATCGATCGATTATCAGTGAATTGATTAAGTCTGCCGCGATCGATCTTGAGTCAAGATCGATCGCTCCGGAATCGATAGCCAAAGGATCGATCCCTGGTGAATCGATCACAAATAAATCGATCCCTCCAGAATCGATCGCTAAGGCATCGATCTCTGGTGAATCGATCACGTCAGAATCGATCGTAAATAAATCGATCCCTCCAGAATCGATCACTAATGGTTCCAACCCTGGTGAATCGATCACGGCAGAATCAATGGCTCCAGAATCGATCGCTATGGATTGTTTTCTGGTGAATAGTTCAAGCCAGAATCGATCGCTCCAGAATCGATCGTTAATTAAAGTAAAAGTCAGGATTTACAACCCCGCACAAGGGTGCGTAGGCATGGTGGCGATTTGTAAGTCCACATCCACGTTACCGCAATCTCTTGTGAAGTTGTCACAGAAACTTCAAATTATCGTCTTTCCAGGGAAGGCCTTACAGCGCCTGGCTGACCCAGAGACGCACCCCTTTTTGATAGAGGAGGGCAGTTTCAGTTAACGATCATGGCAGATTCGAATGTAAATAAATCGATCGCCATGAAGTCGACCTCTAAGTAACCACAAAATTGATCACGGGAAATTCAGTTACGGCGAAGTCGATCTCTTTTAAATCGATATCAACTCGCCGAAAATCGTTTTTCGGATCGAAATCGATCCAGAAGTTTGAGATAGTTCCGGTGGGTTCGCATTATTGGTTGTTGAACCCGGAGTCGGACCTACTGACGATGTCGGAAGGCTCTCCGTCTCGGGATACTAGAGTGGTTAGCAGAGATAAACCTCGCTTTTGAGGTTATCTAACATCCGTCTTCTGACTACTTCTCCTAAGTCTGTCTACTCTTCAAAATCGTAAGGGGGGGATTCCGGCAGAGTTAGGAGCTCTCCCTGCAGTTTCGGAAAATTCCACGACAGCGCCAGTACTGCCAGCAAAGCTTGGGAGACCTGCTGGCAGGGACTCTGGTTTGGTACCGGAGCCTCTTGGAAGTGGGTCAACGTACGACCGCGTCGCAGTCGCCGGTCGCTAAAGTCTCAGATGTCGCAGCAGTCACGTATCTTCCCGTCGCGTCGCATCGACCACTCCGATATATGAGGTTCCGTCGGATCCTAAGAAGGTTAGGCGCAGAAGCGAGGGAAATTATCTCCTTCGTCCATGGAGCCGGTACTCACGGATCCGCATCGAGAGGATTCCTCTAGCGAAGAGGTTATTGTACCAGATCGTCACTCCATCTTTGCAAGTGGTACTCGGAAATCGCGCTTCGATGACGTTGGTCAGCTAAGCCGCGACGTATCAGGCCCGTCTAGTTGATCGATCAGAGAGGACGTCCGAGTTGTTTCTTTCAGAAGCAGGAGACGTATTCGGAAGAGGAACTTCCGAGAGAGTCCTGGTTTTATTCTAAATATGCTCCGAATGCAGAATTTGAACCGGAAGCAATGCAGGGTCGTATGGGGTTTCGGGCTAAAGATCTGCAGAGAAACAGTACTTCGCGTTAGACTCCCTGAAACTCACAAGGGAGCGGCTAAGGTGACAAAGTTGGACGTAGAGACCCTAAGGCCTCATAAACAAAGAAAGTTTCACTTGTAGCTGATCTGAGTGCTCCCGGAGTCAGTTTGAGGGTGGCTAATGACATGTTGATCGAACTCCTAGCGGCCCCTAAGAGCTGGATTTTCGACTGCCGACAGGGAAGAGATTTCGGAAGCCTTACGGGAAGTTTCATCCCTGTCGGTTTCTCAGGGAGCAGTCGTTTCCTACCAAACAGATAGAGGCTGCAGAGCAGAGATTATGAGGAAACTTAGGGTCAAGGATGCTCTGATCCCAGTCATGCGGGACAGGGTTCCGGTGGAATCCAAGTTCCTTTCCGACCAGGATTTTGCAGCCATCTTCAAGCAGTAAGTAGAAGCCGAGAAGAAGACTAAGGAACTTCCGAGTCGGTCGAAGAGGTTAGGAAACAACCTCCAAGACCTTTCAAACAGCTATCTGGCTTATACCAACAACCTCTCAAGTCGTTTGGGTCTAAACCTAAAAAGCAGAAGAACAGGTCGTTTCAATACTGCGTCAGTTTCTCAGTTTCAATCCTCACGTTGACCTTCCTCCTACCAGGATCAACCGTCTGGCATTGAGTTCAGAAGCAATGTTCCGCATCAGGGCCAGTCGGGTCACGGAGGTCGCGGTGGTATGGGGGGTAGAGGCGATGGCAGGAGTAGTTTGGCTCCGCCTCCAACTCTCTGCCCTTCCGTAGTGGAGGGAAGCACCAGAGGTGACTTCCCGCCAGCGTTGGGGAAATAATGGTTCCGGTGGGAGGCCGACTCCGGAAATTTCTTCCGATTTGGGAATTGATCACAATCGATGTTGTTATCCTCTCAGTGATCAGAGACGGTCTCATTTTGGGATCTCCAGGAACCTCAACCCGGGGGTGTCCTCAGGAGTCGTCCGCCCAATCTTTCGCCATTGCCCTGGAGCACATCTCAAAGGAGGCAATAGAGGAAGTCACAATCTACCCACGATTGCACTTATCTCCCTTTTTCATTATCCCCAAGCGCGGAGATTCACTTCGTGTGATCCTCAATATGAAGGCCATCATAAGATTCAAAGTTTTAGGCTTCATCAATGATCATCAATTGGAAGAAGTCAGAGTTGATTCCGACCCGGACTCCCACCTATCTAGGGGCTCAACTGGACATCACGAATAGTCTGGCGAGACCCAGTTTGGAGAGAGTAGTAAATCGGATTCGCCTAGCGTGATGTCTGATCGCATAGAGAAGGGTTCAAGCGGTAATGGGGCAAAGGTAATTAGGTTGCCTAGCGAGGTTAGTAGTCCTGTTACCAATTTGCAGGCTACTAATGCGACCCTTCCAGATTCGCCTCTTGAATCACTTCAGTCTGAACTTCAGCTCGCCTCCGGTGGAGATAAGTCGCCTATCCACCAGTGGTTGGACAAGAGAAGCAATTTGCACTCCACCTTCCTTCAGTCACGTTGACCACAGATGCGTCACAGATAGGTTGGGGAGGTCATTGGCAAGGTCACTTGTTCTCGGGGATTTTGGGATTTCCGGAGCCCTTGCCGCGCACTTCAACTCTTTGGAGTTTCTAGCAGTATGGAAGTTTCTTCTTCATTTCAAGTAATTTGCATGGACCGGGCAGTTTTCTGATTCTAAGGGACAACACGGTTGTTGAAGTTGAAGTTGAACAGAGTAACATTTCAGCTCCAGGACAGGTACATCCGCGAGAACATCGTTCCCGTCGCATCGCACTTACCGGGAGTGGAGAACGTTATAGCCGAGTTCCTGTCGACAGAAAAGTGTCTTCCGTCAGAGTGGTCGTTGTCTCCCCGGATCTTCACGCAGCTAAGTCGCAGGTTCGACCTCAGTTTAGACTTCTTCGCGTCAGCGATGAACATCCGTCTTCCGAAGTTATGTTCAAGATAAGGGAGGAGACGGGGATAGCTTGGGACGCGGTCTCAATTCCCGGGACAGGTCGGAAGTCTTATGCTTCCTCCCTTTAATCTCATCCCGCTTGTCCTTAAAAAGAATTGGAAGGACAGGGCGTCGGTGATTCTCATCACTCCTCTCTGGCCCAGCCGGGCATGGTTTCGGGATTTTTCTCCCTCTGTTTGGCAGAGGAACCATGGCACCTGCCGTGGTGCGAGAACTTAGTATACCAGCAGTTGTTAGGGATACTCCTCGAGCACCCGAAACATCTTCTATTGACGGTTTGGCCGTTATCGCGAATTCAGTCCGAGCTGCAGGGTTCTACGAACGCGCTTCCTCTCTGATAGTAGAAAGTAGGAGTGTATCCACAAGGAAAGTTTACTCTTCCAGACTGTAAACCTTTATTGGTTGGTTCCGAGGGAAACCTCTCTCCCATCCATAGCGGACTTCATCATCGCTCTCTCGACGAGGGTAAATCGATGTCTACCCTACGTGGATATTGATCAGCTTTCTCAGCTATTATTCTAAGTTTAGACGATGGATCGTCAGTTTCATCTGATCCACAGTTATCAGTTCTTCTTAGTTCTCTGTCCCTTAAGAGACCCAAATTCATACCTCGGGTTCCTTCTTGGAGTTTACCGTGTGTGCTTCAGGCCCTAGCTCAATACTCCTTTTGAACCACTGGTTTCGCCGTCTTGTTTGGATACGACAATCAAGACGTGCTTCCTTATTGCGATAGCATCAGGACAACGCAAAGTTTGTTGCACGCTCTTTCTATTACAACGGGTCACATACGTTGGGAAAATGAAGGTGTTCATCTCATCCCTAATGCCGTGTTTTTAACGAAGAATCAGGCAGAGTGTTCAGGGACTGTAAAAATTTTTCTACGTTCCTTAAAACAGAATTTTTCATCGATGCACGACGACAGAGTGTGGTGGCCGGTGAGGGCGTTTAATGGTTCCTGAAGAAAGTCAAAAAGGTTCTGTAAATCTGACCAACCTTTTGTTATATCCAGGAAACTTTTGGACCAGCATTGAGAAGTACTATCTCGAGATGGATAGTGGCAGCTATCAAAGCTGCGGACCCGAGGGCCAGGGTACCTGACTCTATCTTAGGACCCACGATACTACATGTAAGTGTATCAGCTTTTCGTGGGCCTAAGTTCAGGGAGTTTCCGCAGAGGAAATATGCAAGGCGGCTTATTGGAAGAAGCCATAAATTGTTTTGCGATTTTCCTGAAGGACGTTTCTGCTATGGAAGGAAATTTTTCTGTGTTCCTATCATGGCGGCGGCGTCATCCATGACCAACTAAAACTGTAGGTGTTGCCCGCCCAGTGCCGCTTCGGTGCTGGTCATTATAGCAAAGTAGGTAAATATATCATTCTTTTGAAGTAAATCATAAAAATTATCACTAATTTTATTATTTACAATAAAGAATTATATATTTGCCTACAATCCCGCCCTCCTTCCCCCGTTCCATCACTACATGGAAGTTTTAGGGTGGTATGAGACAAGAGGAGGTTTTATGGGAAGGCTTTTGCCGAGTGCCTTTATCGTAAGAGGGCGCCCTTTATATCGTGGGAGGGATGACAGGAAACAATAGAGCAAAAATTTTCGGGGTTAAAGTTTCGGTAGGTTGGGCGATTCAAGGACGAATAGCAAAGTAGGCAAATATATAATTCTTTATTGTAAATAATAAACTTAGTGATAATTTTTATGATCAACTACCAATGCATAAACTAACTACTAATGGTAACTACATATAGTATACTAGGATATCATTGCTCAACAATAAATCAAATTTAAGACTTTTTTAGAAGTTACAATTGATGGCAATTGATATCACTGATAAGTTAAAGAGGTTTCATTTTATCATGAGATCTAAGATATGAAGCATAAAAACAATAGAACAACAGGCAGCTGTAGATTTGCTAGATATATAGCATGATATTAAGACAAACATTAATGATAAAGTGATCAGCGGCCAGAAAGGAATGAGGCTGTGCTCTGTTTATGAACAAGTGCAATATTGTGTTCTCAAACATTATTTTTCAAGGCTGTAAATAGAATAATAACGAGATAATGTTTTAGGTATATACAGCATGGGAAATAATGATTAGACCAAATCATATTGAGCTCCCATAGCAATCATTTGGTCTTATATTTATTTCCCAAGCTGTACATGTATGTCCATCTCTTACTTCTACAAACAACTTTGCTATGAGTATTCATGTATTCTCTGAAATAATTTTTTATTGGAATTTTAGGCTGAACAATATGAATACCCGGCCAGACCATGCTTATTGCATTGTTTTCTACAGTACTATTCTCCGGGGCTGTTACACATGAATTGCAGTTTAAATTTTTGGGGCCTTTGGCCGTCAAAAAGGTCACCATATATTATATATAGGGGTAGGGTTTGGTAACTCATTTGGCCTGGAAGTAATTGAAGACCAAACACACACACAAAAAAAAGGTCCTTGCTCCATAATAAAAGATTTTTTTTCTTGAATTCCTAATGAGGGCGCTCGCCAAAAAAAAAAAAGGGTCCTTGTACAAAATGAACACATTTCTGTATTTTTATTGCAATCTTACAGAGGGAGCTCACACCCTCCGCCCCCCTGGATCCGCATCTGTACATCGTACTGTCCAAAAGTTTAAGTTCACCTGCTGTCAGCTATGTTCAGATAAATTTACATCATTTTTATTGTGTCCAACATTTCAGTCCAGACGTTTGTTAAAGTACAAAAAGAATGCATATGCAAACAATATATTCAATGAGTATAACAACACGAATTTAGATTTGGAAATTTTAGAAATTAGTCAAAACATTAAGAAGTGCAAAAACACAATATTGTTCTAATTTATTCAATTGTTAAAGAAATGGAATATCTCTGTCAATCAACATGCAATTTTGCATTGACACAAAGGCATATTGAAATTATAGTGTTATTATATGTCATACAAAATCATGATACTGTTTCATATTTCTCCCAAAACTGTTTGCAGGTTTTGTAGTATACTTTTCAGACAGAAAAAGAACATGTCGAGAGAAGATATACTGTACATATAAGAATATTCATAAAAGGAGATATAATATTGCATATAATATTGATGCTTCTTACACTTGGTACTGCCTAATATGTTGTTTCTATATCCCCTCAAATCATATCATGTCTTTCAGGAATGTGTGTGTTGATATTGTGTTCAGGTTGTAAATAATAAGCTCTGTCTTTCAGTATTATACTCCTCGTCTTCCATCATATGATTATTTGTCTTATATTATTAGAATTAGCAATTGTATTTCCAATCTTGACCAATTCAGATTAATATAATGTGACAGTGGGTCATTGTAGATATTGTGTTGTGAATTGTAATCTACATAGGGGCTATTCCACGGTTACTCACGTTACATTTGGAGACACCTTGACTCATACTTGGAGCTGAACTCTATCAATTGATAGGAACTAAACATCTTTTTTTCCACAACAAGTTACACAGTCTGACTATTCCTTGTATAAAACAAACTTGAGAAATTTTATTATGCTCCTGGTAAATCTTTAAATGTGTCGGTTACTCAGTAACATGATTTGGCATGCATTTAAATGAAAAGTCGACAAAGTGCAAGTGTCCCCATACAAGCTTTTATGAAGTTGATATATCCATTTCAAAGAATAATTAGGGAGACAAAACTTGTATATATAATTAAAAATAAAGAACACATGTTGTTACTAGGGTGCAGATAAAGTGGTTACTCACGTAACGGTTACTCACTTTACAGTTTGTCCATGTGGTCAACAACATAAATGTCACTAAAAATTAAATAATGTGTGTAGGATTCATGCTTCTGTTTCTGTAATAATATGCGTAGATTTCAGACACCAGTTATGTTTAAAAGTAACATTTTGAATATAAGTTTCCTCCTCTTTACTTTATTGGTCAGTATAAGGTAAGTATTCACTAAACGTACGAGATCTGGCTTGGCTGCTGTAAATCAAAAATGATAAAACAAAATGCATTTAATTGAGGACTAATTGGGCACACCTAAACATAGATGAGATGATGAAACATATTTAATTTGAAGATAAACAATAACAATTTGAAATGGATGATTATGTGAAATTTTACAACAAAAATAGGCCAAAAATGGCAAACTAGTGCCTAAATTATGCACATGTGGAGACAACCGGACATTTTGAATTCATGGCTTAGTCGGACGCAAAATATTTCTTAAAAACTTAACGAGATATCAAAAAAAGTTCATTTAGGGCCCTATGATATCATTCTACAAGATTACATCAAATTAGTAACTAAATATGTTTGAATATTAAAATATTAATAATCTTATATAATTTTGTGAAAAAGACTTTTTCGATAAAGTTTCATCTTGAAACGTCCAAAATGTCCTCAAAATTCGAAAAAAAACCCGTCAAAACTATTTGAAAATCAAAATTCAGTACATATGAATTAATATGATATTAATTCAATATATGAAATGAAAATCATATTTTTTGCGAATAATTTCAAAATTATGGGCTCCGGAATTCCTAAAAAAACTATTTTAAAAAAAACTCAATTAGGGCATTCAATGTATTGTTCGAACCACTCTTTAAGTTTGGTTTATCTTAATCTTGAGTCTTACTAATTAATGCACTCTCACATTGTGGATAACTATGTTCAATTTTTTTTGTGTGATGTTGTATACACTGATATTTTATGAAAAAAGAGACACATCAAAGAGGTGTACCCTCATTTTGCGTTTTAATTAACCAAAAAATAACTTCACAAGTCACCATGAGACTTAAACAGACATCCCACAACAAATGTTACCTAACTTCTAAATTTTTACAGTTACTCACGTTACATTGCTTAACTCACGTTACACGGTTACTCACGTACAGTTTTGTTCAATCATTTATAAAAATGGGTATTTTTCTATGATCTTGATAGTCATCACCGTGTCAAATATGTTTGAAGGAAGAGAATTTAAAGTCCCACCAATTAACTGTGAAGAATTTTCTCTCAGAAAACAAAGTCAGTTTTTTGGTTACTCACGTAACATCACCAGAGCGGGTTTACAATATTTATTTTGATGATACTACAAATTTACTTGAAAAGCTTTGTGTATTTTAAGTAATTTTGACTCTTCTAAACTTCAGAAATATATAAAGTGGAATTGATGATTGCAATTAACAACAATGGTAATAGGCATATTTCATTTTCACTATTTTTCTTGTATTTTGGTACAGAATGGAAGACACAACTTTCGACCATTTTTTTCCAAAGTATAGATATGAATAATTTTTATTCTTTTTATCCTGACTATCATTATGAAGGACTAAAAGTATCTAAAAATTCAAGAAAATATTGAATTTGAATTTTTAAGCTCATGTCCACCAACCTATGGAATTGCCCATAGTCATAAAGGATGTGAAATGATTTTTCACAGAAAATAGGCAGAACATTTTTGATTTCCATGAAAAACTAATGATTCTAATGAAATTAGAATTATTTGTAAAAGTCTTTCCATTATTAGAATGAAAACTTTCAAAATTTATCCTTGTTTGAATAGGCTAATCATGAAATTTGGCAATCTGAATATTTGAACAAAATCCAGTACTGTTGGCATGAAATTCCCTTTTAAAAATGTTATCTGATTGCTTTTATATTGTTAGGCATTTTAAAACATAAGAATATGTTAACCTATTTAAAAATTCTGCTCTGTGATAAATAAGCTTTTCTGGTTACTTAAGAGTCAGGGTATTTTTGCTGAATTTTGGTGTTTTATACTTGTTGTGCTGCTTATTTTATTCAATGCTGCTTGTGTGTTAAAGAGGGTATGACGGTATCTGAGGTACTACCATAAATAGTATCAATGTGATATAATTATATTGCTATGTATAAAACATAAGTTTGTGATCTTGATTTTATTTAAGGCAAAACAATATGTTGTCATTAGATCATATTATGCATTCATCACAGATGATTATGAATAACTCAAATTTGATTATTTTACCACATGTGATGTCTTTTATAGGGAGTAGTGTGTGTTATGTTTATAGATGATCACAAGTTGTAGATAAAATGTTATTATATGCAAGAAAAGTATGGTGTGAATGAACCATATCATGCATTCATTGCAGATGATTATGAATAACTCAAAATTGATTTGAAAGGCCTTCATGTGGAAGTGTGTTTGTAATGATCTATAGAATAATTCAGTCGATTGTTTTGAATTTGTATCTATAATATTTCATTTAAACATCATGGCTGATGGATCTTATACTATGTTTTAATAAATATGAACATGCTACCGGGTTTTTGATAGACAAAACTATCATGTCAATCAGAGATAAAAATGTGCAACTTCTTTCAAGAGATTAAAAAAAGAAAAAAATCTTCAATTATAGTTGTTGTGATTCAGCAAGTAACCTATGTTTTCATTTTAGCTGTCAGTGACTATGGATTAGTTGTCCATTATTATTCGAGTATATTCTGTCAGTATTGGAAGATGCACAGTGTGTATGGTCTTTAATGAATATAGACCTGATTTTAATTCGTTTTATCATTTTATGCTTCTGAAATATATCTTAAATATGTCATTAGTACTTATCAAGTGTAACCACCATGCGAAATGTTTTTAAGAAATGTAATTTATAGCGCTATTTCAAATAATATCTGTTAAAAAATAACAGATGGTTGTCTTTCAATATTTATGACAAGTTTTGCTTTTGAAATAATCTTCTGTCATTTCCTGTAATGCTCTGAATAATATTGTTGTACTCACCTTAAACATGAAATATGACATTCATGTACAAATTGGGAAATAAATAATTTGTATCAACTCAAAGACTGAAATGCAACATAGCTTTATTCCAAACACCTTTGATAACCTTAAAATGGAATATAACATTTAGGCCTATGTACAAATTGAAAAATAAATAATTTGTATTACTAGTATCTCAAATACTGAAATGTAACCTGTTAACTTCGTTTTATTTGAAATAACTTTTCTGTTGTCCAATATTGATGTATGATTACTATGAGAGGATGGATGTGATAGAAGGACTTGAGATGAGAAGGAAGAATACTAAAAAAAGAAGAATATTAAGTGAATATGTTAAAGTGATTATGAGGCTGAGAATAATTGAGGAGAATGAAAGGAGGTATTTGATCTGGGCCTCATAACACAAAGGTTTGCGATCAACTGTAAATTTGAGAGAACAGTTCTAATTGGTTATTTCGACGGTGGGGAAAAGAAAATGTGGAATTAATAATGATCTTGAGCGGCCATTGTCATTTTGCAATGGGTTGAAAAATCTTTATGTAACAGTGCTCTGGTATAGCTTTACATGTTGATTATGTAGAAATAATACATGATAAATGATAGGATGGTGAGAATAAGAATTAAACAATAATGATATATTATCAGAATCATATAGCCCCTTTAATAATTCATCCTTAATTATTGTATGCTGGTGTAGTTCAATTAGGCCTACTAAAATTTATAACACATTATCATTTATCTTGTGAAAGCGTGGGGTAAAACAGAATTTGACCCCTTGAAATGTTTTGTTGAGATGGGGCCTTCGTGCTTTATGATGCCAAGGCCCCCATTTCTACACCCTTATAACATTTAAGACAAAACAAACCGTAGGCCTGTTCCAAAGTTGCGAAGCCTCATTTTCAGTCATTTAATGAATCCCAAAAATGTAGCTTTACATTGCAATTTTGTTTCATTGCATGGGAAAGTGGGGGTAAAACCCTCTTACTTTGACGGGGCACTACTCAGGAATAGAAAATGCAACTACGAGACAATTTTTTGTCACAACTGGAAGTATTTGGCCATCATATTTCTAAAAATTAAGTTTATTTTATTCTAGGAAAAGATCATTTCATATTTGAGTTTGCTGATATTTCATCATTGAAATCTTCTCAAAAATGTGTTGTAAGAAACTATATCACAATGAAACACCAGAGTTTTCATTAGTTTTTATTTTCGACCTTGTTATAAAGGCTGAGCACAATCGGATGAAAAATAATGAGTTATGTCTTTGATTTCAGTTGCAAACGTGAAAATAAATATATTCCTTTTGTAAATTACTCAAATTACTCTCCTTTCTTCACACATTCTCCAAGACAGTATACATAAACCTGGTCAACAAAAAATAAACCTAAATAATAATCTTCAAAACCTTGTGGTCTGAAATTTGGGATAGGCTCATCACTGATGAAAAAACAAAAACATGCAAACAGAGCAAAACAAGGAGAGAGAGAGAGATAGAGAGGGGGGGGGGGGGGGGTGGAAGAAAATAAGACGATCTAACCAGAGACGTCTATGTCTATGATAAGTTCAACAAATTAATATACTTATAATTATGCTAAATGATTATCATTAAATTAAGAACAAAAATCGGAATTAGACACAAAACCTACATAACACCTGACTTTACAACTGAATACATTTCATTATCGAATAATTGTGAATTTCATAAATAACAATAATAATAAAAAAAAAATAAAAAAAAGGAATAGGCCTAATGAATCAGTCGGCTAGTTTTTATGTACAAACCATGATTCCAGCTATAACCAATATTGAGTTGTGAGCCGGAAACTGGATAATTTATGTATGTACACTGCCCTCCAAAAGTTTGGGTACACCTGATGCCAGCTATGTTTTGGATCATTTTAAGGCATTTTATGTCCAGTATTTCAGTCCAAATGATGTTAAAGTACAAAAAATACATTATACAACCAATATGCTTCATGCTCATCACAACAAGTCTCCTTGGAATTCAGAAATTGGTCAAAAATATGCAAAAAGTGCAAAAACATGATTTTGCACTAATTTATTCGATTATTGAAAAAATAAGATATCTCCGCCAATAATGGTCCGATCAATGTAAATTTTTGCATGGATGAGGCACATGTGAAATATAACCCTGTAATGTTTATATTTTGAGACAACAATTTATTAATTATTATTATTCATGCAAATTAAGGTTCTATTTTTAAACATTTATCAATATTTTGTATTTAAAAAAGAGCTACGAAGCCCAATTTCTTGGTAAATGGTGCTGAATATTATAGTCAACAATATTGTAATTAAAAAAATAGAGTTTTAGGTGAATTTCTTTGTATTCTTTTGTTTTAATACTTTCTATTGTCTTCGATTGTTTTTGTTTTAAAGTATTTCTTAATGTTTTTGCGTCTTTTATGTTTCAGAAATGTATCTTTATTGATTTCAAGACATCCAGGATGATACTAAAGGCCTTTTAGATAAAAGTGGATGCCATTCAGAATGTGGTAGAACAATGTATGGGATAGGTGCATTCAGTACACAAATGGGCAATAATAGAATTTTTCGGTATTTTTAAAATTTCCTAATTACACGTCCAAACAATGGTTCCTTACTTAATAACTGTTTATATAAAGGCTGAATTGTGTCTATTCTGACTGGGGGAGGGGTCTCGGCCAATTTACCCAATATAAAACATCCATGATTGCTGCGCAACCGCTGCCAACCCTAAATATGCTTTTTGGTGACTTTTTCCTTTAAAGTGTAGTGCAACTATTGTTTAAAACAAACTACACACTGTGTTGTTAGGTGATACAACATTGCATTATTGCATGTTAGACCTAAATAGAATGTGAGATAACATTTTACTTTTATTTTCGAAACATAATTAAAAGAGCCCAAAATATTAAGAAATACATAAAAATCAATATAATAGAAGACAATAGAAAGTAATAAAACAAAATAATACATAAGAATTCATTAGAAACTTCAAACTTTTTACCAAAATGTTGTTAACTATTACACTCAGCAACTTTTCCCAGGTCGAAATTCCCATAGGCTCCATTAGAAACCAACCGAAAATTTCTATTGGTTTCTAATGGTGTCTGATGGATTCTAATGGTTTCTAATGGACCATCAGAATGTCAATTGTATTCCAATAGAGACCAATACGATGGGAATATCAGAATCCTAATGGACCCACAGAGGACCAATAGGCTCCAATAGATAGCAAGAGATTCTGTTGGTGTCTGGCCATCAACCTCTATTGGTCCAATACAAATTGGTTTTCTGGCCTTTGTATTGGACCCGTAAACCAATAGAGTCGGATGGTCTCTATTGGTTCCAGGCTGTTGGACCCATAAACCAACACAGACCATCAGACTCTTGGTTCCCAGTGGTGTCTAATGGTTTCTATTAGTTTCTATCAGCTTTTGTTGGTTTCCATAATTTTTATTTATTAGTTTCTATTGATTTCTATTAATTAGCTTGCTTCTGTTGGCTTGGGGTCTTAAGGCTGAGGGCCCTTGAGGCCGAGGGCCCGCGAGGCCTGAGGGTCCACGAGGCCGAGCAGTAGGGGAAGGTGGGGCATAACGG
Source organism: Paracentrotus lividus (assembly GCA_940671915.1). Classification (NCBI taxonomy): domain Eukaryota; kingdom Metazoa; phylum Echinodermata; class Echinoidea; order Camarodonta; family Echinidae; genus Paracentrotus; species Paracentrotus lividus. Next base: position 29,158,710 of record CALNVZ010000174.1, on the reverse strand, counting down.
ACCGTAGGGGCAAAACGGAACTTTCTCATAGCTTGACATCAAAAGTATTTCTTTCTATAAAATGTATTGCAGTAAATGAGGCATTGCTGCACCAATTTACCACTGAAGTTTCATCGAAAAAAATTAATACCTACAGAGAGGGGTGCCATTCAAAAATTTGTACCCCTCTGATGTAGGGTATTTCTGCTTGGGGCAAAATGGAACCCAATGGTGTGGGGCAAAAAGGACCAATTTTGGCTGACCCTGGGGAGAATTTGGTGTGCTCGCATCCCTTCTGGAGACTTCCAAAAGTACATATATTTTGCCAACTTGAACAAATTTTGACAAATCAGTCCCCAGGAGTTGATTATTTCTTACGGGGCAAAACGGTACCCCATAATAGGGTACCCTATTATGGGGTACCATTTTGCCCCAACAAAATATGCACGGAGTCAATTTTGCCCCACCTTTTCCGATATTTTTTCAGCTTCATTTTGCCGGAAGTATGAAAGAGATGAGAATTATTGATCGATTGTTTATCAAACTTCAATAAGAACTCGTCAAGGAAATATCATCTAGTCTTGCTCCTATCTGTGACGTCACAGAAGCCACTTGAAATTACGTGGTCCGTTATGCCCCACCTTCCCCTATATTGCAAAACACAATATGAGAAAAATCGGTCTCATGGCGCTCGGCCTCGTTGGACTCTGCCCCTGGCGGCCTCGTGGGCCCTCGGCCTCGTGGACCCTCTCCGTTGGCTTGTATCAGTTTGTGTTTGGCTTATATCGGTTTGTTGTTGGTTTCTACTGGTTTCTGTAATTTTCTGTTCAGATGTTATTTTTGACTCGTTTCTATTGGTTTCTATGGTTTCTAATGGTTTCTGTGGTCATGAATATTCATATGCAGTATTCTGAGATTTGGAAAAAAGGTGGAAAATAAATAGAAATATGCAATTTTCATCCATGTCTGGCATTTGGCTTATTAATATAATCAAAAAATATTTTAGTTTATTAGTGTTTATGTTTAACACAATTTCAAATTGATCATAATGAACATTCTTCATATTTCATTAACAAAAGTGTAATTTGATATTAAGTAACTGTCTTTCTTCAAACATTTTGCCTGTAGTACTTTATATAGCAGGGGTCGACAATGTGCCAGTAGTAATAGGCCTTAATATAGGATAGCATACGGTAGGATAGGATAGGGTAGACTCAACATGTTTATGTGAGTTGTTAGCCGAAACAATCCAAAAGATTTTATACTCTATTTTCATTAATTATTTTTATTGCGTCATTAGAAAATGTCTATTGGACCAATAGAAAAATTCTAATGGACCAACAGAAAATGTCTATTGGTCCATTAGAAATTTCTAATGGTTCTGTGGGTCCCATAATTCATAAACCATTAGAGACCAACAGCCCTAATGGTTTCTGATGGTCCAAACAGGCTAAGGAGCCTATGGGAATTTCGACTGGTTGAGAGGAGATTGGACTTGATAAACAAAAATTAAAACAAATATTGATAAATATGTAAAAAATACACTTAATTGCATAAATAATGATAATTAATATATCTATACTTCAAAACACAAACAAACAATGCAGCGCTATATTTTACATGTGTTCAATATACGGTTGTGCCTCTGTATTTGCATTATTACTGAAAAAGAGTTGGGGCTGAAGACTAATCATAATGAAGACGCGCGTTCATGACGCAATCAGCCATCGGCAGCCCCCTCAAAACAGAGCAAACCGCGATTTTTATCGAGATCTAGGTCACCGCATATAAGCGCACTCGGCCCTCTCGCGACCTGCGAGAGAAATTTCGCACCTATTCTAATCGATCACAGCGGAAAATTACGATGTCCAGTTGTCGAATGTTGAGGTGAGTAGAATGTGCGTGGTTATTTAATTTTCTAAAAAAGGTTTTAAATGTCGTTTTAATGAAATATTTGTAGAAATAGAGTGCATGATTTGGTGTACGCCTCTTTTTGTTCGTTTTCGCAACGTTCGAAAAGTGTGGCTGCTGACCCGATTAGTAATCGTCGTCATACGACATGAACATTTTTTAATAGAACTCAAATTGCGCTTCCATTGCTACCAAAACTAAGGGGCCTTTTGAAGACAACTTAGATTAATTTGGGAATAAAGCTTTTGTATTTTTCTTCTATGTACGAGAAAACACGATATTTTGCTAAAAAGACAGGGAAATCTAATTTTTAACACCACTTGGGGGTGATTGCCGTTATGTCGTTCGATTTTCAGTTCGGTCCCATGTATGAAGGGGGTTCATAAAGCTACGCACTTAGTTTTTGACGATTTAGAAGTCATAGAATTGAATAATTCTATATTACTATTTTATACCATCTTTTGCTACATTTGTGAGGATTAACTTGGAGTAAAAACATGGAATAAAACTAACAGCAATTACGAAATCGCGGCGAGATCGAAACCCTCTCCTCCGTTGCCGTCAGAAAAGAACGGTTCATAAGTCTACGGCACTCACTTTGAAGTTTGATTTAACACTTTAATTATGTGTTCTTCCAAATTTCATGATTTATTTATGAAATAGTTACCACAATTCAATAATTTTTACCTTTCTAGCACCTTGCTTCTATCTTTAGCCGTAAAGGTGGAATTTGAACTTTGAAATGAACACTATTTTGCTATGACGCGCTCCTGTATTATGCGAGTGCACATTTTGGCCCCATTCACTTAGCGGTATTTTGCAGTGCGTAGCTATGAACCGCGTAGCTTTATGAACCCCTACCATACTTCAATCATGTTGGACTGAGTCGGGTGTTTTCAATGCATGTTGTTTGACCCGAGTTAGACATTAACTTTATACCAGATCGTACCTCGAGGTCATAACAAACAATGTTGCCCTCTAGTTTCTTATGTAGTATAGAATCTAGATCTGTATTTGATATGCAATTAAACAGAGACTTTAGTCTAGATTCTAACTTAGAATCTAAGTTAGGCCTAACGTTAGATCTAGGCTAGATAGACTCAGTCTAGATCTACTCTAGATCGATCATTACATCTAGATCTAGTCTAGTAGACTAGTCCAGATCTAGATGTATCTAAACCTATTTTTTTATTGTAAAAGATGGAAAAATCCTGCATGTAAAATAACAAATGGAATGTTATTAGATCTAATGGGGGTTGGTTGTCGATCTGGACATTTAAAATAAATGAAGCCTGTTTTGTTTTGTTTCTGTTTGTTTTTTGTTGTTTTTTGTCTGAGGATCATTAAGCCCCCAAAATATCTGTTCTAGAATACTTCGTATCATCATTTTTCTAAAATTTTGTACTGAAATACAACAAAGACATTACTTAGCAGGATTGGGGAGGGGGGGGGGGGGGGGGGGGGGGGTGGATGTCCAGACACTCAACAAAAGTGAAGCCTTTTTTTTTTTTCTTCTTCTTTTTGATTTTTTTTTCTTTTAATCAAGGATCGATTAAAGCCAACAATTTATGTTGCATGATTTTTATTATCATCGATATTTGCTCAGGTTTTGGACAGGTTGGATGTGTGGACAGAGGATTTTAACCATCTATTTGAAATGAATTACAAGCAATGAATTTGTAGTTTGTATCAGCACAAAATTTTAGAAGAAATTGTAGAAAATAAAGATGGATGCTGAAAAGCACTGTATTCAACCAATATTTTTTACTTGATCCTCAGATAAATATGGGCTTTATTTTTGTTTATTAATCCGGACACCCAGCCCGCATTACAATGAAGCTGGTGCACAGAAAATGAGCACTGACCATCATATTTTGAAGTAGGGATTCACTTCTAAATGTTTATTATTTTTTTCTTTATTGCAGATTTTCCCGTTAATAAACCATGGAACATACACATTTTGAGACTCCATTGTTTGGAAGCCAACTTGGATAACTGTCTGTTTTCAAAAAAAAATTAAAAATGGACTGTGCTGCAACACTAAGACAACCATACAACATTTACGGAAATCCATGATACAGTGATGGTAGGAGGAGGTATACAACACCTGATCTGATGAGGCTATGGATGCAAAATCAATGAAAAGGGAAAACTGATCTTCATCTTCAGTCTCGAGCCGGCCAACAATTTGTCCCTCTAGTCTTGGAACTTCTTTTCCTTCTGACTACTCTCCTTTTTTTCGCCTCAAGTAGAAGCACGCTACTCACCTGATGATCCTTTTTGGTACTGGCTTGGAGAAAATTCTCTAAGGTACTTCTTAACGCAAGAGGGGAAAAAAAATCATCCCAAGCAGAGATTTCATCCTAGATCATGGGAAGGTGTTCCGACTGGTAGAGCTAACCTACACCAAACAGACATGTACCATTATTTAATCTCTTCCGGGCTCAAACAAACAGCTATGACTAAGAGGAGCT
>CALNVZ010000174.1:29129689-29151638 GCA_940671915.1 Paracentrotus lividus | reverse complement strand
TAGAGAGAGATGAGGCAGATTTCCTGAGAATTCGGGACGCGAATAATTATCATGTGGCTGATCTTTGTAATCTTGTATCATTTGTAGTCTTGGTGGTGCTAGACATTCTATTTGTTATGAAATGAAAAGGGCAAACAGGATCAGACAAGTAACTAGAGTTATTGCCATCGATGTTAGAATCATGCTCTTTGATTAAGTGGAGGGGGAAAGAAAAGAGGGAGATTATTATGATGTGGAGGTATTATGCTAAAGATGCATATAATACATTTTGCTCGAATTTACAGTCTTTTTGCTAATGTATTGGGCTGGGCATATGCGTTTTGAAGCTGGCACCTCTTTTGTGTTACAATCCAGCTAAATATAAAATGCATGCACGCTATCATACAAAACGTGTCATACTTTGGAGTATTAAACTCTATATACCTACAAAAGTATAACATTTTCTGAAAGGAAATATCTGTATTCAGATTTCAGAAATGCATCCACTAAAATGTAGGGGGAAGTATGTTACATATGTTTGGATTAAAATATTAAATTTTGGGGGGGCCTAATCTTTTTGATTGGGGGCAGCCCCTCAATATTTCTTTCTCGCCTTTGATCCAGGGTCGTAATGCTTCACACATACTTTGTGAATTGCTCTTCCCTTTCAGAAAATATATGGTTGTGGTACGGGGCGGTTTCTTCATTATAATAAAAAAATCTTAATGAAAAGGGGCCCAAATCTATTTTGGATCAAACGGGCTGGGCCGCACCAGGAGGGGGCTGCCCGCCTCTCAAGATCTGCAGCCATGGTGGGGCCAAGAGGCTTTATGAAAATCTTGCAATGTAGGTGGACTAAATCTTATGAGATGAAGAGTTCGACACAGTTTCAGGGGCCCGCTATCGTCAGTAATCTTCTGAGTTAATGCCTGCAGTTTATTGTAGATTGTTACTGTCACAATACAACAGGAACTCATACTTGGTTATATTATGTCACCTACAAGTTCAATTGGTGAATTGTTCATTTTTAACCGGCCGCACAGCGTGGCGATTTTCGGAACTGCGGCATGATACAACAATGGGTCTGGAATTTATAACTGTGGTGTCCAAAAGATGCATGAGACTCTAAGCTATAAAAGTCGCTCAAACGGCTTACAAGCACGAAAAATAAATATCCTAAAGTTATCGAGTGGTTATGACGTTTCGATGGCCAGGAGGGTGGCAAAATACCATAGACGTTTGTGTGTACCGTCTTCCCCCCCCGCTCCCCCCCCCCCCCCCCTTTTGGGTGGCGAGTTCAAAACACATGGCCGGCTCTCTTGTATAGCTCTTGTAAAAAAAAAGAAGAAAATAATTAGATTATTATTCATGCTGATTACATGCTGATATACAGGTATATGTACAAAATTATTGTGTTTTTTTTTAAAGTCTCCTGCTTTATGAAGACCAAACTTTCTAAAACATCTTGATTCATTTTTTTTCCATCCCTAATGTAGATGCAGAGCCGTAGACTAATATGAGTAAATATGGCAGATGATACAACTATAAAACCTGAAGGGCCAACGAAGACGACAGGACCAAAAAAGCTTAGAGTGCCAACCAAAAATAAAGGGCCAAAAGAGCTTGGAGGGCCAACCAAAACTAAACGGCCACATGAGCTTGGAGGGCCATCCAAAACTAAACAGCCAAAAGAGCTTAGAGGGCCAACCAAAACTAAAGGGCCAACCAAAACTAAAGGGCCAAAAGAGCTTGAAGGGCCAACCACGACGAAAGGGTCAACAGAGCTTGGAGGGCCAATGAAGTTAAAGAAGCCGAAGAAGCATGGAGGGCTGACAGATCTAGAGGGGTCAACTAAGATTCAGAGGGAAAAGCTGTTCAGGTCTAAGGAGCTGACCAAGCCTGGAGGGCTTTCAAAGCTAGAAGAACAATGGTATTTTAAGGAACCAAGCATGGTATGTGAATAAAAAGAATCCAAATTGAAAGCATAGTGCATAATTATCTCAAAGACCTTAATGATTTTTTTTAAAAGACCAGTATTACCTGCATATTATATTACATGAATGAAAGCCATATCCTTCATAAACAGGCAGAAGTAGAGATGTTCTGCTGTTCATGATAATAATGATATGTAAAATCAGCAGACATAGCCTATAGATAGTTGTCCTAATGAACTCAGTTCAGTGTATTTTTATTTCTCAGCTATTAGTAGTTTAACCAATCATAGTAAACCATTCAAAGCTTTTTGATAAAAAAATGCAAACATATCCCTTTTCCAACGAATGTGTCCCAACGAATGTGCTCTTGTCCGTGAGTGAAAGAAAAGTAAAGACCAGTAAAGGAACGGAGATCTGTGTTTTATTTTAGTGAACTGTAGACATCGAGGCCGACCACCGATCAAAATGGGATATTGTTAACAATACCAACATAATCGATGTACATCTCTATGAATGATCATAAACATATTGCCAGCGACAAATTTATTTTGCCGAAAAATTGTATTAAAAAACCCAAAACATGTTATCCCTAATAACCATGAACAAATTGTACATTTCAATTGTCCATTGTCCATTGTCCCAGAAGAAATTAACCCTACATCAAGTGCCTCATATTATGATTGTATAACTTATGTGACATTCATTTTTATTTCATGTGCATATTATTTTTGTTTTAGTTTCAGTTTCAGTTTATTTTATGTACATTGTAGGCAAAAGTGGAGATTAACGTTTAGACTCATTTTTTTATATATATTTTGCTTATACAAGTATATAGAAAGAATACACAAATCATGTGTTTGTCCAATGTTTTTTATTAATCCACTAATTTTTGGAGCATCATGCTCTTTGATATGGGCAATAACAAAGTTATCAGTTGATTGTACATAAATAGAGTAACCATGGAAGCACGAGGTCAAGCACACCTGCTTTCGAGGAATTCAAACTGTCGCACAAAGAGTATGTAAAAAACTGTACAAATGGTGTTGACTCCATAAAGGACCATGTGATAGAAGAGAGATGGAAATTACGTTAAGGGCAAAAAGGGAAAATACAAAAAGGTAAAGAGCTGTGCCAGGCGAAAAGAAAGCTACCCCACCCCTGTTGCAAAAGGGCGGCACACAAAAATTCACCCATAGGAGAATTAAACAATTTTGTGACACCAGGTTGGGGTGCAAGTAATCCATTACTAATCACATACCCCAACAGGAGAGTGATTATCTTTATTACAAAGAAATAGAAAATGGCATAGTACAGCATCTTGGTCACTGGAACGAAAAAGTCACAAAATGGTTAACAGAATTGAGCGCGTTCCATGTTTTACCACAACAAGTCAATGTCAAGAATGGAAAGAACCAGAGCACAAACAACAATGGTTCAATAATGTGTATGTCCGTCCTTGCGTGCCTGGACACATTCCAGGCATGCTCTGACGCATGCTTTGGACAAGGTTGCTGGCGTGTATCCTGGGGAAGTTCGTCCATTACCTCCTGCAGACTCTTGGATTCAATGGTGCCGATTGGAGGAGCTGTCCCTTGGATCTCACCCGTCGTGCCAAGTTCATCCCACAGATGCGATATGCAGAATGTCTGCATTCGTGAAGTTGATCGGTGGGGGGGTGACCTTCTTGTGATGGTTGCAGGCATATAGCCAGACCATATGACTCAGCATGGTTATTCCTGGCAGGTAATCTGACCAGAGCTCAGCGCTATGTTTGATGAAGTATTGAGGCCCCATCTGCTCCCTTTTTCCTGCAGGCACATCCTGGCCATCACATTGTTTAACAGGACAATGCAAGACCCCATAGCACGGTTCTACCACCAACTTTCCTTCAGGAGCAGGACATTGACCGTCAGTCCATGGGGCTGTGCATGCTCTCCTGAGCCTATGATCCCATTGAGATCTGTGGGATGAATTTGCAGACGTTGAGTATTCAAGGGACACACTCCTACCTCGGGCAAACTATTCGATCCAAAGCTCTGCAGAGAAATGGACAGAAAATTCCCCAGGACTACGCCAGACAACTTGTCCAAAGCATGCGTCAGAGATGCCTGGAATGTGTCCTGGCACGGAGAGAGCATACACATTATGTGAACATTTGTTTGGGTGTCTTGTTAGTTTTCATCCTTTGACATTGACTTTTGTGTTAAAACATGGACGGCTCATTCTTACATTTTGACTTTTGATTCAGTGACCAAGATGCTGTATATAATGCCATTTTATTTCTTTGTAATAAAGATAATCACTTCCGTGTGGGTAGTGATTGTTAATGGATTATTAGTGCAACCATACCTGTGATTTACAAAATTGTATTCTATGGGTTGTGAATTTGGTTCTATGTGCTGCTCTTTGAAAGAAGTGGGTACTTTCTTTTGCTGGCCAGTTTATAAAGGGAAATGGCATCAAATAAAAAGAAAGAAAGAAAGAGAACAATATCAAACTGGTCAATTCTGAAATAACTAAATTATAATTAAAGAACATTGAAAGGTGTAAATTCCCTTTTCTCATGGAATATTTCATTCCTTTTATTCATCACAGAAGTTAAAGAATGTGCTGAATCAAACTAGAATTCTGCATATTATGGATGAATTCAGCTATGAACATCAAAGGCAGGAAGCAAAGACAACCAGAAGCAAAGACACAGAAGGTATGAAAATAAATTTCGTATGAGATTTATAGTCTTTCTCCTGCTAAAATGACACAATTGTCCTGAGTATGTAGTTTGCGACATTTGCTTTGAAATCATTGCAGAAGGACCAAATTTAATTTAACATTACTACATGTACATGTAGGGGAATAATATCGAAATGCGTTATTCCAAGGTAACTGACGTTACACAGGGCATGGATTTTTTTTTATTGTTTGTATTGTAGCTTGGTAGATAATAAAACATTTGTCTTCTAATTCAATAAAGCTCAATAATCTCATGAACCTGAAGGGATTGGGAAAAAAAAATCTGACCAAATTTTTTCCTATGAAATGACAAACAAATGTGTGTCGATCAGTAACTGACATTACAGAAAACTGACATGGATTTTCATGGTGTGGATTCCAATCACATTATCTCATGTCCCAGACATTGTAGAGTGATACCTTTGATATGAAATTTTACCTAGACTCTTTAGAAAAGATGTGCAAAAAAAAAAAAAAATTGTATATTTATCTCTTATGCTATAAGAAATTTACTGAAGGGATGCGGGTCAATGACCTTACCCTTACGTCTGTCCTGCTTTTGTCCTCTTGTAATTTACCAGATATTCCATGATTTTTGGAATACAAAGTATTTACCCTTGGAAAAGAAAAATTAGGACAAAATTACATAAAAAACCATCGAAATCTGCGAAAGAGTGAATTTTGTTCATGTATTTTCCCATATGTTCATTTTTAATGATGTTACATATTTCAATGCAATCGACGAAAATTGATTTATTTTTTTTTTTAAAGGGACGTATAATTGATAAAACATGGGGAATTCACCTTATCTCGGATGAAATGATAACATTCCAATCAGAGCCTGAGGCATGTTGCGTAATCACCAGCGACAGGATGTCTGGAGCACTGATCTCTTAATCCTTCATGGCTAGACTAACTAACCAGAAGTCCGAAGTAAATCTATCCTATGTTTTGTTTTTTAAATGGAGCATTATACAAGTCTTCTCTTTGAATTAATACGAAGAGACCCGTTGAGAGTCTATAAACTAAGAATTGGTGAGGACTGGAGAATCCGAAGCTACGGACCCTATTTACTAAATGAATTCGGTCACCTTCGTCATGTTCGTGCTGTCCGAATGTTAATCCCCAGTAGTCCGACCCTTGCGTAAGCCTCACTGTGGATTGTGTATGAGTCAATGGAGCTCAAGAAAAACGCGCATTCCCCACGATCTCCGACTTGCGAGGGCCTTTAATTGAATTTGAAATATTTGATATATCTAACAACAATGACATTAGGATTGAGATGAATAAGTAATTAGTGTCATGTCCGGATTTCTGTGGAATTGCCCAAAATGTTCAAATAAATAGATCAGCGGAGACCATTTTTTTCTTGGACTATCCAAAATTAACCCTTTGAGCGCGGGCCTGTGAAATGCAATTGTTACCCCTGTGGCGGAGCGATTTTTTGTACACTGACAGTATTATAGAAATTTTTCATGTTTTGTGCTTTCATTACTCCTTGCATCTAACTCGGTCGTTTTCATGATTCGTAGTAAATATAAACATGAAAGGGCAGACATTTTTCTATCTAAAAATGTAAGGCAAAGTCATCAAAACCAAATATAAGACGCGTTATTTTGTAAAGAAAAACAGTCATTTTGGCAGAAGTTCCACTTTCTTCCTTTCCAGTAGATTCACAATGGAAAGTGCGTAATGCATGTACAGCACGCACGGTTCGATCGATGAGACTACTGAATAGCACTTGAAAAGAGGTCCTGTTTCTTTCAAATTATTTTTATAAAATATGGATTAAAGATCATAGCGGCCGGCTTCGCACCTCTGGACAATGGGCATCTTTTACTAAGCACCATTCATTAAGCGCAGGTGTTAGTTTTGAAATAAAAGCGGGACTTATAATTTATAATACCTACTGCATTAGGCATACTTTACATCTAATTACATCGTTATAGTTACAACAAACTAGTTCAAGCAAAATTCAGATAATCGACCCCTCTCATTATCGTGATAAGTATATATAACCTAGGGAGAATCGGAAATCGACAGGCTTAATCTCCATGCAACTAATGTTTCATATATCTATAATAATGAACATTGTTTTAATCCCTTAACCTTTCTATTTCTCTCTCTTCTCCTCATTCTCAATCTTTATCTCTCATATTTCTCCTCTCGAGCTAGCTTTATTTGATTATTTCTTCCCCTCCGGACGCGTACGCGTACGCCAAAAGTTAAGATCGGGAATTCGTTTCTTATGTAAAAAATTATGATAATGCTGAAATGAAGTGAATTTTTCTTGATTTTTTTCCACGTAACTAGGTTATTTCTTTAATGGATATTAAAAATGAATATATCTTTGTCCTATTCCTCAAGAATTTAGCCCCAAAAAGCTGGTGAAAAGCCGAAAAAGCTTGTCAATATATTAGAGAATTATCTCGGCTTCTGTAGAAGCCCGTCGTAGCAGACTGAACACCTCGCTCGTCGCACCCAAAGGGTTAAGGATTACTAGTAACCACATAATGACATGTTTTGTATTTGCAAAATACTGTCCTTTCTTCTGAGTGTACAGAATATAATGACACATAATAGTTCAATTTTAATCATACACACCATACATGTACATGCCACATTGACCTAGAACTTTTGAATTCATGTATATTAACTACATTATGTGCTGAATAATGAACTTGCTTATTAAAGATGTGTTCAGTACTCATAATTCACCAAAATATTCTCCTTCAAGAACAAGTGTCTCTTAACATATTCTATTCATTTGTAGATTAAAACAAAAATGTGTTACAGGTTGTTTTTTTTTTTCATTCATGCAGGTGAGAAATCTGGACAAACCATGTTCCAGGGAGAAAGTTTTAGGCTGCCAGTCAAGTGGAAGAGCCTTGATAATGAGACCCAACTGATCATAATTGGACGGGATTTGTTTCCAGGTCATATTCAAGATTTCATATCCATCTTGTGTCCAATGTGTCCTGTAGTGAGGCATGTCTCCTTCAACTTGCATGTATTTGATGGTTTTCCACGCAGGGGATACATGGGCAAAGCATCCACTGAAGGGATGAAGTCTGTTCACACAGTATCCATGAAAATGGACAGGGCTTCACTCTCAGATACACTATTGACTGTCAGTGGATATTTTCCAAATGCAGCAAGTCTAGATGCGAAATGGGAGGACTTGCATGTATATAATGATGAACGTTCATTATACATGCAGTACTTACCCAAGCTCAATTATTCATCAGTCTTGAAGGAGTTGAAATTACATGTAACAGCAGTCAAAATTCTGGGTAAAAGTGAGGAAGAGTACCTAGTTTCATGTATTTCTGACATTTATCCAAATATTGCATCTCTAGTCATATCTGGTATTACACACATTCCATTCAACAGGTCAACACAAGAGTTTCCATGCAAATTGCTTCATCTCACCAACATCAAGCTTGTACCTGGTATGGATGCTTTCTTTCCATTTGAAACATTGACAAATGTATTGAATTTCAATTATTTGGAAGTCCCAAAGTTAGAGCTTGTTGAGGCAAACAAGGTCAGTCTAGAACTTGGTACAAATTTGACACTTGCAAGTGTAACCTGGTCCATATTATCATCAGGTTGTGAACTAAAACTTAAAGATGCATCAGCAAGTTTATGTCTAGTTGACCTGATTCACCTTGTGTCTAATAAATTGAAAGGCGTTACTTCACTTAGACTTGACAGGTGCGAGGTAATGCTTCCAGAGAAGAGTGATCATCCACAAGGGAAACTGGGAGAAGGTAGTTTACTTCAAGAACTCAAACTCTCCTGTATGGAAAACCTGTGTGAAGCCAACCTGCAGAAACTGTCTGAGATGTATCCTGATGTAAAGATCACAGTCTGTGATGAAATCAATGTATCACATGATGTGGTAGTAGAACAAAGACCTCAACCTGACCCTGAGGACTCACAACATGGTGAAGAGGAGACAGCAATGTCAGAGAGACAGACCTCTTCATCTTCACTTTCTCTGTTGGGTGAGTTGAAGTTGGAATATACAGAAGCCTCTACCATCAATTACAAATTATGAATAATGCAGTCTATAATGCATCCTTTAAAGAAAGATTTCCTTGAAATCAACAGATATTAACAGGGAAGTACATGTAGAGACCTTGTTCATTCAACATTTATTCACCTACATTCATGAAATGGTTAAACTGTTAACAAAATTATACTGCATTAGATTAGATTACATCAATTGTGAACTTAAAAATGTTTTTAAAATAAAAAATGTAAACTGTATTTAAAAAAAAGAAGGAAATATCATAATAAATCTAAATAAGGCATCCATTAACCTCTTGAATGGCACATTTTATTTACAGATGTGCTTGAAGAAGCCGCAGCAAGATTTCAAATTCCTGATGACCAGACAAACACACAGGGAGCTCTGCAGAGCCAAGAGGAGCTTGAGACAGGTATTATGAATCTTTATTAACTTAATGGTAATAATGATAATTACAATCATATAGCAATACAATATCCACCTTAGTGTTTCTGAGTGCTTAGGATTAACTTAATACCTGGCTTATCTAGTCTACCATGATAAGGTGCTCAAAACATTCAAGGGTCTTCTTCCTACTATGTCCCATTTACATCAACTTAGTCAAATGTAACTTTTTAGTTTTGTATATTATATTTTGTATAATTCGTGGGCAAATTTTCATTGCAATGGCGCAGTCAACAGGCGAGATCTTGAGGGGGGGTTTAAACAGCCCCCACCAGTCTTGTTAGGTGTCAAAATAGCCCAGTCTTTTGAGGGTTAAAAGAGCATAATTGAGCCAATTATTTTCAGAATGTAAGGGGAGATGGAACATAGAAATGTTACTCATCCAGAGAATGATTGAAAAATATGTAAAACCATTCATTTAATGTGTTCAGGAGATGAAGTAACTGCCACACCAATAAAGATGGAATGTTGTAAGAGAGTTGGAGTAGAAGGTGGTAAACTACAGCTAGAGACCTTCGGGATTGAACTGGACATCCCTCCTGGTGCAATTGACAGTGAAACACCACAGAAGATTTCCCTTCGTGTCCTGACTGATACTCCTAATCTAGGTAACAGTGAAGAGTTTTCAGTCTGCTTCGGTGTTCAGTGTCTGGCTCCTGATGACCTAGTGCTGAAGCACCCAGTAACTTACACAATACCTCACTGTGCTTCATTTACTAGAATCTCCAGTGTAGATGCTGTCTTATACACAGGAGATGGGGAATACACACCAGGTTAGAAATTTGCATTATTATTAGGAAAAGGAAACCATAATAATTGTAAACCTTTGGGGTAACTGTTTTTTCCAGAGAGGATGATTCTATTTCTTCACATAATCACACAAAATTTACCCTGAATGTTCAAATATGCAAATTAATAACTTCCAAACGATCTTGATAGATATGAAAAAAGAGAGAAAAAATGTTCAATCAAGCCAGATGGGCTGTCTTGTCATAATTTTTGAAACATCTTTTCCCTGATAAACATTTTATTATTTAAAACAACCAAATGCGCTGCAATTAGTGTATTTTATGATCAATTTTACTGAATAAATGACTTCCTTATTTTTCCTGAAACATTTTCAACCTTATTTAGATGCAGTGGTAAAACAATGTATTCAATTGCAAAGTTCTGGAATACCTAGCTGCACCATCATGAAAGATATATTCAAACTGAAGATGAACCACTTTTCATGGGCCAAGATTAAACTGAGGGTCAAGAATTTTTTCTTCCGAGGAAAGCGGATGTGCTGTCAACCATTTGCAGAAAGTACATTACCTGAGCAGAGGAAACAGGTCATCTTACGAACATACCTGTATGATGACATCCCAGGAAACAGAGAGGTAGAGTATTTCTTAAGATAAATAAATAAATTATTAATCAAGAATATTTATAACAATAATAATCATTACATTAAGGCTCATGAATGTCGTATATGGCACATATCAATAATTTTACTGTAGACATACGGTGGTGATCGTTGTTTTCGAATTTTGTTTGAAATACATTTGATTAGATTTTGTGCATGAATTAGTATAATTATTTGGTTATGAGATTTTTGACAAACTTGACTTTTTAATTTTGTAGATTTTCGGTATGATCACGCGGTCAATGGCTGAAATCTTGTTATAAAAAGAACTTGTGTTTGTAGGGTTAATATTGGCTACTTTTAAAGAAATGGCACACAATGAAAATGAGAATAAAAGTTTACTGGCCATATATCCAGTGGGTGGGAATGTGTAAGGTACATAAACACGACCTGCTCACCTCCCCTCCCCCTCCCCCAAAATTAAAAAAAAAAAAAAAAATAGATGAGTGGATGGATAGATAAATGGATGAATAAAAATAAATTGTGCAAGGTCTAATCCATATACATGTATTGTTGGATAAGATATTGTAGTGTGGACCATAAGGACTTTCAAACAGTTACTTTGTAAAAAAAAGTTTTTTCAGAACATACCACCTTGGTTTGTACTAAACATGACGGATGTGGTTTGCATTTAAATAAGTTGAATTTGGAACCTGCTATTGATTACAAGTATGATCTCAGAGATTTAATGAGTTCATTGATATATTTTATGTACAAGTCCAGTATGAAATGTTATGGTAAGAGATTCCAACCCTATGGAATAATTATAACATTAGAGGCTAGAATACGATAAATGCAAAGAGATGAAACTGCCTTAACAAATGCCCTGGTCACAAGAGAAAGAAATCTATTGATTTGAATGTATTCTCAAAATTTTATGACAAAGCATAAGGTTATCATTCATGCTTTCTCTTATGAGAAGTCATTTGGTTCAGCTTTTTCAAATATTTGCGCTATTCACGTTCTAACTTTTAATTGTATAATTATTCTGTAGGATTGGCATCTGTTTGATAACATCAAGTTGATCTATCGAATATGACCTCGCCCTTTGTAATCTAATGTTTGATTTCTCACAGAAAATCGAAAGGAACGAAGGAAAGCAAGACTTCAGTTCTGTTCATCCTGAAATTCAGATCCTGATCCAAACAGCAGCAGTTGATCTCAGTATGACCTGTTACGTACAAGAGAAAATATTTGGAGGACCAGCAGTAAGTTTAAAATTGTGTTATAAGGTATTATTTGAATAGACCAGATACAAAATCAGTTGAGATTATATGTTCAATACAATTACTGTGACAAGTGACAAACTTCTTTTTAGAAATAGTATCTACATGTAGACAGTGATTTGTTTTCATATTTTTGGTTCATTTCATTTACAAATTCACAAAAGCTACAAATCCTACTTCGATCTATTTCAAGTTCATAATTTATGAGAAGGAAATGGGATTGCAGAGAGGCTCGAATCAAGACCGGACCTCTTATTAACTCAGCTATGGAAAACCCCATAACTTTCCATGCTCATTTTCATTATTGTATAATTCTGTTCAGTTGCCCTCTTTGTATGAATTTATATCAGAAAAGCTGAATAACTTAATTAACTGTGATCTCTCGCATAACCCCCCAAGTTGATTTTTATATTTCCAGGTTCTATAGCTTCTGGCCACACCAGCACTCAGTAAGGGCGCTAGTCTTGGGTTTGAATCCCACTGAAATCCCATTTTTATGCCTCCGCCACCAAAGGTGGTGCCGGAGGCATCATGTTTTCGGGGTTGTCCGTCCGTCCGTCTGTCGCGTTTGTTCGTTATCGCGATATCTAAAGAACCATTTGAGATATCAACTTCAAACTTGTGGATAGTAACTATCACCATAGGAAGAGGATCTGATAAGATTTTGGAGTATGTAGGTCAAAGGTCATGGGTCACAGAGGTCAAAGTGATATTTCATGTATTTGGTTCGTTATCGCAATATCTCAAGAACTATTTGAGATATCGACTTCAAACTTAAGGATAGTAAGTATCACCATAGGAAGATGATCTGATTAGATTTTGGAGTATGTAGGTCAAAGGTCAAGGGTCACAGAGGTCAAAGTGATATTTCATGTATTTGGTTCGTTATTCCTTGAAGCCTTTTTTGTCTTGCCTGAATGTAAACAACATAAGATCTGTAGAACATTGAAGCTGCCAGATTGTAAGTTTGCTCTCTGAAGGGCGATTTCTTTTCACTGTCTGGGGTGGATACACCTCCCATCTGCATCATTGTCTTCTAATATCTGTTACTACAGCTCTATAATGGTCCAGTCCCACTGGAGGGAGGATTAACTGCACATGAATTGCGTATACAGATTTTGGGCGTAACAAAAATTGGGCGCAACAAAATTGACCAAAAATGACAAATTTCCTTGTGTGAATTACGGATGTATAGCAAAGATATGATGAATAAAAATGGATATTTCACGAATAAAAGCAAATATGATTGCGGATGCTCTCCCATGAGAAGTATAACTGGTAAATGTTGACGAAAGTAATGCAATCATTGTGGATATATAACGAACAATTACTGATATATAATGCATGTATTGAGGAAACGGATCAAACGATTTGCGATTATCACAAAAGTATTCCGGATGTATCGAGAATGCATTGCGCACATACATGTATTGCGGAAACAGCGGATGTATTGCATATATGCCTTCTTTTCAGCCTCTGGAGCAATTGCTGGACTTGGAAAAGTTGATTGCTATGTTGTTGGATTGCAATCAACTATCCCACGTCTTTGGGGATCCATAACTACATCTGAACTTCTCCTCAGCTGCACTGGCCAGAGGCAGCAGAAAAAATTTGAAAGTGGGATGGGGGGAAGTCACGATGGAAAAGGGGTACTTTTTCTGAAAAAAGGGGGCACTTGAGATCAGAGGTATAAAGAGAAAAGTATACGGATAGGGAGCTAGGGTGCGCAGAAAATTTGCCTTTGAATTGATGCTTTTATAAATCTTGAAGGCTTGTTTTGTACATTTCATTTAGTAGTGAAAAAAGAAATGCAAGCACAAAGCGCCAAAAATTGTGGGCTCAAAAATGGAGATAATCATGCATTTTTAGATCTAATTAGTGCAGCGAGCATGAACCGCGAGCCGAAAATTTGGAGCTCAAATATTTAATTGTATATTATTGTGCATTGTTTTTAGTATCCATTCCCTGCTACCGATCAGGGAAATATGTGGTTATAAAAGACACATGGAGTAAAAGTATAGTATTAAAAGTTATGTCAGTTATGGATATCAGCGGATAACACTTGATATTCAGGGCATAGATTAAGTATGTATTGCGTATGTATGGCGAATTCTCATCCATAACCAAAATTGTGAGCTGCTCAAAAATCTTGGGAACGGAAAAACATATGCGGATGTTGGCCAACTGAAACAAGCACGTTTCATGAATTTTGCTTATGTTTAGTGAATATAAACCAATTTTGTATGCAAATCTTCCTAAACGCCATTAGGCCCGGGCCTTAAACTACAAAATGATTAGATTTCTTTTTTTTTCAATGAACTTTATTAGGTTGTCGACTTTGACAGACTGAACAGTGGAACTAGAATCTGTGTGCCATTTACACTGAACTTCACAAACCATTCAGATCAGGATGCTGTTGTATCATTGAAAGTAGGACAAACAAAGAAACTTGAGGTCAACCTCACTTTTCGGTTGAAGTTTCCAACCATTCACTCAACATTAAGTTGTACAACCCAAGACAAAGGTAAATAAACTTAGCATGGCTTGGGGTTATTGATAATTAAAGGCCTCATGTAGCCTACATAAGGCATTGGCTCTTTGCCCGCTATGAACAAAATCCCCTATGCCATATTAAAGGAGGACCCCTGGCTGGATTTCACATTCAAAATGTTAAGTTAACCCTAAAAAGTTGTTTTTATGACTTTTTTCTTTCAAGTTTTGCACGACTTTTCCGACCAAATTTGTTATATCCAGGTACGGTTCTGAAGTTACACAACATTTCGTACATGCTCGTCGGACAAAAAATTGCTCAGAACGTGATTTCATATAAAAAGATAATACAAATGTGTTTCAAGTCAATATTCATAAATGAATGATTATTTTTGATTTTACTGCTTCAAATCAATTACATTTTGGTGTACTGGTCGTGATAATGTCTCCGACAATTCTCATTGAAAAAACAATAGAGAACAAAAAGTCGAAAAAACAGACATTTATATTTTTGGAGCTGAAAATTTGAATAATTTGAATTTCATATTATGAAATATATAGATGTACAAAAAAAGGCAGAATCCCCCCCCCCCTGGTCATAAGATGACCTAAAAAAGTATAACAAGTACAACACTAAAAATGTCATCAAAATCAGATGGAAAATAACGAAGTTAAGATTTTTTATGTTTGGAATTTTTAAACACATTTCTGAACCTAGTCTCATACATGTTCGATGAGCAAGCTGACAATGTCATTAATCCACCTTTTTTTAGTACATATATATATTTTATTATATCCATCAGTGAAAGTTTGTTGATCACTGATTGGTTATAGGAGCATTTCACATGATTTAAAATAATTATTCTAGAAAAGACAATTTTCCCATTTACCCAAGTATAGTCGGGATTACTATTTCATCCGCATGATATACACGTGCAGCATGGATAGTGCATACATTTTACGCACACTGCTATTATGATATGCATATTGGCCTCGCGCGCTGTAAAATTAAGTAAAATCAAGAAAAGATAACTGAATTATGACTAGGCTTGCATAATTAAGTTTGATCTCTCTAAATCTAAGCGTTAAACCTCTTTCTTTATTTATTTCATTTTATTTTTTGATGAGGGATATAAAACAAATATACGTTCCTTCATTCGCAAGAATGGTTAAATCTACACAATCTTAGCTACTTGAATATTCCGATTTCCTTCAGGGCGAAAGCCCTTCAAGAAATGGAAATATTTCAGTATCTGCGATCTATAGATTTAACCATCATTGCTCAAGGTCTGTATATTTGTATAATATATGAAATTCAAATAATTCAAATTTTCTGCTCCAAAGATATAAAAATGGATGATTCATTACGAATGTTTAGAGATCATCATTGCTGTAACCTATATATATATATCATTATGAGGGATAGATTTTTTATACACATGTATTAAAAAAAATTGAATAAATAATATTTCATATAATGAAATACAAAAGAAAAAGTGAATCAATGATATCATCAGATTGTTCATTTAATATGCATGAGACTACAATTATGCACAGAATGGTCGAACAAATGCAAAACTTTAAAGAATATAATATTGAATTTTATTGTGATAAATTTTATGTAATCTTTATTTTATGTTTAATTTGTCCAATGCTATATAACAGTAAAGACTGAAGGAGCATCAACTACTCAGGCCATCAGATCACCAAATTCTGAGGATGAGAAAAGCCTGAAGTAAGCACAATCTCGTTCTTCTACTTTTGTTTCTGTCCAAAGTCCATAGTAGCCAATTTGTAAAATTTGTTATACCATATTAAGAGGTATTTACCTCAAATTTGATACCAAGCTGGGCTTATGCTTGACTATGCAGATCTATCTCATTTGCACACAAAATGTAGTGGATATATGTAACAACACCCCTGCAAAGAGTATTTAGCGCAAGACATTTTGATTAAAAAGTTACGCTATTTTAATCAGGATTGAGTTGCTTTTTTGATAGCTTTTGTTTTGATTTTGCTCCCACTTTTGCACACTTCGAAATTCACGTGTTCAAAACAATTTGCCTTGTTTATCCAAGCGTAAAGATATAACACACAAAATTGGTACCAAAAGATGCGGAAAGAGTTACTCTTTCAGAATATGTATAATAATTCGGCATTTATAAATTGGTTTTCTTTTTATTGACATTTTTCTAGGTGTTAAGTTTTTTCTGACTCACTCAGTATGTACGAATAAGTGAAATATCATGTTCACAAACATTTTTTTTTTTCAAGCCTATAAATATAATTTTAAGAAATAAAATAAATTTTTAGGTATATACAGCTTGGGAAATAATTATTAGACCAAATCATATTCAGCTTCCATAGGAGGACTAAATAACTTCATATTGGATTGATTTGGTCAAAGGTTAAATTTACAGTGTGAATTAAAAGCACTTGGGTTATGAACTTGAAATGAGTATAAGAACTCTTTAAATGTCCCCAGTTATTTCTTAAATCGTCACCAATTTTATCTTTTTAGTCCAGACAAGAAAGCCATGCCAATTGATGCAAATACATCTACTAGAGAGGAGGACTTTGATGAGGTGTTGAGGACTGTTGCTAAAAGGGTTACCATGAATACTGAGATTGATTGTCTTGGGAAGAAACTGGGTTTTGATTCGACTGATATTGATCTCTATCGTTATACAAATCGAAAGGATTCAAATGTCTCATACATGGGTACATTAGAGATGCTCCGAGATTGGCGTAAGAAGCAAACTGCAGATAAAGAGCATGCTGCTTTGAAGGTTGCTCTGAAGAACGCTGGTCAGATTCATTTGGCTGCTGAATTGTTAGGTAGCTGATCTTGTAATTGAACCATCTACTTGAACCATGTAACTTTGCAGACCTGGGAGGTGTTTCACCAAGTCGTTCGTAAGCTACAAACAACTTTAAGAACAACTGGTGACCAGTTCTTGTGTCATATGATTGAGCATATGATTGGTATACCACCCAAAAACATGTTCCAGTTGTTTGTAAAGTCATTTGTAGCTTTAATAAGGACTTGGTGAAGCACCACCCAGGACCCTGCTGCATAAACAATTATTATTGTAGTAACTATGCTCAACAGCAACTCAAAATGCAGTATTTCATGGAAGTTACCACTGATTTCAAAATTAATATAATAGTAACTCTTTTATGCAATGAGGCCCTGGAAGGGGTTAATCCCAAAGCAAAGCCCTGTGTCTAACACGGGACCGGTGTTGATTGATTGAATGATTCAGTATATTTATTCACAACGAATTCACATCAACCAAAAAGACTGCTTTTCAAGAAGTCTGTGTCATGAAAACATACTTATCGAATATAACATTAATATACAGTAACTTCATAAAAAACAGAAATAGCAGTTTAACACAATTAAGATAGTGTAGAGAGTGTACAGAAATTATGTACAAAATAAAATTAAATTGAAGTTTAAAAGATAGGAAAGGGGAAGACAAAGAAGTATAGCATTGGGAGAGAAGAGAGAGAGAGAGAGGTATAGAAAACATTGAAACGAGACAAAAGATAACAAGAGAAAGAGAGAGGTAGAGGAGTGAAGTTAGTATAATACATCTACTTCCAGCTCAAATTTGCTGGAGATGTTACAGAATGACGGATCTTTTCTGGCAATGCATTAAGTAATTGAGCACTAGAATAAATAAAACCCATTCGTTTGAGGTTAGTACAGGGTTTTTGCAATGAGAGCTTTCAATTAGTATTTCTAAGGCTATAGGTGTATTCTTTGAAAGGAATTTGTTCAGATAATGGGAGAGGGAGAAGGATTTTAACGAGTTTGAAGATAAATGAGAGGGCTAGTTTTTTCCAAAAAGTTTATACGCGATCAATTTAAAAAAAAAAGAATAGAGTAGGTTTGTACTAAAGCAACTATCAACAGAAAGCACGACTCGCAGTGCTCTATTTTGAATAATGGATATTTTCTTGATGTGAGTCTTGCATTCGTTTCTCTAGATTATTGAACAATATTCGAAATGAGGTTGTACAAGTGAACATGATCGCTATATCTTGCGAAATAGTCTCATGCGTTGAAATCAATATATACTAGAAAAAGCTTTTTTCTTTACAAGCGCAATTGGGTTTTGCCAATTCATTTTGTTGTTAAGGTATTTAATGGTCAGAACACATTTCAGTTGAATATTGTTAACATGAATATTGATATCATTAAATGACTTTCTCTTATGATTAGATGTTATGACCATGAACTCACATTTGTTTTCATTTAGTAAGATTTAACTGCTATTATGCCATTTTGTTATTACGTAAAGGTTCCATTCAGATGATCTTGTAATTCTTATTGGTTATTACAGGCATAGTACAGACATGTGTCGTCTGCATAGAGAGATATCTTACAATGTTGTATAATATAATGTAGTGACCTGAAAAGGTGGGGGAAGATAAGCCGTAAATGCATAAAACCTAGCCTTAAAAAGTAAAATTGTTATCTTCGCGCAAATGATACCCGCCCCTAGAAATAGTGCCTAACTGACACTATTTTTTTCTGTATCCGGTTGCATGATATCATAATGTAATTGCAATGGTTATTGATATTGCATTGGGAAAAACCAAAAGTTGTATATTGTTTTTGGTCACCCCACTTTTTGGCAGCTTCTCAGTCTATGAAATCTTTTCCTGTCTATTCTGAGTATCATATGCACACCAAATAACCCTTGTTTAGGCAATTGTATGTATCTATATTTATGCATGATTTAAAAAAAAAAAATGATTTTCAAGGACCTGTTACATCAAAGTAGCGATTTTTTTAAAGGCCTTGCTCTACCATCAATGGTATCATCCATCAGGGTAATATTGCTCAACAATCGATCAGGAGGCGCAGACTCAAGACGGGTTGACCAAAGGTCTAACCTACAGTTGTGGCAGCTCTGGTTGAGGGGCACGGTAGAGTGAAGAAAACTATGCCTGGATCTCAAACGCTTTGTTGTAGGCAAGGCATAGAGGGTGGAGTGGATCGTTTTCTTGTTTAAGTTTCTCCTTTTGAGAGAGTGCAGACCTCGTGATGTGAGGAGGGGCGATGCCACTCGGGATGTAGAGATCGTCTACCTTGGTTGGTTTAAGGCAGCCTGTTTTAGCCCTACACGCGCTGTTGAGAGATGGGTCTATCTTTGAAGCATGGGCTGACCTGCCCCATACAGGACATACATATTCTGCAGCTGAGTAGCAGAGGGCAAGGATGGTGCTTGCATCAGTGCCCCATTTCGAGTTAGCTCTTCAGGATGCTGTTCCTGGTGCTGACCTTCTTGTTTTCAAGATGTGATTCTTGTAGGTGAGGGAGAGATCTAGAGTGACCCCAAGGTAGACTGGGTTTTAGACTGGAATATCATAAATATGATATCACTGTGATATCAAGCATAAAAACAGAAGAACAACAGTTGTAGGATTTAAAGTATATATACAGCAGAATAATAAGACAAACATACATAGATATTGTGTCAACGTGGTCAGCAGCCAAAATGAAATGAGACTTGGTCCATTCCCCCTTACCCCAAGGAAAATGTATCTGTGATCTATGTATAAATAAGTGCAATATTATGTTCATAAACATTTTGTTTCATTGCTTTAAATAAAATCATGAATGAGATAATGTTCAAAGGAATTTAGTAGCTTTCAAAAACAAGAGCAATTATATCAAGATTAATAAAATAAAATTGTTCCAACAGTAAAAACAAACTACTGAAAGTTTCAGATCAAATGGAAGTCATTTACTACCTTAAAACAGTGTAACAAACAATGCCAAGCATACAGCCGAACACGAGTACTAGTACAGTCAATATATGGTTCAACCTCACACTAATTGCAACAGAAAATCTGAAACATGTATCTTGATCAGTAAAGTCTCCTCTACAACATATCAAAAGTCCTAAGGATTTCGAGTGGTGGAAAGGGGGTCAAAAGGTCAAAGGTCAATAAAGGTCATTTTGGCCTAAAATCATGTAAAAATAATGTACTCTCATGTTTATTTTCACTTATAAATTGAAAATAAGTAAAGCATACTTAACAAAACTTTGGTCAATTATGTATAACAATTTGCAGATAAGATGAGCAGGGTTCGGTATTAACTATTTGAAGGTCAAAGGTCATAGGTCAATAAATGTCTAAAATCTGTGAAAATGATGAGAAATTTCCCTTATCCTAGGCATAACTTGGAACCCACTACAAGTATGTCGACCAACCTTGGTTTAATTTTGTTAGACAAATGAACCTACAATATTTGGTTGTCAAATATTTGAAGGTTAAAGGTCAGAGGTCAATAGATATCCAAAATTCTGTGAAAATGATGAGAAATTTCTTTTATCCTACAGCCATAACTCGAGATCAACAATAGAGGAATATCAGCCAAACTTTAGTCTCTATTACATGTAGTCTCTATTGATACTTGAGGCAATGAACTTATATGGTTTTAGTGACAACCATTTAAAGGTCAAAGGTCAGAGGTCAGTAGATGCCAAGAATCCTGTGAAAATGATGAGAATTTTTTTTTATTTTAGCCATAACTTGAGAACTACATGAGGAATGCTGACCAAACTCAGGCAATTATATTACTGAGGCAAATTAACATATAGGCCTACAGTTGGTGACAACCATTACAGGTCAAAGGTCAGAGGTCAGTATATGTAAGAAAAAACGCTGTAAAAATGATGAAAATTTTGGTTCATTGCATTGTGTATATTCAGAGACAAATGAACTTGACAGTGGTGACAACTATACTTTGAAGGTCAAAGGTCATAGATTAGTAAGTTTGTGATGATAATAACGTTTTGTAATTATAGCCCTAACATGAGAAGCAAACTTGTTTCAGTTATGTATATTAATAGGCAAATTTATGACCTTGAGCATGTTGAGGGTCAAAGGTCAATATCCTGTATACATTATAAGATATTACCTTTTCTACCATATTTAGCGATAACTTTAGACTTGAGTACAACTAGGTAATTGCGCCCACACTTGTAGTAATGGTGTAGAAATCTTGGTATCGACCAAGAAAAAGTCAATTGTTAATGTTTTAGATAAATATTTATAAAGTGATGGAACACCACAATATCATGACAAGATATGAATGAAAATGCTTTATGTAGGCACAATAGGTGGCTCATTATAGTGCATCCTTGCCAAGAAATAAAAACATCCATGGAAATATATATTATCTCTAGCAATGTCTTCCAGTCATTTTATTAACAAAAAGTTTTAGGTGAATATCCATTAGTATGGGGCTCCTGTCTCAAGGAGAAAGCCCCCCTCCCCTCTCAGGCGGTCAACTATACGCTTGTTCCTGTGATTTCTCGGGAAAAGGGGTGTACATTATTTTAGGGTCTCAGTTCAGGGGAAAAATTCTGAAAATCATTGAAATGGTGGTCTCTTGGCATTTCCCCCAAAATGTTTTTAATTAGGGCTAGTTTTCAAATATTTTTTGGAGCAATTCCAAAATAGGGTCCTGTATTATATAATGAAAAATAATACTGGTGGTACAGGGGTAATTTGCAAGCTTCCCTTCCAAAAGACTGTTAAAGGGAATTATGTCTGTAAAAGTATACAATCTCCTCAAGTGAATTATCATTGGGCGATTCTTTGAAAAGTGAACCTTTTTTGGAAAAAATAAAGTTTGTCCTTTTTGTTTTTAAGCTGCACATTCATATAGAGCATT
>CALNVZ010000174.1:29055468-29084180 GCA_940671915.1 Paracentrotus lividus | reverse complement strand
TTAATATCACGGGTGTTAATTCTAATTGTTTCATGGTATGTCCAGAACTGGTTATGTTAATTTTAATGCCTCAGGTTTTGTAGTTTGGTTAAATTACTACTGATGATGGTGTTGTTTATGTTGGTGTTGACAGTGATGGTAGTGGGTTTGTTAGTGATTTTAGTTACATTGGTAGCCTATTATCGAAAATAATGATTTTGGTGGTAGTGTTGATAATGCAGTCTACTCCAATTATAATGAGGACAATATTTTTTTTTTTTTATGAAGCCTGAATACACCATTATAATAGGAGTGAACTATGTTGAGATTCTAGTGTTGTTTTGGGTGATGATAATGTGGTGGTCATGTGATGGTCATAGCAGTGGGGATGTTGTTTGATGTCTGTATTTGTAGGTTTTTGTATGAAGTGGTGATGCTCCCGCGCTGATGGTGAGGGTTGTCAGTAAAATTATAGTTGGTGTTGTTGATTTTTATTTGAAGCGGTGTTTGTGACGTAAAGTGTTAATATTCAGTGATTAAGTGCCACATGTGGTTTTTGTGTCATAGGTTGTTTGTGATGCTGGTTTTAGGTTAGTATGGGTCAGTGATATTGAGTGGATGCTAGTAGGACTATGATGATGTGTTTGTAAGTTGTATCCTGTGTTCACTTGGGATCATATAGTTTTTGTTGATAAGCATAAGTTATATTTGTAATTGAGAGATTTACAGAAAAGTTGGTACAAAGGGGTGTTCCCGTAACATTTTTGCAAAAATTATCATAGCAAAGTTGTGAATTATCTTCAAGCTTCAATGTAAACGGGAACCTATGATAAATGTACCTAGTACTGCTTGGCAAGTTGTTCTGTTATCTAGAAGAATTGAATGTATTGATTTTTTTTTTTTTAATAAAATTTTGGGAAAAAATGACAGGTTCGATCTTTCCTTTGTTTGTATTGTTGGTGTTTTTTTTTTTTTTTCTCTTTTTTTTTTTTTTTTATTGGGGGGGGGGGGGAAAAGCAAATGATTCTTTGAAGGGTTTTGTTCCTCGGCCGCCTCCCCCTCAAAAAAAAAAATAATAAGTTAATAAATAAATAAATATTATAATTAAATTTTAAAAAGAAAATTCTGAAGCTCTTGGTTCTATTTTAGTTCGGTCTTGCATATTTTCGTCTCAAAAGACTTCAGCCTTTGGTATCACAAACTTAAGATCAACTGGACATTAGTCAAATTCATATGAAATGGAATAAGATCAATTGACATCATGTTCAAAAGATGATTGGCACTGTCTAAGGGATTACATTCTCATTGCACACAGCTACCTTCAACAAAATAAACTGTTGAAATAATTTCTCATCAGGCTTGTCAGCTCTTGAATGATCATTTATATCAGGGTTACCATATAAGACTACTGTATTCTTATAATATTTTGACAAAATAAATTGTTGTATAAGAATAAGTGCAACCTAGTTGACATATTTTGAATGAATATCATTTGATTAACTTACATGAAATGAACGTATGGGAGCAGTTTGGAGAAAAATGTGCACTTGTCGATTGCTAAATATCCCATACTAGGGCCTGTTTGTGACATTTACTTTCTGTATTTAACATTTTGGTTTTCTAGCATTAGTGCATGTAATATATTCAAAATGGTTTAGACGGAAAGTTTAACGAAAGTGGGTTTCAATTGTAATTTCTTATTCTCTAATATGGCGTCCGATTTCATAATTATTATGAACACTCGTACTCGTGCCAGCTCAGCGAGCAGACGACATAATATGTGTGACGTATGGTACGAGCGTACCGCAGACAATCACAGCGCTCCATGTTCGATCCGGGTTCTTGGTAACCTTCGCTATTTTTTGATAGAAATATATCTGACATCGTCTTACTGCCTCGTCCTGACTGGTACCAATGATGAATTTCAAATGGTTTCTTGTGAAATATTGCTGGAGAGTTAGGCTCAAATGAGCTAAATTTGGTAGGCAGATCGTACTTATCTTTTTTGCCGCCTTTTTCATCACTAAAAGTGTTTTCTTTAACCGCGAACCAATTTAACAAGTACATTTCGAATGTTGTCTCAATCTAACCCCTTAGATATGTAAGAATGGATATTTGACTATTTGAAAAATAATATCCCAAAAAATTGTTAAAATCCATGCAGATGAGCGATACAGCGCCCAGTTTCATTTACCCTTCTGCTCAATGAATATTCATAAAACCGTTCCGAGCATGAATACGTTTTTCGTATTATAAGCGTCTTTTCGGGACGCTGCGGTCCAACCCTTTGGTTGGATTCCCTGTTAATAGACTCCTCCCCCATCCTTAAGTCGTATGAACAACATTTGTGACTCTTATGGGTGGCCAATTGAAATAGCTGAGCCAGTAGAGATCTATTACATCCTTGTATATTGAAAATGGGCATGCTGAAGTTACAAGGATTACGTTTGAAATTGAGTTCATCTTTGTCTCTTCCATCTTTGCATTTTACTGCCATGAGATGCTTTAGTGGAACACACAATCTGCTATTTTATGATAATACAGGATTACATATCAGAGTGCATGCCATCATATTTACATCATGCTCTTTATTAAAGTGACGAAAAAAAAAGAAGATTTTATGATGTGGAGATATTATTATTTTGTATCTCTTGTAAAAAAAAAAGGAAGAAAACAATAAATTCTCATTCATGCCCCCCCCCCCCTTATTGCTGATTAGGGCCATTCTTTGAAAAGTGAACCTTTTTGGGACAAAATAAAGTTTTTGCTTTTTGATTTTAAGCTGCATATTCAAGTAGAGCAATGTCTGAACTTTCATGAACCAATGTTTTTTTTCATGATTTTTGCAATTGTTCATGCTCATTTGCATAAATTATAAACATAAATGATAATTAGATGGAAAAACGATACATAAAATATCATTTTTTTTAACCGTGGCTGGAATGGATATGATGACTTCCTTACTTGGATTACTGTCATTAAATTATTATTTAGCTCTATTCCTTTTAATCTAATCCAAAAAATAATGTTGTTAAATTGATTGAATTAAGATAATCAACCCTGAAAAAATTAATTGCCCTCAAATGTCACACACGTGACCAGAAAACACAAAAAGTTTATGCCCCGCCTTAACCGTGGCTCTGGTATTATTATTATTTTTTTCTCCAAAGCTAGATTTAATGTACCTTGCATCTCACCAAATATGAGTCCATGACAAGTTTTAATTTGATTATTAATTAGCAAACAAATTGGTCACACACGTGACCCGCTGGGTGTGGGCGGTCATAAAAGTCTGATTATTTTCACTTTCATTGGCTGAAATTAATTTATTTTAGCATTATTATGCTCCAAAATGGTTCGGCAATAATTTTTGCAAAAAAAAAAAGAAAAACAAAAGGTCGAAAAAACAAAGAAATACATAAGAAATTCATAAAACAATGAAATACATAAGGAATTTATTTCGATACCAATTTTTTTCCAAATACAATTGTTAGGAATCCTATAAGGATTATGCAAACAAAAAATTAGCATTTCAGAAGCTATAGTTTGTCAATTAGAACCAAAATTATGACTTCATGTAATGCATAAATTAGCATAATTAATTCATATAAAATAAATGAATATTATTTCGGGAAAATTAACAGTGCTTTCGTGTAGTTTACATCGCACACTACCATCGTGCAAATTTTCGGCGCGGTCGTGCGATCAAGAGCCGAGATCTTAAAAGGGGGCATCATGGCCCCCCTCCCTCCCCGCCCCACCCCCAGTCTTGACAGCTACCAAAACACCTTAGTGACTGATTAGGGTTGAGTTCATAAAAGTTTTACCACAGCGGATGAAGTAATTGCTCAAAATGTACATTTATTGCATAATACATAATATATTCATTTTTCTGTACAATTTGCCATAGGTCACACACGTGACCCACTAAAATGTCACCCACGTGACCCGACATCACGATATAAAATAATATGGATAAAAAAAGAAATTTCAGAGATGACTCCTATCCAGTGGTATTTTATGGTTAGCAGGTCCATAATGTATATCCCACAGCAATATCTCATCATTTTAAAACTCACAGGAATTTCAAAATGAAATTGAACTTTCAAAATCATGCCGTTCTATGAAGTCACACACGTGACCCACTTCTTTTGACCTCTGACCTTGAACATACATGTTGTAAATATCAAAAAATATTTCCAAATGATAGCCAAAAAAATATGTTAGCATAATATAAACATTAAATCAGTATATCTTTAAAGCTGGTGTATAGTGTTGGGAGAAGGAAACATACAATTTGGATTCACAGTTAGATAATATGAAAGACCCAATCCTATTACTGTAACAAAGAAAGTTATATTACGTGAAATCTCGTTGTCGTGTCTTTATTTCACGATATAAGTATAGAAAAAGATAAGTCGGGGATCCGACTCATCTCAGTGTGCACTAGGCGTTCACATGGAAAAGCAATGGAGATTCTCTTGTGTGGGTGATACACACAGATCGCTACGCTCCATTCATGCGGGAAGTTCGGGGGACTGGACACCCAAGCAAAGGTCTCAAAAACCGTTACATTATGTTTGGGTTGAAACATTTCACTGAAATTCACCGGAAATCGTGAAAGGAATATCACAAAATCTCTCACACATATCTTTAGTGCAATGTGAACAAAATGAGACTATATTTAATCAGTTTTATGTTGATTCCTTTTTTGTTACCAAAACTATACACCAGGTTTAACATTGTTAGAGTTATAGCCAATTAAAGTCAAGATTTTGCATAATTTCGGTGACACACATGACCAAGCATGGTCCATTACATGCTATACAGGTATATGTACATTTACAGAATTATTATGATTATTTTAAAATGTTTCATGCTTTATGAATACCAAACGTTCTAAAAACATTTTGAATCCTTATTTCATTTTCATCCCACATGTAGATGCAGAGCCATAGACTAATATGAGTAAATATGGCAAATGATACAACTATAAAACTTGAAGGCCCGTTCAAGAGGAAAGGGCCAGAGCTTAGAGGGCCAGCCAAGAGGAAACTTTGGCAAACAGAACTTGGAGGGTCAACCACGAAGAAAGGGCATACAAAACTTGGAAGGTCAACCGAGAAGAAAGAGCATACAAAACTTGGAGGGTCAACCGAGAAGAAAGAGCATACAAAACTTGGAGGGTCAACCGAGAAGAAAGAGCATACAAAACTTGGAGGGTCAACCAAGAGGAAAGAACATATAAAACTTGGAGGGTCAACCAAGAGGAAAGAGCATACAAAACTTGGAGGGTCAACCGAGAAGAAAGAGCATACAAAACTTGGAGGGTCAACCGAGAAGAAAGAGCATACAGAACTTGGAGGGTCAACCGAGAAGAAAGAGCATACAAAACTTGGAGGGTCAACCGAGAAGAAAGAGCATACAAAACTTGGAGGGTCAACCGAGAAGAAAGAGCATACAAAACTTGGAGGGTCAACCAAGAAGAAAGGGCATACAAAACTTGGAGGGTCAACCGAGAAGAAAGAGCATACAAAAATTGGAGGGTCAACCGAGAAGAAAGAGCATACAAAACTTGGAGGGTCAACCGAGAAGAAAGAGCATACAAAACTTGGAGGGTCAACCGAGAAGAAAGAGCATACAAAACTTGGAGGGTCAACCGAGAAGAAAGAGCATACAAAACTTGGAGGGTCAACCGAGAAGAAAGAGCATACAAAACTTGGAGGGTCAACCAAGAAGAAAGGGCATGCAAAACTTGGAGGGTCAACCAAGAAGAAAGGGCATACAAAACTTGGAGGGTCAACCGAGAAGAAAGAGCATACAAATCTTGGAGGGTCAACCAAGAGGAAAGAGCATACAAAACTTGGAGGGTCAACCAAGAGGAAAGAGCATACAAAACTTGGAGGGCCAACCAAGAGGAAACCTGGACAAACAAAACTTGGAAGGTCAATAGTGACCAAGCATGGAGTGCTTACAAAGCTAGAATTCAAAGGACAATTGTATTCTAAGCATGGAGGGCCATCAGAGCATGAGGAACCAATCATGGTATGTGAATAAAAAGAATTCAAACTATAGTGCATAAATATATGAATGATTCTTTCAAAGGTCGTTATTATCTACATATGAATGAAAATCATTTTCTTCATAAACAGGCAGAAGTAGGGATGTTTTGCTGTTCATGATAATAATGATAATTGACAATATAAAATCAGCAGTCATATAGTTGGTTGATCCTTATGAACTCAGTTCAATGTATTTTCATTTTCTCAGAGCTCTATTAGTAGTTTAACCATTCATAGTAAACCATTCAAAGCTTTTTGGTTATATATAGAAAGAATACACAAATCATGCTTTTATCTAATGTTAATTTATTAATCTACAAATTTTTGGAGCATAATGCTCATTGATGTGGGCAATAACAAAGTTATCAGGTATTGGTACATAAATAGGTAACCATGGAAGCAAGGAGGTCAAGCACAATCGCTTCCAAGGAATTAAAGCTGTGTCACAAAGGAATATTGAAAACTGTACAAATGTGTGACATCATAAAGAACCATGTGATAAAGAGAGGATAACAGTTATGTATTTATAAATAAAAATACAAAAATATATAGGGCAATGGCATCAAACAAAAAGAAAGAAAGAATGAGAACAATATCATAGTGTTCAATCTTGAAGTAACTAAATTATAATTAAAGAACATTGAAAAGCGTATTCTCTTTTCTCATGGCATATTTAATTCTTTTTATTCATCACAGGAGTTAAATAATGTTCTGAATCAAACTAGAATTCTGCATATTATGGATGGATACAGCTATGAACATCAAAGGCAGGAAGCAAAGAGAATCAGAAGCAAAGACACAGAAGGTATGAAAATTAATTTCATATGAGATTTATAGTTTTTTTTTTTCCTGCTAAAATGACACTATTGTCCTCAGTATGTAGTTTGCTTTGCATTTGCTTTGAAATCAGTGGAGAAGGACCAAATTTAATTGAACATTACTACATGTACATGTAGGGGAATTATATCGAAATGGGTTATTCCAAGGTAGGCCTAATTGACGTTACACAGAGCATGGATTTTTTTTTATTGTTTGTATTGTAGCTCGGTAAATAATAATACATTTGTCTTCTAATTCAATAAAGCTCAATAATCTCATGAACCTGAAGGGATTGGGCAAAAAAAAAAAATCTGACCAAATTTTTTCCTATGAAATGACAAACAAATATGTGTCGATCGGTAACTGACACTACAGAAAACTGACATGGATTTTCATGGTGTGGATTCAAATCATATTATCTCATGTCCGAGACATTGTAGAGTGATACATGTACCTTTGATATGATATTTTACCTAGACTCTTTAGAAAAGATGTGCAAAAAAAAAAAAAAAAAGATTGTATATTTATCTTTTATGCTATAAAAAATTTACTGAACGTTACCCTTACGTCTGCCCTGCTTTTGTCCTCTTGTAATTTACCAGATATCCCATGTTTTTTGGAATACACCCAAAGTATTTACCCTTTTTAATTTGGAAAAAAAAATAGGAAAAAATTATATAAGAAATCATCAAATCTGCAAAAGAGTGAATTTTGTTTATGTATTTTTCATATATTCATTTTTAATGACGTTACATATTTCAATGAAATCGACGAAAATTGAATTTAAAAAAAAATAATTAATTTGAAATATTTAATATATCTAACAATAACCATGACATTAGGATTGAGATGAATAAAAAATTAGTGTCATGTTCGGATTTCTGTGGAATTGACCAAAATGTTCAAATAAATAGATCAGTGTAGACCCTTTTTTTCTTGGACTATCCAAAATTAAGGATTACTAGTTACCACATAATGACATGTTTTGTATTTGCAAAATACTGTCCTTTCTTCTGAGTGTACAGAATATAATGACACATATATATGTAATAGTTCAATTTTAATCATACACACCATACAACATGTACATGCCACATTGACCTAGAACTTTTGAATTCATGTATACACAACAAAAAAAGTAAGTCCCCCCTAATCACAATGATGTAACTTTTGAACGAGCTTGTTTTGAGTACAATAATTTTGAGGGAAGTTTTATACATTATTGAGTACCTTCTGTGAAAAAATGACATCGATCGCTTGAGACATGCATGAGTGATCAACGTTTAAAGCAAAAATGGACATTTTCAAAATCACAAGGGTCATTTTGGAGGCTGTAAAAATAAACATTTTGTAAAATTTTCTTTTTACCTTGTGTTTAATTGTTTTGATGGGTTTATCATCCAAAATTTGATCATCCAACACCAATCCCGATACATTTCAATATTTTTCATGGATGAGTGAGCACAATTTTAAGAATTATGTTCAGGCCTCCAAAAATGGTAAAATCCAACGAATTTATTTAAAGAATTGACATCAGATATTATCATCAACATTATCGACACATTTTGTGAGAAAATGAGCACTATTGGTCGTGTCAGGGACGAGTGAGCACATTTTAAAGGTGAATTTTGCGACTTTTGTCATGACAATTTTGCCTTTAACATGTGTTTATTCATGCATGACGCAAAGGTTTTATCTCATTTTCGCACATAAGTTAGTCGATGAGTGTATAAATATAACTGCCAAACGATATTACTCAACACCTCTTTGTTAAAAAGTTCCAGCCTGTTGATTTGGGACTTTCTTTTTGCTTCGAGATTGTACACAATGTCAATGGAGACGAAATCAAAATTTTAACAAAATTGAAATTCGGCTTAATTTCATTGATGATTTTTGTTAATTCTACTGGGAGTTTTTTCCACGAAACTTGGCACACAACTTCAGTGTGGTGCTAACTAACAGGAACAACCGCTAAATTGAGAATCTGATAAGGCACGGGGTGGGGCCAAAGCTCTGAAATTCCTTCTTATTTACATATTTTTCTAATAACTTCTGCTCACTGAAGCATGAAATACTGGAATTTTCGTGAAACTCGAATCAAATGAGCTATCCAAGAAGGTCTGTGACAATTATCGAAAGTAAGCAATTGAATTTTAGTCCACAAACGAAAAAATGGCTTTTCACGTATCACGTGTTCATTGAAGCGTGAAATTTTAATAAAATGCCATAGCATCATTTAAAAAAATTATTTGACATACATATGACAAAAAAATGTTGATAAAATGATTTTATTACACAAAATGGAACAATACATACCTAAGGAATTTGAAAATATCATTTTTTGCTTTTATTAAGTGTTCATTCAACCGTGAATTGATGAATATTATTTAAAACACTCTTCCAGGTTGCATATTCCGTCATAATCAATCATTTTTAAAAGTTAAAATGTGTGAAAAATCCAGTTTTTGCAAATTTTACCTCGTGTTCATCCAACCGTGAAATTTAATGCAAAAGACGTTTGACGTGTTAAAAATTAAGTGCAACAACACTTCTGAACATATCTTTTGTTTAAAAGTTTGAATTTGTTCCAATATTATTGAACTAAAGTTATGAAACTGACCTGGCTTGTGACTTTCGAAAAGTGACATTTTTGCCTTTTGACTGTGCTCATTGAAGCATGACTTAATGAATTTCAGTAAAATTCACCAAAATGGAAGCTGATAAAATTACCTGCAATCACATGTAATAACATTCGTGAAACTCCTCTTGGTTCAAAAGTTACATTACTTTCATTAGGGGGGGACTTACTTTTTTTGTTGTGTATACCGAGTGAGTCAAAAAAAACTTTACACCTAGAAAATTGTTATTAAAAAGAAAACCAATTTATAAACCCTAAATTATTTTACATATTCTGAAAGAGTAACTCCTTCCGCATCTTCTGGTACCATTTTTGTGTGGTATGTCTTTGCGGTTGGATGAACACGACGCATTGTTTGCGAACATGCAAATTTCAAATTGTGTCAGGGTGTGGATGAAATTGAAACAACAAAAGCTGACAAAAAAGCAACTCCATCATGAATAAAATAGCATAACTTTTTAACAAAAGTGTCTTCTGCTGAATAACTTGGCAGGGGTGTTGTTACACATATTGACTACATTTTGTATGAAAATTGGATTGACTCGTCAAGTAATGCACGAATGAGTACATATCAAAGAGTAAATTGCCAATGACAGACCTAAAAAGGCGTCCTAATACTTTCGAAAAGAGATTATATTGTCTTTGACGTGTGCTCAACCATGCCTGACTGTACAGATTTAACTCATTTTCATACAGAATGTAGTCAATATGTGTAACAACACCCTTGCCAAGTTATTAAGCGGAAGACATTTTCGTTAAAAAGTTATGCTATTTTATTCATGATGGAGTTGCTTTTTAGTCAGCTTTTGTTGTTTAAATATCATCCCCACCCTGGCACAATTCGAAATTTGCATGTTCGCAAACAATGCGTCGTGTTCATCCAACCGTAAAGACATACCACATAAAAATGGTACCAGAAGATGCGGGAGGAGTTACTCTTTCAGAATATGTAAAATAATTTTAGGGATTATAAATTGATTCTCTTTTTGTTGACATTTTTCTAGGTGTAAAGTTTTTTTTGACTCACTCGGTATATTAACTACATTATGTGCTGAATAATGAACTTGCTTATTAAAGATGTGTTCAGTATTCACAATTCACCAAAATATTCTCCTTCAAGAACAAGTGTCTCTTAACATATTCTGTTAATTTGTAGATTTAAAAAAAATGTGTTGTTTATTTTTTCTTCATTCATGCAGGTGAGAAATCTGGACGCACCATGTTCCAGGGAGAAATAACGCTGCCAGTCAAGTGGAAGAGCCTTGATGACGAGACCCACCTCATGATAGATGATAGTGATTTGCTCACTGAGCAATTTCTAAATTTCATCTCCATCTTGTGTCCGATGTGTCCTGTGGTGAGGCATGTCTCCATCAGCTTGCATGCAGTTGATCCTTTTCTACTCAGGGGATATATGGGCAAACCATCCACTGAAAGGATGAAGTCTGTTCGCACAGTATGCATGGTAATGCGCCTGGGTATACACTCGGGTGTACTATTGTTTGTCAGTGAACATTTTCCAAATGCAGAAGGTCTAGATGCGCAATGGAAGGTGCTATATGGTGAATCACAATACAGGATATCCTCATCTGAAGTCAATCATTCATCAGTCTTGAAAAAGCTGAAATTAACAGCACATAAAATTCATGGTAAAAGTGAGGTAGAATACATGTACCTGTTTCTGGGCATTTCTTATAATTGCCCAAATATCACATCTCTAGTTTTATCAGGTTTCACATCCCTCCGATTCAAAAGGTCAACACAAAAGTTCCCATGGAAATTACCTTATCTGACCAACATCCAGCTTGATTCTGGTGTGGATGGTTTCTACCCATTTGAAACATTGAGTAATGTATTAAATCTCACTTCTGTGGAAATCCCACAGTTAGAGCTTCTTGAAGCAAACAAGGTCAGTCTAGAACCTGGTACAAATATGCCACTTGCAAGTGTAACCTGGTCCAGATTATCATCAGGTTGTGAACTAAAACTTCAAGATGCATCAGCAACTGTACCATTGGTGGACCTGATTCAACTTGTGTCCAATGAATTGAAAGGTGTAACTTCACTTAGACTTGACAGCTGCAATGTTATGCTTCCTGAGAAGTTTGATAATCCTAAACAGAAACTGGGAGAAGGTAGTTCACTTGGAGAACTTAAACTTTACCATATGGGAAGCCTTCTTCCTGGAGCTGACATGCAGAAACTGTCTGATATGTATCCTGATGTAAAGATCACAGTTTTCCATGAAAGCAATGTATCACATGATGTGGCAGGAGAACAAAGACTTCAACCTGACCCTGAGGACTCACAACTTGGTAAAGGGAAGACTGGATTGTCAGAGAGACAAGAGACCTCTTCTAATTCACTTTCTCTTATAGGTGAGTTGAAGTTCGAATATACAGAAGCCTCTACCGTAAATTACAAATTATAAATAATGCATCCTTGAAAAAGTGTAATTTTGTTCTTGAAATCAACATTTGAATCAGAGATATTAACAGGGAACTATATATTTTGTTCATTCAAAATTTATTCACTTACATTTATAACATGGTTAAACTGTAAACAAAATTATACTGCATTAGATTAAATTAGATCAATTGTGGACTTGAAAATGTATTTAAAAAAAAACTGTAAATCAAAAAAGAGAAATATCATAATACGTGTAAGTAAGGCATCCATGAACCTCTTGACTGGCCCATTTTATTTACAGATGAGCTTGGAGAAGCCACAGCAAAAGTTCAAATTCATGATGACCAGTCAAACACACAGGGAGCTCTTCAGGGCCAAGAGGAGTGTGAGACAGGTATTATGAATCTTTATTTACTTGATGGTAATTACAATCATATAGCATACAATATCCACCTTAGTGTTTCTGAGAGCTTAGGGTTAACTTATTACCTGGCTTATCTAGTCTACCATGATAAACTGCTCAAAACATTCAAGGGACTT
Organism: Paracentrotus lividus; assembly: GCA_940671915.1. Lineage (NCBI taxonomy): Eukaryota > Metazoa > Echinodermata > Echinoidea > Camarodonta > Echinidae > Paracentrotus > Paracentrotus lividus. Next base: position 29,071,733 of record CALNVZ010000174.1, on the reverse strand, counting down.
CTTCCTACTATGTCCCATTTACATCAACTTGGTCGAATGTAACTTTTTTGTTTTGTATATTATACTGAGTGTAATGCGTGGGCAAAAAGCCCCCACCAGTCTTGTTAGGTGTCAAAATAGCCCAGTCTTTTGAGGGTTAAAAGAGCATAATTGAGCCAATTATTTTCAGAATGTAAGGGGGGATGGTACATAGACATGTTACTCATCCAGAGAATGATTAAAAAATATGTAAAACCATTCATTTAATGTGTTCAGGAGATGAAGTAACTGCCACACCAATAAAGATGGAATGTTGTAAGAGAGTTGGAGTAGAAGGTGGTAAACTACAGCTAGAGACCTTCGGGATTGAACTGGACATCCCTCCTGGTGCAATTGACAGCGAAACACCACAGGAGATTTCCCTTCGTGTCCTGACTGATACTCCTAATCTAGTTAGCAGCGAAGAGTTTTCAGTCTGCTTCGGTGTGCAATGTCTGGCCCCTGATGACCTGGTGCTCAAGTGCCCAGTAACTTACACAATACCTCACTGTGCTGCATTTACTAGAATCTCCAGTGTAGATGCTGTCTTATACACAGGAGAGGGGGAATACACACCAGGTTAGAAATTTGCATTATTACCAGGAGTGAAGGTTTTATTTATTTGATGATACATAGGGGAGACTGGGGTAATTATGGCCCCTTTGTCTTTGAAAGCTTATAATTCTTTGCTGCATTACACAATGATAATTTAATTTTTACACATGCCTAGCTAAACTCTTCCTACTATCATAGCCATTTACTTCAAATTTTGTGCTTAGGGGAGCCTAAATTGTAGGGCAATTACAATTCTGTTCGTTGGAAAGTTGCAAGTCTGCTTTTTTATTTGGGGTGTGATATCATTAATTAAAATCATTTAAGATGAAATTTTGACTGAAACAGAAACAATAGGAACTAACAAACACAACAGAAAAACTTCCCCCTGAATATCTTCAATAGTAAAGCTGTAAAGAGGGATCAAATTGAAAATGTCACTTGGGGTAATTATGGCCCCCAATGCATAAACAGTGTATAAGCATAGATTGGGACATTCACTTGTATAATTATGTATATAAATATATGTATTGCTATGACTTGACAATTTCAACATTTTGATTGAACCAATTATTGGTTAAATCATTGTTGGTGGTTGATAAGTGTATTAGGAATACCCAACAACATTTATTATACATTACCATAATTAATTAGCGTAATATCTTTGAATTCATACAGTCACTACAATAGGGGCCATAAATACCCCAACCCATGGGGTAATTATGGCCCTACAAAGTTGTTAATATAATGGTAATTAATATGCAAATGAGAAGTCACAGGTTTATACTTTCCTTTGTATACTATTATATAAATAGTGTACAATCCATCGCGCAATACACTGGATTATAAGTATGACAAATACTAAATTATCCCGAGTGCAGATTTGTTTCTCCAATGCCGCAGGCCGAGGTGAAATAGATCTGCACGAGGGATAATTCAGTATTTGAAGTTCATATAGTCCAGTAATGTTGCAAGATGGAGCGTTCACTATTCATTATAGTAAATAGACCACTAGATCTTTGACCTTGCCTAATCTGATTTTATGTTTGCCAATTTTTTAGTGCTGATTAAGCTATTGTGACGTATATTGTTGCTCCGCGTACCCATTGTTATTAACTTTTGTGCGCACCATGTTTACTGTTGCTAGCGCAACAAGGTAAACGATAGAATCGATACTCTCCCCATTCATTTAACACGGGCTTTACCCTCCAAAAACCGAAAGTTATGTTGTACATATGTACAATATAACAAATTGAAGGTAGGTCACGTGGTACTGACCTAGCCAATAGCAACGCGTATTTCTCTATCACTATTTACTATAGTTATATAGACTGACTGTATTTTTACATAATTAGAATATAATTTCACTTTTAATTTGTAATGGTAGTATTAGGAAATGTGAAAAAGGGGGCCATAATTTCCCCAGTCTCCCCTATACATTTACTTTTAGATGTTAAAATAAGAACTTTTAAAATATATTAATCCGGTGCGGATCCAGGGGAGGGGGGGGGGGGCGGAGGGTGTGGGCGCCCCCGTAAGATTGCAAGAAAAATATAAAAATGTATTCCTTTTGTACAAGCACCTTTTTGTTTGTTCTGTGAGCGCCGTTGTATGATATGAAGATCCACGGCTGTTAGTCTTGAGTCCTGGGCCCTTTTACACATATGTGTGCTATGAATTGAAAGTTTGAAGGGACAACTCGAATTGGCCACTGGTCAGTTAGTTGAACAAAAGCGCATGCAACAATGATCTTGATTGCGTGGCCATCACAAAGTGTCAATGATTGAATTGTCAATCAAGAGAACTGGCTTGCATTTATTCTGAATTGTTGATCAATCTATACTTTAATGCTCTTTTGGATCTGCAAAATATAACTCAGTTTCATCAAAGAGGCAAAATTTTGGAATTTTTATAAGTTCAGGTAGCTCAGGTAGCATTTTCATTTTCTGAGAATCAAACATTTAGAGGAATGACCCTTCAGAGTAGTCAAATCTTTGTGATAATTAGCTCAGTAACGCCGCTTCACGAAATTTAAGCATTACAGATCTTTTGACATCACATTTGTGTTACCAGACCTTTGCATTATTTTTTGTACAAAACAAATGGCAAAGTGAAATTTCTAGATTGGTCTGTAAATCAGTAGTATTTCATTTGTTTATCTTTTATTAAATACATTGATTCGAAATATACCCAACAAAAAAAGTAAGTTTGTGGTTCATTTATTGGTTTTCCTTGAAATGACAATTTTCTAGTTGTTTAATTTACTTTTTTACTCACTCGATATGTGCTCATGTTATGCCTCCAGATTCCTCAATCAGATAATAATTTACTTTGTTTATCCTCTTTTGCAATACATTTCCTCATTTATATCTAATTCTAGATGCAGTAGTAAAACAATGTATTCAATTGCAAAGTTCTGGAATACCTAGCTGCACCATCATGAAAGATGTATTCAAACTGAAGATGAACCACTTTTCATGGGCCAAGATTAAACTGTGGGTCAAGAACCTTTTCTTCCGAGGAAAGCGGATGTGCTGTCAACCATATGCAGAAAAGACATTACCAGACCAGAGGAATCAGGTCATCTTACGAACATACCTCTACGATGATATCCCAGGGAACAGAGAGGTAGAGTATCTGAAAATGCCAAATGTCTCATCACCCTTTTCCCTCTTTGAATAATAATATACCCATTTTTTCTGCCAACTGAAAATTCAATTGCCGATATTTGTTTGTGTAATGCTTTACCCACTTTGAATGTCTAAACATTTATCTGCTACATTTCACGACACTCATACTGAACATACATGTATGTTACCAAGTAATTAATGTCACTTGTAAATATACAGGAACATTAAAACAAGGTAAAGAACATAAAACAGCAAAAGCGTGATCTAATGAAAACATGATATAGCCCAGCCTTAAATAGTGCAATATTTCATCTCACACAGATAATCGAAAAGGACGAAGAAAAGCAAGACTTCAAACCTGTTCATCCTCAAATTCAGATTCCAATCAAAGCAAGTGCAGATGATCTCAGTATGACCTGTTACATACAAGAAGAAATAATTGGAGTACCAGCAGTAAGTTCAAAATCGTGTTTTAAGATTGTCAATTATTGAAATTCATAGGATGTGGAATCAGTTGAAAACTAACCAACAATATAATTAACCTAAAATCATTATATACTAGTATATAACTATATATACATACTTTAATAACTATGTAATAAGTAAATAATTAAGCTTAAAGGGAAGGTATGGACCCAAAATAAGTTGCTTTTATACAAAGCAGAAAAATTCGAAAAAACAGATTAAAAATTTTTAAAGAAGATTGGACTAATAATGATAGAGTTATGAATATCTTTACGATGCAACTAAAGATGATTTTCGACACCCATTTGGTTGCCATATAACACAATGTCATTACCATGACAACAGTATTGCATGAAAAATGAGCATGAAGTTAATCCACAAGATTTTCCCATTAATATGCAGTTACAATAGGGGTGTTTTCAGAGGAAATTGCTGTTTTGGCCAATTTGGGGTCAAAATTTCACAGTGTTTACGCCATTTAGGGTATGTTTTTTCCTGTCTGACGTCGAAAAGGGGTGCAAATTTGACTTCATGCAATTAGTCGTTTAGGGTCCAATTTCAGGGTGTGGGGACACTCATGGGTAGCGCATTTTTCTTTGAGTGACCCCCCGGGCTCGCACTCATACTCAATTCTACGGGCATCAATCTCTCAGCTTCAGTGAACCCACCCTTTCGAACAGCCTCCCTCTTCATGTCCGGAATGCCCCTACTGTCAATGCATTCAAGTCATCTCTCAAGACATACATGTTCAAACAGTAGTGATATGATATTGTAAATAGTTTTTGATCGTTTATGTTATAGTTTAATTATGTTATATCTTATTGTAGGATATTTATACATGTATATGCTTAAACTTCTTAATATACTATTGTTCATTTAAAGGGGAATTATCCCCTCAGAGAAATTTAGCTTCAGTGAATGGAGACAAACCCCCAAAACATATTGGGAAAGTTTCAGAAAAATAAGGCAATAAATAAGAGAGATATGAATTTTTAGATTTTGAGATTACTTATGATATGGAGATCTTCCAATTGGCAACGCGAACATGATGTGTGATGTAACGCAGGGAGATCTTTCTCATACGGCATACAAAATTGGTGTATCGGAATTATGAATGGAAAAAAAAAAGATGAAATGAAGAAAAGTAGCTCCCAGTCCCGAACCCATTTTTTCCCTCACCAACTCAACCGCCTCCCGCCCTAATAAAAAGGAGAAACTTTGTTGTTTTGTTAATTATCATATTTTTTTTCGGGCAACCAGATTATTGATTCGGGCTCCCAAATTTGGAAAATTTGGATATTTGGTTGCCCGGCAGGGCAACCAAAAAAAAATGTTAGTGTTGAGCGTTGTCATATCTATTGTACACATTGTACTAAAATTCTCTTTTTTCTTGATTCTAAAGGGAGAATAAAGAATCTTTTCATGGGATGACTTGTAAATATATGAAAGTCATAATATATCATGAAAAGTAAAGCTGTTTTATCATTAGAATGAAAATAAAGAGACATTTTGAATAGTTTTGTGCTCACCATATGGGGAGTTCTCCCTTTGTGACATCACAAATGGTGACTGCGTTGCCAATGGGAGATTTCCTATGTCATTAGAGATCTCAATATTCAAATACTCATAACTTTCTTATCATTTATCCTATTTTCACCAAATCTTCACTAATGTGCTTATTTGATTTTTCTGCATCCACAGTAAGCCAGCTATATACAAAGGGACAATTCTCCTTTAATGTTACTGTAAATTAGCTATTATGAATTATTCTATTGATCATCTATTTCTATTTGTATTATTTTTCATAATTAGGCCTATATAAAGCGCATAGGGAATAATTTGTTTTATTATGCGCTATATAAAAATGACTTTATTATTATTATTATTTTGTTATTGTTGCATCGTTCATCTCTCCCTTAATTCTTCTTCTTCTTCCTGATCAGCGACCACAATCAACGAGCTGATTATTACGTCACCTTAAAGGAGGTTGGCGTTGTACATTCACATTATTTCTTTGTGCTTCATGTTACTTGCTTGTTGTGGGTGAATAAGTAAAGTTACAAAAATGTGTGTTGCTGGTTGGTTGGCTAACACCCCAGTCTTGAGACCAATGACATGAAGGTGTCGATGGTGCTGGCCTCCATGACGTCCTGCGGCAGTTGATTCCACTGATTGATGGTGCGTGGCAGGAACGAGTTCTGGTGATAGTGGGTTCGACAGTGTGGGAGGGTGAACTGCTGGTTGTGACCTCTTGTGCACAGGAGAGGCTGGAGCTGCATCTTGATATTCTCAACACAGACAAGCTGATGGTGGATCTTGTACAGCATTGCAAGGCGTGCAGTTCTCTGACGGCCTTTTAGTAAAGGCCACTGCAGTTCTTCGATCATGGCTGAAACACTCGATGTGTTGTGATATCGCCTCATCACAAAAAGTGCAGCACGTCTTTGGATTGCCTCCAGCATGTTGATACAGATCTGTTTTTGGGATCCCAGACAGTGGGGGCATACTCCAGTATTGGCCAGATGTACACTGTAGGTCTTGTAGACTGTCTCCTTAATTCTTCTTGACTAGATCTTGAGTTTATGCCTAATAAAGAAAAGAGTTTTGTTAGTTTTTGAGCATGTGTTGGTGATATGCTCTGTCCAGCAAAGATCTGAAGATAAAGTGACACCTAAATACTTAGTGCTCTTCACTGTTTTGAGGATGAGGCCATGTAACTTGTAGTCAGGTTGTAGCATCTTTCTTTTATGGGTAACAAATAAGGTGACATATTTCCCTGGATGGATGAGCATATCCCATCTTCTCTCCCATTCAAGAAGTCGATATAGATTTTGTTGCATATCCTCCTGGTCATCTGGGGAGGTTGTTGTGCTGTGACAGTATCATCCGCAAATAACCTGATGTTAGAGGTTAGAAGATCAGAGATATCAGTGATAGAGATCAGGAATAGACACGGCCCGAAGACACTACCTTGTGGAACTCCTGACTCGACGTTGACAAGATCGGATCTAGCCCCATTGATGACCACAGCCTGTCTTCTGTCTCTCATGAAGTCAGAGATCCAACGGTGTAAGATGCCTCTGATCACATAGTAGTGAAGCTTATGGACCAGAAGAGAATGGTTGACTAGTTTGAAAGCTTTCGCGAAATCCATAACAAGATTGTCAGTCTGCTTCGCTTGGGCCATGTTGTTGAGCAGCTTGTCTGTGAATCCAAGAAGTTGGGTCTCACATGATCTCTTTCTTCTGGGATAGTGGCCTTTAATCATTTCTCTTTTCTCTCAACATCCCATTTGGTCAGGGCAATAGAATTTCATTCGATTTGACTCATTTCGCACTAGTTTTTTTTTAAAGTTACTATTAATTCACATTAAACTGACCAAATTTAAGGCCTAATTCATGTAAGATCTGCGAAAGTCAGTACCTTGCTGCAAGTGTGCTGTGCATAGCACAATTTCTCTCTGCCTGTTTCTGTGTAGGGTGGATATATATCTCCTATTTGCATCTTTTGAAAAGAATGGTAAATTTGTGTGTGACCTGTAGATTATAATCATTAATGTACACTCAATGGAAAACTCACCTTGTCCATTCGTGAGCATAACTTTGAATAAGGCTTTTAATATTTTGTGACAGACATTCTTTTATTGCCTTATTTAGACAATAACTAAACTTTTAGAAATGTTTAAAGCCTTTTATCCCAAATTCAAAATTTCAATTTCCATGATTGTATTGATGGTCATGGTGTAAGAACTATGCACTACATTCATATCAAACTCACTGGCAATATAATTGTTCAGTTTGTGCTTGTCATGTTTGTTATTTAAATTTAAACACAGAGCGAAACTGACCAAAAATACATAATATGAAAAAATGAGCAAAGAAAATGGGATTCCATCTGGATTTGAACTGAACCCTCCTGATTAATAGACAGGTGGTCTACCAACTGAGCTATGCCAAGCCCTTATATCGATGTCCGTCCCCGAGAACCCCCTAACTTTTGGAACTCGAGTGATCAGAAGCTATAGAACCTGGCATAATAAACCTGAAGGATGGAATTCAACTTGGGGATTAATGCGAGGGATCACAGTGAATTAATGCAGCTTTTTAAATATAAATTTAAACAATGAGTGAAAATTTGAAAATAAATTTGAACAAAGAGTGACCAGAAATATAATATGAAAAAAATGATGACTAAGGATATTTACTTACATACTTTGGATTGTCTTTTTTGAACTTTATTAGGTTGTCAACTTTGACAAACTGATCAGTGGAACTATAATCTGCGAGCCATTTACAATGGACTTCACGAGCCAACCAGATGTAGTTGTTGTGTCATTGATAGCAGGACAAACTAAGAAATATGAGGTCAACCTCACTTTTCCATTGAAGTTCCCAACTGTTCAGAGTTGTAAGACCTGGGATCAAGGTATGTAAACTGTGGGGTAATCTTAAAGTCATAGACTTCCATAACTTATACTATAAACTTTTACACTGTTGCCCATAGCATTGTCCATCATAAACTTTTCTGGATATTGTGATTATCTGACCAAGCTAAGTTGAAAATTGATGGAAAATGTTTAATATCAGTGTGTACCTACAAATTAATGTTATGCAGGGTTGTATAGTGACCTGAAAACAAGAAATTTACTCCTCTTTTCTCATTTTTTTACCCATAAAAATAGTGAACAATTAAATTAGGCAAAAGCACACGCTGAAGTTTTCTCCAACCAAGAAACCAGGACTGTTTGGGTTTAATTTCATCCCTCTTTTTGTAATCCTTTTAAAGAAATGATTTTATATTGAATTCACAATTAAATAATGAACCATCTGATAATAATACTATAATTACAAACTAACTTTATGATCAACCATGGTATCACATATTTGTAAATATATCTATTTCTACATTTTTTAAATATAACTTTTGGTATACATGAGTTGTGGATGATATTTTAGTATTGTCAAGGTATTGTCAAGGTATATAGAACTTCAAAGACTTGTTAAAATGATATACATGTACCTGTTCATGAAGGAAGGAATAAATTCATTGATCTAAACAAGAAAAAAAAAGTTGTATGTAATACTGATGGATAAAATCCATTTACATGTATTTGAAAAGGAAGGCAACAATTGAATACACATATAAAATCATTTGTGTCTAAATTTTGGCTTTCTTATCTATCTTCCTGATTTAAAACTCTTTATACTGTCTTTACGTTTATCATTCAAATAATATTTTATCTATTATTATTTTGAATCATTGACATATTTATTATACCATGTATTATAACCCAACTTGCACTTTTTATTATATTTAAAAGTCATTCACATAAAAGTGTTTTTTTCCCCAAATATGTGGCAATTGATCAATAAATGCTACAATACAGGAATATTGAAACTTTATCTGTTCCATTGTGAGAAAATGTGTAAAAAAAATTGTTTTCTTTTTATTTTCGTTTTCTGCTGCAATAGAAATGGAAGGAACATCACCTTCTCAGGCTACCAAAACACCAAAGTCTAAGGATGAGAGAAGCCTGAAGTAAGTACAATGTGCGATAAATATATTTTTGTTTTATAATACTGCGAAGAGAAGATTAAGATGAACAACGTAAAGTCAGATTCCCAGTGTAGAAATTAGAGCCACTATTTGAATTATATGTGCAAAAAAAAATAAGACATTATTAGAGCTTCTTAAAGTTTGTGGCACAAATCCATTAGGCATAGATCCACGGGTCCAAGCAAACTGCCACCAAAACAAAATCCTGGATCTATGTCTGTTTGAATGCAGCTTAATAGTTGAACTCACTAAATGAAGTCACTAAATCTAGCAACTGACTTTTTTTTCAGGACCACTCATAAGTCTTTGAAACCTTCTACTGTTCATGATTCTACCACCAGTGAGACCTTCCAAGAATGATGTCTTTACATGTACATACCATTAGAAGTTTGTACCTCAAATTTAGTGATAAAATATTTTGCATTGGATTGATTCAGTCAAAGGTCAAATGTCCACCATGAATTGAAAGAAATTTTAATTATGAACTTGAAACCATGTACAAGTATAAGAACTTTATAAATGTCTCCACATATTTCTTAAATCATCACCAATTTATTTTCTTCTTTTTTCAGTCCCAGTCCAAACAAGAAAGCCAAGCTAAGTATCCCAATAACATCTGTTGGACAGGAGGACTTTGATGATATGCTGACGACTGTTGCTAAAAGGGTAACCAAGAATACTGAGATTGATTGTCTTGGGAAAAAACTGGGTTTTGATCCGACTGAGATTGATCCCTATCGTGATGCAAATAGGAAGGATTCAGACGTCTCATACATGGGTACATTAACGCTGCTCCGAGATTGGCGTAAGAAGCAAACTGCAGATACAGAGCATGCTGCTTTGAAGGTTGCTCTGGAGAAGGGTGGTCAGATTCATTTGGCTGCTGAATTGTTTGATAGCTGATCTCGTAATTGAACCATATACCCTTGCTACCTGGACCCTGTTGCATAAAGAGTTACTATTATAATATGGTAACTACCATGATAACGTTGCTCAACAGCCAATCAAAATGCAAATGCGGTATGTAAATGAAAGTTACCATCGATGGTAAAATTAATATACCGGTAGTAATAACTCTTTATGCAACAAGGCCCTGGAGGGTTTAATCCCAAATCAAAATCCCGTGTCCAACACTGGATTTTTGTTGTATAGTATAATGTAGTGACCTGAAAAGGAGGGGATGATCAGCCACAAAAGCATAAAACTTGAAAAGAAAGTTGTTATCTTGGCATAAATAGTGCCCACTCCTACAATAGTGCCTTCCCCCACACTATTTTTATGCCTCCGCCACCGAAGGTGGTGCTGGAGGCATTATGTTTTCGGGTTGTCCCGATCCCGCCTCGTACAGTCCGCCAGTTATTCGTTCTCGCGATATAATAATAAAGAATCCTGTTTATGAACGGATTCACTTTTCAACATCTGTGATATTGTTAGTGTGCATATGGTAGGGACATGATCTGATTAGACTTTGGGGTCATTAGGTTCAAAGGTCAAAGGTCAAGAGGTCATTGTATGCATGAAAAGGCTCGTTCTCGCCATAACTTAAAAACCATTTGACGGGTCAACTTCAGACTGGGTAATGTGTGCTATGGAAGGCAATGAACTGATTAGATTTTAGGGTCAAAGGTCAAAGGTCACAGATGTCATTGTATACATGAAAATGGTTCGTTCTCGCAATAACTTAAGAACGGTTTGACGGGTCAACTTCAAAATTGGGATCATGTATGCATATGGTAGGGACAATGAACTGATTAGAATTTGGGTCATGAGTCAAAGGTCACAGAGGTCATTGTGTACATGAAATGGCTCGTTCTTGCGATAACTTAAGAACCGTTTGAGGGAAAAACTTGAAACTTGGTATATGTGCATATATGAGGGCAATAAACTTATTAGATTTTGGGTCATGAGGTCAAGGTCACAGGTCATTGTGTACGTGAAAATGGCTCTCGTTTTGCGATAACTTAAGAAACCGTTTGAGGGATTCAACTTCAAACTTGGGATTCATATTTACATATGGGAGGACAATGAACTTATCAGATTTTGGGGTCATGAGGTCAAAGGTCACAGAGGTCATTGTGTTACATGAAAATGCTTGTTCTCTGCAATAAACTTAAAAACCGTTTGACGGATCAATTTCAAACTTGGGTCATATGTGGGCATAATGGTAACGGGACAATAAACTGATTAGAATTTAGAGTCATGAGGTACAAGTTCAAAGGGCCACAGAGGACATGGTTTGTACGTGAAATGGCTTGGTTCTTGCGATAACTTAAGAACAGTTATGATGGATGACATCAAACTTGGGTCATGTGCTGCATAATGGTAGGGACAATGAATTTATTATATTTTGAGGTCATGAAGTCAAAGGTCAAGGTCACAGACGTCATTGTATACATGAAAATGGCACGTTCTTGCTGTAAACTTCTGAACGCGTTTTATGGATCAACTTCAAACTTGGGTCATGTGGGAGGAAAGATGAACTGATTAGATTTTTTGAGGTCAGGACATCAATAAAGGTCACTGGTTATTTATGTAAATGACTCGTTTGTGCATTTCTGAAGGACCTTTGACAGGATCAACTTAAAATGTTTATACCTTTTTAATTACACTCAATAGCCATCCTCCTGAGTTGGATAATATTCTGATGATACAACTTTAATAGATAAGCGGGTCAAATATCTCAAAGAGTGTCATGGTATAAAATGGATGTAAAATATCTCAACATGCGCATGCCTTTTTTTTCCGATGTGGCAATACGGAGGCATGCCTTCCGACCGTGCGCGGTCGAAGATTCATCTAGTTTTTTCTGTGTCTGAATGCTATTACAATGATATAATTATATAATTGCAATAGATATTGATATTGCATTTGGAAAACTCAAAAGTTGTCTATTGTTTTTGGTTGGGCCACATTTTGGGTAGCTGCACAGCCTGTGGAATCTTTTCCTTTCTATTCTGAGCATCATATGCACATCAAATAACCCTTGTATCTGTTGTATCTGTGAATATGTATGCATGATCAACCCCTCCCCAAAAAATCTGCCCTCCCTATGCTATTTTTCAGGGACCCGTTATGCCAAGATAGCAATTTTTAAAGGCCTTACTATACCGTAAATGGTAGTAACAACCAGGGTTATATTGCTCAACAACTATCCAAATGCAATGTTTCTATGGAAATCAATGGTTAGTTTTATGCAACAGGGCCCAGTATGTACCAGATGAATATGATCTCAAATTATCAAGCATAAAAACAGTAGAACAACTGTTCTTGGATTGGAAGTATAGACACAACAGAATAATAAAACAAACATACAATTAGATATTGTGATAAAGTGGTAATCAGCAAAAATGAAATGACACTGAGCCCTCCCCCCCCCCCTTACCCTAAGGAAAATGTATCTGTAATCTATGTATACATAACTGCAATATCGTGTTCACAAACATTTTTTTTAATGCCTGTAAATAAAATCATGAATGAGATAATGTTTGAGGTATATAGTATGTTAATCTCACTTGTACAAACAACTTTCATAACTATCCATATGATGGCTATTCATATCTTTTACTAAAATATTTTCGTAAACTGAACAATGGCCAGGAATACCAGACCATGCTTGTTACATTGGTTTCAACAGTACTATACCATTGGGCTCTGTTAAACATATTAAGTTTGAAATCAATCACAAAATGGCAATGGTCATTCTACATAATTGATGCATGTGCTTTTTTCAAAAGGCTGACCAGTAATCAATTTGAATTGTTATTTTGAATTGGCAAATGATTGCAACCTTTTGTGTTACTGGGCACTGGTTTGAATATACAGTGCGTCCCAAATAAAAGTAAACCCAACTTTGAAAGCCTCATATCAAAATTCTCTAACTTATGTGTGATTGATTTTAATACCATGACAAAGAGTAACTCATATTCTATCCAAATTTATACCTGTACTGTCATGGATGACTGAGCACTCAAGATTTTAAAAACTTTGGTAAAAAACACACTGTCCCAATTTTTTTTTTCAGAAGCAACTCTGCCTTCCTGAATCCATTCAGAGGTACAAATGATTATTTGGACTATTGAAATGGAGGAGTTGCTTTTGCTCAAACTTGGTACAGGACAATTTTTATGCTTGTTTTTAAAATCCCAAATACTCAGTCATGTGTCACAGTCCAAGTATAAGTTTGGTGTCATTGAAAAGAATATAAGTTACTCTGTATTAATTTATGAAATATCAAGGTCACACAAGCTACAAAATTTCCATATGAGGCTCTCAAAGTTGGGTTTACTTTTTTGGGGGAATGCACTGTATATTGTTATAAATATTATTATGTTAATTTTGGTGATTTTTACAACTTTATGCCCATTTTTTGCCCACTCTTATGAAGATATCGATGCAACTTTGTATATATTGATGCTTCTTAACACTTGGAATTGCCTAATATGTTGTTTCTATATCCTCTCTAATCCCATCATGCCTTTCAGGAAAGCGTGTGTTGATATTTTGGTCAGGTTGTAAATAATATGCTCTGTCTTTCAGTACTATACTCCTTGTCTTCCATAATATTAAGCCTGATCAAGCTATATTGATATGATTATTTCTCTTTTCTTATTAGAAATAGTATTTGTATTACTGAAAAGTGGACCAATTCAGATTAATATTATGTGACAGTGGATCATTGTTGATATTGTGTTGTGAATTGTAATCTACATAAACATAAAGGATGTGAATTGATTCTTCATAGAAAATAGGCAGAATATTTTGAATTTCCTTAAAAACTAACAATGAAATTAGAATTAGCTGTAAAACTCTTTACATTATTAGAAATGAAAACTTACAAAATTTATCCTTGTTAGAATAGGCTAATCATGAGGGATTAGCAATCTGAATATTTGAACAAAATCCAGTACTGTTGGCATTGAAATTCCCTTTTGAACATGTTATCTGATTGCTTTTGTATTGTTAGGCATTTTTTTAAACATAAGAATATGTTAACCTATTTAAAAATTTTGCTATGTGATATATACATATAATAAGCTTTTCTGGTTATTTTTGTCAGGGTATTTTTGCTGAATTTTAGTGTGTTTGATACTTGTGCTGCTTATTCTATTCAATGCTGCTTGTGTGTTAAAGAGGGTATGACGGTATCTGAGTACTACCATAAATAGTATCAATGTGATATGATTATATTTTTATGTATAAAACATAAGGTTGTGATGTTGATTTTATTTAAGGAAAAAAGAAATATGGTGTCAATGGATCAGCATTTATCAGAGAGGATTATGAATAACTCAAGAAATTTAACCATATATAATGTCTTCTATATGAAAGTGTGTTTCTTTTGATTTATAGATGATCTCAATTTGTCGATAATACTTTATTTTATGCAAGAAAAGTATGTGTAAATGAACGATATCTTGCATTCATCACAGATGATTATGAATAACTCAAGATTGATAATTTTACCACACATAATGTATTTCATATGGAGGTGTTTTCTAATGATTTATGCATTATCACAAGTTGTACATAATACTTTATTTATGCAAGAAAAGTATGGTGTATATGGACCATCACCTGTATACATTAAAGATAATTATGAATTTCTCAGAATTGATTAGAAAGGCCTTCATGTGGAAGTGTGTTTGTCATGATTTATAGAATAATTCACTTGATTGTTTTGAATTTGTATACATAATATTTCATTTGAACATCATGGCTGATGGATCTTAGACTATGTTTTATTAAATATGAACATGCTACCAGGTTTTCAATAGATGAAACTATCATGTCAATCAGAGATACCAAATACATGTCTCATGGGTGTATTATATGTGATTTATTTGGTTGTGAAATGTGAAATGATTCTTCATAGAAAATAGGCAGAATATTTTGAATTTCCTTAAAAACTAACAATGAAATTAGTTGTAAAACTCTTTACATTATTAGAATGAAAACTTTATCCTTGTTTGAATAGGCTAATCATGAGAGATTAGCAATCTAAATATTTGAACAAAATCCAGTACTGTTGGCATTTAAATTCCCTTTTGAACATGTTATCTGATTGGTTTTGTATTGTTAGACAGTTTAAAAGATAAGAATATGTTAACCTATTTAAAAATTCTGCTATGTGATATATACATATAATCAGCTTTTCTGGTTACTTAAGAGTCAGGGTATTTTTGCTGAATTTTTGTGTGTTTTATACTCGTTGTGCTGCTTATTCTATTCAATGTTGCTTGTGTGTTAAAGAGGGTATGGCGGTATCTGAGTTCTACCATAAATAGTATCAATGTGATATAATTACATTGCTATGAGTAAAACATAAGGTAGTGATCTTGATTTTATTTGAGGCAAAGCAATATGTTGCCATTAGATAATATTATGCATTCATCTCAGATGATAATAGATAGCTCAAAATTGATCATTTTACCACATGCGATGTTTTTTTTTTTATAGGGAGTAGTGTTTTTTATGCTTATACATTATTACAAGTTGTACATAATAATTTATTTTATGCAAGAAAAGTATGATGTTGAATGACCAATATCATGCATTCATCACAGATGATTTTGAATATCTCAAGATTGGTGATTTTACCACACAAATGTATTTCATAAGGAGATGTTTTCTAATGATTTATACATTATTACAAGATGTACATAATACTTTACTTTTTGTATGACAAGTATGGTTTATAATTATATATGGACCATCACCTGTATACATTAAAGATAATTATGAATTTCTCACAATTGATTAGAAAGGCCTTCATGTGGAAGTGTGTTTGTAATGATTTATGCTACAAGGGAAGGTGTCAGGGACACCTTCCCTGATGCTACAGTCACACAGACACTTCCGTATAGTTACGTCCGGTTGCGTCCAAAAATTATTTTCTTTTCTGCGGATCCCCACTAATGCCTTCCCGTCATAGTCAGCAGTGGAAATAATGATAGTTTCGTTCATCCAATGAAACAAAGAAATATATATAAGAAATAATAAAATAGAAGATGAAATAAAATTGAAACAACAAAAACGTAATTATAC
>CALNVZ010000174.1:29035568-29053196 GCA_940671915.1 Paracentrotus lividus | reverse complement strand
TGTAGACAATTCATGTATATAATCGATGCTTGTATTTTAATGATTTTGACAAAACTTAGTTTTGTTTTTGCAATAACTTGCATGGTACATTATGTTTAACCTTAAAAGAAATAATTTCAAAAAATAGAAATTGGATTTGCACTCTAAATATTGTATGTAAATAAATCATTGGTTGGACTATCATTCTATTTTAAAATGTTTTCTTTTCCTATAGTTTGCCAAAGGAGACAGAGTGCAGGCGCTGTGGCCTCCAGATGGCAAGTTTTATGCAGCAGTCGTTTTAGAAGTGAATAAAGGTAATGCTCTCACGTTGTTAGGTTTGAAATAAATTTATGAATTTGTGCAATGACACCGGATACTGAGGAAAAGTACATGCCTCTGGACCATATAGAACTTGCAACTGACTAATACCATGCAGCCACAACCCTCCCCAGGCAAAGTGTTGTCTCTTTTCCACATTACATAAAGTCAGACCATATAAATAAAGGAACTCAAAAGCAAAAATAAAAGTTTTTGTACAAAATACATGGAAAGTTATTTAGAACTCATGTGAATCAGGGCCTAGTAATTTTTCTACAGTCCTTTAGTATTATATAGACTTCAAGAAAATTTTGTTTGAAGGTGTCCAATATGACAGACCATATATACGCAATTATCGAGAAACAAATTAAGTGGTTAATTTAATTATGTAAGATGATACATGAATCTTTAAATAGAAACATGAAGTGCGTTTTGTGGCATGTGGCATTCATTATATACCCCTCCCCTCCCGCCTTTGAAAAACAATTAAGCCATGGATCAATGAGTTTAAAGGCATTCATTGAAAATATTAGGGCTCATATACACGAATTAAGAGCTAAAATTGTTCATTATTGAGGAGGGTTCCTCTCTTCAGCTAAAAGAAAACACCAAAAAACGAATTCATACTGTAAGTCATGATGACCATATAAACCAAATTTCATTAAACAATTGCTTCTGTGTATATTAGGCCAACATATATCTGAGACTTTTTTCTTTATTATACAGTGGATCCTAAAAAAGGTATCGAAGCTTCAAAGCGTCATCATATATCAAAAGTATACGGTATTTATTTGTGAATTTGTATTACTAACAATACCACGGTAACTCATCAGCTTCATTTAAGACATTGGCTTACGTCCAAACTGTAATGGGTCACAGAATTAAGGTCCTTTGAAGGATAGGTACAAAACCCATTTTTTCCAAATTTTTCGTTCTTTATAGGGTATGAAACAACTTTTATAAATTGTTGGATTTCATACGTTTTGGGGGAGGTTTGTCACACAAAGTTTCAATGAAATCTGCAATCTCATTTGGTCAAAGACCTATCTCAATGGCAATGAGATGTGTTCGCAATTAGAGTTTTTGAGTCGCTGGAGACGTCGTGGTACGTCTCTGAGACTTCAGGGTCGCGTTGAGGAAGTTGAACAAAAGTCAAACATGTTTCAATCTTTTAAGCTAACACCTTTTAAGACGCCAGCAAGTCAAAATTATTAAACCGTTCGATTTCTTTAATCGTTAGCAAGTTCGGACAAACGTCTCTGCACGTTCGTGGATACTAAAGGGACGTCGCTACAACCCCGCTAAGACGTTCAAGGAGACTTGCTCGCGAATTAAAGAAGTCACTAAAAGATTGCGAACATGTTGACATCTGTTTGAACTTTTTTCCGCGACTTCCTGCAGAATCAGGAGACGCGCAGCGATCCGTCTTCCAGGACTCAGAGCTCATGCATATTCGACAACCCATGTCAGTGCCAGTGAGACGATAGGCTTCCTTGACAAATAAGGATTGCATTCATTGAAACTTTGTGCTGACAAACACCCCCAAAATTATTGAAAACCAACATTTTATAAAAAGTTGGTTTCATACTCTAAAATACGAAAAACTTTGCGAAAAAATGGCGTTTTGTACCTTCCCCTCAACATGACTTCTAAACTCTATGACCCATTAGGGTTTAGACGTAAGCAATGCTCAAATAAAGCTGCATGAGTTATAGTACGTTTTAGTAAACTTAATCCACAAAAAAATAAAACATGTATACCTCCCCTTCAAATGACTGCCTTTGAACTTCGATTACCTTTTAGGAACACACTGATAAGGCTATATAGTAATCAAAAACAATTATTGTAGAAAAGTTAAGTGAATGAATTTATCAAATTCATATTTTCAGGTAAAGTTCATCTTCACTTCAGCGAGGCTGACAAGGAAATGGCTCTTCTCCCACCAAGTTAAAGGTAGGAATATTTCACCGTTTACTTCGGACATAGGTCGACAGCCCCCCCCCCCCATGTTAAAAGTACAATATTTTCTGCAACAGCATTACTTGATTATCATGATATTTTGATTTCCCTTTTTGTAACGTGTCTCTTTTGCAGTAATTGCCAAATGCAAATTTGAACATAATGTTATCCACATGCTTGTTATGGAGGCAGTGTCTGTGAAATTTGTAAAATTGTCATCTAGATTTCAAATTAAGCTCAGTTACCCAATTGAATTGCACTCTCTCTCTTCAGCTTATTTATTTATATAATTGTGGGAAATGCAGGTCAAATGACAGGTGTTGATGTGTACTGTAAACTAGACACAGTCTAAATTGGGACAGTAGGTATTTTACCATGGTTATGATATAGTGTGGCATAAGTTTGGGGAAGCAAGAAATATGCCTTTGGCTTTCCACAAAACCTGACTCTTTTGAGAGGACAAATATTACCCACTGTTCATCTGACAAGTTATTGAAAGGAAAATGATATTGTGATGCTATGAAAATGAAACTTGAGGTGAAAGTAAAACTTTCCCACTTCAACACTTATTTGATTTTTTTTGTATGTTATATTTTATCTGTCACCAGCTTCGAAAGATGGAGTGGAAGCCGTCCGAGATGACGATCAGAGACAGTGTAAGGAAAGTAAAAGGAAACAAAATGTAGAAGATGATAAAATTCAATGTAGAGAAACTGGTAAGAATAAGCAGGGAAAAGGAAAGGGTGGAAAAGTAAAAACGAAAGCTATTGTTGAGTACATAGTGGGGCTAGAGGGAGAACGTGAAGGGACACAACATTGCAATGATGAAAAGGAACAAGTGGAAGAAGATAGAGGACACATTAGAGAACGTGGAAGACAAGCTAGAAATATGGAAAGGGGCAAGCTAATGAAGATGGAATGAGACAAGAAAAAGAAAGTGACTTGAAGCTTGACGAAGAAGATACAAGGACGAAAGAGATAGTTAGCGAAATGAACGAATGCACCGAAACTGGAAAGGAGAGACATGAGCCGTATCAAAACTATCTTCCTGCTGTTACGAAACAACCAAACATTGAACAAAAAGGTTCAGATGAAAACATGAACGAGAAAGATGGAACTGTTTATGATACAGATATAAATGATTGTGACAGTTCCTATGTCCCAGAGACTGATGTTGAGGAGGAACTTGAATCGGAAGACTTCATCCCAAGCATACCTAGAAATGTATCCCCAACATCACAAGCCTCATCCGTGCCCATATCCAGTTCAGCACTAAGTTCAACCTCAGACAAACAGAACGATTGTGATGATTGTGAAATAACAGTTGCAAGTACAGACAATGAACACGGAAGAAAGTACGATAAAAGGTATGTCTGCTGTTGTTTCCGATGATGACCAGTCAGAGCAGGGAAATATGGATGTTGAGGAAGACAGTGAACACGGGAGCGGTGCTCCAAAAGAGCAGGAAGACATGGATTTTGAACAGGAAAGTGAAGGCAATATCAGTGCCCCGAGAAAAGTACCAGGTGTGCATGATGCAGGACCCTCATGCAGTAAAGAGAAACTGAAAGCACCCAAGAAAAAAAAGAAGTCGTGTGTGAAGAGAAAGTGGTCGGAAAGAGAAAAGACTGCTGTGCGGACTTACTTTCCCACATATATTGTCAGAAAACAACTACCTGGTAAGGCAGAAATCAAAAAGTTCATCAATGAGAATGGAATAAATCGACAATGGAGAAATGTTAAAGATTATATAAGGAACACATATATGGCTTAAAGGGTTATAGGCAAATAATGTAAACAAAAAGAAGAAAAAAATAGATACACGGTTAGATTTAAAGTTGTTCATTAGAGGTGTGTGTGATGTGGAAAAACTAAACTGCAGTGATGCTTTTATTATTAGTTATATAAGGTTTAGACAGGAAGAAACTTACGCCACCCTTTTATTTTTCAGTATATGAGTTTGTGCAGCATGTTTTAATGTTAAGGAATTAAAGTACTAAGTAGTTTCTTTTTTGTATAGGCCCAATAGGTCTTTAAATATGAAACATGAAACAAAAACTGTGCACCATATACATGGTGTTGATAGCTTGGTCTACATTAATATGCCTTCATCATTTGCCTTTGGTTGAGAAACTGATTTTTGAAACAATAATCTTTTATTATACATCATCACCATCAACTACATGTATGTGTAAGTAAACACATATTGTTTTTCCGAGATTCGACTAACTTTGATGATTTCATTTTTAGTTTCTATAAAATCTAGGAATTGGAATATGAAACTGACACCCTCAATTTCTTTTATTCTTATTGGAAATTGTACCTTGCATCAATACTAGTGAATTGAAGGGTTTGAAATAATATGCTTTCATTAGTAGGCCAAAGCCAAAAGTTCTTGAAACTGTGATGTGCAAAAAATAAACTCAATTTATGATGTTGAAGATTATATTTCATTGGTGATTATGGTTTCTAGCTCTAAGGACTAGAATTAAATGCTGTAAGATACTGAAACGACCCTTTCATGATACACCTCTCTTTTCTTTTTTTTTTTTTTTTTTTTTTTTTTTTTTTTTTTTTTTTTTTTGGGGGGGGGGGGTACTCAGGGATTTGTGTTTGAATCAATATGTGCTTTTGGCATTGGACCATCATATCTAGATATTGTAACAAAATAAATACGATTTTATCCTTTCACATACTGTCTTGTACACAAGAATAGTCGTGATAAAACATTGATTGATCTAATTTATAAATACCAAAAAATAAATCTTAGATGGATCTGCGTAACAAGCAACAGTTCTATCTATTCCAGGTCTAGTACAGGTGCATACTTTGCTACATCTTGCTGAGAACTTTTACAAGTTAAAAAAACATTATTTGGTTATACAGTAATGTTGTATAGTAGCTTACATTGTTATATCTTTAATACAAAGAATTGGTTTCTTTGACGAGTTGAAAGACCATTACATGTATCTGGTTTTACTGTGATATTGTACAGTAACATACATTGTTATATGTTACAAAAAACCCGGTTTCTTTTACAAATTTAAAGACCATTATTTGGTTATAATGTGATGTTATACAGTAAAGTAACAGGCGTTGTTATATCTTACCAAGAACTGGTTTTATTTAATGAGAACGAAACCCCAAACTTCTATACCTTTTCTCAGAAGCAGAAAAAACATCTTAAAAGCATTTTAGGGAAAGTTTGAAGAAAAACGGAAAAGGATTAATACCGTTCTAAATATTTAAAATCCCAAATCGCAAAATGTATGGAGATCTGAAATTAAATACTGTGATGTAAATTGGCTCTACTTTCCAATGAGATGCTAATGAGATTATGTGATGTAAATGGGCTCTACTTTCCAATATCCTTATACGCACAATACAAACTCCACTTTTCTTAACCGTTTCTTACATAATTTTATTTCTGTATTGTAGGTCATGTTCATGCATTTATTCCTCACAATAGCGTATATTTAGAGCACAATGATGTTCATTCAATTTTCTTTGTTTAAAAGATGAGCTTGAAGACTTTCTTTTATTATAATCTATAAAAGTATAGCTCAAAAACATTATAACACCTCATAAGCATAATGAGTATGTTGCCGATTTCTGATCAGCGATTTAAGGTATTTAAATGTTCATAATTATTGTATTTCATGACCGCTTTTCGTCAAACTTTCACTAAAATACTGCTACGATTTTTCTGCATCAGATAAAGGGTATAGAGTTTTGGGTTTCATTCTCATTTATTTCATTTACAAATTCAGAAACCATCATGTGGTTTTACTGAGGTCTTGTATATTTTATATTACTTATTAGCATACATTTTTTTAATCTTAATACATGTACAAAGAACATGTTTCAATTAGAAGTTCTAAGATCATTATTTGATTTTACTGTGGTGTCGTAAAGTGGAATATATTGTTAAATCTTAAAGATTTTAGATGTTTTACGAGTTCAAAGGCAAGTTTTTTAGTTAAAGACCGAACGTAATACTTAGTTAAAGACCGAACGTAATAATTTGTTCTGATTTTACTGTGGTGTTTTACAGTAGCATACATTGTTATATCTTACAAAGAACATGTTTCAATTTTAAGTTCTACGATCACTATTTGATTTTACTGTGGTGTCGTACAGTGGAATATAATGTTAAATTTTAAAGATTTTAGATGTTTTACGAGTTCAAAGGCAAGTTGTTTAGTAAAGACCGAACGTAATATTTTGTTCTTTGTTACTGCGGTGTTTTACAGTTGCCTACATGTTACATCTTACTATTAAATACATATTTTGTTCTACGAATTTCAAAAACTTGTATTCAGTTAAAGATTAAACATGACAGCTTTTCTAGTTTTCTCTAATATTTGTATTAGTTCTGTCGATACGAAACTAAGAAGTGACGTGTAAAGTCAGTGGGGATCCACACGCCACAGGACGGAAGAATCAACGACTATAAGGAGAGGAAAATAGAGAGGAATGCAAGTCTAAAAAAAAGTTTCATCAAAATCGGTTTATTGAGAGAGTTATGGAAGTTTGAAAAGTCTAGTTGTTCCTTCTATGGGGATCCTCAAATTGGCATCATCGGCTTCAAAATGGCCGATCTTATGGACAACTCTCCATTCATTTTGTACACAAATTATCAGATTTTTCCCATTTTCTTTCAAAATATGTCTTTTTTACTTCTGAGCTCAAAATATGTCATGGGAAAATATATTTCACACAACATATGTTGAGCTCAGAAGGAGGTAAGATATATTTCGAAAGAAAATGGGGAAAATCTGAAAATTTGTGTACAAAATGAATGGAGAGTTGTCCATAAGATCGGCCGTTTTGAAGCCGATGATGCCAATTTGAGGATCCCCATAGAAGGAACAACTAGACTTTTCAAACTTCCATAACTCTCTTATTTTATATCCGATTTTGATGAAACTTTTTATAGATTGCTCCTCTCATTTTCCTCTTTCCTGTAAGGCTGATTCTCTCCTTGGGTTGGATTCCCCTTTAACTGAGATGTACCTTGCCTGGAAGTGGGCAATTCTAAGCAAACGCCAAAGTCTCGGGTGTTATTTTATTCACCCAATCATCTTGACATTTAATGAATCTTGAATTTCTATTTCTGTTATGTCACCAGATGATCTTGTGATTATGGCTGCATTTCTTCCAGTTCTGTTCAAAATGATCTGCCATTGACAGAGCAACTGCAAAATATGCTCAGAAAGTTGGTACATTGCTTAGAATTGTTAAAGTATCAGAGATGCATAACAACATGTGTGGTTGCTTGATTATGTCAATTGTGTTGCATGAGTGTGAATACATAGACACCATAATGAAAAGGTAACAAGTTGTGATATAATATTCATAACATTCATAACCAGGTTGTAATCCGATAGATTCATGTAACGTTAATGAAGTTTTCGTGATCTCATCAAAGTCATGATTACTATATCATATTCTTTCCAAGGTGATTGGGTGAATAAAATAACACCCGAGACTTTGGCGTTTGCTTAGAATTGCCCACTTCCAGGCAAGGTACATCTCATTAACGTCATTTAGGTATCGACAGAACTAATACAAATATAAGAGAAAACTAGAAAAGCTGTCATGTTTAATCTTTAACTGAATACAAGTTTTTGAAATTCGTAGAACAAATATGTATTTAATAGTAAGATGTAACATGTAGGCTACTGTAAGCACCACAGTAACAAAGAACAAAATATTACGTTCGGTCTATAACTAAACAACTTGCTTTTGAACTCGTAAAACATCTAAAATCTTTAAGATTTAACATTATGTTCCACTGTACGACACCACAGTAAAATCAAATAGTGATCGTAGAACTTAAAAATTGAAACATGTTCTTTGTAAGTATATAACAATGTATGCTAATGTAAAAACACACAGTAAAATCAGAACAAAGTATTATACGTTCGGTCTTAATACAACTTTAACTTAAAAATAAATTACGTGCCAAATGGATCCATTGTTGACACATTCTGTCTAAAGAAAGTTTCTACATCTAAATCTAAGATATGAACAAAATTCATAAATTATTTGATTTTCATCTGTATGGGCGGAGCATCGTCGTACAGTGAAATATCACTATCTAGTTAATAATACAAATATATTAAGATGCGTGAGAATCTTCTTATAAGATTGATGTAACATGTTCACGAGTTTATGAAAACAGAGGCTGATTTTATTTAATTGTGATGAATATAAAGACGTAATACGTAGATCATCTAATAAGTAATTAGTAATATACTGTACAAGTTTACTTCAGTATATAATCGGACGAGTGAGTTGTTGATACTCATCTTAGAGAACCTTGTTAAAATTGATATTCAATTAATGAGCAAATGAAACCCGAGAAACACTCGATATACCTCACTTTAGTTTATTCAGATCGATGACTACAATCGTATGTCAGTATTTTTTTTAACTGTGGTTTGTGAAACGTTGGTAGCAGGATATAAGCGTCATGAGATACAACTATAATGAGTTTATAATCATATCATATATGATATTATACGCATCGTTAAATTCGTCTCGATCGGAAATTCGACACAGACCAATACTCATTTATTTGATGTAGGGTTTATTAATTAGGATCTTTGAGCTGAGATACTGTTTATTAAGATTATTTATATAAAGTAGAATCTAGTTCTTCATAGCTCATCTTTTAACAAAGAATGAGAGATCGAGTCTATGTTGTTGGTCAACTCCTAGAATTATAGCCTGACTATTGCTATGGAAGAACAATATATTGCTATGACTACAAGATCCTACAATACATTGAGAAATTTAAATATTCATGTAAAGAAAACGAATTTAACAAGAACAGTTAGAGTATTGCTATTGTTGACAAGTAGAGATATGATACATTGGGAAGGCTTATAGTAGCATAGTTTTTTGCCATTACAATCATTGGTATTCTAGATCATCGTATACTCGTCACTAATCCTAACAATTGATCGATTGAGAAAGCTGAGAATGACATATGTCTATCAGGATGTGGGACACAGTATCTCATTCTTAGAACATGAATGAGAGACATTCGAGAATAACATGTCAGCAGCTCGGAATACAGTTTATGTCAATTTGTGGATTCTATAAATACTTTACGATACACCGGTTAGTTGGTATGTGCCTTGATCGCGGGGTTGGTGTTCTTCAAACTGGGTTCGGCTAAAATGCTTTTAAGTTATTTTTTTTTTCTCTGTGTCTGGAGGGGAGAGGTAAATTGTGTTATATTTGGAAGGGGATTTCGTTTTTCATTATAGTGAGAACCTATGTTTCTTTGTTAATGTATTATTACTTTCTATCTCTGTTCTGGTGAGCTGGTGTAGAGCATGGCACGAGGAGCGGTGGGCTGTGTCAGATTATAAACGGTTATTGCAAGGGGAAACATTGTTTTAGAAGTATGGGAAGATTATTCATCAACTCTGTTTATTTTGTTTTGATATTTTTGTGTAAAGAGTCTATTTGTTATATAATTATTTATGTTACTTCTTATGTATATTCTTTTTGTTTGCGAGTCTAAATATTTTGGTGTTTCATTTTTTGAGTATATTTTGTACTATTGGTGCGGACGATCTATTTATGTATAAAATTAATTTTTCGTCTATCTGTCCGTCCTTTCTTCTATGCTTGGTGTGAGGAGATGGCCGGCATTAATGGCCTATCATAATTGTCTTTCTATATTGGGAGTTGTTCCTCGTTGCTATTTCAATATTTTATCATATACGGGGATATTGTTTTATGAAATATATTTCTAATTCATACAGACAATTATGTCTGTATCTAGCTAGTGTGATAATTATTTCTATTTGTCTTTTTAATTTTTTGTTATCCTTGGGCGACATACTTATTTTTTTTCTATATTATTTTTGAAAGTTTATTTTTTATCGAGCGCGTGAAGGTAATTTTTTTTTTCTTTGGACTGTATCTCATTTTGTTGATTATTAATGACTGTAGTAGACCAATTTTATAATGGGTTCTGTAATTTGTAAAGAAACCGGGTTTTTTGTAACATATAACAATGTATGTTACTGTACAATATCAACAGTAAACCAGATACATGTAATGGTTTCAACTCGTAAAAGAAACCAATTCTTTGTATTAAAGATATAACAATGTAAGCTACTATACAAACATTACTGTAAACCAAATAATGTTTTTTTAACTTGTAAAAGAAACCAGTTCTCAGCAAGAATGTAGCAAACATATCACCTGTACAACAACACAGCAATTCTACTTTACAACTGCATAGTTTCAACTGAAATATAATTCAAATATTTTGTATGCTCCAGATTTTTTAGTTGTATAGTTTAAATTTTTTCAGTAGCTAACGACGATGATACAAGAGTTTAGATAGAATAAATGGGGTGAGACTATTTTCCATTCAACTCTCTAATACGCAGATTCTTGGTCAGAATTGCATTAATTACGAGATCTGGGTCTTTGCATTGAGTTCACATGAAGGGAAATATGCATAAAAGTTATGCTGATATACCAGTAACAGATGAGTGCAGTAGCGAATTTTCTAAATATAGAACTAACTATCACGTGCAACGTTGAAGGTATATCTTAAAAGTATGAGCCTTTCGACGAAATGCTTGCATTGTATATCTAACTATAATATTGTGAATTCCTTGACTATATTGAGTGTTACACAATGTATATATTGTCAAGATATTGGACTAAGATAGTATGTGGAATACATCTATCGTACCTATATAGCTTGTTGACAGAAGGGGTACACAGAGGTCTGCATTAGAGATATATATATTATTTGGTATTTTACATAACATTAAGATCTAAAATCCAGGATGTTTGTTATACACATCCACTGATTCTATGTTGATAGCAAAGACATTATTGTGAAACATAGGATAAAGAATAGTAAAGTATGAATGTTATTTTTTCTCGTTGACAATCTACATCAAGCTCAAAGAATATATGTTGGTATCATCCATAGCTCTTTATCAGACAATATCGAATTACAAAACAATCTATAATATCACATGAGTACTTATTATTTCAGGACAACACATGACTGATATTTCATTGCTAAAATTGTATGAATTTCAGTTCTCAGAAAGCTTGTTACTATGTGTGGGATCTGAGAATATTGTTTATTGGGCATATGCAATGTGGCTTTTATATTTCGCAGTCAGGTGTTTAATAACAAGCGAATATACAAAATATTGACTACTTTTAAAGGGGATCCTCCTCCAAAACAAAAAGAGAGCATGTAATGCAAAGCGGTGGTATTAACAGTTATCTTAACAGTCGAGTTCACTCTCTAGAAGCAGATAGATAACATGAGAGCATGAGAATATCAATAGATTCACGAATAGACGATAGTATTATCTCAGCACACTAACATTCACACATTCGATGATATATATTTTTTATATGAGCCACAAATGGCATAAGTGTATTCTAAGAAGTCATTTTTTAGTCAGTTGGCCGCACTAAGAACAGACATTAGCTAATGTGATTGTATGCAAACCTCATTTCATGCACATAAGCTTCATCCCTAGCACCGCCAAGGCTTGCCACTCTGTTCCAATATATACTATTAAAGAGAATATTTTGAGTGCGTGTCAGTTTTGCGAGGTTTCAATGTATCAGGATATCATAGACTATATTATTAATTAGAAACTTAAAAAATGATATATATCATCAAAAGTTTAGTATTACAGAATCTCGAAAAAATCACAATATGTGTTTTATACTTAACACATACTATATGTTAAGTTAGATGGTGTTATGACATGAAATATTAATAATTCATAATATGGTACATATGATGATTTCAAAAAATCACTGTTCTTAGGCGCCTTCAGGGAGAACGGCAAATGATGAAGGACATAATCTCACAAGTAGTACTCATCCTTATGCTAGACCCAAAATAGGTGAGATAGTAGTGATGCACAGTGTTTGGTTTCATGGTAAAATACTCTTAGAGACGAGACGTGATAAGGGCCTATAACAACACTAAAAGAGAAAACTTACCTTAGTAACCTAATTGAAATTGTTTGCCTTGCTAAACACATTTAGGTGTTTAGCATTCAGGAGCGTCGCCCAATTACTCTTATATATATGTTAGTATAAATAATGAAGGTGGCGTATAGTTCTTCCTGTCTAAATCCTTTATAATATACTAACATAAATAGCTATCACATGCATGGTTTATTTTCCACAGTCAACACATATGTCACCTCTTAATGAACAGGAATGCGTAAATAAGAATTTGTCGATTACTTTAAATTTCTATACCTGGTTGTATCTGATTTTCTGCTTTTTGTGTTACATATATTGCCTATTACCTTTAAGCTCAGATATTGTGTTCTAATTGATCTTTAACATTTCTCCATGTGTCGATTTTCTTCTATTTTCTCATTGATGAATTATTTTTAATATTTTTCCTGCTTATCCAGAGTAGTTGTTTTCTGACAATAAGATGGGGAAAGTAAGTTCCGCACTAGGCAAGTCTTTCTCTTTGCCAACCATTTCTCTTCACACGACTTTTTTTTTCATTGTGGTGCTTTGCTGCTCTCTATTTCGTTGCATGAGGTCCTGATCATGCATCACTGTGTACTTCTCTCGGGCACTGATTTTTTCTCATTCACTTTCCTGTCCAATCCTATGTCTTGCCTGCTCGTTTGGAGCAACCGGCTCATGTTCACTGTCTCCTACAGATATCTCAATTATGTGTTCCTTGCTCATGACATAGTCATTAACATCGAGGTACACCACAGTCAGACATACCTTTTTCGTACTTTCTCTAGTCATTAGGTCCTTGTGACCTTGCACGGTGTTTTTTGCTCACAACTCTATTCCACACATCGTTCTAGTTTCGTCTGTAAGGTTGATTATTAGTTGGTCGCTGACGTGATGGAGAAGGCACGCGATGAGGCTCTTGTTAGTAATGTTGAATTATTGGGATACCATTTTTTAATAGGTAAATAACTGCAATGGGTCGCAGTCTATGTCCAGAATTCACAGTATCACCATGATACACTCACGCTCTCTGGTTGGAGCATAAGAGCGAGACCATGTTCCTCATCTTAGAGAAGATGCCACTACAGTGGTACAGTGCATCACTACACTACTAGTATCTCCATATTATTCATTATTTGTATGATAGTGATAAAATGCACTTACCTACTAGTTACTACACAATTTATTTTATTCTGCGATCTATTTAGCACGTTCTTCTTTCTGCGTTCTCACTCGTCTAGTTTATCAATCTGGACATTTTTGTTAATCTTGTTATAGAGTCCTGTTCTACGTTAGACATTAGCACGAGCAGCATAGCTTCTTGATTGAGCAATTGGCTATTGGTTCCTCCCTCCTTTTCCTTAGTTCTTCGGTGAAGCCATTTTCAGGTAAAGTACCACCTTAATGTAATATCAGTCTTATTACTATTCGTTATGCTACTTTTCGTTTGCTCTCTGTACTCTTCTCTCATGCTAGACTTCAGTCACTTATTTGTCTGTCTTCATTCATATTTTAGCTTGCCCTTTCATCTATTTCTTAGCCTTGTCTCCAGCCTTCTCATTATATGGTCGTTTCATTATACTTTCCACTTGTATCCTTTTCATCAGTTGTCGCATTGTGTTTGTACCTTCAACTGTTCTAGCCTCCTAGCCACCACTTAGATATGCTCACACAAGTAGATGCTGGTCGTGGATTGTCACCGTTTCATCCCTTTCCTTTTTCTCTCTGCTATTATTCTATAACTCAGTTTGTCTCTACATTTGGAATTGTTGGTATCATACCTTTCTAGCTATTCTTTCGTCTCAGCTTTTTATCACCTTCCTTACACTGTCTCTGATCATCATCTCGGACGGCTTCCACTCCATCTTTCGAAGCTGGTGACAAATAAAATATAACATAACAAAAAAAATCAAATAAGTGTTGAGTGGGAAAGTTTTCACTTATTCCAAGTCAATTTATCATTTTCATATCATCTATATACATTTCTTTATAGACTTTCAGATGAACAGGTGGGTAATATTTTCCTCTCCAGAAGAGTCAGGTTTTGTGGAAAGGCATATTTCTTGCTTCCCCAAACTTATGCCACACTATATCATAACCATGGTAAAATACCTACTGTCCCAATTTAGACTGTGTCTAGTTTACAGTACAACATCAACACCTGTCATTTGACCTGCATTTCCCACAATTATATAAATAAATAAGCTAGAGAGAGTGCAATTCAATTGGGTAACTGAGCTTAATTTGAAATCTAGATGACAATTTTACAAATTTCACAGACACTGCCTCCATAACAAGCATGTGGATAACATTATGTTCAAATTTGCATTTGGCAATTACTGCAAAAGAGACACGTTACAAAAAGGGAAATCAAAAATATCATGAAAATCAAGTAATGCTGTTTGCGAAAATATTGTACTTTTAACATGGGGGGGGGGGGCTGTCGACCTATGTCCGAAGTAAACGGGGTGAAATATTCCTACCTTTAACTTGGTGGGGAAGAAGCCATTTCCTTGTGTCAGCCTCGCTGAAGTGAAGATGAACTTTACCTGAAAATATGAATTTGATAAATTCATTCACTTAACTTTTCTACAATAATTGTTTGATTAACTATATACTTATATAATAAAGAAAAAAGTCTCAGATATATGTTGGCCTAATATCACAGAAGCAATTGTTTAAATGAAATTTGGTTTATTTATTCATCATGACTTACAGTATGAGTTTGTTTTTTGGTGTTTTTCTTTTAGCTGAAGAGAGGAACCCTCCTCAATAATGAACAATTTTAAGCTCTTAATCGTGTATATAGAGCCTATTTTCAATGAATGCCCTTTAAACTCATTGATCCATGGCTTAATTGTTTTTCAAAGGCGGGAGGGGAGGGGTATATAATGAATGCCACATGCCACAAAACGCACTTCACGTTTCTATTTAAAGATTCATGTATCATCTTACATATTAAATTAACACTTTGTTTCTCGATAATTGCGTATATATGGTGGTGTCATATTGGACACCTTCAAACAAAATTAGGCAAGAATGTTACAGCCTCCTACATTTTCTTGAAGTCTATATAATACTACGAGTGAGTCAAAAAAAAACTTTACACCTAGAAAATGTCAATAAAAAGAAACCAATTTATAAACCCCAAATTATTTTACATATTCTGAAAGAGTAACTCTCCCCCAACTTCTGGTACCATTTTTTGTGTGGTATGTCCTTTTACGCTTGGATGAACACGACGCATTGTTTGCGAACAAGTCAATTTCGAATTGTGCCAGAATGGGAGTATAAATCAAACAACAAAAGCTAAAAAAGCAACTTCATCCTGATTAAAATAGCATAACTTTTTAACGAAAATGTATTCCGCTTAATAACTTGGCAGGGGTGTTGTTTAACATATTGACTACATTTTGTATGAAAATGAGATAGATCTGTAGAGTCAGGCATGAGTGAGCACACGTCCAAAAACAAAATATTCCACTTTTCAAAAGTATTAGGAGGCCTTTTTAGGTCTGTCAGAGGCATTTTAATCTTTGATGTGTACTCATTCGTGCATTACTTGCGAGTCAATCTAATATTCATACAAAATGTAGTCAATATGTGTACAACACACCTGCCAAGTTATTAAGCGGAAGACATTTTCGTTAAAAAGTTATGCTATTTTTAATCAGGATGAAGTTGCTTTGTTCTAGCTTTTTGTTGTTTTGATTTTACTCCCATTCTGGCACAATTCGAAATTGACATGTTTGCAAACAATGCGTCATTTTCATCCAAGCGTAAAGACATACCACACAAAAATGGTACCGGAAGATGCGGGAGGAGTTACTCTTTCAGAATATGTAAAATAATTTGGGGTTTATAAATTGGTTTTCATTTTATTGACATTTTTCTAGGTGTTAAGTTTTTTTTTGACTCACTGGGTAGAGGACTGTAGAAAAATTACTAGGCCCTGATTCACATGAAAGTTCTAAATATCTTTCCATGTATTTTGTACAAAACTTTTATTTTTGCTTTTGAGTTCCTTTATTTATATGGTCTGACTTCATGTAATGTGGAAAAGAGACAACACTTTGCCTGGGGAGGGTTGTGGCTGCATGGTATTAGTCAGTTGCAAGTTCTATATATGGTCCAGAGGCATGTACTTTTCCTCAGTATCCGGTGTCATTGCACAAATTCATAAATTTATTTCAAACTAACAACGTGAGAGCATTACCTTTATTCACTTCTAAAACGACTGCTGCATAAAACTTGCCATCTGGAGGCCACAGCGCCTGCACTCTGTCTCCTTTTGGCAAACTATAGGAAAAGAAAAATTTTAAAATAGAATGAATAGTCCAACCAATGATTTATTTACATACAATATTTAGAGTGCAAACCAATTTCTATTTTTGAAATTATTTCTTTTAAGGTTATACATATATATGTACCATGCAAGTTATTGCAAAAAACAAAACTAAGTTTTGTCGAAATCATTAAATACAGCATCAATTATATACATGAATTGTCTACAGTTGGCTCTGACGTAAACAGTATTAGTTTATTGATTATACGTTGGAAGATGTAGGCCTACAATTAACTAACCGATTGATTAGAAAGAATAGCTTTTGTTAGACCTAGGGTATGTGTGGTTAATGCAGAAACTCTACCAGTGCTTTTTGAAGTTAGATTCTTTAATAGCTTGGTTGATTTATTTTCTTTCAGAGTGGCCTTTGTGCAAAATTTGCCTAAGTTTGAAATCTTCTTTGAAAATAATTCACACAAAAAGACCATTATGACTGGCATTGTCTGAAATGATAAACTTATAATTCACAGAGTGTACACTCATCTGGTAAATGGTATCATTTAATTAAAAAGATGAAATTAATCTAAGAATCTAGTGAAACATTAACATTGAACAATAATCCACAGTCCTTATAAAATGTGTAGATTCATTTTAAGGTTAAGAATACATTTGTTTCAGTACATTTTCAAATTTCTATCTTGCAAATTGTGATGGAACAAAAAATAGATGTCGAACCTTTAACCCGATGTCAAAAGATTCATTTTCAAGGTATGTAGGAAAACGCAAAATTAAGGTGTATTCAATAAGCCTACTTCTTTAAATAAATCTATGATAGATCTAGGCCTAAAATAAACAGATTTTTCCTTCAGGACTTACCGCAACGGGTATTTCTCTGTTTGTAAACTCATTCTTGAGACACATCTGTTAGACCTGTTTCGTGATGATAGAAGTTAGATATAGAATCTTTATCATTCTCACATGTTTCTTTCTTACTATATTTCTTCTTCATAATTGTTTAGTGAATGTGTATTTCATTAATAGGCCTATAACTAATTAACACAGCCATGAATTTGAAT
>CALNVZ010000174.1:29015061-29029501 GCA_940671915.1 Paracentrotus lividus | reverse complement strand
CTGGAGGAGATGCCCCCCTAACATCTTAAGGTGCGATTGGCGCCCCTTAACAAGTTTAAGGTCAATTTGGCGCCCCTTGTTTACTGTCGATTCGCGCCCCTAAAATCTAAGGCTCTGATTTGTGGCGCCCTAAGTCTTCTAAGGCCAATTTGGCCGCCCTCTAGTTTACTTTCCGATTTGGCGCCCCCTAAATTTACGGTCGATGGGCGCCCCCCTAATTTTTCAACGTCTTGATTGCGTGCGCGCCCCAAGTTTAAGGCCATTGCGCCCCTTTATAGTTTTACTGTCGATTTGGCGCCCCCATTTTTTTATAGGGCGCCACCTTCTCTTCTCTCCTTTTTCCTCTCTTCTCTCCTCTCTCTCTCTATTTTTTTTCTTTTCTTCGTTCCTCTTTTCCCCCTTTTTCCTCCTCTTTCCCCCCCCCCTTTTCCCTTTTCTTTTTTTCTCTTTTTTTCCCTTTTTTCCTTCTCCTTCTTTCCTTCCTCGGCGCCGCCCTGTCGTGTGCCCCAGGGGCCCTCCCGTAGCCCCCCCCAAATCACGCATGTTATCTATACAAATTATCCAATTAGAAAACCAATTCAGAAACACAGTAATAAATGACGTACATTCTGTTTGAATACTCTCAATCTGATTTTTCCTTATGTCTAGACATGTTGTCACACTAAATAAAAAAGATAATAATTTTCGTGCGTACCATTAATATTTTTCGCTTGAACAATCAGAAACTGTATCTTAGATGACGTTACACACATTTAAAATTTCTTATCGATTCTACGTGACTTAGACCCAGACCTGACCACGCACCCTGACCTCTCATATAAGTTTATATGTTGTCGTTTAACGAAAATTAGTTTTGCTTTGAGGCGCAGTTTATGGCTTGCCCACTGTGCGATATTGCGATACTTGTAGTCTCTGACACGTGCAATTACGAAGCGTGTCCGAGCGCATTTCCAGATTATATTTAAGCATGAACATGTGTTCATTTGTTATGCATCAGCACATAAGTTTTATTAATTGCACTGCTGATCGTGTACAGTTCGGTCACATTAATTAGTATTTTTCTTATTCCACTTTCAATTTAGATTTGACGTCAGTAGCATGGATATAATGGAGTCTGGGTATTTTATATGTTTCACCGTTTCATTTTTGTTATCTATATTTTTTTCTCTTTTACTTAGAAAGGAAGATAGGAAGGATAGAAAGCAAGAGGGCAAAAAAAAAAGAAAAAAAAAAACGAGGGGGGGGGAGGATTGAGTACAAAGGTATAAGAGATGGAAGGGACTAGAGGTGGAGACAACAGAAGAGAGAGAGAATAGAAAGGCGCGAAGAACATTGCTGAGGAGAGGAGGAGAGAGATAGAAGATGGAAGAGGGGTAAAAAATGAGACATGAGGGAGTCAAGCGACAATATCCGCAGTGGTACAGCAGTATGCCCTTTCTTACGACCAAAGACATCGCGACATTCCGCATCTATTGTCCTTCCCTATGTTACGTCACACAGAACTACGGTATAGTTAGTCTGGTGTCGCCAAAACCTTATTTCTTTTCTCTGTGGTTCCAATGATGCCTTCCGACATGTCAGTGAGTGGAATATGATTAATTTGTTATCCATCAAACAAGAATACATAGAATAGCGTACAGAAAAGATAAAAAGAATAACAACAAAAACGTGACTTTAATCGTAACTGTCTGTGTGACTGTAGCTAGGGGACCAAGTAAGGAGATAGAATCAAGGGGAGGAGAAGAGGCAGACC
Organism: Paracentrotus lividus; assembly: GCA_940671915.1. Taxonomy (NCBI): domain Eukaryota; kingdom Metazoa; phylum Echinodermata; class Echinoidea; order Camarodonta; family Echinidae; genus Paracentrotus; species Paracentrotus lividus. The sequence goes on along the minus strand of CALNVZ010000174.1, from coordinate 29,027,748 downwards.
GATCAGACAAGGGGGGGTGAGAGAAGACTTACATGCTGATGAGAGTGGAGATAAGGAGGGAGATGACAGGCGGGGAACATTAAGAAATGGGTCCGCGGCAGGATCCGCGGCAGCAGATATGGTTCTTCGTTTCGAGACACACAGAGGGAGGGAAAAGAAAATGCTAACAGAGGAGAAGAAGGAGAGGGGCAGCATATCGCGGGGACAGGGCGGGGGTGAGGCTATTGACTCCCTTGTTGAGGGGCCACAGAGGTTTAGAAGTGATTGAAATGATTCATCAACGGCAATATCCGCGGAAGTCGCGGATATAGTCTTAGCTTTCAGCGCAGCATCTGCTGAACGGACGATTTGCGGTATAGGCTACGGCAGCATTCTGGCTCACTTTGCGTCATATATCCGCGGGTCATTGCCGATATCTGCGCGCAGGTATCGGCAAGTCGTCACTATCTGCGGATATGCCAGGATCCGCTACCACACCGGCCGTTTATTTCTGGCGTTGGTTGCACAAAATGCTTTAACAAAAACAAAAAAAAAAAATTGTGCAAAATGTTTGTGGAGTTATGCAGATGAATGACCAAATATTAAAGAATATGCTGAGAACGATGGTTATTTCTGTCGACCAAGTTGATTATTAGTTAGACCGACCAGCTCCCTGAGTGCATGGCAGTATTCGCTTCAGTGGACTTTGAAAGTTGAATATAACAAATCCAGGATTCTATTGAAGGTGTTGTTTTTTTTATTAAATTGGATTGCAAATCACTAACTGACTGATTACCTCTTATTTTTTCGTGATGGCAGGTAGTAATTGCTAAAACTTTAAAAATGCAATTCTGCTATGCTTTCTGACAGTTTTCTCATTTATTTATTGTGGCCTTTATTAATAAATAATAAAAGTCATATGATAATGATAATGCTAATATTAATAATAATAATAATTATGAATACATTTGTATAGCGCTTCATACTGGTGTGTCTAAGCATACTGGTGGTCAGGTTCACTTGAATAATAATTCTTAGAAATTGATTACTTAATTATCATAGATAAATCAAATGAAATATACTAGTCACGGTGTGCGCCTCCAGAATCAAACAACATATGTCTTTGATTGTCCTCATTATCTTGAAGTGCGTCCTATGTACATGTACCTCTTTCTGTTCTGAGCTTGATATGTCTTGGGAAAATATATTTTACACCCTATATCAAGGTCAGAAGGGAACCATCAAAAATCTGGGAAATAAAAGAGTGAAATATGAAAATCTGTGGACAAAACAAGTGGAGAGTTGTCAATAAAATTAGCCATTTTACCATTTTGAAAGAATATTGCCAATCTAAGATCGCCATAGAAATACCAAAACTTTTAAATGTCCATAACGATAACCAAATTTGGTGAAACCTTTGTTTTTTTTATTAAATTGCTCCTATCATTTCATTCTTTCCTATAAGATTGAACTTTCCCTTGGGTTGGTTTCCCTGTTAATAGACTCCTCCCCCATCCTTAAGTCGTACGAACAACATTTGTGACTCTTACATGTATGGGTGGTGTAACAATATGTGCTACAATATTGTTGTTTGTTCACTATCTTTTATGTAAGTTCTATGCATAAAGTCACGTGAGGACATAAGTTGATACTCAATAAAGGTACCACGAAATGACCCGGTAATTGAGATTGTTTGGACCTGTGATTTGTCAGATTTATAGCTTGTTAAGTCACGAGAGCTATTGAAACATGGTGGCAGGCGGAAAATAGACAATTATTGAAGTCTTTGGAGCTACTCGCCACTCGGACTTGATGTTCTTTGTTGGACTTTTGATTCAACTTTGCTTCGTCTTTGACCAGACGACTGAGTCAAGTGAGTGGGATTGACACGCGATATGAATGTGGACAATGAGAATCTGTGTAGACACTAAAGACAGGCGGCCCAAGCGGAGATTGTGCATTGACCGAGATGGGCAGTTGCAGTGATGATGCTTCGCAATCAATTTCAGCTTGTATGAATAGCTGTTACAAGTGTTAAAGACGTTGAAACCGGAGTTATGATTAAGTGAAAATCACTTCCTTTTCGTGGTGAACTGAAAATGCAGGTGAGGAGATGCTGTATTAATTGTTCGATATTTTAACTGAATATTGATTGAGTCAATGACATTGTCTTGACAAATATCGAACGATCATTGCGATTGACAATGACATGTTCTAACTGTTTCTGTTTCGGAATGTGACTGAATGCTGATGCCATTTTAATCTGAAATTCGTGAATGCAAGATTGTGCAACCCATGAACACTGACTGAGTGTGATCGTGCAACTGAATGGGATTGAGGTCAACTCCATAAAGGTGACTTGCTTGATGTGATATCATGCCCGGAGCAGTGAATTCAACTTCATAAAGATTAAAGTGACTTGAGATCTACCTGTGGCTGTGGCGATAACAGACGTATGATCAGTGCATTGGATAAGTCAGAACATAACACCTAGTGGTAACCATATTAATGATGAATGGGTTACTTTGATCGTTTGCATCACAGTATTCACGTGCGTGGCATTACGCGCGCGGCCATTTGTTGAAGTGCCGCGCGTTAAATCGAGCAATTCATCATTTTGAAATGTAATAAGGAGCCCCCAAATGAAACACTCACCAATCAAATCCTGAGGAATCATCCGTCTTTAATATGCATGAGAAGATCGTAGTAGGTCTTCATTACCATAAATCCAAAACACTTTTTATTTTTTGTAAAAATAGCTTCAATTACGATCAACTGTTTATTGATAATATTAGCAAAAATCAACTTTAATCTTGCATATTTTAAGGGTATTTTAGAATTCTTATTGTACCCCCCTGGTAATTATTCTGAATTATTGGTTTTGAAATTAAGTGATCGAGGGTGACCTCTTACGATGTCAACAAACTTTTTTCATCTTAGATTTTTTTCTTAAAAACGATGAACTCCTTAAGTCAACCAAAATCACGGTAATTTGCCCCCTTTTTCAGTATTTCGGAGCATAGTGGTCATTTTTGTGGAATATGATGTGTTGCATGTTAGTATATGGAAGATTATCGATGTATTTATGTGTTGATATGTATTTTTCAGGGTCATGGTGATGCATTTATTTTCGAATGGTCGTGAATATTAAGAGACGAATGAATCAAAGTGCTGAAAAAGCCCTAGGAAGTGAATTCTAAACGGAGCGCTTGTTACAAAAGCGCCGAGTGCGTAGGGGCAGCACTCAGCTGCTGACTTATCCCCGCGTGCTGAAAAATGCATTTGCACTATGAGTTAGGGACGATGCTCTTTGTTTTTTTGTCTGTCTAGATGTGTTTTTGAGATTCGTCTCGTAATTTAAAAAATCTAAGCTTATTATTAATGTATATTATCTAGATCTACATTTCAAATTGTCTGTTTTTTAATTTAACTGAAGTTAATAAAATAACTGCCAACTACGCCACGGCAGCCATGCAGCGGTTGGTCTCAAATTTATTTGTTTTTAAGTTTTATTTACAAAATATACTAGTCATAATTGCCTGGAATTTGACAGGGCAAAATTCTAACTGAGGTAGGTCTCATATTTTTTTTTTCTTTTGTTTTTTCTTTAACTTTAAGTGAGCCGGGTGGGTCTGAGCTGAAACTGGCCGGGGGGGGGGGGGGCGTCGGGGCTGAAATACCAAAAATCATAAAACCATGGTATTTTGGGCGTTTTTATAGGCCTACATGTACACGTTCGCTGGAAAAAAAGGGGGAGGGTTGAAGCTTCTGCAACTCGGTCCAGCAGGGCCCTTGTGAGATTCAACATAAAGTAATCAAGATTTTATGAGGAATTAATTGGAGGGTTTAATATTAGTTGAAAGAATGATGTAGTTGTAGCACATGATGAGCTGTGATATTTTTCTTTTTAGTCCTATGATAGTATATTGTCACTAAAATTAATAATAATTGATATATTATATGCAATGAGGACATTCAACATATTGCTTTTGATTAAACACACGTAGACCCTTTTAAGCTTTTATAAGATGATTGAAATTTCTTTTTTCTTCATCTATTCTTTATGATCAATGATTAAAATGACTAGATCTATTACTCTTTAAAAATTTTATCATATATTTTTGTCTGAATGTCTTTTGTCAAAGGAGAATAATGATGAGTTGATATGACTGATGGCAGCATCTCACACTGGCATGGGGTTGACGTGAATTGCCTCTTATTTTCTGCATCAATTCTGAACGAATCTCTATAGCCACACATCAAATCATGGTTCTCTACTTATGGAGGGGATTAATAGGGTGAAGAGACGACTGATGGAAGAATTTACTTCAGGTATACAATTATTTGGTTCATATAACATGTTTTTTAATATTATTGCAAATCTTGTTGAATATAATATTGAAATTAATACTCAGTCAGTAATAAATCATAACATACAGGTAACTCTGCCCTAAGTCGAATCTCTTTGAGGACCAGAGAACTCTGGTCTGACTTCCGAGAAATTTGACTTATAAGAGGTGATATCACATGTCTTTTACAATGTACCTCTGGACTGAAAAATTGCTTCAACTTGGGTGATTATAGAGGTCGACTTGTGCAATGACTGTAGTTTCTTTGACATCAGAAAAACAAATATTCTCCCATTAATATTTTTAGAGTGATCACGATATATATTTAAATAATTTAAGTTGCTTTACTCCTTATGACATTGAATTATTGTCTGTTTGCTATTCACAGATTCACAACAGAATTCATGATTATGCCTGAAGTACTCTTCTTGGATTGGATACTGGAGCTAGGAACAGAGAATTAGGCAATTCCAATCAACTATTTCCAAGCTGAATTTAATTGATAGCTTATAGGTCCTATATTGAACTGCACTAAAACTTAAAATCTTGCTGATGAAAGTTGTAAAGAACAAGATTGTTATGCTAAATCGATTTGAGCATTATATATTATTTGGAATCATGTTACAATTATGTTCAGAAGTTTTATGAGAACATAAACAAAAAAAAATACGAATAAAACCTACTACAATGATAATGTTTCTAGGACGTTGCACATGATTATTATCTTCATAACGCTATTTAATTTCATTATCAAATTAAAATACAATATCACCATTAGGAAAACATTGACTTCTTGTTGTTATTTACTGGATGTATTTCAGAGATGGTTCAACATTTGAGTTAGATGGCCATTCTAGATGGGGAACAGACATCAATATTTTGGGTATTTTTTTAAACATTTTACAAATAGTTGAGGGTAGGAAAGAGGACTCTGACATCCCTTCAGATCTGCCCTTTCATGTTAGGCGTACATAATACTTTTCTGTCATTGGCATGCCTGTCTGAAATTATTGGGCAAATAGATTACTATTTATCTATTTAGATTATTTCAATATGTTATACAGTCTACTCCTGTTATTTATAACAAAAAGTGTAATCTATATTCGTTTTAATGGCATAGTTCCTCATAAGTCCTGAATCCACAATGTTCGCATGTCTCCTGCACTGTGTTTCTGTGTTCGGAGATTTCGTTGGCTTGCTCGAGCACTCATAATGGGGAGTGGCTGTATAACAAAAGCACAATAATTATTATGTAAATATAGTGTATGCACAAGAAAGGCATGGAGAGTTGAGGACAAATGATGCAGGGGATGGTGAGGGGGGCATGAGATGAGATGAGAAAAAAGGGACAGAGGATGGAAGGAGGGAGAAAAGGGCCCGTCTGAGATGGGAGATGTGTGAAAAAAGGCAAGACAGTGAGAGGCGTGTGAGAAAGCAGGAGAGAGAGGGAACTTTGTGAGAAAGCAGGAGAGAGAGGGACGGTGTAAGAAGGGAAGAGAGGGACGGTGTAAGAAGGGGAAGAGGCAGGAGAGAAGGGAAACGGGGTGTGAGAGGCAGGAGAGAGATAGGGTTAGGGTCATGAGAGGAAAGGGAGGAGAGAGAGTGACATGGGAAAGGGTGTGCGAACTCGAGTTGCAGGATGGGAATAATCATTAAGTTAATGATGGGGGGGGGGGGTGATGGACACTTAACCAAGCCAAAAATATATCTTGAATTCTGCTTTTCATTATCAGTATTTGTTCCCCAGCCCCCCCCCAGTATTTTCAACATTTTTTGTGCCAAAAATTCAAAGACACTGCTTGTAAATCTTCCAAATGGCTGATTAAAATCTACTGTCTGAAACCCAATAACTGGTACCAAATTATACGATGTCTTAAGAAATATAATACATACATATTATAACAATGATATTTTGTGTATGGATCATTGAGAGGGTGAGAAACAATGAAAAGTAAAACAATATTTACTGCTCAGTAGTTATTAACATTTATCGAGCTTCAAACGGAATCTTAAAATATCTTTGATTAATTTGTTGAACAGCGAAAACTATATAGACTCTAGATCTATATATTACACAATATGATTTCATTGATATCTGCCTAAAATATCAAGAGAAATAGGCCTAAAGGCCACAACGAAAAAAAATGCAAAACACAACAAAACATATATTGTTCATTCTACAAGTCTGAAAAAAATAAATAAATGCCCCATATATTAACCCTCCCGCTCATACAACAATATAGCATACACTTGAAGGTGAAGTCGGCATCCACATAGAATTACACAGTGAAACATGACGAAAGTCGAATACAATGATGCATGGAAGCTCCAAACTAGACGATGAAAAACATATTTTAAAAAATCTAAGATGCACAGAAAAATGAAAAACATCGTCATTGCCTTATTTTTTCAAATAAGTCCTTGAAAATAATTATAAATTACCGATTTTCAGAAAAAAATTAAAAAGAAGAAGTTAATTTCACATGGGTAATTCAAAAAACAAAGGCTGTCCAACAAACATCGGACAGAGTATAAAAAGGAGGTCTGTTTTCTATTTTTTTCATGTCGAATCATCAAAATAAATTGTAGGCTTGATAATTATGGATGATCAAAGGGTATTCCAAAAAATCGAAGTCTATGAAATTCCCATCCCAGGGAAGGAGCTAAAGTCACGAAAGCCTCCCAAGAATTCGCCGAAACACGCATAGCAACGCGATAGCAACGGAAATAAAGCGCTCAGTCGCGCGCTCTCTACGTTGGTATGCGAACATGGCCGTTCCGCACCAAGTGCCAGCAATCAGCATCGCGCGAACATACGTGATCATAACTGATAAAAAAGTCTACATATGAGAATCGTGCTCAGCTGGTACTTGTTGAAGGTACACTGCTTTCTACGAAGGATAGAATTGGACAAGAGCTTTGACATTGGTCTCTACCAGGAAATAAACACTTGTTGGAAAAAAAAAAAAATTTCAAAGTAAACAGAATGGACATGGACGTTTGATCTATGTATTGACAGAAACAACACTGAGATGAGGACTTACTTTTCACAAGATTTTGATGATAACGTGGACATTTGGTCTATGTTTAACTTGTTACAGGTTTCTAGCCATTTTAAAACTGAATCTAATATGAAAGTATAGTATGCTCATGACTTGCTCTTAATTTGACAAACTCTAAAATCTTACTTATTTGATCTTATAGAATATTTCAAAATTTGAAGGTGATTTTGAGCCTTTTGGATTTAAAATACTACTGAGTATTGATCTGCATGTTTTGTATACAATGTCAAAACAATTTTTGTCAAAGAAATATTTGAACCAAAATGTTAGGTGATACATTTAGACATACATATTCAATGTATTTCAGGTGATAGATAGATCAGATTAAATAAGTATCTAGTCTTGTTTCAGTACATGATTGATACTGTAAGTGTTTTAAATAGAATGCACATATAGGCACACTGGTGTATGACAGATACTATCATTCCTCTTTTGGTCATTTATAATCTTTTGACAAGATATTTGGTGATTGATAAATAGTGCACAATGGCACAAGTGCACTCTCCATTCAATGTCTCTCCTCCCCCTCCCCTAAAACTGAAAGAAAATAAATCAGAAGAGTGGAAACTTTTCCGACAGTTGTGGGACAATTATGTGATAATCACAGAACTAACTAAAAAGGACAAAACATATAAACGCGCAGTCTTTTTTAACACAATTGGAACAGAGGGTCTCCGTCTGTATAATACCCTCAAATTCAAGACCCTACCAGAAGGGGGAAAGGAAGATGAATATGACATTGGTCTTATTATACAAAAGATGGATGCAGTGATTGTGGGGAAACTAACGAAACTTATGAGAGTACATTTTTAACAAACGAGAACAAGGGTCACAGGAAACAATTGAAGAATATGTGACAGCGCTACGTGATCTATCACGCACATGCAACTTTTGTGAATGCCTTCATGAATCTCTTCAAGACAGGTTGGTTCTAGGTATTAAGGACCAGGGTACAAGGAAGATACTTTACAGAAAAAGAAACTAACACTGTCGAATGCCATGGAAATCTGCAGATCAGCAGAAGCAACTACACAGCAACTTAGGAACATTGGAGAAGATCCAACAATCCATGCTGTGAGACCTGACAAGTACAAGCAAGGACAGAAGAGTAGAAAGTTCAGCAGCAAAGTGAGTGGTGCAGCAATGTCAGAGACAAGACAGTGAAATGCAAGTTCTGTGGGAGAACGCATAAGATGACACGTGAAGATTGCCCAGCCTATGGGAAGACCTGCAATACATGCAGGAAAATGAACCACTTCTCTAGCTGTTGCAAGATGAAACCACAGGTCAAAGTAGTTGACCAAGATGTGTCACTCAGATGATACAGAGTCTGATTCGTTGGATGCTGTAGAGTATGTAAACACAGCATCACACAAAGGAAGGGCATTTATGCTGAGATGCTCATTGAGGAGGAGTCACCCTGTAGATTCCAAATAGATTGTGGGGCGACAGTGAATACCATTCCTCAGAAGTATGTGCAACTTCATGCAAGATTGAACCAGGAAGGTTTGAATTAAAGACTTATGGTAAGTCTACGGTGTGGGCGATAGGTAGCGCAAGGATTAAGCTACGAAACCCCCGAAACCAGAAGAAGCACCGGACAAAGTTCATGGTTCTGGAGGAGGACGACCTCACACCTCTGATCTCCAGAGAAACGTCTGAAATGATGGGGTTGATAACGGTGAATTACAGAATCTAAAGATTCTCCATGCAGTCAAAGAGTCCGAGGATCCATGATCACAGAATTCCAGGATGTTTTCGATGACTCATCCCCAGGGAAATTGCCCGGAATAGTCTCCATAGAGGTGGAACCAGATGCACGCCCAGTGCAGTGTGGAGTGAAAGCAATACCAGTGTCACTCAAAGATAGAGTAAAGAAAGAGCTACAGAACTTAGTGGCACAGGAAAGAGAAGAAGAACTCTGATGATCTTCGTTTTTGTATTGATCCCCGACCCTTAAATAAGGTACTCAAGAGGGAGGTGCATAGACTACCAGTAATCGAGGATGTCCTGCCAGAATTATCAAAGGCAAAAGTATTCTCGAAGCTAGACCTCAAATCAGGATATCTACACTGTGAGCTAGATGATCAGAGCAGTGATTTGACCACCATTAACACACCTTTTGGTCGTTATCGGTGGAGAAGATTGCCTTTTGGGCTAAAGGTCAGCTCGGAGATCTTCCAAAAGAAACTCCAACAAGCAATAGCTGGACTTGATGGAGTTGAATGCGTAGCTGACGACATTATTGTCTTTGGTATTGGTGACACCAAGGAAGAAGCCCGAGAGAATCATGACCAGCGTCTTAGAGCGCTACTTCTTCGTTGCCGGGAGAAAGACATCAGGCTAAACAAGAAGAAATCCAACCTTAGGACAGAGAGTATTACCTTCCTAGGGCATATCATCTCTGATCAAGGACTCAAACCCGACCCTCAGAAGATAGAGGCAATACTGCAGCTTCCAAAGCCAACCAACAGGACTGAGATCCAGCGTCTGCAAGGAAGTGTACAGTACTTGACGAGATTCCTACCTCATCTATCTGAAGTCTTTCAGCCACTTAGACAACTTACCCATAAGGATGAACCTTGGGTGTGGAACGAAGAACGTGACACTGCTCTACAAGACATCAAACATCTCTTGACAACAGCACCAATCCTAGCGTACTATGATCCTTCGAAAGAACTAGTCGTTCAGTGCGACGCTAGCAAATCAGGATTAGGTGCATCCTTACTATAAGAGGGACGCCCAGTCGCATATGCTAGCAGAGCCCTTACCGAAACTGAGCAGAGATACGCACAAATAGAAAAGGAGGCTCTAGCAATTGTTTTCTCCTTAGAAAGGTTTCACCAATAGGGCAATTCCATGAGATGGGTGTCATGAGGTGAAAAAAATTATTTTCAATTTGCAACTTGTCACCTATCCTATTTTGTTCAAGATACTTCTACGCATACGAAACGGCATTTTTTGGAAAAATATGCCTCCAGAATCACAGATATTACATTCAGAAGTCAACTTCCATTTTCATTGAGAAATACAGTAAAAATATACTTAAATGTTTCATTTGAATCCATGGATAATAAAAGCGTGATAAGAAATTGATTTGTGGATTTTTATAATGTATTGGCCATCAGTTTCAAGTTGCCAGTAAGAAAAAATTAATCTACATTCCCATGAATTGGTAGAAAGCATATGGCCCGACTGCGTAAACTAATGTAACGTGAGTAACGAAAATACTGAAAAAGTTTAATTTCTTAATTTTCCATTGCATTTAAAATCTGCCTGTGAAAATCTTCTTCATACTCCTCCTACCTAATATGAAAAATAGTGAAATACTTGTGTACATGCGATTGTATTATAATGACTGAGGTGCAAAAATTGTAACGTGAGTAACAACGTAACGTGAGTAACAAAAAATGTAACGTGAGTAACGACACAAAAATTAGGAATACCAATATGTTTTTCGGCCAAGGAGAGCAAATTGTTTTCTGTTGGATTTAAGTAAATTGAGGGGGTCTTAAAAGTAGTGTGTTCCTATAAAATGACCTTTCCTGACCTTGCTTGATGAGTCAATTAATAAACTACAAAATAATATACTCAAAGCAAAAATTCGCTTCTACCGGATGAGACCAAAATTAGTTAACGGATGATGAGAGGTGGGGATCTATCTCCATCTGATCCATTTCTGATTCACTGACATTCTTCAATTCTGATGCAGCAGCCACAAAGGCATTTGTGATGATTGCTTTTCGTCTTTAACCTGCATCCAGACATCCCGCTTAACAGAACCCCCAATCCCATTCACCGGTCCCTTTCCATGGGAGGTTGCAAAGAAATTCCACTTGAACGTAAGCTGGTGTTTGGCTTTAAACACTGGTATTGCTGCTGCAATTAACCTGTTTTTAAATTGTGATGCTGGTCAGACCAAATGCATACAGTTTTTGATGCAGGGACTTTATCCAAGACTGCATCACTGTAAGCTACCACAGTGTCCTTGGTGTTAGTCAAGTTGTCGGACACTGTGACTCTGGAATTAAGGTTTCCTCCACACCACTTTGTGAATGTTATCAACCCACCCAAAACATCGACAATTAATAAACTACAATACAAGTGTTTTACTCAAAGGTAATATTCACAAGCTACTGAATGACACAAGAAGTTAATGTACGTAATTGTGTAAGTCCACACAACTGGTAGTCTTTTAGGTTTTAAGGTGGTACATTTACCTGTTTGTACTTGGTACATGAAGGTCTATCGTAATAGTAGTTTACAACCGAACAAAGTAAGATGTTTCAAAATTAAAAGTAACTTAAGTTCCTGTGAAAGATAATGGAAGGCAAGTATTTCATTACTCTGCATGAACTACATTATCAGTATATTTTCATGTATTTAGTTTACTTGGATATTGAAAATTCAATAAAATATGTGCCATGTAAGTTGTAACAATTGACAAAGGTATGAAACAATGCCAATTTTGTTATGTTTTAGGGACAAAATATCTGTAAAGGTTAAATACATAAAAAATATAAAGTTTCCAGCTAATTCTTATGGTCAAAATATGTGGTATTGATCATCAGCTAATGTGTAACGTGAGTAACGATGATTTTGGTATAGATGACAGATATTTCCAATGCTCTTAAAATTTATACCCCCTACATTTGTGTGCCACAATATGAGTTACATAAAGTATATAACAGTTGTTTAAAATACTACCTAGTATGAGGACACTTTTGGTATAAAGGCATGTTGGCTTTTAAAGGTGTCCTAAAAAATGTAACGTGAGTAACGAAAGTTTTCCATCATTATTTTCTGAACAGATGTATGTAGGAAAATTCTATTAATGTTGCAAGATAGTCCAAGGACTTGGGCATCTAGTGTAGAACAGAAAGGCTGTCAAACCTTTCAAAACAAAAAATATGACACTTTTAACATGCAAAGGCACCTAAAAACTGTAACGTGGAATTGCCCAGTACACCTTTGGGAGACACATCGTTGTTCATAGTGACCACAAGCCCCTTGAAACTATTGTGAAGAAACCACTTCACAGTGCACCAAGGAGACTTCAAGGCATGATGATGCGCATGCTCCATTATGATGTTGAGATCCAATGGATCAAAGGGAAAGACATGCACATCGCCGATCTCCTATCAAGGGCGTACTTACCCGACACAACAGAAGCAACGGACTTTGCGGAAGTCAGCGCAATATCACACACAGGGATGAGTGATGGGCAGATACAGGAACTGAAGACTCACACATCCCAAGATGACACCCTTCAGGAACTGAAGAGAGTTATAATGGAA
>CALNVZ010000174.1:28908255-29013124 GCA_940671915.1 Paracentrotus lividus | reverse complement strand
AAAAGGATGATGAAGAAGTGCAAGAGATCTCACACTGATCAGTATAAAGCAATACTAGAGATCAGAAACACACCAACTCAAGTACTAGACACCAGTCCAGCGAAAATGCAAGACATGCTGCATATGTCACACTTGGGTACGGAGAGCACCCTCCGCAGAGCCCGTGATTGCATGTTCTGGCCGGGTATGAATGCAGACATCAAACTCTTCATATCAACATGTGATGCTTGCCGGACTTACGAAAGACAAAACCAGAAGGAAACGCTTCACTCATGAACTCCAGATCGACCTTGGGAAAAATCTAGTCTAGTCACCATAGACTATAACTCAACGCTTCTGGGAAGTAGATCGTTCTTCATGATCTCTCTAGCAACAGTTATCAAGAGAAATGAAAGCGCACTTCTCCAGATATGGAATCCCGAAACATATTCATTCTGACAACGGTCCCCCAATTCATCTCAGAGGACTTTGTGAAGTTCAAGAAGGCATGGGACTTCGACCATGTAACAACGTCACAAGACACAGCAACAACGGGAAGGTAGAGTCAGCTGTGAAAGGCTGGTAAAAGATGATGAGAAGTGCAAGGATCTCACACTGATCAGTATAAAGCAATACTAGAGATCAGAAACACACAACTCAGTACTAGACACCAGTCCAGCGAAAATGCAAGACAATGCTGCATATGTCACACTTGGGTAGCAGAGCACCTCCTCCGCAGAGCCCGTGAATTGCATGTTCTGGCCGGGTATGATGCAGAATCACACTCTTCATATCAACATGTGATGCTTGCCGGACTTACGAAAGACAAAACCAGAAGGAAAACGCTTCAGCCTCATGAAACTCCCAGATCGACCTTGGGAAAATCTAGTCTAGTCATAGACTACTACTCAACGTCTGGAGTAGATCGTCTTCATGATCTCTCTAGCGGACAGTTATCAGAAACTGAAAGCGCACTTCTTCAGATATGGAATCCGAACATATTCATTTCTGACAACGGTCCAATTCATCTCAGAGGACTTGTGAAGTTCAAGAAGGCATGGGACTTCGGAACTGTAACAACGTCACCAAGACACAGCCAAGCCAACGGGAAGGTTGAGTCAGCTGTGAAGGCTGTTAAAGGATGATGAAGAAGTGCAAGAGATCTCACACTGATCGAGTAAAGCAATTACTAGAGATCAGAAACACACCAACTAATACTAGACACCAGTCCAGCGAAAATGCAAGACATGCTGCATATGTCACACTTGGGTACGGAGAGCACGCCTTCGCAGAGCCGTGATTGCATGTTCTGGCCGGGTATGAATGCAGACATCACTCTTCATATCAACATGTGATGCTTGCCGGACTTACGAAAGACAAAACCAGAAGGAAACGCTTCAGCCTCATGAACTCCCAGATCGACTTCGGAAAATCTAGTCCTAGTCACACCATAGACTACTACTCAAAACGTTCTGGGAAGTAGATCGTCTTCATGATCTCTCTATCCGAACAGTTATCAAGAAACTGAAAGCGCACTTCTCCAGATATGGAATCCCGAACATATTCATTTCTGACACACGTCCCCAATTCATCTCAGAGGACTTTTGTGAAGTTCAAGAAGGCAATGGGACTTCGACATGTAACAACGTCACCAAGACACAGCCAAGCCAACGGGAAGGTAGAGTCAGCTTGTGAAGGCTGTTAAAGGATGATGAAGAGCAAGAGATCTCACACTGATCAGTATAAAGCAATATAGAGATCAGAAACACACCAACTCAAGGACTAGACACCAGTCTAGCGCAGCGCCTCCATGGTAGGAGGACAGGACAAGTTTGCCGACAACGAAAAACCTTCTGAGCCGGCAGGATTCAACATTCGACGTAACGAAAAGCGAAGGTAGAAAGAACTCCAGAGAAAACAAGCAGAACACTACAATAAAGTTCAAAAGACCTGCCAGGTCTTGAAGAAGGCGACACTGTCAGAGTAAAACCCTATAAAGTAGGAGATACCATCTGGCAAAGAGCGATTGTCAAGAGAAGACTCGATGACAGATCATATCACATAGAGAGAGATGACGGAATGCAGTTGAGAAGAAATAGAAGAGACCTTAAACAAACAACGAGGATTTGAACAAGAAGGACAAGGAACAGCAGAAGCGCAGAGATAGGAAGACAGAATCCCACATGCAATTGCTGAACCTGAAACACAGGAGAACACAATACGGCGCGAAAACCAAAAGATCACAACAAAGATCTCATACACACAAAGCGCACAAATATTGAAACAGACAACCACACACAACTAGAGAGTCCTTTAAAGAAAACTCAAGCAGGAAGAGTAGTGAGACCACCTAATAGGTATGGAGATTATGTGCAAACATAAAACAACAACAACAAAAGAAAAAAAGAAAAAAAAAATAAGAAAGGAATAAAAGGAAAAATAGTAGTGTGAAACACCAGTGAGATAAAGTTATAGATTTAGAAATGATTAGTTTGTTGAGAAATATTGGTGTTATAATTCATGTGTTTATTGTGTTTGTTGGAAATAAAAAGGAAAGTGTATACTCATTTTATATGTACACTCAAGATACTACATATATAGGGAACACAATGTTTTCTTTCTAATGATGCAGAATTACAGTAGAAATATTGAATGCTTAAATTGTTCAAATTATGTGAAGACTGAAGTACAGTTCTTTATTTTTACACAAAGTGAGACATATTAAGAGAGTAACTGGAAATACACAAATTACGACAAAACAAATGACACAGTACCATTTCTTGTTTAAGTTATAAGAATGATTTTATTGACATAATTCTGTTGTGAAGTGTTTATAATTGAAAGCATGAGACATTAATTAGTGACAGTTATTACTAGGGTTGGGCAAATAATGACTTTTTTCTGAAAAGTTATTTCAAACAAGTTACTTCTATAGTCAAATTTAATGTAGAATCCAAAAATGACAATGATTTTTGTGTACGATGACGTCTGACGTCGCTAAAGTGCAAAAAACCAAAATAGTGTATTTTGCCCATTCATCACACACTTTATAGGTATAAACCGGTTTTATTTTGTTTCTTTATGGATTTTGATGGTTTAAAAGCTCAAATCTGACAATTTTATCATGACCAAATGTATCTAGTATGGTTATAGGTGTTAATTAGTAATTTTGATATGAGGTGATTTTTGCTCGATATTGACTGAAACTAACTATCAAACTACACCTACAGTCAACTTAGGTAGGATTAATCATGTTGGATTAAAGTAGACAACTGGAGAGTCAAAACTGCTTTTAATTGCAACGAAACTCATACCACTGCAACGAAAAATCTTTACTGATTCAGAATATCTAAACCCCTTGTCAATATCTGTTTTAGATCGGGAGTTATCACCTTTCAAAGAAGGGCCCCCATTTTCAGGCTTCAGCGGTACCCCGCAAGGGCGTCGAGATTATGACGTCACAGCGTGGGCAACCGTACCGTGTCCACTGTATGCACGTATCCTGTACTGTGCTATATCGCGTACATTGCACATTCTGATTCTTGAAAACTTTTTTCTCTCTTCTCATCTCATGCTTCACCCCAGGCCCTGACTTACTGGTCAAAAGTGATTTATCTTGCCGACTGTTCCTCTATCATTTGTCTATATATTTAAGTTAATCCGTTCCAATAAAGTATTTGTTTTCATTATATTAAACTGTAATTAAAATAGGCCTATCCTCAGCACGAGAGTGGGTGAAAAAAAGGTAATAAAACAAAGTGACATTGTTTTCATTGTGGACTGTTCAAATCACACTTTTAGTTTTGTTGTCATGACAAATTATTATAACCAATAATCCTATATATCTATATTGTAAGGTTATCATAATCTTGAAATTGTTCATTTGGTTTTGTAAGTCTTTATATTATTGTGCAGATCCCGAGATAATTTCATCCGTTAGCTACAACAATAATTCGTCCAAACTTTCGAACGGAATAGCTCCTTAGTCCTTCAGTTAAAGTATATGTGAACTTTTTTTTCATGGTTTTAGATATTGTTCAGAATGAAATAACATTATTTTGTATATACGACCTTGTTGCAATGAATTTGACAGATTTTGCATTCGTGATAAAAGCAGCAGTCTTACGAGAGACGACTGTATATTCCATCCGCTCCTGCCGGACTGATATACACTACCCCATCCCGTTGCGTGTGTAAGAATTAAGCCAAACTAAATTAGTAGACTGTAAATATTGCAAACAATTCAATGCTTACATAATTGATTCTTAAATATTATGTATCTTCAATATATATTGATTTTATTGTAAGGACGTTTCTGGTCTTTTAGCCATTGAATTTCGATAAATAAGGAATTTTGGAGGAAATGTCACATGACCACCTTGTCAAACTAATGATGGTAGTGTTAATCCGTGTATACAATAAGTTAGTTGGGAAAGTCATGATGGTGCAACCTTATTTGGAGGGATTCAGATTTAAAAAAAAAACAATCATATTAAAATCAAAATAGATTCAACACAGAATAGGTCTTCTTAAAAATGAAGTCATTATAAATTTACGTGGAATTGTAAGCATTATCTCCCAATGTCAAAGGGCAAATTAAACGCTTCACCAACAACCAATGGGCCGCACCGTTCCCGGCCCCTCGGTGAGAGATGAGCAAGGCAATTCGTGCTTTTACCATGATTGCAAACTCTTCAAAAACCTATCGCAGCAAGTTCAAATCTACAAAATAATCACAATCGTTAACAATATCTCAAAACACGATATTCTAAGGATATACAACCCTGTATGATTTGTCCAATGGTGTAATCAGTTGTGATAAAAGAGCCATATTAATCCGAGACACAGCAGCTGTAGTAAGCCAGTACAGTGCAATGTGTCTACGTGTATTGTGCATGCATTGCATGCACATAGCTGCGCGGGCAAGCTCAGATCAGCTGGCTGTTGTTGTTCGAGCTGTCCAAGGTGTGACGTCACAAACAAGGAGCTCCTCCGCACGCCGAGCGGCCCATTTGGGGGCGGATTAAACAAAAACACTAAAAACCATTTACAGCTATTTCTGAAAGATTCAAGTCATTTTCAGCATGTCAATCGAATAAACGAAGGAAAATCTATTCAGTATTGTGTAATTTGGCCATTATTAGCAAATATTGTGTATTTTCTCCGTGTGTCTACTTTAATCATGTTGGGTTCCCAAACACCCAAAAGCTATATAAAAACGCGATAAAAGTGGTTTATATGCATAAAAAGTGTGATAATTGGGCATAATACGCTATTTTGGCGGCCATTTTGGTTTTTTGCACTTTAGCGACGTAAGACGTCATCGTATGCAAAAATAATTGTCATTTTCAGTTTCTACGTCGAATTTTACTATAGAAACAACTTGTTTGAAAAAAAAAGTTGAGATTGGCCCAACCCTATTATTACATAAATGTGTTTTATTGAAGTGATATATAAAACAAGGGTTACAGTTTTGTTAACATTCCTTATGAGAGCATTTGATTTGAGTTTTGAAATTCTTGAACAAGAAAAGTTAAACATGCGTTTTTATTATGTTACAGTTACTTAGATGAAAGTAACCTAATTATATACTGAAATGTCAAACAAATTCATAAGATTACTAACTTCTCAAAAAGGAGAGGATGTAACAATATGTGCTACAATATTGTTGTTTGTTCACTATCTTTTATGTAAGTTCTATGCATAAAGTCACGTGAGGACATAAGTTGATACTCAATAAAGGTACCACGAAATGACCCGGTAATTGAGATTGTTTGGACCTGTGATTTGTCAGATTTATAGCTTGTTAAGGCACGAGAGCTATTGAAACAGGTGGCCAATTGAAATAGCTAAGCCAGTAGAGATCTACTAAATCCTTGTATATTGAAAATGGGCATGTTGAAGTTACAAGGATTACATTTGAAATTGAGTTCATCTTTGTCTCTTCCATCTTTGCATATTAACTGCCATGAGATGCTTTAGTCACTTCTGTTTATTAGTTCAAGGGGAACACACAATCTGATATTTTATGATTATACAGGATTACAAGTCATATCAATGTGTATGTCATCGTATTTACATCATGGTCTCGATTAAAGTGAAGAAAAAAAGAAGAAGATTTTATGATGTGGAGGTATTATATGCTAAGAATAGACATATTTTGCTCAATTTTCAGTCATTTTTGCTAATTATTGGCTCTCTTGTAAAAAAAAAATAGATTATCATTCATGCCCCCCCCCCCCTTAATTGCTGATTTAGGGTTCATACAGGTCATGGAAAACCTGGAAAGTTATGGAACTTTGCTATCTTATGTTTCAGGCCTTGAAATTCATGGAAAATCTATTTTTCCATTGAAAAGTCATGGAAAGTCTTGGAATATCAAAATTTGTCAATATTCAATTTATGTAGCCGAGAGTATTGAGATTCCCAGAGCGCTGGTTCCCAGACATCTCGGTGCAAAATTCTGTGAAAAGTTGTTGAAGGTCATGGAAAAGTCATGGAATTCTTTATTAAAAGGTCATGGAATTTAACTTTAAAAAAAATGTATGAACCCTGGACTACATGCTGATATATAGGCATGTACGTTTACAGAATTATTATGATGTTTTTTTTTAATTCTCCTGCTTTATGAAGACCAAACTTTCTAAAACATCTTGATTCATTATTTTTTTTCATCCCTAATGTAGATGCAGAGCCGTAGACTAATATGAGTAAATATGGCAGATGATACAACTATAAAACCTGGAGGGCCAACCAAGACGACAGGATCAAAAGAGCTTAGAAGGCCAACCAAAACTAAAGGGCTAAAAGAGCTTGGAGGGCCAACCAAGACGAAAGGGTCAACAGAGCTTGGAGGGCCAATCAAGTTTGAGGAGCAGACCAAAGCTGGAGGGCTGACAGATCTAGGAGGGTGGGAAGAGTTGCATGAGGATGGATGGATGACAAGTCGTTTGTGGGGGATGTCAAAGTTCGAAGAGCCGACCAAGCCTGGAGCGCATAAAAAGCTAGAAGCACAATTTTATTCTAAGCATGGAGGGCCATCAGAGCTTGAGGAACCAAGCATGAAAAAAGAGCCTGCAGGGCCAACCATGTTTGAGGAGCCGACTAAGCATGGATGGCTGACAGATCTAGGAGAGTTGACTAAGAGGGAAGAGATTTCCTGGTATCAGGAGCTGATCAAGGCTAAACAGCTGGAATATCGTGGACAGTTACTGGAGCAGGAACGACATTTTAGGAATCTGACAAAGCCGGAACGGCCGCCAAGTCCTTTGCTGTGGATGTCCAAGTTTGAAGAGCCGCCCAAGCCTGGAGCGCATACAAAGCTAGAAGCACAATTTTATTCTAAGCATGGAGGGCCATCAGAGCTTGAGGAACCAAGCATGGTATGTGAATAAAAAGAATTCAAACCATAGAGCATAAATATCTGAATGATTCTTTCAAAGGCCATTATTACATACTACATGTACATACATGTATGAATGAAAATCATTTCCTTCATAAACAGGCAGAAGGAGGGATGTTTTGCTGTTCATGATAATAATGATAATGACAATATAAGATCAGCAGACATATAATTGGTTGATCCTTATGAACTCAGTTCATTAATTTTCTCAGAGCTCTATTGGTAGTTTCAAGGAAACCAATACCCAAGGAAATAATCACTTTCAGAGGAAAGAGCATAATGAGAGGAGCAATTAAAAAAAAAGTTTCATCAAAATCGGTTAAAAATAAGAGAGTTATGGAATTTTAAAAGTCTTGTTTTACCTTCTATGGGGATCCTCAAATTGGCAAAATCAGCTTTAAAATGGCTCCATTGGTTTTGTACACAAATTTTCAGATTTCCCCCATTTTCTTTCAAAATATGTCTTACCTCCTTCTGAGCTCAACATATGTTGTGTGAAATATATTTTTCCATGACATGTTTTGAGCTCAGAAGTAAATAAGACATACTTTGAAAGAAAATGGGGAAAATCTGAAAATTTGTGTACAAAACAAATGGACAGTTGTCCATAAAATCGGCCATTTTGAAGCCGATGTTGCCAGTTTGAGGATCCCCATAGAAGGTAAAACAAGACTTTTCAAACTTCCATAACTATCTTATTTTATAACCGATTTTGATGAAACTTTTTTTAAATTGCTCCTCTGATTGTGCTCTTTCATATAAAAATTATTATTTCCTTGGGTATTGGTCCCCTTTAACCATTCATAATAAACCATTCAAAGCTTTTTGATAAAAAATGCACATATATCCCTTTTCCAACGAATGTGTCCCAATGAATGTGCTCTTGTCCGTGAGTGGAAGAAAAGTAAAGACCAGTAAAGGAACAGAGATGTGTGTTTTATTTTAGTGAACTGTAGACATCGAGGCCGACCACTGATCACAATGCGATATTGTTAACAATACCAACACAATCGATGTACATCTCTATGAATGATCATAAAACATTATAATGCCAGGGACAATTGATTTTGCCGAAAAAATTGTATTAAAAAACCCAAAACATGTTATCCCTAATAACCATGAACTAATTGTACATTTCAATTGTCCATTGTCCATTGTCCCAGAAGAAATTACCCTACATCAAGTGCCTCATATTATGATTGTATAACTTATATGACATTCCTTTTTATTTCATGTGCATATTATTTTTGTTTTAGTTTCAGTTTCAGTTTATTTTATGTACATTATAGGCAAAAGTGGAGATTAACGTTTAGACTCATTTTTTTATATATATTTTCCTTATACATGAATATAGAAAGAATACACAAATCATGCGTTTGTCCAATGTTTTTTATTAATCCACTGATTTTTGGAGCATCATGCTCTTTGATATGGGCAATAACAAAGTTATCAGTTATTGGTACATAAATAAGTATTAAACCATGAAAGCACGGAGGTCAAGCACACTTGCTTCCAAGGAATTCAAACTGTGTCACAAGGGAATATTAAAAACTGTACAAATGTGTGACATCATAAAGGACCATGTGATAAAGAGAGGATGACAGTTATGTGGTAAGCAAAAAGGAATATAAAAGTATATAGGGAAATGGCATCAAACAAAAAGAAAGAAAGAAAGAGAACAATATCAAACTGGTCAATTCTGAAATAACTAAATTATAATTAAAGAACGTTGAAAGGTGTATTCCCTTTTCTCATGGCATATTTCATTAATTTTATTCATCACAGGAGTTAAAGAATGTGCTGGATCAAACTAGAATTCTGCATATTATGGATTTATACAGCTATGTACGTCAAAGGCAGGAAGCAAAGATAACCAGAAGCAAAGACACAGAAGGTATGAAAATAAATTTCATACGAGATTTATAGTCTTTTTCCTGCTGAAATGACACAATTGTCCTGAGTATGTAGTTTGCGACATTTGCTTTGAAATCATTGGAGAAGGACCAAATTTAATTGAACATTACTACATGTACATGTAGGGGAATAATATGGAAATAAGTTATTCCAAGGTAACTGACTTTACACAGAGCATGGATTTTTATGCCTCCGCCACCGAAGGTGGTGCCGGAGGCATTATGTTTTCGGGTTGTCCGTCCGTCCGTCCGTCCGTCTGTACGTCCGTCCGTACGTCCGTCCCGTTTTCGTTCTCGCGATAACTTAAGAACCGTTTGACGGATCACTTTCAAACTTGGATATGTATGCATATGGTAGGGACAATGATCTGATTAGACTTTGGGTCATTAGGTCAAAGGTCACAGAGCGGTCATTGTATGCATGAAAATGGCTCGTTCTCGCCATAACTTAAAAACCTATTGACGGGTCAACTTCAAACTTGGGTAAGTGTGCCTATGGGAAGGGCACATGAACTGATTAGATTTTAGGGTCATGAGGTCAAAGCAAGTCTAAAGGTCACAGATGTCGTTGTATACATGAAAATGGTTCGTTCTCGAATAACTCAAGAACGGTTTGACGGGTCAACTTCAAACTTGGATCATGTATGCATATGGTAGGGACAATGATAACTGATTAGAATTTGGGGTCATGAGGTCAAAGGTCACAGGTCATTGTGTACATGAAAATGGCTCGTTCTTGCGATAACTTAAGAACCGTTTGAGGGATCAACTTCAAACTTGGATCATATTTACATATGGGAGGGACAATGAACTTATCAGATTTGGGGTCATGAGGTCAAAGGTCACAGAGGTCATTGTGTACATGAAAATGGCTTGTTCTCGCAATAAACTTAAAAACCGTTTGACGATCAATTTCAAACTTGGGTCATATGTGCATATGGGAGCGACAATAAACTGATTAGAATTTAGAGTCATGAGGTCAAAGTTCAAAGGCCACAGAGGACATTGTGTAGCGTGAAAATGGCTTGTTTTTGCGATAACTTAAGAACAGTTTGATGATGAACATCAAACTTGGGTCATGTGTGCATATGGTAGGGACAATGAATTTATTATATTTTGAGGTCATGAAGTCAAAGGTCAAGGGTCACAGACGTCATTGTATACATGAAAATGGCACGTTCTTGCTGTAACTTCTGAACCGTTTTATGGATCAACTTCAAACTTGGGTCATGTAGGAGGAAAGATGAACTGATTAGATTTTTGAGGTCAGGACATCAAGGTCACTGGTTATTTATGTATAAGACTCATTTGTGCAATTTCTGAAGGACCTTTGACAGATCAACTTAAACATGTTTATCCTTTTTATTACATCAGTAGCCATCCTTCCTGAGTTGGAAATAATTCTGATGATACAACTTAATAGATTTGGGGTCAATATCTCAAAGATGTCATGGTATAAACTAATTTGGCCTAAATTACTCAAACATGCGCATGCCTTTTTTTTCCGATGTGGCAATACGGAGGCATGCCTTCCGACCGTGCGCGGTCGAAGATTCATCTAGTTTTTCAGTTGACATAATATGATCATGATAAAATTATATGAATGGATAGAGGACAACGTAATTAATGTATGATCACGATACAGGCACAGTTGTGAAGATGTTCAGAAAGCCACATTGCAATTTGAATATATTTCATGATATTTGATGTAGAAAACCAGATATGATATGAACTATTTGAATGTTTGATCCGTTCACAGTTGACTGGTATGTCCCAGATGTTGGTTCTCATGGCCTCAGAGACAGAAGCTTGGTTCACATCAGTAGAAAGAATCCAAAGTTATATGAGGGTAAGATAGCATACTGTTCAAAGACTCAAACAAATACACTTTCATTGTTCTTAAAGCCCAAGTGTAGTTGTAGTAGAAAACACTGATTTTTTGAAAAACCTGCTCAACTTGTCCTCATAGTGTTCTAAAGACATAACAGTATATGGGCAAAGGATATAATCATGTTCCATGCATGTCTTTCCATGATATGTAATAATTTGCATGAGCACGGGGAGATGTTCATCAAAGTATTAAAGGCCATACTTCCTTCATTCTCACCCCAGAACTCTGGGCATGCCAACCAGCAGGTGATTGGTATAGCGTGAGTGAATTCTGTGTGTACAGTCTGTGTATGGGAATAGCACATACTTTGCACACAAACCGCTGTATGCTGGCATTGTGCCTGTGAGATCCTATCGATTTTGGGACTGTCAATTGATATATTTACACAGTTTCGTTGCTAAATTCAGGTGTTAGAGTGGATTTTATAACAAATCCTTTTGTACACAGAGGTTAATTGAGGTATTCATTCATATTATTCTGCTCTGGAAGCAAAACAAAAAATCTATTCTCCCAACACTATACATGACCTTTAAGACCCTAATTGTGTTGTGTTTTAGAATTTTTTAGAATTCTGCACATACAAGTAGTACAGTCTTCCTTGTTGAAGGATTTCCAGGGGTCTTTTGTACGATACCTTGATATAAAATGCGCTTGATGTGCTTTAAATATGGTTGAGATAATGAGCTTGCGCTTGCTAAAATAAAAAAATTGAAGCTTAAAAGTGATCAGGATCACTTTTAATGCTAAAATTGATCCCAAATAGCTTAGTTCATAGAGTAAGTGATATCGCTCTTGGAAATGATGTATTAAGCCTAAGAGGAATTTTTATTTGAGATCGATTTCAGGTAATAAATCACCCCTCCTGCTCAGGCCGTATAACTGGGGGGGGGAGGGGGTTAAATGAACCCCGCTTGCGAGCAGGGGTCCGCTCGACCCCCCTCCTCCCCCCCCCAAAAAAAAAAAAAATAAATAAATAAATAAATTGTTAAGTCTCCGCTACCAAAGGTGGTGCCGGAGGCATTATGTTTTCGGGTTGTCCGTCCGTCCGTCCGTCCGTACGTACGTCCATCCGTCCGTACGTCCCGTTTTCGTTCTCGCGATAACTTAAGAACCGTTTGACGGATCACTTTCAAACTTGGATCATGTATGCATATGGTAGGGACAATGATCTGATTAGACTTTGGGGTCATTAGGTCAAAGGTCAAAGGTCACAGAGGTCATTGTATGCATGAAAATGGCTCGTTCTCGCCATAACTTAAAAACCGTTTGACAGGTCAACTTCAAACTTGGGTAATGTGTGCCTATGGGAGGGGCAATGAACTGATTAGATTTTAGGGTCATGAGGTCAAAGGTCAAAGGTCACAGATGTCATTGTGTACATGAAAATGGTTCGTTCTCGCAAGAACTTAAGAACTGTGTGACGGGTCAACTTCAAACTTGAGTAATGTGTGCATATGGGAGGGGCAATGAACTGATTAGATTTTGGGGTCAAAGGTCAAAGGTCACAGAGGTCATTGTATACATAAAAATAGTTTGTTCTCGTGATAACTTAAGAACTGTGTAACGGATCATCTTCAAACTTGGGTAATATGTGCATATGGGAGGAGCAATGAACTGATTAAATGTGGGGATCATGAGGTCAAAGGTCACAGAGGCCATTGTATGCATGAAAATGGGTTGTTTTTAGGTTGATATGTGATGATATTCTTTTGTCTTGCTTTATCCTAAAAGTAAAATTTGTCTTTGAATGTCCTTTTTTCTTTTTTTTTTGTCTATCAATTTTATAAACAGAATTTAAAATGTCATATATTATTGGTTGAATGGCATGTTCGTTTTAAAATTATTTGCATAGAGCAAATGCCTTTGGAGGTTATGTCTTTTTATGCCTCCGCGACGAAGTCTCGCCGGAGGCATTATGTTTTTGGGTTGTCCGTCCGTACGTCCGTCTGTACGTCCGTCCGTCCCACTTTCGTTCTCACGATAACTTAAGAACCGTGTGACGGATCATCTTCATTCTTGGTACATGTGTGCATACTGGGGTGACAATGATCTGATTAGATTTTGGGGTCAAGAGGTCAAAGGTCACAGAGGTCAATAAATAGGAAATAATAGCTCGTTCTCACAATAACTCAAGAACCGTTTCACTAATCTTGATACTTGGTATATGTGTGCATACTGTGGTGACATTGATCTGCTTAGATTTTGGGTTCACGAGGTCAAAGGTCACAGAGGTCAATAAATAAGGAAAAAAAAGCTCATTCTCACAATAACTCAAGAACTGTTTCACTGATCATCTTCATACTTGGTGTATGTTTGCATACTGGGGTGTCAATGATCTGATCAGATTTTGGGGTCTCAAGGTCAAAGTTCAAAGGTCACAGAGGGCAATAAGTACGTTAAAATAGCTACTTCTCATGAACTGATTGACAGATCATCTTCATACTTGGTACATGTGTGCAAACTGGGATAACAATGATCCGAGTAGAATTTGGGGTTACAAGGTCAAAGTTGTCTTTGTATAATTAAAACAGATAGATGAATGTGCCATATATGTTTCTGATCTGGCAATGGCGGAGGCATACATTTCGACCGTGCGCGGTCGAGGATTCATCTAGTTTTGTATTGTTTGTATTGTAGCTTGGTAGATAATAATACATTTGTCTTCTAATTCAATAAAGCTCAATAATCTCATGAACCTGAAGGGATTGGGCAAAAAAAATCTGACCAAATTATTTCCTATGAAATGACAAACAAGTATGTGTCGGTAACTGACATTACAGAAAACGGACATGGATTTTCATGGTATGGATTCCAATCATATTATCTTATGTCCGAGACATTGTAGAGTGATACCTTTGATATGATATTATACCTAGACTCTTTAGAAAAGATGTACAAAAAAATAAAAATAAATAAATTGTATATCTATCTCTTATGCTATAAAAAATTTACTGAAGGGATGTGGGTAAATGACGTTACCCTTATGTCTGTCTTGCTTTTGTCCTCTTGTAATTTACCAGATATTCCATTATTTTTGGAATACACCCAAAGTATTAACCCTTTTCACTTTGGAAAAAAAATTAGGAAAAAATTATAAAAGAAACCATCAAAATCTGCAAAAGAGTGCTTATGCTTTCCCATAAATTCATTTTTAATGACGTGATATATTTCAATGAAATCAACGAAAAAAAATGAATTATTGAATTTGAAATATTTTATATATCTAACAACAACTATGACATTAGGGCTAAGATGAATAAATTATTAATGTCATATCTGGATTTCTGTGGAATTGCCCAAATGTTCAAATAAATACCGGGTAGATCAGTGTAGACCTTTTTTTCTTGTACTATCCAAATTAAGGATTAACCACATAATGACATGTTTTATATTTGCAACATACTGTCCTTTCTTCTGAGTGTACAGAATATAATGACACATAATAGTTCAATTTTAATCAGACACACCATATGTGTACATTCCGCATTGACCTAGAACTTTTAAATTCATGTATATTAACTACAATGATGTGCTGAATAATCAACTTGCTTTTTAAAGATGTGTTCAGTATTCACAATTCACCAAAATATTCTCCTTCAAGAACAAGTGTCTCTTAACATATTCTATTAATTTGTAGATTTAAAAAGAAATGTGTTACAGTTTATTTTTTCTTCATTCATTCAGGTGAGAAATCTGGACACACCATGTTCAAGGGAGAAAGTATTAGGCTGCGAGTCAAGTGGAAGAGCCTCGATGATGAGACCCACCTGATGATAGATGATCATGATTTGTTCCCTGATCATTTTCTAGATTTCATCTCCATCTTGTGTCCGATGTGTCCTGTGGTGAGGCATGTCTCAATCAGCTTGCGTGACTTTGATCCTTTTCTACACGCGGGTTATATGGGCAAAGCATCCACTAAAAGGATGAAGTCTGTTCACACAGTATGCATGGAAATGGACAGGGGTACACTCTCAGATGTACTATTGACTGTCAGTGGATATTTTCCAAATGCAGAAAGTCTTGATGCGCAAGTGAAGATGTTATATGCTGATTCACCATACATGATATCCTCATCTGAGGTCAATCATTCATCAGTCTTGAAGAAGCTGAAATTAACAGCACATGAATTTCTTGCTACGAGAGAGGTAGAATACCTGTTTCTGGGCATTTCTATTAATTGTCCAAATATCACATCTCTAGTCATATCAGGTATGACATTCCTCCGATTTAACAGGTCAACACAAGAGTTACCATGCAAATTACCTTATCTGACCAACATCCAGCTTGATCCTGGTGTGGGTGATTTCTACCCATTTGAAACATTGAGTTATGTATTAAATTTCACTTCTGTGGAAATCCCACAGTTAGAGCTTCTTGAGGCAAACAAGGTCAGTCTAGAACCTGGTACAAATATGCCACTTGCAAGTGTAACCTGGTCCAGATTATCATCAGGTTGTGAACTAAAACTTAAAGATGCATCAGCAATTGTACCATTGGTGGACCTGATTCAACGCGTGTCCAATGAATTGAAAGGTGTAACTTCACTTAGACTTGACAGCTGCAATGTTATGCTTCCTGAGAAGATTGATCGTCCAAAATATAAACTGGGAGAAGGTAGTTCACTTCGCAAACTCACATTCTTCAATATGAAAAGCCCACTCCTGGATGCTGACATTCAGAATATGTCTGAGATGTATCCTGATGTAAAGATCACAGTAGTCCATGGAAGCAATGTATCACATGATGTGGCAGGAGAACACAGACTTCAACCTGACCCTGATGACTCACAACTTGGTAAAGGGAAGACTGGATTGTCAGAGAGACAGACCTCTTTCACTGCACTTTCTATGAAAGGTGAGTTGAAGTTCGAATATACAGAAGCCTCTACCCTCAATTACAAATTATGGATAATTTAGTCTATAATGCATCCTTTACAGAAAGATTTCCTTGAAATCAACAGATATTAACAGAGAAGTACATGTAGAGATCTTGTTCATTCAACATTTATTCACCTACATTTATATATAAAATGGTTAAACTGTAAACAAAATTATAATGTATTAGATTAGATTACATCAATTGTACACTTTAAAATGTTTTAAAAATAAAAAATGTAAACTGTATTAAAGCATTCATTGACTGTGTGTTATAAATCTTAAAATATACCTTTTGACATAACTTTTAACAATACAGTATATAAATTGACCTATATTTTAATTTGGATTGGGAAACTAAATTTTTTTTTGAGGGGAAAAGTATTTGTTTTGCTATTTGGTAAATGATTATCGCTGTGTGAATTAATTGAGTAGTGAAAAAGTTTGTTATTATTTAATTGGGCCTGTTTTATAAGACTACAAGGATGCCTTAAGGCCACCGCACACCTTACGATTGGGCTACGATCCGATTTTGGAACAAATCGCATTTTGCTTATTTTCCGAAAGTATGAATGAGTAGGATCTTATCATTAGAGGTTTAAATTAACCATAAGAATACTGATATCGAATTTCGGAAAATTGCAAGTCTCTATTTAGGAGTAAAAGGCAAATTGGTTTGAAATCGTAGCCAGTCGTGCGATTGCTGTGACGTCATTACGATTAGGTATTGAATTCGCTTTTATTCTAATAAGGAGGTTACATAATTACTGATTTGAACATATTAGTATTCCTGAGATGATTTAGGACTCTGCACAGTATGATGTTATATTTCTAAATTATCCCCATCAATGTTATGACGTTTTATTCCACAATCGGGTCGCAGACCAATCGTAAGGTGTGCGGTGGCCTTTATGGGTTCGGAATCAGGGCAGAATTCAGTAGTTGAGGACTAGAGGTGGCTCCTGGTTCGTATTGGCTTTAAAGTCAAAAGAAAGAAATATCATAATACATCTAAATAAGGCATCCATTAACCTCTTGAATGGCACATTTTACAGATGAGCTTGGAGAAGCCGCAGCAAGAATTAAAATTCATGATGACCAGACAAACACACAGGGAGTTCTACAGGGCCAAGAGGAGCGTGAGACAGGTATTATGAATCTTTATTAACTTAATGGTAATAATGATAATTACAATCATACAGCAATACAATATCCACCATAGTGTTTCTGAGTGCTTAGGATTAACTTGATACCTGGCTTATCTAATCTACCATGATAAGGTGCTCAAAACATTCAAGGGATTTCTTCCTGCTATGTCCCATTTACATCAACTTAGTCGAATGTAACTTTTTAGTTTTGTATATTTTATTTTGTATAATGCGTGGGCAAATTTTCACTGCAATGGCGCAGTCAACAGGCGAGATCTTGAGGGGGGGGGGGCTTAAACAGCCCCCACCAGTCTTGTTGGGTGTCAAAATAGCCCAGTCTTGTGAGGGTTAAAAGAGCATAATTGAGCCAATTAGTTTCAGAATGTAAGGGGGATGGAACATAGCAATGTTACTCATCCAGAGAGTGATTGAAAAATATGTGAAACCATTCATTTAATGTGTTCAGGAGATGAAGTAACTGCCACAGCAATAAAGCTGGAATGTTGTAAGAGAGTTGGAGTAGAAGGTGGTAAACTACAACTAGAGACGTTCGGGATTGAACTGGACATCCCTCCTGGTGCAATAGACAGTGAAACACCACAGGAGATTTCCCTTCGTGTCTTGACTGATACTCCTAATCTAGGCAACAGCGAAGAAGAGATATCTGTCTGCTTTGGGGTGCAGTGTCTAGCTCCTGATAGTATGGTCCTTAAATCACCAGTGACCTTTACAATACCTCACTGTGCTGTAACATCAAAATTATACGATGTTAAAGCTGTCCTTTACTTTGGAGAGGGACAGTACACTCCAGGTGACTTTTGATGATATAAAAAATTATAGGTCTATGAATAGGTCTAAAATTGATTTTCCTCTATTTCAAAAAATAATTGTTTATTTGCTATTGCAGCTTCAGTTAGTCAATTATCAAGTATTCTGAAGAAGTGGCATGTCTGTAGTCGGGGGCATTGGTGCTTAGGGGTTTCACAAAAAAATTTCTGACTACAAATGTGGGCAAAACGATTTAAGAACAGAAAGCGAAGAATATTTGTTAGTGAAATTTTAAGTATTACCCTCTAACTACATGCACCCATTCAACATGTATCAGCAGTTCCCCATGTCTGCAGTAGCACTAGAGGAATTATTTCATTTCATCCAGGGCAAACTTTGTATGATGAGAGGCATTCTATAAGCATGATAATACTGTTTGGGAAGAGATTGATTGTATATAACATTCAAAGTTGATGTATCCAGAAGCCCACACTTCCTATATTAGGCAAGTAGCCCTACAGTTTTGATACGCACTTAACCAGTAACAGAAATTGACTCTTGTACATCAAAGTTTGAAATGTTTGCCAACAAATTATGTTTTATCATAAGAAGCAAGAACAGTATACTCTAGATATGGCCATGTGTTATGAGGTGGGCCCTTTTCTGTTACAACCCAAGTTTTCCAAGGAATTGTACCGTTTTTATTCAATCGGATATTCTTCTTACATTTGACATCTTATACCTATAAAAGTATACATATTCTGAAAGAGAATTGTCTGAGGAATCCAAAAATACTATCAGAAAAGGGATATGGGGAAGTCATAAGGAGTTACAGAGCCTAATATGTCGAAAACGGTTGGAAAAAAGTACTTCCAGAAAAAGGTTACCATGGCAACAAAATTTCACCCTACAACAAAAAGACATGCATATTTGAACTCCTCAGAGTCAGACCTTTCCAACAATGTATAACTTGTTAGGGGTAAGCTTTTTTAAAATAATTTTGCGCGATCATCTTTTCAGCGAAAATTTCTGATAGGAAAATTTGGGTAAATATGTGTTACAATGAGTAATGCATGATTTACTTCCAAAATATGACAAAGTTTTGTCTTATAACCTATTTGGAGTTATACTCGTGTTACATGAATATAGTTTGCAAATACTTACTGCAATAAAATATATCTACAGTGCTTATTAAAAAAATTAATTTGATCTGGTTCATGTTGAGACATGTCAACCGACACGTGCAAGGTATCTCTGAGATGATCTGCCTGGTGAGGATAAAGCATATCAAGCCAATGCAGTGATGTTCAATAGTAAAATGTAGTTTGAATTGTAAATTACTTTAAACAAAAACAAAAAACAACTTACAGTGTACTTGAAGTCATTCATCTCACAAAGGGGTTAGGGGAAATACGCTGATGAAGTCGTTTATAATGCTATCTTTAAAAGAATATCTTCATGGTCTACATTCTGAAGGACATGCCAGTTAGGTTTTTTGGTACTGGGTTGAATGTCAATACCATAATACAAAACACATTCTTGGAGAACAATTGCCTCTGCTTTAGTGTCCTCCTTGTACAAGTGTCCTTCTCTAGAAGTCTTTTGGTAATTTAGGAAATGTCCTCTAAGCACCTTTGTGCCGGCCAAATAGGTGTGGCCGTATTGTGATGTGGTGTCTTCAATTAGTTCATAGACACCATCTGATGTAACATGAAGAAGAAAGAATGAGTAGATGGCATCCGATGAAGGCTTAATTGCTATAAATGAGTCCTCAGCAATCAAATTTGTGAAGTCCAGAGGTGTGTTATTTATCAATTCACCAGAATCATCTGAAGATTCAGACTTCTCCGAGTCATCACTGTCAGAATCCATGCCGTCATTGCCAAAGGATATGTGCTTGAAAGGTGTAACATGTGATTTGTGTTCACATTGCATGTAGTTTTCTTGTAAGCACTCGATGCAATAGCAAGTCAATTCTCGTACCTTCACCTTGCCATCACACCCGATCGATGAAACAGAATGAAATCCATGGGTCCCTCTAATCGTCTTGTATGTGTCTTTACTTCCGTCACGTTTCACATCATGAACATCAACATAAAAGAACCTCCTCTGTGACAGTGTGGCTGATTGGCTTATTTCATGTGAAGTGAGATATGTTTGGCCGAAATCATAAAGTTCTTTTGCATCCCTAATAGCCAAGTCTGGATTTGATATGACTGCTCTCTTTGCAGCAGTCTTTAGGAAGCCAGCAGCTTGGTCAACTTCCCCCTTTCCATGGCCACTAGCACTGTAGTTAGCTACGTGTTTGACTTTGAGGCGGTCTTCACTGGTGCTTATAATACCAAAAGAGTGTTTACTTTTGTATTGCCCAGCGCATCCATCTGTTCGTTGGTGCAATGTTGTGACCTTACATCCTAAGGCTTTCATTTCTGGAATAATTATGTCTCCCAAGCAGTGATCTACAAAATGATAGTCATGAGTTAGATCATTTGATACTATGAGCCAGTGCTCCTTAACATGAGAATCTACAGGTAACTTTGTTTTAGATGGGGAACATGCAGAGCTTGAAGGTGTGTCATCAGCATCAGGTGTCATAGAGTCATTTGTAGTTGTAGGTCTCCATAGCACACATGAATGGATCGTGCATTGAGTTTTGCCCCAGTGCAGGGACTGGGCTTCCTCTTGAATGATTGTGGTATAGTTCTCTGAGAAATCCATTTCGATGGCTGCATGATTTGGGGGCAAATTCTGGATTAACTTGTTCCACTGGATCCGTTGCCACTTAGCAGTAAAGAGATGATGAGGAAAACCCTTCAACTGCTTACAAAGATGATCTGTTAATTCCTTTGGAGCAGTGTGCATCTTAACAAGCTCTAGATGCCTAATGGTTCTGTCTTTGTATTCCCTATTGACATAATCAAATTTAAACCATGTTACTTTCTCAGTTATGTCACTGTTTGTTTCTGAATCGTGAAGTTTGAGTTTGTTCAATCCACAATACTCACATTCCTGTTTCAGACATTGTAGTTGGTAATTCTCTTGATTATCAAGTTTGGGGCATAGGGTTGAATGAACCATTTCATACATATTGTTGAAGACAGGCATTTCATGTTGAGGATGTCGTTGCCTGTAGCTCATCAGTGCTCTAAATGCCTTTTTCACTGTCACACATCTCATACAACAGCATTGCTCAAGGTCTCGTGCAGTAGCAGGACGGACAAAAAATGGCTTGAGTCTGCGGAATGTTGTTTCACTTATTGTTACATTTGGGTAAGCTTTTCGAAAATCTGAGTAAGATTCACGATACGACTTTGTCATGATGTGCCTATCATGGGCAATGTACTCTTTAGTACCTATTCGGTGTCTCACTTGATTGCGAGTAGAGTCTGATGTCGGATGACTTGCATCATTTGTCCAGAAGTCAGAAATTGTCTTTTTCCAGTCATCGGGAATGGTCTGACCTCTTGACTTTCTTATTATATCAGCATACGCAGCTTCATTCCCATCAAGTAATGCCTCCCTCACTTTGGCTTTGCGAACTTTTCTTTCAGTTTTTACGCTATGAAAACTTTGGGCAAGTTTTTTTGTTATTTTCTTAGCTTTAGCGCGATTCCCAATACACACTGAAGCAAGCTTCTGTCGGGTATTAGTGATTGCCTTGTTGCGTTTGTGCCTGACTTCCATCATGACTTCTGCACAGTCCCCTATTATGCAGTCATACATTATTGCTTTTTCTTGGTTCTCTTTGGTATTTATTATTCCATCTTTCACAAGTACTCTTCTGGTTTGTTTGCTAGGGCTGTCAACTATAGATTTTATTACTTTAGCCTTAGCATCAGGATCAGCAGGAAGAAGTTGTCGGATTTTCTGAGTGATTCTGTGAGTTTTTACTCGCTGATGAGGTGTCTGAGGGGAGTTTTCAGGCAAGCTCTGTTTACAAAAATGTTGTTCAAATCGATACTTACGTGTCCAAGATTTTCCACATTCAGGACATGAGTATCGCACTTCAGGGTTGTTTTCGTGTATTACCATATGCCTTTGAAGAGAGCAATTCTTTGTAAAACATGATCCACAGCCCAAGTGATTGCATAAGAATTTGCTTGTGTTTCTAGTCCCTTTTCTAGTTTTAGCTGTGGGCTTAGAAATGTTACAAGTCTTCTGATGTCTTATCAAGGTTGACTTTTTGGTATACGACTTGCCGCAGAAGCAGTTATGTTGACTGGTGTCTATACTGTCTCTCAATTGGTTCTTGCAGTTCTTCATGTGCCTGGTAAGGCTCTCCTTGAATTGAAATAATGCTCCACAGTTGCATTTGTGTGACTTATGTGCAATATGCACAGCCTTATGTCTATCCAGGTTGTATCTGTCTTTGAAAGTTTTGTTACAAATCTCACATTTAATGTTTGAATCCTTGGTGTGAACAATTTGATGTCGCTTCAAGTTGTCTTTCCGAGCAAACTGTTTTCTGCAAACTTCACAAGAATAGCACAGTTCCGGTTCATCAAGTTCATGAGTTGATATTTTGTGACGTTTAAGATTAGACTTTTTGTTGAAAACTTTATCACAAATGTCACAAGAGAACTTCAAATTCTCACTGCTCGCTGAATGTTGGGTTTTCTGATGTACATCCACATTTTGTTTAGTAGAAAATAATTGTCTACAAGTGTCACATGGAAATGCATTAGGTGTATCTGCCATGATGATATTGTAACCACCTCTTAAGGTGCAACTCACTTGAAATAATCAAGGAGGTACATGTACCTCCTTGAAGTGGTATTCATGCATTTAAATGTAGGTCCATGGGTTGAAATATTCTAAATGCTTAACATTATACATGCAATCTCTGCAAAGTAGTGAAAGTCAGGAATTCTCCAGCTTTCATTGTGAATTTAATTAGTTTTTGGTGCAACTGTTGTTTTGGTGTCATCAATCACCCATGAAATAACTTTTATGGCAAACAGATGTTATGCAATACTGAATCATACATGTGGTAAAGCCATCATCATCATCATTATCTCACTTCATTAGGGAAGACAATGCCTTAATGGAGTTGAGGAATGTCTATGATGGTGGGGTTTTTGGTGGTTGGATTTGCTGTGCCTCATCAATATAACTCAATCTAATTATTACAGTTCCTTTTGTTTTGTGTAAACAAAGCAAACGTACATAGTAGTGAGAATACAATTAAACATGCAGGCTGAATAAGTAAACCCATGTCCTAGCATCAACTAATATTTTACTTCACTTTGTGAATCATAGAAATACCTGATGACCACAATCTAGACGAGTTAAATCACACTATTTTACTGATTTTACATTAATTAATTAAATTAATTAACTTAATTAGCCTAATTAGGTATTCTTAATTTCATATTTTACACACTGTTACTAATAGATAGATATAATATTCCAATTTAACTGTCTTATTTTAGATTTTATGATGTTAAAACCTGATTTCTTAATGCAACAGAAATTTATGCTCCTCCTCCTCATGCTCCTCCTCCTCCACCACCGTGCAAAAATGGCTACTTCAAGTTAATTAATTGCTAATTACTTGTAAATGAGTGCACCATTGGTATTTCTTCTAATATTAAGTTATTGGCAGATATATTTCCTTCACATTGGTACCAAATATACCCATATGGCACATGTATTTAAAATTTTATATCATTTTCCATGTTTGTGCTTGTCGCGCAAATGTAACGGCACCACCTATATGGGGGCCCAGTTTAAAACACATGGCCATATCATGAAATGAGAAACAAATATCATCTCGTATAGAATAAGAAAAAAATTATAATAAATGTAACATGTTATATTTGATGAATAACTTTTGTCAATACATGTAGATGCGGTTGTGAAGGAACGCATTCAGTTGACTCTGTCTGGGGCACCTAGCTGTATTATCATGAAAGACATCCTGAAATTGAGAGTGAATCACTTCACTTGGTGGTTCATCACAATACCAAAGAATGACTCTGTGCAAGGGAAGAGGTTGTGCTGTCAACCGATGGTATGTACAAGGATGCCTGTAGAGAGAACACCTATCATCTTTCATACTCATCTATATGACGACATCAAAGGCAACAGAGAGGTAGGAATCCACCCTATTCAATCTGGAAATTATCAAAACAACTGAATTTGTATTATCATTTATTTGTTATATTTCAGTTCAAAACTATCATTTGGTTGAAATAATTGATTTCTTCAATTCTGTAAAGTCTTCTGCAACTAGGAATCACAGAATTCTTAAAGATATTTATGACTTGTAGATTGATCCAGTTGATAATACCATTGGTACTTCATAACATTCTGAAAATCTCTTATTCTGGACTTGTTATTAGTTTGAAGTCATTGAAGTCATTGAGTGACTTATTCTTTACTTTCAGGCTAACGCTGATAACATTCCTATAAAAGCTTCCAAATTTCTTTGAAATTTCTGATCTTCTCTTTCACAAACTACTCAAGGCATTCCCAAAATATGAGTTTAATTCTAAAGATATTACATGATATTAATAAAATTAAAAAGAATAACAATAAAAGGAGAAATAATATTTATAATGAAGCAAATGAATATATGACTATAATTCATATAATCAATGGATATTCATAAAACATCAGTATTTAGTTTGTTATATTCATGGGAATCTACCATAGTATCGCTGTATACCTGTAATATCACCTTGAATTGTATACTGCCCTGCCTTATATCCTTACCCAGAATGCAACACGTTGCATTACACAGTCTTATGATTTATGAATAGTTGAATGAGAACATTTATACCAATATGGTACCAAGAAAAATAGGAGTATGTAGGCTTACTTTCCTTCTTCAAAAATTCCTATTTTACAATATAAAACCATTAAAGTGGAATAGTAAAGACTTATTATCATATACGAAACGAATCAGGTACGTAGTGTTGTAGAACAACTTGCTTTTTATTTCGTGAAAACGGACAACCTGAAGTGGAGTTAGAGGACATTATCTGTCCCCTCTGAAAACTTAAACATCAAGTAAAATTTGGAGGGGTTCTTGATGACGTCATAAGTGTGAGGGAAAGTTGCACAGCTTGAATGCTGCACTATCATGACTATGTATACAAGTCTATATACATGCATTGTAATGCATTACTTGTTATCCCTTTCCTTATTTCATTCATTGTTTTCCTCACTTTCCTTATATTATTTATTGTTTCTCTATTTCCTGATGTAATCCGTTATATCCTTCCATACCCATGGTGTTGATATTTTTGCTTTCTTTATGTTATTTTTTGTATTTCTCTCTTTCCTTATGTTATTCATTGTTTTTCTCAATTTTCTTATGTTATCCATTGTTTTCTATCTTTCCTTATGTTATTCATTGTTTTTCTCACTTCTTATGTCACTCATTGTTTTTTTTTTACTTTCCTTATGTTATTCATTGTTTTTCTCACTTTCCTTATGTTATTCATTGTTTTTCTCAATTTCTTTATCTTATCCATGTTTTTCTTTCTTTCGTATGTTATTCATGTCTTTCTCACTTTCTTTATGTTACTCATTGTTTTTGTTTTACTTTCCTTATGTTATTCATTGTTTTTCTCACTTTCCTTATGTTACTCATTGTTTTTGTTTCTTACTTCCTTATGTTTTCATGTTTTTCTCTGTTTCCTTTCGTTAATCATTGTTTTCTCACTTTCTTTATGTCATTCATTGCTTTTCTCACTTTCTTTATGTTATTCATTTTTTCTCACTTTCCTATTTTATTCATTATTTTCTCACTTTCCTTATGTTATTCATTGTTTTTTTTCTTTCCTTATGTTATTCATTGTTTTTCTCTCTCCTTATGTTATTCATTGTTTTTCTCACTTTCCTTATGTCATTCATTGCTTTTCTCACTTTCTTTATGTTATTCATTGTTTTCCCCGCTTTCTTATTTTATTCATTGTTTTCTCTTTTTCCTTATGTTATTCATTGTTTTTCTTCTTTCCTTTTTAGTTATTCATGTTTTTCTCTCTTTCCTTATGTTCATTGTTTCTCTCTTCCTTTTATGTTATTAATTGTTTTTCTCTGTTTTCTTATGTTATTCATTTTTTTCTCACCTTCTTATGTAATTCATTGTTTTTCTCTCTTTCCTTATGTTATCATTGTTTTTCCTTATGTTATTTATTGTTTCTCTATTTCCTAAACATAATTATTTGTTTTCTATTTTCTTATTCATTGATTTCTCTTTATTCCTAATGGTATTTATTGTTCTGTCTCGATTGTTTTATCTTTCTATAGTGCATTATAGATAGTAATAGATATGCTTCATGCATTACTTCCGGGTTTGCTCCTCACACTTGTGACGTTATCAAATAGCCTTAAAATATCCACGGATCTTCAATTGAACCCAATTGTATATACAATGTTTAAAGCAGCATTTCTCGTGAACGCAATAAGCTAAAGGATCAACTAAACGGTGTTCTGTTTCTCATGTACTAAACTTGATAATGCAATAAATTCAACAAGATTGCCTCTTCTTAATATTCCACTTTAAAGGTTCATTTACTGTGTGAATGTAAGGAAGATTGGACCATATGGAACACCTACATGTAACAGAACTTTGTGCCCTTGCAGACCTCAAAAGGTTGAATCTTAATCACTGTATTGATGTTGTGTAATATAATGTAGTGGTAGGATAAGAAGAAGCAGGCCAATTTGCTGAAATATACAGTGGTGGCCAAAATTATTAGAACACCAAGTAAATTTACATGATTTTAGTTGTTTTCATTCAGTTGACCATTCAAATACCTTTAAAATGCCCAGAATTTCTACAAAAGTCATTATTATAATTTAAAAGCTAAATAACATAGTCATGCGTTTGGAACTCGCCCCCAAATCGCCCCCAAATCGCCTTTTTTGTTTTACGCTACCAATTGTAAATTCATAAAAATCTTGCCCATATCAGTATCAAAGTGTCATAACGTTAAAGATATCAAGTCTCTCCCTACAAAAGTATACATTTTCTGAAAGGAAATTTCATGAGAATGTCAAAAATGTTATTCACAATATGATAGGATGAAGTACTAACATGTTCTGTGGGAATTTTTTGAGTTATTTGTGAGGGCCCCAAACTTTAATTTAGAGCCCCCATTTAAGTCCCCTTTTCCTCTGACCCTTAATATTTCAACATATTGAATTGCTCATGAAATTTCCTTCCAAAAAATTTACACTTACAAAGAGTGTCTTCATTTAATGAAAAATTAGTCTTAACCTTCAATGGGCATGGTTATTTTGGTCATCTCACACCAAGTGAGGGGCGAATCCACCCTCCCATTTGACCAATTTGCTGAAACTTTAGCAAGTATTTGAGGTATATTAGAATTAACAAGCCTGCTGAGTTTCATACTTCTACCTCAAACACTTTTTGAGCAATCGGCAAATGTAATTGGCATTTTACTTTTTTGCATTTCGACTACATGTTTAATACACAAGTCTATGGGGAAACCAAAAGCGCATAGCGCAACTATTTTTAATGCTGCGCATTACCAGATGGTCGAAACTATATAAATTTGGTATCAAAATATACGTAAGACCCTATGCTTAAAAGTCATGAAAGCTCATGGGACACAAACTATATCTTTAATCTCATTTCGGCAAATGAATAGGGCATTGATAATCCCATAGACTTTGTGTAGGTTCAGGTTGTTCTAATAATTTTGGCCACCACTGTATATATTTTCAGTCTTTGTGT
Source organism: Paracentrotus lividus (assembly GCA_940671915.1). Classification (NCBI taxonomy): domain Eukaryota; kingdom Metazoa; phylum Echinodermata; class Echinoidea; order Camarodonta; family Echinidae; genus Paracentrotus; species Paracentrotus lividus. Next base: position 28,985,434 of record CALNVZ010000174.1, on the reverse strand, counting down.
GAAAAGTTAATAATTTAAATAATTAAGACCCTTAAGTCCCGCGTCACACTGTCCCGAAATTGAGCAAGGACGGACACACAATCATGGAAGCGTTCAAATTTTGCTCTGATCATAAAAGCATCGGGCCATTCGTGTACCCTTCATGTGCTGTTCAAGTGCCATCGTGTAACCTTCTGTAGACATCGTTCTCATTTTGGCTATTGTTTGGCTGTTGACCAAGTTCGGGGCTAACTTCTCGTGAACCCTAACATTTCATATTTCGTGTGTCCATCTTTGCTCAACTTTGGGACAGTGTGACGCCACCTTTACTACATAGAAGTAGAAAAACCCACACAAGAAGCTACCTCGTCTTCCCTGTTGTGGCATTATAGCTTTATCAGTAATTGCTCTCTAAATTTGTTTTCTCTATTCAGTATAAGCTACTACGCTGGATCAAAGGATTCATTGTATCTGAAGAGACATGGCTGGAGGAGGTGATTTTTGTCTTCTTGATATTTGAATTACTTGGTGGTAGAAAAAAAAATTTCTTCAGTCCTAATATATAAATACCCTTTTTTAAGGTCTTAGCAATGCAAAATGTATTTTTTCACATATTGTGAATTTTCATCATATTTATCAAAATACTTGAAGACCATGTAAGCTACGTGTACTGGTACGTGTGCAATCGTGTTGAAATGAATGTCCCAGCAGAAACTATATATAATCAGGCAAACTGTTTATCACATAAACTACATTTAACATTTTTCAAAGATTATGAGATGTATATGACATAAACCTGTGCATCTCCCATCTTATACAATTCTTTTATCAACATTATAATTTGATAAAAAATATATTCATGTCCAACTTGTGATTTTTTTTCTTCTATTTGCAGGAGTTGAAAGAAGGTTTCAAAAAGGTTCACTCTGAAACGCAGATCCTTGTTGAAACCACAGGAGATGATCTGAAATTGAAGTGCTCTGTAAACAATGAGACTGGCTTAGCAAAGGTGATTTTTATGGTTATATTCAATTACACTCGACTCAGATAAATCATTCATTAGGCCTACTTATAAAAATACAGGAGACACGTATCTGCTGTTTTTATCTTTTTAATTTACTGGTCTTTAATTTGTCAAAATTATCCTTTGTCCATACAATATCAGTAATATCTAATATACAAAATATTTTCATAGATCATAGTATTATAAATTGTAGCTCAGCAGGATTTTTGTTTCAACAGTATGTCCATTCTTTTGATTGTTAATCCATGCAGTCTTTCACCCTGTCTTTCTTGGGCACTAGTCTAGTTTAAGCATCATGTTTTTGGTTCTTTAGATCGAATGGTTGTTTATCCAAACACAAAGACCCATATTCTGCTACGCTGACAAGAGTTGTACTGTGGCACTGAAACAGTACGGATTCAGTCAGTCAGTGTCAGTGAAGCATGCGTTTAAAAATACAAATCTAGTCTGCGATGACGTCATAGCAGACTTAATATGTACAAACATTTGTAAAGAATTCCAATCCAGGGGTACAGGTGGTATAAAATGTGATATGGCCTTGCAAGTTTATTGTTGGAGGTAGCTAATGTCATTTTTCTTGTTACCTTGAAGCTAAAAATTGCCCAAATTTTGCTGAAATAAAGTTGCATTATTAAACATTCCATCAATCTTTGATTGATTGCATATTTATCAACAAAATGGACACTCTCCTGAGATTTACGAGTCAGCGCCATGAAGTTCAAAATAACAAAATTGACTTTGGCAAAATAGCCAATGAGAATCTAAGTCCATAATTTATTCAGGATAGAACAATATCATTATGATTTCCAGCTGATTATTTCATCTTTCATATTGTACTTTTAGACTTTGGGCTACAAAAAAGTTTGTGGCTTAAGCCATAACTGTGTTCCCTTTCAACTTGACCTGACAAGACATCCTGACAATGTGGCTGTGCTTTTAACAGTTGGGCAATCGGAAGAAGATGAGACAGAACTGCTGTGTCCTGTTCAATTTACACCACACAAGAGAAAACCATGGGAAGCAGGCATTTTGTAAGTTTTTTTTTTCTGTTTTGTTAACTTCTTTCTAACGTACTATAGCCACAATGATATTGCAATATCATTGTAAATATGAAAATATTGAAAGGGGAATAAATGTATAAATACAAATAAAATAATTAAATGTATTTTAAGCAATTATTTTTCTGCATCTTACATGTATGTGTGAAATAGATTAAAATTTGACACTATTCTGTAATTTTTCCTTAATTACAAAAAAAGTTTTATTGGAAAATTTTTATTGAATACATGCAGTATATCTTCAAATATTGTGAAACATTCACACATTTATCTCTTTTCTTTCAGATCAAAAATGGAACACGATTTAAGTATAACAATGACATCTCCTGAACATGAAGACTTTGATGAGGTGCTGAGGACTGTTGCCCAAAGCCTTAGTAAAAATGAGGAGATTGATAGCCTAGGCAAGGCACTTGGCTTTGATCCGGAAGATATCAATCGCTATATTGACACTAATCGGAAGGACTCGGACGTTTCGTACATGGGTACGTTGACAATGCTTCGAAAATGGCGTAAGAAGCAAACTGAAGCTACAGAGCATGCTTCTTTGGAGGTTGCACTCATAAAGGCTGGTCAGCGTCATTTGGCTTATGGCTTGTTTTTCTAGGTGGCTTATAACAAAGAATTATTGTTATTTATGGTAATAACTATTGTATCTACCTGTTATGCCAAATATTCCAATCCAAGTGACTCTTGAGTATAAAACAAAACATGAACATCCCAAGTACAGTAGCAACAATTGAACACCAAGGCCCTTTGAAAATGATGAAAGATGTATAAATCCTGATGGCTGGGGGGGGGGGGGGGGGGGGCTTGATCGTTTCATGCAATATTTTGGCAACGTAACAAGCTCTCACACCGCGATGTTTCATGAATTTTTTCCTCCGAATCTCCCACATCTTTTAAGACAAAATTTGCTACGTCCTGGTACCCAGTTCGTTAGTTTCGCATAATTTTGTAACCAAGACCCAAAATTGCTCAAAAACGTGATTTCATGTACAAAGTCGATACGAATTGTCTTTTCAGCTAAAATTCATAAATGAGGTATTACCGTTGCTTTTATTGATAATATTCATTTGATTTGTTACTATTTATGATAAAAATAATGCTGCCAACAAATATGGTAAAAAAAGCAATAAAAATAAAAAGGTCGAAAAACAAAGAAATACGTAACAAATTAAAAAAAACAATAAAGTACATAAGAAATTGGTCGCAATATTTTTTTTCATGTACTATTGTTTGGTATGCTATAAGGAATATTTACACAAAAAATAAGTATTCTAGGAGCTATATTTAGTGATTTTAGAGTAAAAAGTAGGATTTCATGCATAAATTAGCATAGTTAGCATATATGATTAAAACAAAACGTTTTTCCGAAAAATTAACTATGCAGCTACAGAGATTACGCAACAGGGGACGTAGGTGCCAATTTTTAGAGAGTAACCGCGCGGTCGACGGCAGAGATCAGAAGGGGGGCCTGGGAGGCTCTCCCCGGCTCTAAGATCTCCCAAAATACCCCGGCCGAGTTAGGGTTAAGATAGTATATTGACTTTGAAATATAATTTCACTATCAAGGATAAAAACAATAGAACAACAGGAAGTTGTATATTTGAAGAATATGTAAACAGCATAATGAGATGAACATACTGTTATAAAGTGAAACAGCTGCCAAAAAGAAATGGACCGACCACACCAAGCAAAGTGTATACCGCGTAACTGTCTTCTATACCGGTATGTATATGTACATGTATAAATAAGTGCAATACTGTGTTCTTCTTCTTCTTCTTCTTCCTTTTAAGTACATTCCACCAGTAATGTATTCTCGTATTGCCAAAACATTGGTTTTTCACCTATGTAAATGGGGACACGCTGTATGTTAACAATTCTTACTTTTTGTGCTTAAATAATCTCATTATTGACTTTCTCACAGTATACAAATATACCATGTCTTTCAGTATTATACTCCTTGTATTCCATCATATCAAGCCTGATCGATCTATATTGTTATGATTATTTGTCTGTTCTTTTTAGAAATGGTAATTGTATTATTGAAAAGTGGACCAATTCAGATTGATATAATGTGACGGTTGATTCATTGATGTTGTGAATTTTGATAAATAGAGTCAACTCTGCATAAGTCGACCTTCTACAAGTCAAATAATCACCTTAAACAAGTCAAACATATTTCTATGGTCCTAAGAGATTCAACTTAGGTAGAGTTACCTGTATTCATAAAGGAGGTGAAATGAGTATTCACAGACAATAGGCAGAATACTTTCAGTTCCATAAAAAAATTATTATTCAATGAAAAATTACAAGTTGTTTTTTATCCTGGTTTGATTAGGCTAACCTTGACCATATTTGCAATTTCAATATTTGAACAAATTCAGTACTGTTTGTATTTAAAATCCCTTTTGAAGATGTTATCTGATTGCTTTTGAATTGTTAGGCATTTTAAAACATTATAATATACTTCAAAGTAAATTTAAATGTGAATTACCTGTTTAAAAATGCTGCTTTGTGATAAACAAAATTCATGTAATTAGCTATTGTTGCTATTTAAGAGTCAGTGTATTTACTGAATTTTGTATATGTTAGGCATTTTAAAACATCAGAGTATACTTAAACGTAATGTTAATTGTGAATTACTTCTTTAAAATGCTGCTATGTAATATTTTCATGTTAATACATTGTAGCTATTTAGGCAGGGTATTATTGCTGAACTTCAGAATGGGTTTTACTTGTTGTGCTGCTTATTTTATTCAATGCTGCTTGTGTGTTCAAAAGGGTATGACGGTATCTGAGTACTACCATAAATAGTATCAATGTGATATAATTATATTGTTATGTATAAAACATAAGGTTGTGATCTTGATTTTATTTGAGGCAAAACAATATTTTGTCATTAGATCATATTATGCATTCATCACAGATGATTATTAATAACTCAAATTTGATCATTTTACCACACATAATGTATTTCATATGGATGTGTTTTCTAATGATTTATACATTATTACAAGTTGTACACAATACTTTATTTTATGCAAGAAAAGTATGGTGTAAATGAACCATATCATGCATTCATTGCAGATGATTATGAATAACTCAAGATTGATAATTTTACCACACATAATGTATTTAATATGGAGGTGTTTTGTAATGATTTATACATTATTACAAGTTGTACATAACACTTTATTTTATGCAAGAAAAGTATGGTGTAAATGACCAATATCATGCATTCATTGCAGATGATTATGAATAACTCGAGATTGATAATTTTACCACACATAATGTATTTCATATGGAGGTGTTTTCTAATGATTTATACATTATTACAAGTTGTACATAATACTTTGTTTTATGCATGACAAGTATGGTGGATATGGACCATCAAGATAATTATGAATTTCTCAGAATTGATTAGAAAGGTCATCATGTGGAAGTGTGTTTGTAATGATTTATAGAATAATTCACTTGATCGTTTTGAATTTGTATACATAATATTTCATTTGAACATAATGGCTGATGGATCTTAGACTATGTTTTAATAAATATGAACATACTACCAGGTTTTCAATAGATGAAACTATCATGTCAATCAGAGATACCAAATATATGTCTCATGGGTGTATTATATATGATTTATTTGGTTCTAACTATCAATTTGTTTATTCATGTATCTCTATAAATTAAAAATGTGAAACTGCTTTCGAGAGATTAACATTTTTTTAGAAAATCTTCAATGATAGTTGTTGTGATTCAGCAAGTAACGTATGTTTTCATTTTAGCTGTCAGTGACTATGGATTAGTTGTCCATTATTATTCGAGTATATTCTGTCAGTATTGGAAGATGCACAGTGTGTATGGTCTTTAATGAATATAGACCTGATTTTAATTTGTTTTATCATTTTATGCTTCTGAAATATATCTTAAATATGTCATCAGTACTTATCAAGTGTAACCATCATGCGAAATGTTTTGAAGAAATGTAATTTATAGCGCTCTTTGAAATAATATCTGTTGAGAAATAACAGATGGTTGTCTTTCAATATTTATGAGAAGTTTTGCTTTTGAAATAATTTTCTGTCATTTCCTGTAATGCTCTGAATGATATTGGTGTACTCACCTTAAACGTGAAGTATGACATTGATGTACTAATTGGGAAATAAATGATTTGTATTATCTCAAAGACTGAAATATAACCAATTGTTAATATTGATGTATTTGAAATACCTTTAGTCACCTTAAAAATGAAATATAACATTTATGTACAAATTGAGAAGTAAATAACTTGCATCAACTCAAAGACTGAAATGTAACATAGCTTTATTCGAAATACCTTTTATCACCTTAAAATGGAATATGACATGTATGCCTATGTACAAATTGGAAAATAAATAATTTGTATCAATTCAAATACTGAAATGTAACCTGTTAACATCGCTTTATTTGAAATACCTTTTCTGTTGTCCAATATTGATTTATGATTACTATGAGAGGATGGATGTGATAGAAGGACTTGAGATGAGAAGGAAGAATAATAAAAGAAGAGGAATATTAAGTGAATATTTTATAGTGATTATGAGACTGAGAATAGAATTGATAGGGGAAATGAGGAGAATGCAAGGAGGTATTTGATCTGGGCTTCATAACAAAGGTTTGCAATCAACTGAAAGTTTGAGAGAACAGTTCTAATTGGTTAATTTGACGGTGGGGAAAAGAAAATGTGGAATTAATAATGATCTTGAGCGGCCATTGTCATTTTGGGATTGGTTGAAAAAATTTTATGTAACAGTGCTCTGGTATAGCTTTATTTGTTGATTATGTAGAAACAATACATGATGAATGATGGGATGAGGAGAATAAGAATGAAACACTTGATATATCAGAAAGATATAGGCCCTATAATTCTATCCATGATTATTATATGCTGCTGTAGTTCAATCAGGCCTACTAAAATTTAGAACTCATTATCATTTATCCTGTGAAAGCGTGGGGTAAAACAGAATTTGACCCCTTGAAATGTTTTGTTGAGATGGGGCCTTCGTGCTTTGATGATGCCAAGGCCCCCATTTCTACACCCTTAAAACAAACCGTATATAGGCCTACTCCAAAGTTTGCGGAGCCTCATTTTTAGTCATTTAATGAATCCCAAAAATGTAGCTTTACACAGCAAATTTTGTTTCATTGCATGAGAAAGTGGGGGTAAAACACTCTAACTTTGACGGAGCACTACTCAGGAATAACAAATGCAATGAGACAATTTTTTGTCACAACTGAAAGTATTTGGGTATAACTGCCATCATATTTCTAAAAATTATGTTTATTTTAATCTAGGAAAAGATCAATTTCATATTTGAGTTTGGTGATATTACATCATTGAAATCTTCTCAAAAATGTGTTGTACACAATAAAATCACAATGAAACACTTGAGTTTTCATTAGTTTTCATTTGCGACCTTGTAATATAGGCTGAACACAATCGGATGAAAAATAATGAGTTATGTATTTGATTTCAGTTGCAAACATGAAAATAAATATATTCCTTTTGTAAATTACTCTCCTTTCTTCACACATTCTCCAAGACAGTAAACCTAAACCTGGTCAACAAACCCAGAACCTAAATAAGGGAAAGGTCAAAGGGGTTAAAGTTGGGGGTGACTAACTTTATATTTTAACTTGACATTGGGAAGGGTTCAGATAGAAAAAAAATAATAATCTTCAAAACCTTCCCTGATAGCAGACTGACGTCTTAAAGACGTCTTAAACTGGTCAAAACTGGTCAACTCGTCATACCGTCATAAACACGACATCTTTATGAATGTCTTAACGAACGTCTTCCAAACGATTAATAGAATCTGATATTTAAAATATCTTTACATGTTTCTATGCGATGTCATTATGTCTTCTTGGTAATGACTTTCAAAGACGTTAATTTTCTATTTTTTTGAGCAAAAAATTATGACAGTAATATGACGTCTTTATGATGTCTTTACGACGTCTATAAGACCACTTTCTTGTCATTTTTTGACCAAAATACGACATCTTTAAGACGTCTTTAAAACGTCTATAAGACAACTTTTTGATGTCTTTACGACGTCTAAAGACCACTTTTTCTTGTCATTTTTTGACCAAAATACGACATCTTTAAGACGTCTTTAAAACGTCTATAAGACAACTTTTTTGTCTATTTTTTACCCAGATATGATATCTTTAAGACGTCCTTTAAAACGTCTATAAGACAACTTTTTGATGTCTTTACGACGTCTATATAGACCACTTTTCTTGTCAGTTTTTGACCAAAATACGACATCTTTAAGACGTCTTTAAAACGTTTATAAGACAACTTTTTGTCTATTTTTTTACCAAATACGATATCTTTAAGACGTCTTTACGACGTTTATAAGACCACTTTTCTTGTCAGTTTTTGACCAAATACGAACATCTTTAAGACGTCTTTAAAACGTCTATAAGACAATTTTTTTTGTCTATTTTTTACCGCCCAAATACGATATCTTTAAGACGTCTTTTACGACGTTTATAAGACCACTTTTTGTCATTTTTTGACCAATACGACATCTTTAAGACGTCTTTAAAACGTCTTTAAGACAACTTTTTGATGTCTTTACGACGTCTATAAGACCACTTTTCTTGTCATTTTTTGCCAAAATACGAGCATCTTTAAGACGTCTTTAAAAGTCTATAAGACAACTTTTTGTTTCTTTTGACCAAAATACAATGTTTCTGTTGGTCATGATATTCATAAGCAGTATTCTGAGATTTGAAAAAAGGGGAAAATGAATAGAAATATGCAATTTTAAGCCATGTAACCGGCATTTGGTTTATGCTAATCAAAATTGTTTTAAATTATTCATATATTGTATAACACAATTTCCAAGGTGCTTATTCATAATGACAATTCTTCATATTTCATTAACAAAGTGTAAATTTAATAATAAGTAACTGTCTTTCTTCAAACATTGTGCTGTAGCACTTTATATAGCAGGACCGGACACACTGCCAGTATAATAGGGCCTTTGTGTAGGAAAGCATAGGTTATAATATTAGGATAGGTTAGGATAGGATAGGATAGGACTCAGTATTAATGTCAACATCCCTGATGCAACGTGACGTCTTAAACACGTCAGAAAAAAAATTTTATGACGTAAATTTGCACCGCGTTTGACGTCTAAAGACGTCGTATTTTTACGTCATAAAGATGTCAGTTTTAGACGTAATAATGACGTAAAAATACGATGTCTTTAAGACGTCAAACGTGGGTGCAAATTTTACGTCATAAAGATGTCTTTTCCTGACGTCTTTAAGACGTCTGACGTGAAGTCTTTAAGACGTCTTTAAGACGTCACTCTGCTATCAGGGTTGTGGTGTGAAATTTGGGATAGGCTCAACACTGATGAAAAAAACACACAAACAAAGCAAAACAAGGAGAGAAGGAGAGAGAGAGAGAGAGAGAGGGGGGGGGGGTGGAAGAAATTAAGACTATCTAAACATAGACGTAGATTCCCTTCTACGTCTATGATCTAACGGGTTGAACCAAGTAATATATTTATATGCTAAATGATTATCATTAAATTAAGAACAAAATTGGAATTAGACACAAAATACATCACCTATATGACACCCGACTTTACAACTGAATACATTTTATTACCAAATAATTATGAATTTCATAAGTAACAATATGATATAGAAAATAAAAAGAGAGAGAGAGACAAAAAAGAAATAGCCTTTCAGTTGGCTAGTCTTTATAGGTGAGCGGCATGATTCCAGCTGTAACCAATATTGAGTAAGCCAGAAACTGGATAATTTATGTATACATAAGTATAATGGGGGAAAAAAGAAAAAGAAAAACATGCTTAGCCTATCATAAATTCTGTCAATATACGGCTGTGCCTCTGTATTTTGTATTACGACTGAAAAAGAGTTTGGGTCTGAAGGAAGCTAGGAGGAATCTCATTGGGGAATCCCCATCAAGACGCGCGTTTAATGACGCAATGGGGAATCCCGATTTGCGAAACGTCAGCCATCTTGCAAGCTTGTTCAGTGAGTGAAAACTGGTCTTCCGATGCTAGTTAAATCTTGGGATAAAGTTTACTCTCAACTTAGTCTCATTAAAAACCGAGTTCATGTTAACCTAGAGCATGGTCAAGGAGGCATTATCCTGTAAATAAGTCACCGGTCCCTCACTCCATTTCATTTCGTCAGCTGTGGCGGAGACATCCTTCCACTCCCATGCATTGACTTTGACTTTTTACATAGCATATCTCTCTTATAATCAGTGGGCAATGCATGGTGAGCACGCACACACGAGAAGAGAGGAGACAAGCAGCCGTCAGAGGAAACACTGTGAGTATTTAAATTCATTCTAGACCTGAGAAAAAATGATGGTCTTACAAATTTAGTGAGATCGAGGTAAAACACTATACAAATAAATAGTTTTAACACACCAAATGATTACTTCAACCGTTTTTTTTTTTTTTTTTTTTTTTTAACTATTATTCTAACTTGTTAGATCTTGTCCTCTTCTGAATTCTGACTTTACTCTCCAATTTGACCAATATACAACTCTCACGTATGTTCATGATCGATCATAGCGGCAAGACTGAGCGGGTCGCCATCTTGTAAAGAATCAATGCACCTGAACAATGCCATGAACAATCGAACAATGCCATTACTGAACAATTGCCGCAAGCGCATGCCTAACCCTTAATGAATATTCATGAAGCATAGTCCCACGCTATGTTTTGTGTATGTACTTAAACGACGATTTACAAAAGAAAGCACACAAAATACATGTTTGCCAAATATCACAGAAACATCGTAATATACTTTTAAATAAGATTACAAAGATACAAGATAAGCCACAGAAATTCAGAGATGACGACGAACTGGTTGAAAGTTAGATGTTCCAAAAAATCAAAATTATGATAAAAGTAAGGCTTGCTTCAATTCATAAATCATCCAAATTATTTGTAATTGCCTTTGGAGCCGATACCTAAATTTGTTTATATCGATGGAAGATTAAAGGGGAAAAACGTCCACAAATTTTGTAAGAAGAACATTTTAAATTCTCATTAAGATATTTTACTATGTTTTTTTTTTTTAATCAGCCTTGGAGTTGAGACAACCTCGCATGACCTTGTTAGCATAAATGATTACATTGTCCCACCATGATGTATTTTGTGTATTACTTAACGACGAATTACCAAAAAAAGGCAACTAAAACATCTCTACCAAATATCCACAGCAACATCGCCATTTATTACTATCACATTTAGATTCCAAGCATACAAGATAGTCACAAAATTCAACGAAGACAACAAATTTGATGAAAGTTAAAATCAAATTATGATAGTAGCCTTGCTTTCAATTACGTTAATTCATTAAATGAGTTTTAATTGCCTTGGAGCCTGATTACCAAAATTGTTTATTCAGATGGCAAATTTCTAGGAGATAACATGACCAAATGCGCTAAGTATGAGCACATTTAAAATCTTCAATAGATATTTTACTAAAGTTTTAAGAAATTGTTTTCAACCTTTGCGAGGAAAGACAAAAAGAGAAAATAATCAGCGGCCTCTTGCGCCCATGCCTATATATCTGTCAACATGGCCCCGCCTTCAGTTCCCCCATTGGTTGTACATATCATAAACATACGTGCTCTGCACTCAACTACTAACTCCCTCCTCTCAAAATAATCTTTGCAACAAGAGAATTCAAGAGAGATGCCTACAAGATCAGTTCCTTATGCCCTGATTTAATTCATGTAAATAGAAATAATGTTTTAACAGATCTTGAACAAAACTGGCATCATAAATCAAGAACCAATAAAAAATAAAAGAATGGAAGGAGCAATAAAATGGAAAAGTCTTATAGAGGAGAGGAACCAATAGACAGCATGGAAGGGTGATCATGAGTGGGTTCAAATATAAACTAGTAAACAAAAGGATCATGTGAAGTGGAAATGTACTGGAAATGGAATCACATGATTCGAAATGGAATGGAACAAATCATTATCAGGCATGACAATGACACGAAGAATAAAGAGACATGGTAAAGTAAAGAGACAGAGAATATAAGATGTAAATAAGATGCGAATCATGGAGTATGGAAAGCAAAGTGTAAAACTGATAATTGACCAAATATACCATTGGTTGTACAAAATGCGTGCAAAATCATGGAATAGTTCAACGAGTAAGTGGTGGAAGTGTGCAAAAGTATTCACTCCGATCCAGCGGACTTTGAAAATTGAATATATTACAAATTCAAGTCTATTTAAAGTGTTTGTTTTTAAATCAATTTGGATAATTAGGAATAATCACTAATAACTGAACGATTAGAATCTCTACCTTTTTTTTTTCATGATGACAGGTAGTGATTGCTAAAAGCAATTCTGCTTTTCTTTCTGAAAGTTTTCTCATATTTCTTGCCATTTGATAGTAAGGGTAACAGTTCAGTCATATAATAATGATAATGATAATTATAAAAATAATTACATTTGTATGTGGTCAGGTTAACTTGAATAATAATTCTTAGAAATTAATTACTTAATTATCATAGATAAATCAAATGAAATATACTAGTCCTGTGGGGTGTACCACAAAGACTTACGATTGATTAAAAGATACGATTGATTTTTTCTCGGTAGCCTCATCCTGGATAGGATGCTCCAAAGTTGATGATCTTAAGGCTAACTCTAGCCCTAACCCTACTCTTAATCATATCCTAATCCTTATCCATGGCTGTACCTGGTTTTCAAATGAGGCTGTCGAGAAAAAATCAATCGTATCTTTTAATCAATCGTAAGTCTTTGTGTTACACCCCACTGGTGTGCGCCTCCAAAATCATACGATATGTCTTTGATTTCCTCATTATCTGGAATAGAATCCTATGTACATGTCTTTCTGTTCTGAGCTTAATATGTCTTGGGAAAATATATTTTACACCCCATATCAAGGTCAGAAGGGAGCCATAAAAAATTGAGGACATTAAAAGAGTAAAATATGAAAATCTGTGTACAATATGGAGAGTTGTCAATAAAATTAGCCATTTTGAAACAATATTGCCAATTTGAGATCTCTATAGAAGTATCAAGACTTTTCAAATGTTCATAACCATAACTGCTGGTAGAGATAGTCTCATTACATACATGTAGGTATATTGAATGTGGGCATGTTGAAGTTGTAAAGATTAAGTTTGAAATGAGTTCATCTTTGTCTCTTCCATCTTTGCATATTGACTGCCATGAAATGCTTTAGTCATTTCTAGGTTTATTAGCTCAAGGTGAACACACCATCTGCTATTGTATGATTATACAGGATTACATATCAAAGTGCATGCCATCGTATTTATCATGGTCTTGATTAAAGTGAAGGAAAAAAAAGAAGATTTTATGATGTGGAGGTATTATATGCTAAGAATAAATATATTTTGCTCAATTTGCAGTCATTTTTGCTAATTATTGGCTCTCTTGTATATCTCTTGTAAAAAAGAAGAAGAAAATAATATATTATCATTCATGCTGATTACATGCTGATATACAGGTATATTACAAAATTATTATGATTTGTATGCCTCCGCCACCGAAGGTGGTGCCGGAGGCATCATGTTTTCGGGTTGTCCGTCCGTCCGTACGTCCTGTTTGCTTGTTATCGCGATATCTCAAGAACCACTTCAGGTATCAACTTCAAACTTAGGGGTAGTATGTATCACCATATCAAGATGGTCTGATTGGATTATGGCTTATGTAGTTCAAAGGTCAAGGGTCATGGAGGTCAAAATGTGAAATTCCATATATTAAGTTCATTATCAAGATATCTCAAGAGCCAATTGAGATGTAAGCTTCAATCTTAAGGGTAGTAGACTATGGACTACCTAGGTCAGTGGTCAAGGGTCACATAGATTTGGGGTTGCAAGGTCAATGTCAAGGTCAAAGATGTCTTTGTATAAAGGAAAATAAATAGATGAATATGTCATTTATTTCTGATCTGGCAATGGCGGAGGCATATACATGTATTTCGGTCGAGGATTCATCTTGTTTTTTAAATCTCCTGCTTTATGAAGACTAAACTTTTTAAAACATCTTGATTCATTATTGTTTTTCATCCCTAATGTAGATTCAGAGCCGTAGACTAATATGAGTAAATATGGCAGACGATACAACTATGAAACCTGAAGGGCTGACCAAGATGACAGGACCAAAAGAGGTTACATGGCCAACCAAAACTAAAGGGCCAAAAGAGCTTGGAGGGCCAACCAAGACTAAAGTGCTGACAAGTCATTTACTGTGGATGTTCGAGCTTGAAGAGCCAACCAAACACGGAGGGCTTATAAAGCTAGAAGGATGCTGGAATTCTACGCATGGAGGACCATCAGAGCATGAGGAACCAAACTTGGTATGTGAATAAAAAGAATTCAAACCATAGTGCATAAATGTCTGAATGATTCTTTCATAGGCTGTTATTATCTACATATTATATTACATGAATGAAAATCATTTCCTTCATAAACAGGCAGAAGTAAGTTTTTTTTTGCTGTTCATAATAATAATGATAATGACAATAACAATTCAGCAGTCATATAGATGGTTGATCCTTGTGAACTCAGTTCAATGTATTTTCATTTGTTCAGCTATTAGTATAGTTTAACCATTCATAGTAAACCATTCAAACCTTTTTGATAAAAAAATGCAAACATATCCCTTTTCCAACGAATGTGTCCCAATGAATGTGCTCTTGTCCATGAGTGAAAGAAAAGTAAAGACCAGTAAAGGAACGGAGATGTGTGTTTTATTTAGTGAACACTTCAGACTAGAGGCCGACTACCAATCACAATGGGATATTGTTAACAAGACTAACATAATCGGTGTACATCTCAATAACATAAGCATTAATAATGTAACAAATTGATTTTTCCAAAAAATTGTTATTAAAAAAACCTAAAACATGTTTTGCCTGAATCCAAAATTTTGAGGGGATCATGAACCAATTGTGTATCAGGACATCTCCCCCGGGATAACTCCTACCGGACAACTCCCCTAGAGGACATCTCCCCCGGAGGACGCCTCCTCCCGAGGACGAGTCTCCTGGTGGAAAACTTCCCTGGAGGACAATTCCCCCCGCAGGACAAGTCCCCCAGAGGACAATTCCCTCTGATGGACAACTCCCTGGAGGACATATTGTTAGTATTACTGACTGTAAGACAAATCAATATTTATGACCACGCCTGACAGGTGGTCAAATGTTGTTTTTTAAACAACCTTCCCGGAGGAGAATAGATCCACATGGAAGACAGACGGAGGGCCAAATTGTTGCTTGAACTCGTTAATATTTTGCTCTATTTGCGTTTTTTTAAAAACCAAAATAGCCATTAATGAAAATACAAAATCTTTTGAAAATTTTTTTTTCCGCCGAAGGGTGTTAAAGCATGGACAATGCAGGATATGGTTAAAGTGTGGCAGCTTTAGAGGCACACTGCAATCGAAACCGAATTAGATCATCAGAATAGAAAGGGGGAATGAAATAAATAATGGAAATTAAGGGAACTTATGGTTGTGACGGTGTGACTTTGAGACAGTTTTGAAACTTGTCGCGGTTACGTCTCCACGACAGAAAAAAATATCCGTCGCGGAGATGTCTCTGATACTTTTTTCTGTCTCGGAGACATTTCTGATATTTTTTTTCATCGCGGAGACGTCTCGGAGATGTCTTCTCAACGTCTCGGCGGCAAGTTTCAAAACCGTCTCGAAGTAGTCCCAAATCCGTCTCCTCAAAGTGAAATTATAGAACGTGATGCGAGCGAAGACAGACGTGTAGTTTATCTCTCTCCGGCCACCGCCTTTACTTTTTTAATTTACACGAATTTACTGCAACGATTACTGGATTTATTCGACCTGTTTAGTTAGCATACCTGTGTTTCACCTGCTATTCTTATTTATCTTCGACATTTCAAGTTAATTTGCCGGGAAATCTTCATTTTCTTTTGCACAACTTTTACTTCATCTACATCTCCATCATGAATACACGCACCTCTAACAAAAGCTGTGACTCATCGGATGCCCAACGCGAGGCTCCCGTGCAGCCTACGCTTGCTGATCTCCAGCGACAAATCTCTGAGTTTTCCAACTTGATGTGTGGTAAACTTGATCTCCTGACAAACGACGTTTCTGACATTAAGAGGAAAGTTGGGGATCTTGAAAAAGGAGTATCTTTCAACTCCGACAAAATCTCTGATATAGAACACACTAAACTTCCCCAAATTCAACACAAAATACAGGGAAAGCTCAATGAACTTGAGGATAAAATAACTCTAATGGAAATCCATTCAATAAAAAACAATCTGCTATTCTATGGCTTGGGAGAAAAGGGTAATGAGGCAACGGGAACCATTCTAACGAAAGCATTCATCGATCTTTGGATTAAAGAGAAGGAAACCCATAAAATTCAGCTTTATAACTGTCATCGTCTACCTAGACGTACGCTTGATGGAAATCGCCGAGGACCGAATCCTATTCTGGCGAAGTTTTCTACGATAACGGACCGTGATCGTGTCCTCTCTGCCTTTGAAAACATTCGACGACAGCCCACCACGTCTGATGGCACTCCACCTCCACCTCATCCAACATTCACCGTCAGGATCTCCCCCCGAAGATGAAGGCCCAGAGGGATATTCTGGCAAAATCTGCATTCAAGCTTAGAAAAGAAAAAGGTCTTTCCACCCGAATTATTGTGAGGGGTACATGTAGTAAAGTCATCCTCCAGACAAAAGAAAAGGGAACCTTTACATGGAACACTTTCACTGACTGATTACTCTTGGACCTCGACATGGAACGCTTTCACTGATTGATTACTTTTAAACCTCGCCATGGAACTCTTTCACCGGCCGACTAGTAAATTTATTATTAAAAACCACTCATTTTCTTTTTGCAAATTGATCATTGCTTTTATGTTCAGTATAATTTAACGTTCAGTAACAGTTGTTGTTTTATTGATTAAGGCGGTGGCTGTATTGATATAACCTACAGCCAAACATTGATGGTATATGTGCTAGGTCTTTTATGTTTTTTTGTTGATATATGTGTATTACTAATGTATTTTTGTTTATTTGCTTCCTTAATCATTGGCTATGTTTCTTTACTTGTGTCTTTTGGGGCCTGTCAAGTTGTCTTAACTTTAATTGTGTAATCAACTGATATTTCTATGACCTCTCAAGAGAGTTCATTATTCAATGAGTGTCTCTATAAATAATGTTAGGAAACACAATATTCCCCAATTGTTATTAAATACAGATGGAAATGATGGATCAGCACCACTAAACTGTATGTATTTTACAGAAGAGAATTTTTTTGATAAATATTCCAATGAACCAGGTTCAGATTTAACTATTTTTCATTTCAATATACGTAGTATGAAGAAAATTTTTGATAATCTTAATTTATTTGTCGGAAAGCTTAACTCCAACTCATCGATAATAGGTATATCTGAAACCTGGTTTGATGAAACCTGGTTTGATGAAACCCCATTGGGCATGTATTCTCTCCCCGGTTATAATATTGTTACGAATAGTAGATCAACTAGAAAAGGTGGTGGGGTAGCACTCTATGTGGCCTTGAAATTCGAATTTGGAATTAAGCAAGAGTTGAATGTTATGAATGATTTACTTGAAACTGTATTCATTGAGCTAAAGATTGCTGGTAAAAAGAGTATTATAATTGGTAATGTACATGTAGACCACCGCAGAGTAATATTAGCCTTTTTGTACAA
The DNA here is from genome assembly GCA_940671915.1 of Paracentrotus lividus. NCBI lineage: Eukaryota > Metazoa > Echinodermata > Echinoidea > Camarodonta > Echinidae > Paracentrotus > Paracentrotus lividus. Next base: position 28,967,585 of record CALNVZ010000174.1, on the reverse strand, counting down.
GAAATGCAGAATATCCTTTCAAACCCAATATTTGCAAACAAGTTGGTTTATATTTTGGGCGATTCCAATATTAATGTTTTGCAATATGATGTTAATGGATCTGTAAATGAATTCATTGATACTTTTAGCTTCCTTTCCTTAATGCCTCTCATCACCAAACCGACTAGAGTAACCGATGTCTCGTCAACATTAATTGATAACATATTTTCAAATGTCCAGCCTCTTCCTGAAAGTGGCGTAATTATCTCTGACATATCTGATCACTTCCCATTGTTCCTCAAAGCACCTCTTAAAAGAGAATGCTGTAGTAATTTAGGTCACGATAGATACAAACGAAAACTGAACTCTGATTAATAAACTAAAAGAGAATTTAGAGATTGTGGACTGGAGAGAGGTCTTTAAGGAAACAAACGTGAACATGGCATTCAAAACATTTATGGGTATACTAGGGCATCTGTTTAATATACATATCCCTTTGCAAAAATGTACACGTCCAAGTTCTAAACGGATCCCTAGGATGCCCTGGGTTACTCATACCCCATTCACAGTGGCCTCAAACACCGCTACAGTCGCGGGACTGTCCCGCGACTGTAGCGGTGTTGCCTTTAGTGTGAATGCTCGGACCCGCTATAAACTATCCCGGGATAACCTCGCTCCGCGATAACACTGCGATAAACTATCGCGCTCAAACCATAGTAACGGCACCGGGACAGTCCCGCGACTGTCGCGGAGTGCCTTTAGTGTGAAGGCACTCCGCTACAGCACCGGGATAAAAAACAAGGAAATACATAACAATTTCCAGAAAAAAGAGTGAAAGAGGGATAAAAACACGGAAATACATAAGAAATGATAAAAAGAAAAAGAAAGAAGTGGAAAACAAAGAAATACATAAGAAATGATTTTAAAAAAAGAGAAAGGAAAGAAGGAGAAAAACAAAGAAATACATAAGAAATTAATAGAAGAGAAAAGGAAAGAAGGTGAAAACAAGGAAATACATAATAAATGATTGCAAAGAAAAGAAAGAAGGACATAAAAAAAGAAATACATAAGAAATTGATAGAAAAGAAAAGAAAGGAAGATAAAACAAGGAAATACATTAGAAATGATAGAAAAGAAAAAGAAAGGAGGATAAAAACAAAAAAATACATAAGAAATGAAGGAAAAAAAGAAGGATAAAAACAAAGAAATACATAAGAAATTGATAGAAGAGAAAAGGAAAGAAGGTAAAAACAAGGAAATACATAACAAATGATTGCGAAGAAAAAAGAGGAGGGACATAAACAAGGAAATACATGAGAAATGATAGAAAAGAAAAAGAAAGGAGGATAAAAACAAAGAAATACATAAGAAATTATAACAAAAGAAAAAGAAAGAAGGAGAAAAACAAAGAAATACATAAGAAATGATAGAAAAGAAAAGGAAAGGAGAAAAACAAAGAAATACATAAGAAATTATAGAAAAGAAAAGGAAAGAAGGAGAAAAACAAAGAAATGCATAAGAAATTGATAGAAGAGAAAAGAAAGGAAGATAGAACAAGGAAATACATAAGAAAATGATACAAAAGAAAAGGAAAAAACGTGACAACAAGGAAATAGAAAAGAAATTATAGAAGGTGGAAGAAGGATCAAACAAAGAAGAAGATTGAAGAAGTAGAAAATCAAAGAAATGTAAGGAATTTATGACGGAGGTCATAAAAATCCTCCGCTGCAGTGTGAATGGGTACATGAAATCTATCACGGGACTGTCCCGGGATAACTTTTCCACTGTGAATGCATTTATAGCGGGTTTATAGCGGTGTTGCCGTCCCGCGACAGCACCGGGATAAATTTGAAAACCACCGTGAATGGGGTATCAGTCCTTATTAACCGGTTGGAGACGAAGGGACCGTACCCCGGCCCACACGCTGTGGACGAAGGGTTTTTGATAAAGATCAATGGAGCGTGGTTGCTTAGAACGGGGAGTGGCCTATTTTCATTGATAAACACTAACAGCCAATAAGCGGTGCGTTTGTATCTGCGATGGTACTGAATATTCATACCTTTCTAGGTGCCAGAAATTCAAAATGATATTTGGTTAAAATAATTGTGATTTTCAAAAAATACATGAGTTGAAGTTTTAAGAATCATTAAAACTTTTAGCGATGGCGGCCATTTTCACCTTCTAAACAAATGCCCAAGTATTACAATAGATTTTTAGTATAGAAAAGGTATATTTACAAAAAAAATCATTTTCATTTTCCCAACTAAAACTTTTCTGTTCCAGATAATCTTTCACATGGATAAAGTTGTTTGAAAGACACTTTATCAAAACTGTATTTCAAAAAATTGGTCAATTGTGACTTTGGAAAAACTTGAGATTTAAATTACCCTCATTTGGGATGTAACGTCAGTTACCGAAAACATGAACTTGTTTATTTTTTTCCACAATGAAGAAAGTATCAACTATGCCAATTAAGATTTCTAATGTATGACTGCATCTCATTATTATTAATAGCAAAGCGAAGGATATTCAACAATACAATCAAGTCAAAATTGACAGCTGATTTTGGTAACGTCAGTTACCATGACCTAGTGTAACGTCAGTTACCATGATGCAATTATCGTTTTCTTTAAAAAAAAAACAATTTGGACACCTGTATGTATCTGAAGTAATTACCATTGATTAAACTAATCATTTAGCGATAAAAAGACTGTATGTGTTCAATTATTTAAGAGTTAGGAAAAGCCATGTCGTGTACATGTTCATGTAGGCCTAAGCCCCTCCAAATCTACTTGAGATTTTCAGTAATTATCTATTGATGTGATCAGGATCCATTGCTATATATTCTGTATTTTGAATATGAGCCAACAAGGTTAAATGTTATGATAAATGTAAATACAGTTTTTTGGTTGTATTAAAAAACTTCTCTCTGTATTTTTATAATACATAAATGAAGATGAAAAAGAAAAAAAAAGTATGATCAAAGCTCCTACATGTATGTCTGTGCATCTGCTGAGATGTACGCGATTTTTGATAGAACAAAGCACAGAACAAACACTTTACTTTGACAGGCTTTCATTTTGATGCCAAAGACTAACAGCAATTTTCAACATATTTCAATACCCAGCATTGAAATTCAGCATTTTATTACTGATCATAACTTTGTACAAAATGAGTACCGGTAAATGGAAATCTACTGTTCATACATTAAGTTTGAATTGACAAAGAAACTGTTTAAAAGTGATTTTCAAAAGGTTGATAACAATTCACCTGTTGTGTTGCTGTGAGGATTTAGAATCAACAAATGATAGTGAACCCAATTCTGTCAAGATTCACATGCACTACACAAAAATACATGTGTGGGACATCCTACGTGTATTAATCATTCAAAAAACTATTTTAGAGTTACTGATATCTTAATACTAACATATTCCATATTAAGTGATGGAATAGTAGTAAGAAATAAAATTTAAATATCTGTACAAACCCTATAGGAAATGTATGTGTACAACCGTCATATTCACAGTAAAGTTTTAGCTAAATAATAGGAAAATGATTACATTACTTCTTATTTGGCCAATCTGTTGCCTAGAACATAGGTATGATATCATATCAAACACATAATTCTCAAAAGCCAGGAAAACAAATATTTGGATCGAATCAAAATTGGATTTTACATGTGTAAAGTCTATGGAAGATGTAAGGGTAACGTCAGTTACATAACGTCAGTTACCGACATGTCTTCACAAAAGTTTCCCAGCATAAACAAAAATTATGAAAATCTCTTCTTATTTGCAAATCTGTTCATATAGACCTAGGAATGATGTCATATAAGACTTATCATTATAACACGTCGTGGACATGAGATATTGAGATTTGATCAAACACCCTGATTTGCATGTCCGTTTTCTGTAACGTCAGTTACCGACACGTTTCTGCTTGGCGTTTCAATGGAAATGATGTTTGGGTGGAATTTTTTTATACAACGCCTTGCTTTACACTAACTTATTTAGGTATATTAATTTGAAGACCCAGGTATTCTTATTTATGTAACTACATGTACAACACAAAGAATGTAGAAAATTCTGGTCGTGTGTAACGTCAGTTACCGTGGAATTGCCCTTATGTATTTATTTCTATTTTACAACCTTTATGTTCTTTGTAAATCCTTCTTGTCCTTACTGATACTGATTTCAATAATATTCATAATAATAATGATAATAATGATTCATCATTATCATCATTTTATTGTCATAACTGTCATTATCAGTTTGATTATTATGATTCTTTTTAAATGTAGGATCACAATAGAGATTCATAATTATGGTTACGATCTCAACTCAAGCTTGTCTAATAACCCCCATTCACAGGCTTATACAATATGATATATTATATATATAAGTGGTACAGCCATATAGTTATAATTATTACTTCTGTGTTTTTCTCTTCTTTCTGTTTTCATTTCGTATTTATCTGTTCATTTTGTTTGCGGCGGGGAGGGACCTTTCCAGCTTAGGTTCAGTCGCAACCATAATCGCAATTGATTACCCCCGCCCCCGAATTTTACTGTATCGTTTTAGTTTTGTTCTTTCCCTCTTCATCATCTTTTACATTTTGTTCTTCCTCTCCTCATAAACATTTGTTTACAATTAAATTCTTTTTAGTCACTATTAGCCTAATTTTTATTTTTTATTATAACCCCTATGTATGTTACCATTACAATGTATATAGAAGGTGTTGCAACAGATCGTTTTTGGTTGTTTTTTTACGCTTATGATGTATGAAAATAAAGAAATATAGAAAAAAAAAGATAAAAGATTAAGTTCGTTATTATCATATTCTTCTTTTTTTTTTAATTGGCGCAAAGTGGTATATAATATGGTATATGAAAGAGAGAGAGAGAGATAGTTATTACAGTACTCCTTAATTAAGTATCTTAATCCATGTCTTTCAATTATGTATAGGGATAATCTTCAAAGCGGCGAGCGATCACACCTTCGCACAATTGGGCCTATTCAATAAACGTCCATTGTGGTTTACATTACTAATCATTCATCTCCAGGACGTTCAAATTTGAAAAGAAAGGTTTCGTTTCGGGCTGGAGGTGAAATACAAAAAGCCACACTTTCATCATCAAGTTTGAGCTTGAACGTCGATCGGGCTGGTGTAATTTGCATATACTATGCAAATAAGCACCTTCCAAATATGGGAGAGAGCACGAGCGGCTCTACAGCCTCGCTTTGATTGGACGGTTCACGGCAGTGACATTATGGTTGCTATGCTCACATTTCGCGACGAGTGTTGGAAGCGATTTTGTTTTGAAATTGACTTTTTTACGATAAATCGTATACATTTCAAGTTTACAAAGCTACATGTAGAGTGACAAATGTCTAAATATTCAACTCATACCATGTTTTTATTGATTCATTGAATATTGAGTAGAAAAACAGTTGGAAACTGGGCTGAACTTATCAGGACTTTTCAGCCCGAGTATATTCGGGCTCAGTCCACGAGTGGACAAAAGCTATCCCGAGTATATTCGGGCTCAGTCTCCAACCGGTTAAAATCCATTAACAAGAAAAACAAATTGTTTCATGACTATGTATCAAGGAAAACAAATGCTTTGAAGGTTAAATATACTACGTATAAGAATGTTCTTACTTCACCTCTACGTACTGCCAAGAAAGATTATTATTTAACGCAATTCCAGTCAACATTTAACGATATAAGGGGAACTTGGAAAGTAATCAGAAATGTACTCAATGACTTGACTGAAAAGAAGAGTAATAACATATCTAAACTTGACATGTCTGGAAAAATTATCGAAAATCAGGAAGAAATATGCGAGTCATTTAATACATATTTTACCAATATCGGTCCAAATCTATCACGGGCCATACCTAATGTTCATAAATCTGTTCACGAGTATTTGCGAAATCCCAATGGGGACGCCTTGTTCCTTCTTCCAACTAATGAATTCGAAATTATCAATATTATTAACAACTTGAAAAAGAAAAAAAGCCCAGGATATGACGACATCAGTAATGACTTGTTAAAATCAATATCCCCCGAAATTATAAAGCCTCTTGCTCATATTTTTAATTTGTCGATTGCTAGATGCTCTGTCCCACATGATATGAAGATAGCAAAAGCTATTCTAATCTTTAAGAAAGGTAATACTTTGCAAATGAGTAATTACCGACCTATATCATTATTAACTACATTTTCCAAAATTCTGGAAAGACTTATATACATCCGTACTGTTAAATTTTTAAATTCATGTGGGGTTCTCTCAAACTCCCAGTTTGGATTTCGTGAAAAACACACCACATCTCATGCTATATTACATTTCATTAATAAGGTAGCAAATGCACTTGATAATCGTTTGCATACAATTGGTATTTTTCTTGATTACTCGAAGGCGTTCGACACTATTGATCATAACATATTATTGCAAAAATTGTTGTATTATGGTATAAGGGGAGTGGCTTTGGAGTGGTTCAAAAGTTATCTAACCAATAGGCATCAATTTGTATCATTGAATGGTTATAAATCAAGCTTGAAACTTGTAACATATGGGGTCCCACAGGGCTCCTTACTAGGCCCACTTCTTTTTATTTTATACATTAATGATTTTCAAAACTCCTCTAAAGTTATGTCGTTCATATTGTTTGCAGATGATTCCAGCATGTTTTATTCTCATAAAAACCCAACCGCTCTCTTACAGATTGTTAATAATGAATTAACGTATATCACTGAATGGATACATGCAAACAAGCTATCATTAAACCTACTGAAGACTAATTATATGGTTTTTAGCAATTCCATTACGGATTTACCAGGACTACTGTCATTTAATAATGTGAATATTGAAAGAGTCAAAACAACGAAATTCCTTGGACTCAACATTGATGAAAAACTTAATTGGAAGACGCATATAAATCAAGTATGTAAAACTGTTTCTCGGAATGCAGGAGTAATGTATGAACTAAAGTTTTTTTTTCCATCTAATGTACTTCGCATGTTGTACTTGACATTAGTGTTACCTTATTTAAACTATGGTGTTTTGGCCTGGGGCAATGCTGCCAAATTACAAATCAATAGGATATTATTGCTCCAAAAAAGAGCTATAAGAACTGTTTCCAATGCTGAAATGCGCTCACACACTAATGAACTCTTTTTCGAACATAAAGTCATGAAGATTGCAGACATATATGAATACAATTTGGGAACATTAATGTATGAACGTAGCTCAGGAGTCTTGCCTCATGCCATGAGCGCTATATTTGTAATGAATAGTGATGTTCACTCCTATCCTATGAGACGATCCTCCCTATATCATTTGCCTCTGGTTCGTACTCAGTTTAAGTCCAACACTCTAATTTGCACTGGTCCTAAATTTTGAAATTCTTTAGATCCATAAAACAAGCCTCAAGCCTTTTTGTTTTCAAAAGAAAAATCAAATCTCTGTTACTGAGTGAATATGAAAACACGTCATGATCACTTTTGCTAAGCAGACCCCCTGAACAAATAAACCGTTTATCGTTTCAATTGGTCCCCGAAGTCATAAATTGACCAAAATCCTTGCCAGGCAGCCCACACCTGACAATTTCTTGAGAAACCTATTAGTCACAATTCACCCTAATCTTTAAAGTTTGAAGCAACTTTAGATTAGATTTTCATTGTTCATTGTATCCTTGTGTACCAGTTTATGTTTTCTTGTGTCTCGTCTTGTATCCATATATCACCCTTTCATTTATTTGCTTTCACTCTCTATCTATCTCTCTCTCTCTCTCTCTCGCTCTCTTTACTTTTCCCCCTCTACTGTCTCCCTCTTCCTGTCCCTCTCTCTTAATGTCACTCTCTTTCTCTCTCCCTCTCCTATATTTTCTCATGTCCATTCGTTTCCTGTCTCATTAGTATTTAAAGGTATTATTTCATTTTACAAATGGGGCCTATATGTATACAAGCCTAGCTTATTTTTTATAGGTCCATCCAACGGTAAATATACTTTGTGCTAGACGTGAATTTTACTTTGTACATATTATACTCTTTTGTTATATTGTAATGTTTCACTATTTTCAATATTATGTACTTTTATTGTAAAATGTATGTTTGCTGAAGTTGGAATAAATAAACTGAAACTGAAATGAACTGAAATACCATGGGGCAATTCCACAGAAATCCGGACACGGGTGCTGGAAATTCAAAATGATATTTGGTTAAAATAATCAATAAAATTTTTCCTTATGGCGGCCATTTTCACTTTCTAATCATACGCTGAAGTATTCCAATATATTTTTGCTATAGAAAAGGTGTATTTACAAGAAACTCATTTTCATTTTCTCAACCAAACCGTTTCTGTTCCCGATAAACTTTCACATGGATAAAGTTGTTAGAGGGACACTTTATCAAACTTTAAAAAAAAAATTGGTTCAATTGTGACTTTGGTCAAAAAACTTATATTTAATCAACCCTCATTTGGAATGTAACATCAGCTACCAAAAACATGAACTTGTTAATCTATTTCCGCAACGAAGACAGTATCAACTATGCCAATTAAGATTTCTAATGTATGACTGCATCTCATTATTATCAATAGCTAAGCTTGGGATATTCAACATACAATCAAGTCAAAATTGACAACCAATTTGTGTAACGTCAATTACCATGATGCCATTATCGTTTATAGAAAACAATTAAAATTTGGACTCCTGTATGCATCTGAACTAATTACCACTGCTTAAACTAACCATCCAGCAATAAAAAGACTCAGTCCACCCGCAGCGCTTTGGAAATCGCTCGTTTTTATGCAAGTCCTATTCATGAGTTTGTGTGTTTGAATACGTAATTAGCAGCTTGTACCCCTGTCTTTGTGCGGTTATAATTCTGCGTAGAAATGACTATTTGACATGAAATTTTCGGCATTAATATATCATACTATCAAAATATATATTCCTTAATAAGAAAGAAAATATGTCTTTCAAAATAGTAGAAATTGTTGGATATATTTTGCGTTAAAATCCGTTTGGGAATTTTTTTAAATAACTAGCCTCAAATACGCTTTATTTTCAATGATTCGACGAGAAAATAGGTTCATAATCTTCAGCAACTCTTCAGCTTTCCAAAAATGCACCAAACATGGTATTTCAAGATTTATACCAGTCAGGAGCTAGCTAAATGTGCAGCAAATACAAAATTGCTTCAATAACTGCGATCTGATTGGCTGGTCTGATTTTGAATGTGATTTGATTGGCTGATGCGAATCTCACCACGCACCAAAGGTCACTGCGCGGTCAGGTAACGGCTCCCACGTGTTTCAAAATCCCCGCTCGCATCAATCCGTGATTTAAGCAGCCAATCAGAAAGCCGCATTTTCTGTATTTTGGACTTGCTTTATATTTTGCTAGCTCCTGACTGGTATAAAAAGTAAAGAATATCAAAATTTACTACGTTTTGAAGCTAAGATTTCATTCTTTCCAAATATGTAATTTTCTTTTGGAATCATGCAAAAATAACTACTTTTCTTGTCACTTATACCGAACTGAATATATGTTTTTGTTCCATATCTTTCAACAATACTTTTACAATATTCAGATATGATAAAATACCATAAAATGTGCATGATAGGTACAGCAGGTTGAGAATTTCTTCTTTCTAAATATGTAAGAATCAGGAAATTCAGTTCACAAAATCAAAATCTACAAGAGTTGCAAAATCTCAGTTTTAGCCCGCAGAGGTCCGCACAGCTCAGCAGAGTGCAGATAGAGTCCTGACTGGGAGAGTTGTATAAAAATCGCATTTTGGCTTATTATAGCTCACGCTGCCCTCGGACTGGACTGCCAGTGTCAATGGTAACTTTTTCTTGCAATGATTTAAGAGATGGGGAAACCCATGCAGTGTACATGTACTTGTAAGCCCCTCCAAATCTACTTTAGATTTTCAGTTGATTATTATCTATTAGTGTGATCAAGGTTTCATCGATATATATTTTGAATTTTGAATATGAGCCTATAATTTTAAATGTTCCATGATAACGTGCATGTTACGTATGGGACATTTCACAGCCTTTTACCCTCTATAAAAAAAATTTTAAGGTTAAGGGTACTATTTTTTCTCATCCTCATGATAGGTATCCAAGAGAGTAATACACTGATTGGCGATGACGACATATGACCTTTGATGCAATAGCATGAAATGTAGCGCGTTACGTATGGGACCAGAAGAATTCAAGTTTTTTAAGAAAAATTTCAACTCCAAAACTCTCTAAAAGTATTTCCACTGATGTATTGAAGTTTTGTGTGATGAAAGATCCAACCCTCTAGTTTACTTCTGTAAAGTTTGGAGTCATAATGATTGTCACTTTTTTTGTAAGCCTTTGTTAAAGTCGGAGAGGACGTGTTACGTATGGGACAGTTACGTATGGGACAATTTGTCCCCATAGAGAATGCACACAATTTGATCCATAATTTCTAAAATCAATTTTTTTTTTTTCAAATATGGAAATAGCAAAAGATTTTTTTTTTTTTTAAATGTTGTATTGCAACATATTCAATAGGAATTTTAAAAGAAATTGACAATTCCCACTATTCATTCTTATGTTTTTCATTGTTTTGTGAATTTTTTATGTATTCTATTGTTTTTTATTTTTCCATATTTCTCCATTATTACCTAATTTTTTGGTTTAATTCTTTTCATGGACCAAGTATCATGGCAAAGCAAACTTTATAAACTCCAGAAAATGTGAATAAATCACTTTTTGGAGCACTCTTAAAAAAAATTTTTTTTTCTACATTCACTTTGTACACAAACTTCCCCATTGACATTGTGTACAAATGTCCCATACGTAACACATTTTCCCATACGTAACAATATTTTAATTAACTATAAATTAAAAAGTTAATTAAATTTTCAAAACTTATAATGGTATTATACTGTCACAATGAATAAATTAGAACCTCCCAGAGTTGCAACAATTCAAGTGTTGTATTCCAAGAAATAACTTAACAAAATGTCCTCAATTTGTTATGTATAGGACATTTCATGCTTGGACACGAGCTTATTTGCATATTTAATTAGATTTAACAATTTTTTTTTACAAAAAAATTTTGAATGATAAGGGGTCCATGTCCCACCCATGATTGAATCTCTCCAATTTTGTTTTGATTTTCTATGAATTTTTATAAATGTCCCATACGTAACACTCTATTTACCAATTATGCAAATTAGATGCCCCAAATTTGCATAAATTTGCATATTGACAAATTTTTCTTCATGAAATTCAGAGGTTTGACATTTGGGCTTTCATATTCTACCAAAAACTCCTTCATAAGACAAAGATGAAATTTTTTTTTTCCAGGGGACATTATCTTGGACTTGCCTGATAAATCTAAATAAAATTATTAGTTGTATTTAAAAACTTCTCTCTGTAAAACATAATAAATAAATGAGAAAAAAAAAAAAAAAAAAAAATATGATCATAGTTCCTATGTATGTGCATCTGCTTTAGATGTACATGATTTGTGATAGAACAAAGCACAGAACAAGTACTTTACTTTGACAGGATTTCATTTTTATGCCAAAGACTAACAGTTATGTCATCCAATTTCATTACCCAGCTTAGAAATTCTGCATTTTATGACTGCAGATCACAACTCTGTACAAAATGAGTTAAATGAAAAGGACTGTTGCAGTTATGAGTTTGAATTGAGGAAGAAACTGTTAAAAACTAAGTGATTTTAAAAATCAATTAACTTAAGAATTGTGTGCTGTGAGGATTTAGAATTAACAAATTATAATAAATTCTGCCAAGATTCACATGCACTACACACAAAAATACTTGTGTGGGACATGGGTACTATAGAAAACTGGCAGACAGAAGAGATTAGCTGCGCGCGCTCCTGTATAGTACACAACATATACCCTGCATATACCCTTTTTTTTCGCAAACTTATGTGTATCAAGGAAAATAATGTAATCAGGTAGAGTTTTCGTGCCCCGATATTGAATGTTCATACCTTCCTCTATCAACAGACCATAATATTATTTACATTCAATAGCTGGGAAATGGGGCACTTAATCAGTTTAAAATCACTCAAAACTGTCAAAAGGCAGGATTATATATTGGGATAACGGGTTTTGGAGACATTTTTATTGTACCCGGGTGGACTATATCCATCGTCACATCGGCAGGTGATGGCATTAAGAATTTTCGTTTCCATTTTAATAAAGGCCACGTTGTAAGGAAAATACTCATGAAAGAATCATGAGGATTGGTCAGTAAGGAAAAGGGGCACATTTAACGTCAAATCAGGGGAGTTTTTCTTCCTGATGGTTAAGTGCGAAGCGCAAACAAGCACGTGCACTTACTCAATGTACAGTCAAGGTCCGGGCGAGTCTGAGCTTGTGCGCTATTTGTGCACGTTCGTCTGTGCACAAATACCGTCTGCTAAAGTTAGCGGGTGTCGTATACACTGTATACCGGTTTTCGATATATCAAAATACTATTTTAGAGTTTCTAATATATCAATACTAATTAACATATTCGCATATTTACAATGTCTGGGATGGAATTTAGTTCTTAAAGTAGTAAGAAATAAAATTTTCAAAATATTCTGTACAAACCCTATAGAGAATATATGTGTAAAACTGTCATGTTCACAGTAAAGTTTTAACTGAATACGAGGAAAAAGATAACATTACTTCTTATTTTTAGCATTATGGTGTAAGAGAGTAGCCCTAGACTGGTTTAAAGCTACCACAAGGACAGAAAACAATACGTTTCTATTGATAATGTTTCTTCTGAAATCAAACATATTAATATTGGGGTGCCACAAGGTTCTGTGTTAGGCCCGTTACTTTTTTTTATTTTCATAAATGATTTGCAATATGCTAGTAATATTTTACACTCTATACTTTTTGCTGATGACACAAATCTGTTTTTATCTGGTAATAAATTAAATGATTTAACTTGAACTCTAAATTCAGAACTGCAAAAAATACAAGAGTGGTTCCTTGCCAATAAATTAAAATTGAACATTGACAAAACATGTTGTATGATATTTCAACCTAAAATTAAGAATATTTCATCTGATAACCTTAATATTTATATTCAAAACAATAGAATTCCTCTAGTTAGGTCTACAAGATTTTTGGGTGTAGTTATAGATGACAAACTAACTTGGAAATTATATAGCTTGTAATGTATCTAAATCCATTGGTGCAATAAATAGGTTAAAAAAATCAATTCCATTATTCTGATGATATATCAATCAATAGTCTTGCCATACCTCAATTATATACTCTGGGGAAACTGTGCAATATCTCATCTAAACCGATTACTTGTATTACAGAAACGTGCAGTAAGAGCTATAACAAATTCTCCCCCGAGATCAAGTACACAATCATTGTTCATAAAACTGAATTTACTATCCATTTATGATATAAATAAATTCCAAATTGCGACTTTTATGTACTTATTCTCTCATAATTCTCTTCCCTCTTTTTATAATGATTTATTTGTGAAAAATAGATTTATAAATAATTACATTACCAGACAATCAGATAAATTTTATTTGCCAAGTTTTAGATATAACTTCTCACGAACTACAATCGAATATGCCGGACCCATCCTCTGAAATAATTTACCCAATGATCTTAAATCTTGCCCCTCTCTCAACTCCTTTAAACGTAAATACAAAAATAGTCTCATAAACTCATGAATTGTTTCTTAAAGCCGTTTTGTTTTTGTTTTGTTTTTGTGCATTTTGTCTAGGTTAGTTCTTTTTTTGTTGTCGTTTTAAAACTTTCAGGGATTTGCCTTTGACAGGCCTTTGGCCTTTGTAAATCCTACATTTTTGTATTGGTCATGTTTGTATTCTCTATATTTGTGCCATGTGTAATTTTATGCCTATTTTAATATTTTATTGTATGTATTTGTCTTTTTATGCAAATGTGAAAATAAATGAATTGAATTGAATTGAATTATTTTGCCAATATGTTGCCTAGAACATAGGTATGATGTCATATCAAACACGTAATTCTCTGAAGCCAGGAATACAAAATATTTTGATCTAATTCAAAATTGAGATTTTACATGTGTAAAGTCTATATGGAAGATGTAAGGGTAACGTCAGTTACCGACATGTCCTCACAAAAGTTTCCCCAGCATAAACAAAAATTATTAAAATCTCTCCTCATTTTGCAAATCTTTTCATAAGGACCTAGGTATGATGTCATATAAGACTTATCATTATAGCACGTCGTGGACATTAGATATTGAGATTTGATCAAACACCATGATTTTGCATGTCCGTTTTCTGTAACGTCAGTTACCGACATGTTTTTGCTTGGTGTTTTAATGGAACTAATGTTTGGGTGGAATTTTTAAATACAAGTTCTTCCTTAACACTTGCTTATTTAGCTATATAAATTTGAAGACTCATGTATTCTAAATGTAAAGTACAAACAATGTAGAAAATTCTGGTTGTGTGTAACATCAGTTACTGTGGAATTGCCCCATGGTAGAAGGCTACAAAAGAGTAGGGGAGTGTGTAATTAGGGCCTATCTACTCATAGTCTTCGGGAAAAGGAAGATGTGTCACAATCAAGGAAAGAAATTAATTTGCTCGATTAGCAGCCGTGATTAAGTCCAGTTCTTTTTTTTCTTTTTTTATTAAAGAAACGCTCAATTCTTAGGCAAAGAAATTATAATAAAACAATTTAATTTTCATAAGAAAGGGATCAACAGGGGTCAACCAGCTCGCAAGATTAAATATTTGCACCCCTTTCCCACTTAATGGATATCAAATATAATATCTATTAGTGAGTGCAATGCATTCACTCTTAAAGGGCTTGTGCATGGCTTGTGCTTCTACATATTTAGAAGAGAAGAGAAAGAAGAGATCTACGAGTATCATTCACTCCCACTGAAATCCCATGAAAACATAAGTATTTAACATAAATAATTAGCAATTAAGCAACAAAGTACCGTGTAACTTAACATGGTACATCCTCATAAGGTTATCCCAATCCCCATTTATCATCCCAGATGGGTTGCGCCGGGAGAAAAGTACTGGAATGATTTAAAAAGAAAAGACAAACCAAAGAGGTTGAATTAAAATTGATATATAGGGCATTTAAAGTGAGGGGAGATGTCCTCTGGGGAAGTTGTCCTCTGGGGCAGTTGTCCTCTGGGGGAGTTATCCTCCAGGGAAGTTGTCCATCCGGGAGTTGTCCTCCAGGGGAGTGGGCCTCCGAGGGAGTTTGCCTCCAGGGGAGTTGCCCTCCAGGGGAGTTATCCTGAAGGGGAGTTGTCCCGGGGGGAACTGTCCTCCTGGGGACTTGTCCTCGGTGGGGACCCATCCATTGGGGGAGTTGTCCGGTGGGAGTTGTCCCCGAGGGAGTTGTCCTCCGGGGGAGATGTCCTAGAACCGTCCATATACACTGAGTCCCAGAAGAAATTAATCCTACATCAAGTGCCTTGTATTATGATCGCATAACTGATATGTGACATATATTTGTGACATATTATTATCATTTTATGAGGAAAATCCTCCGTTTGAGGAAATAGACCTTTGTTTGGCACTCCACCAATCCTCTTTTCCAAGCGAGACAAACATTAATCGTCCAAAGCTAGGTATTTAAATATCTAAACAGGATCTAAACATCTGTTTCTTGACTCCGCGGTCCCATTCTCTCTCAGTCTCTCTCTCTCTTTTTCTCGATCTCTATTTCCTTTTTATGTTTCTATTCTCCATTCCTTTACCTCTTTAAGCTTTACCTATCTTTCTTTCTTTTTCTTTCATTCATTCTGTATTACTTTCTTTTAATTCTTCCTTCCTTCCTTCCTTTCTTTCCTCATTCTTTTCTCCCCCCCCCCTTCTACACCACTCATGAGGAAAATCCTCCCTTTGAGAGGATAGACCCTAGTGTTGGCACTCTACCAATCCTCCTTTCCAAGCGAAACGATCATAAATCACCCAAAGCTAACATTTGTTTCTTGACTTCGCGGGTGCATATTCTCTCAGTCTCTCTCTCTCTCTCTCTTTCTCTATTCCCATTTTACGTTTCTATTCTCCTTTCCTTTACCTCTTTACCTATCTTTCTTTCTTTTACTTTAATTCATTCGTATTTCTTTCTTTTAATTCTTCCATCCTTCCTTTCTTTCTTTCTGCCCCCCCCCTTTTACACCACCGTTTGCGAATTATATTTCTTTTTAATGTCTTTTTTCCTTTAATTTGCTCTTTATTTCTTTCTTTTCTTTTTTATTTGTTTGCCTTATTTCTTATTTTCTTATTCCCTCTTTTTTCAACACCTCAAAAGAGCCCTCATTTGCGAATTATATTTGTTAGAGTCAATATATAATTATTTATTTATTTAATGTCCTTTTTTATTGGTTTTAATTTAAAAAATTAGCACAGCATATATTTAATTATAGAAGCAATGAACAGTATCCGTGTAGAAACTAAAACAATCCAAGCTAGGAAGTACTGTTCGATGAGCGACTCGCTAATGCGCTGCATGCAGCATGGTCAGGTCGCCAAACTAACACAACCTTTACATTAGTATGTTTGCGATAAAAAATATAGTTACGCACATGCATTGTGTTTGAATTAAGAATATGCCTTTGGGGGGTTAAAAAGAATAATAATTCTATATTTTTCGTACATCTGCCACATGAATATACTACTGCGTATTCTACATCAATATTTTTTCACTAATTGATGGCGATCGTATTAGGACTTTATCACTGCACGAGTGAACGGTACATATCCATATAGAAATCCCAACAACACGTGTTTCGAGTTTCTGTGTACGTTTACATAGCAGCGTGCTCTGGACACAGCATGACAATTCCTTCAAACTTTGCTTGCCAGCCAGATAATATGCCGTCATGTTTATTCTCTTACTTTCCGTATTTCGAGGGCGATTTTCTTCGTTCAAAATGGAAAATGAATTAACGTTTGATTTCTGAATATAATATGCCTTTGACAACTTGATAAAATGTAAAATACTATAATTTCATTCCGAATGGCCAGCAGAGCGAAGTTACGTAATATCGCAGCTGTTGTTTATCTTTTAACCCTGGCTCAACGCTAAGGCTGGACGGCGGAGGTGAAAAGTTAGATAACAGGGATTACCTAGCCATGCAGGGTGATAGTGCTTGGAAATGATATATCTTGGATCTTCAAACAAAGATTTTTGACACGGGGGTCTAACACCTGAGTTCGCGAGCTGGACTAAGGTCGACCCTCAAACAAGAGTTTTACGTAATGGTAAAAGTACCATTTGCGAATTATGTTTCTTTTTATAATGTCTTTTTTTTCTTTAATTTGCTCTTTATTTCTTTTTTTTTTCTTTTTTCTTTGTTTGCCTAATTTTTTTTTCCTTCTTCCCCGTTATTTTCAACACCTCAAAAGAGCCCCCATTTGCGATGTATAATTATATGTATTTATTTAATGTCCTTTTTTATTGGTTTAAAAAAAAATAGCACAGCATATATTTAATTGTAGAAGCAATGGACAGTATCATTCTGTATCAAACAAGGAAGGAAATGCGCTGCATGCAGCATGGTCAGGTTGCTGAACTACCACAACCTTTATGTCTGCGATCAAAAATATAGTTACGCACATGCATTGTGTTTGAATTAAGAATAAGCCTTTGGGGTTAAAAAGAACAATAATTCTATATTTTTCGTACATGTGCCACATGAATATACTACTGCGTATTGTACAGCAATATTTCTTTACTAATTGATGGCGATCGTATTAGGACTTTATCACTGCGCGAGTGAACGGTAGACATATCCATAGAAGCAGCACGCGCTAGCGGAAATCCCAACAACACGTGTTTCTAGTTTCTGTGTATGTTTACATAGCAGCGCGCTCTGGACACAGCGTGATGATTCCTACAAACTTTGCTTGCCAGCCAGATATATGCCGTCATGTTTATTCTCTTTAATAATACTTACCGTATTTCGTTCAAAATTGAAAACGAATTAACATTTGATTTCTGAATATAATATGCCTTTGAGAACTTGATAAAATATAAAATATAATAATATCATTCCGAATGGCTTACTACAGGCAGAGCGAAGTTACGTAATACCACAGCTGCTGTTTCTCATTTAACCTCGGTTCAATGCTCGTGCTGGCCTTGCGGAGGTGAAAAGGGATTATCTCACCATGCAGGATTGATAATAAAATATCTTGGATCTTCAAACGTCGATTTTTGACAGAGGGCCGGGTCTCTTACCGCTGCAAAGGAAAGTTACTACGGTCGACCCCCAAACGGATGTTTTACGTAATGTCAGTTTCAGTTTATTTCATGTACATTGTAGGCAAAAGTGGAGAGTAATGTTTTGACTCATTTTATTTTATTTTTTTTTTACATATTTGCTTATATGTGATATAGAAAGAATACACAAATAATGCTTTCATCCAATGTCAATTCATCAATCCACAAGTTTTTTTGTTGCGCCATGCTCCTTTATCAGTTGAACAGTTTTGATAGAGCAATAACAAGATATCAGGTATTGATACATAAATAGGATACCATGGAAGAGCTGAGGTCAAGCACACACCCACGCACTTCAAGGGAAGGAATATTGAAAACTGTACAAATGTGAGACATCATAAAGAACCACATGATAAAGAGATTATGAGAGTTATGTGGTAGTCAAAAAGGAATACGAAAGAATGCATGTAGGGTATTGCATCAAACAAAAAGAACCCAGTAAACAAGGCACCAAAAACTAACCTTTTTCTTCTGGTACATTTAAAGTCACAAGATAAACAAAACATAGACCGAAGGATTCAGTCGCTATTTTGGGATTACATTGGTTAAACACTGAATGCTCAATGCTCAATACAAAATAAGCGACTGAAAATCGTACATACGCTTACCATAGGGAAGCAGGCATCTTGCGTTAAGAATCATGAGAATCCGAACAGTCCACAATAATTTCACATTTTTACCCCTTTTTCCCCCACGATATCCCAAAATTTATAAGAATTTTTAATATATGGATACTGCATTTAAAAAAAAAAAAAAAAAAAAAAAAAAAAAAAAAAAAAAAAAAAAAAAAAAAAAATCATTTTTTACTTACAGAATCTTGTTTTAAAGACAACTAATTTCACCAAACTTTAAAGACGTTTTCTTCGTAGTCTTTCATAAGTGTTTACAGGGAGGTCGCCATTTTGCTATGAATATTCATGAATTTTTTTTCTTCGCATGCGCACTGTCGTCTGCCGCTGATGTCATCTGCAACGTCTGCATGCGCTAGCTCGCGATGTTTTCTCGGATAACTACATATTCATTAGAAGGACCCCTCAAACGATCTGTGATTGGTCAATGTTTTTTCCAGTTTCCGGTTGACCTCTATTCGAATTAGCATAGGTCGAATCGAAGAAAACTGTGAGATCGGCGAAAACACATTGGCAGAAAGTAAGTCTTTCATTTTTTACATTTCTTATTATATAATTTTATAATTATTATTATCATAATAATGGTAATAGTATATTGTTCCTTTGCAGCATAATAATTCTGTTCAAAAAATGTTCTAAAGTAAAAAAAATCATAGACAAAGCTAACGATGTCGTGATCGCAAAAAAAGTTAGGCCATTGGTTTCTACATGGCTTAAAGCCAGCCACGAAAGGCGTTGTAGCATCCCTACGTAAATGTATGTAGTATACTTCCACCGGTCGATGGAAAATAAAAAAAAAAATTATAAAATATTATAAAATATTAGAAAACATCCCGAGAACGGTGGAATATTTCTGCCTAAACAATTAAACACAGACCTTGTGCAGAATAACTGTGCTCCTGAACAGCTGGATCCTCAGTCGAGGTCCTCCTACCAGCCATTTCGACCCATCATCCTTGATATGGCTATGTGGCAGGAAGCGAGCCAGCAGCATCTGGATGAGATGCCACCTCCAGCTACTCATTGGGTAAACTGGCTTTGTACATTGTATCGGTTCCAAATCCACACTGAGGACCTTGTAGCAGTCTCCATCAGATCCCCAGCCAGCTTTTTCCTGTTGGTTACTCCCACCCTGGAGAGGAACGTGAGTAGAGACTTCGTCGCATATCCTCTACATCCAACCTCCACTGGGTGGTAGTTGACCTTCCAGCCCCTCTCCTTGCATTCTGAGATAAGTTCAGCATATTTAGATGTCTTGTACTCATGGGCCATCTCTATATTTTCCTCCCATGGGACAGTCAATTCGCAGAGAACCACCGAGTTAGACTGCTGTGACCAGACCACCATATCTGGTCGCATGTTGGTAATGGCAATCTCACTGGGGAAGTTCATCTGCTCATTGAGGTCTGAGACCAACTGCCAGTCTCTTGCTAGACACAGGAGTCTGCTTGTGTGTGGTCTAGCTTTTGTGTTGGTTCCAGTATTCGTTCCAGCCTTCACAAATGGGATCAACACTGGAGCGTTTGGTACTTTTGTCAGGTTAGATTTGTCTACAGCATTCTTTGCAGCGTTGCTCAGCACTTTCAAGATCTCATTGTGCCTCCAAGTATATAGGCCTTCTAGCAGAGAGACCTCACAATTTGATAGAATGTGCCTGAGTGAACCCTTTTTCCACATTTATGGCAGTTCTCGTTCTTGGTCTTGGCCATCTTCTTCTTCAGGTAGTGTGGAGAAGGAAGAACGTCATAGGTTGCTTGTAGTAAGAACTTGAGTGTGCCTGTTTCCATTCTCCATATATCACTCCAGGATAGGGATCGCGGTTCTATGCAATCCCATCGACACCAGGCTCCCTGCTGCATGAGGCCCACCGCTTTAGCAATACGATGTTCCTCCTCTTTGCGACGGATTTCATCCAAAACCATCTTTTGCTTCATTTTTGTGGTCGCCTTGAAGAAGTTCTGGGTTGGGTTCATGCCTAGCCCTGGTCTATTGGTTTGCACAGGACCAACCAAAACTTTGTGCCTCAGCCGAGATTCCTTGTCCTCAACTTCTTGCTGGGCATTCCATTTCCGTCCTCTGCGGATGTCTGGCACAGTCCCCTTAACAAACTGGTTATTGGAGTCCCTCAGGTTCAAGAACAAGTGAACCTTCTTCACCTTAAACTCCTCTGTAAGTGCACTAAGGGGTAGTTTCAGCTTTGTGGAATGGCCGCAGAAGCTTATGTTTGTTGTGCATGGAGGGACGCCAAGCCACTTTCGAACGTGCACAGATATTCTCTGCTCCATCCTCTCGACATGATCATTGCTATTTCGTACATCATCAGAGGCCACATGATCCTTGGGAAGAGATCAAACTTTAGGCACTACAACTTCAGTATATTTGGGAGTGTACACCCTGCATCTGTTGTACATGGATTGAGTACCGTAGGGTAAGATCATCCATGAAAGCTCGTATTGGTGGCAGCTCGAGCCCAGGTTCAATCTCGATACCTCTAGAACTGGAACATGCAGCTCTATTTACAAGTTCTCTTGCCATGACAAATAGAATTGGGGAAATTGCACACCCCATTTGAATGCCTACCTCGAGGGGCTGGTAAGCCATTGTAAATTCCTTGGTGGAAAACCTTATCTTGAAATCCTGAAAGTAGCACTTCAGGAAGCCACTACCAGAATGTAGAAGAAGTCCAGGGTAAACCATATTATCGAATGGGGCAGTGAGCCGTACGCATTGCCAGCCATAAGACTGATAGGTCCATCTTCCTCCTCTTTGCCTCTTGGATTGTGTGCCATATCATTGCAGAATGTTCAACACAGCCAGAAAAAACCTGGAACTCCTGCCTTCTGAACAGCTGTGTCGACGAATCCATTCACAAGCAGGTACTTGGAAAGGCGCCCTGCAAGGATTCCCATCATGATCTTTCCGTCGATATTAAAAAGAGATATCGGACAGAATGCTTCTATTCTCTCACCATTCTTTTCTTTTGGTATGTACACGCCTTCAGCTTTACTCCACTTCTTGGGCACTACGTTATTTCGCCATAGAACCCTCAACAGCCTCCATAACATTCTCCTCATCCTGGTACAATATTTGAAGACCTTGTATGGCACACCATTGGGACCTGGAGACGAGCCAGCCCTAAACTTCTTGACGAACCTTTCAACCTCAGATAGGCGTGGAGGGTGTATGTCAAAGTTTTTGCCTGGAGAAGTTGGACGAACCAAGGCTTCCATGGGGGGCAAAGATAGGTTTCTCATTTTGTCAGAGTAGGTGTTTCTCAGATGGTTTTGAAGCTCCTTTCTAGTAGCTTTCAATTCGCCAGATTTCACAGGGTTGAATAGGGCTTTTGTGAAGGCAAAAGGATCTT
Organism: Paracentrotus lividus; assembly: GCA_940671915.1. NCBI lineage: Eukaryota > Metazoa > Echinodermata > Echinoidea > Camarodonta > Echinidae > Paracentrotus > Paracentrotus lividus. Next base: position 28,945,316 of record CALNVZ010000174.1, on the reverse strand, counting down.
CATAGAACTTCTGTAATTGCATGGCCCGCCTTTTCCTTTTCCTTTTAAGTCTCTCAGCTTTAGACAGGGCTTTCAACCTCTTCTTTCGCTCATCTTTGAGGTCGTCCAGAGCCTTCATTTCTATATCATTATTCTCCTTCTTCGCCTCCTTCCAACGACGCTGTAGGGCTCTTATACTTTGTCGTATATCATGGATTTCCTGCTGACGTCTAATCAGTCTCGACTTTAGCTGCCTGCGGCTTCATAGTGGAACATCCAAAGTTATCGACCCCATACTGGTATATTGCCTCCATCATAGCTTCTCTTCAGCACTCCCCTTCATGGATTTGAGCAGAGTTTGTCCAGCTGCTCGTCCATAGCCTCCCAAACTTCTTTGTTCGTAGAGTTAGGCCACTTCACCTTAGGACGTTTGCCTGTGCTACTTGGGTTGTGGGATGTAGCATTGGAATCGGTGACACTGTGGTTGTCATCCTGGCCACTATTTCCATGCGCCTCATGTTAATCATCACTGCGTTGCTCAGCCCACTGCTCACTCCTCAGCTGCTGGGTTGTCGCTCACCTGGAACAGCCTACATGTACCTTCGCCTAATGAATTCTAAGACCCTTGGTGGTGTTGAAATGTCTATTGCATGGTACACAGGCTACCCGATTGGGCGCAATCGTAGTCAGGCCTAAAAATTCGACGCGAATCCGCGAATCGATTCGCTCGGAGATTCCTGTCGGGTCCGTACAGCGCGAATCCAAGTGGATTCGCGTGAGGTGAAGGTCGAGGTTGACAAAAAAAAATGAAGTTTTCAAATTCAATCACTCAATTTACGATTTGGCAACAAAAAAAAGCGACGATTACCATATCTACATGCATACAGGCTTCACATTTATTTACAAATTGCAAACAAAAACGTTGGGTTTAGATCGATTTATCCGCAAACACAACTTAAATCCGGCCTCAACCCGGCTATAACTAACACAAAAATACATGTATGGTACACCGGAGGGACAGCATAAAATTATGGGCGACTAACTTTATACTATTTACTTTTCTTATGATACGGTGGGCGCCAGTCGATTACAATGGAAAACATCAGTTTTGTTACGGAGCCGATGATTGGTAGTTGACACATTGTTTATTTTAATCCAACTACCAATCATCGGCTCCGTAACAAAACGTATGTTTTCCATTGAATAATCGACCGGCGCCGTAAGAAAAGTAAATAGTATAAAGTTAGTCGCCAATAATTTTATGCTGTCCGATCCGGTGTCCCATACGTGTATTTTTGTGTTAGTTAACTTATAGCCGGGTTGAGGCCGGATTTAAGTTGTGTTTGCGGATAAATCGATCTAACCCCAACTTTTTTGTTTGCAATTTGTAAATAAATGTGAAGCCTGTATGCATGTGAATATGGTAATCGTCGATTTTTTTTGTTGCCAAATCGTAAATCGAGTGATTGAAAACTTCCATTTTTTTTGTCAACCTCGACCTAGCTTCACGACTTCATCTTGACAACGCTAGCGCTAGCAGCAAAGCTATGTCGGCACCATTGCAAAAATTCTGTGTGCAGACTGAATGCGTTCCAAACCAGTTTTGCAAAAGTCGGCGAAAAATCGCAAGTGTTTTTTCTTTTTTATTTTCATGATAGTGATATCAAATTTATCAAAAAAACCTATTTCATGATAAATATAAATAGATCTAACTTTTTACATAGAAATATAGGGAGGCTTCAATTTACTATTTAGAATCAATTTTTTGTTGCCTAAGTCTGCGCACCTAAAGTTCGATCTCGATTTTATTACAAAGTAAAATATTATTCTAAGAATCATCAATGTTATTCCGTTCTTCATATTCTAATGATCAAGGAAACAAAAACTTTCAAGAAATTATTTACAAGAACAATGTTTTTCTACAATTTTCAGACGGGCTTGTCACTTTTTGAAGCAAAAATGAATGGTGCCCATGTCTGCAAACTAGCTCATTTTGCACGCAATTCAAGTGCAGTGAAGTTTCAGACATTTCTTTTTTGACAATTATTGAAATTTTAAGGGTAGCAAATTGAAACTTGCTGAAACTCATGTTTAATCAAATATTTTCGCAGTTTTTGGTATCAAAATGGATTGTTGAGATCAAGATTGAAAATTGGTATCAGTTTGATGTTTTGTTCTATGAAAATCGCGCATTTACGTGAGTGCGTAGACATGGGCACTGCGCAGACTTGGGCACTCTTACCATAAATCATGGGGAAAAACCAATGGACCAAGATGCAAAACCTGCCACCCTTAGTCCCACTTCCTCTACTACTACATGTAGGTCAATACTTTGCCATTGACCTAGTAACCTATGAGTGATCCAGACCATTCCCGACTCTTCGATATTTGCGAGAATCTAGATTCTCGCGGGTCACCACTGCGAGAATCCAAAAAGATTCTCGCCACCCGGCACGAATTTTTAGGCCTGGTAGTCCTGGGGCGAAGCCTAGGCCTTATATCCGTATCATCCGACCGTGTGGGTGATTCTTTCGCTCCCCCTCTCGGATCACCCTGGGAATATTCTTGTCTATCAGAAATCGTAACAATATAGTGGGTGCCGCAAAGGGCTGAGTTAGGGGCAGGGAATTAGGGTCACAAATATTTAGTTTGGGCCTGAATGCAATTAACATGTGTCATATTGTATTTTCCTCCTATTGCGCGTTCTGGGCCCCGTAACACAAAGGTTTGCAATCAATCGCAAAATGGCAATGGCCAATCAAAATTGTTTTTACACACGCTTTTGGTTCAAAAGACTGACCAGCAACCAATCATAGTAGTTCTGTCAAAATTGCAATTGATCGCAAACCTTTGTGTTACGGGCTCCTGGTCTTACTAGAAAAAAATTAACACATGAGTATATAGTAGCGTGATTTTGGGTACTTCTGTCAGGGACGTGCTTACCCTGAAAGCAGAAACTGTTAAAAAAACGTCTTATTTACGTCATTTTACGACGTGTCTCACGTCATATTGACGTCGTAAAAATACGTCTTAAAGACAAATTTTTGCACCAACGTACGCCGTCATATTGACGTGATTATGACGTTGTTAATAGTGAACAGTTATATGCGTCCACCAGAGGGGGTGGTTGGAACTATAGTACCCGAACTGACGCGAAGAATGCGACTATTTTCCCTGAGGGGTGCATGTTTAGGAAAATGGGGTCTTTGCTCTCAGCTAGCTTTGATCACTCGATAGGCCACTATCGCTTGATCGAGCCGTGGGTATTCGCAGGTACTATTCCCGGCTCAAGGGAATATTCCCGGCTTGTGACGTCAGATGTCAGGATTAGTGGCATTTTTGCACAATTTATGACGTTGGTTGGAACTACCTTTGGTCACATGACTGGGTTTAGACCAATCACCTATTAAGATTCTTACCATGACGGATATAATCAACTACGACATCTTAATGACGTCTTTACATCGTATTCTTAACCAGTATTAGACGTCAGATTGACGTGATTATGATGTGATTAAAGACGTATGATTTATGACGTGATATATACATCTTTAGTTTTTCAGATTTCATGTGATCGATTGTAATTCAAAATATTTCTAGAGATCTTTTAATGACCATCAATTAATTTTGTACTCAGAGGATCTCATAGCTTTAAATTTGCTATGGAGCAAGAGTTACTCTGTTCTTCCTTTGAGGGCATGTTTCATAGCTTTTATTCTATTGAGGGAACATTAGTAATTACTGAATGAGATAATTCCATGGATTTATGTTATAAATGATATAACTATAGTATGTCATGGTTAAAGCTTCTTTAATGAATTGCATACTTATTTCATTCTACTTTACCGCTTAATTCTGACGTTTTGAATTTATTTCTTAGTAAAAAAAAATACTTGTGTAAAGAGTTTAACATTGTTTTATGAAAGAAACATGATAAAAACTTGACTAATTACCCAAAATCATTACTATTTCTTTTTATAATCGATTACAAAATTATCACCAATAGTCATAATCCCATCATAATCTGGTCATATAAAAATGCAAATTAAATCGTCGTAGATTGGTCAATAAATGACGTCATAATCACGTCATAATCTGGTCATATAAAATGCAAATTTAATCGTTGTGGATTGGTCAATAACTGACGTCATAATCATGTAATAATCTGGTCATATAAAATGCAAATTTAATCGTCATAGATTGGTAAATGAATGACGTCAAAATCATGTCACAATCTGGTCATATAAAATGCAAATTTACTCGTCGTAGATTGGTAAATAGTAGATGTCATAATTACGTCATAATCTTTTCATTTAAAAATGCAAAATATACTTGTGGTTGAAAGTGGTCAACATGACGTCATAACGACGTCGTACATACGACGTATGACAAGTATTACTAGTTCACGACGTCATTACGACGTTATTACGACCATGTCTGCTATCAGGGTATGACCAAATAGCCACCTACCCATGTAAGGAGTTTTCATTCTTAAAAATGTTGTAAGTGACAAATCGGTAAATTATTCATTACGTGATTCCTCCGTTTAAAATAAACCCCGGCCAGCTATAACACAGGAACCCCATTGCCTTGCGTGTAATGTCAATGGGAGGTCTACCAGGATTTCTATCACCACACTTTCAAATTTTGGGAGAGTTTTCATTTCTCTCGTTTAAACTAGGGAGGGGTGGACTGACAGCTGATATGAGCTGATAACAAACCACAACCACTGCAACAGGCTGATGACCACAGCGTGCAGTCGGATTGCAGCTGTTCATCTTACTTAACAGTATAAACAAACTTTTAAGAGCTTCTTGGCTGAAAGAAATCTAGAAATAGTGAATTTGTATTCCATTTGTTTTAAGACATTATCATATCCAAAACTAATTACAAATTTTTTAGATGAAGATCAAAATGAAATTTTAAACCAGGCGAAATGACCCACTACATGTATAAGCGAATTATTTGTTTTTAAATTCCCCAAAACAGTCTTGCATCATCAGAATAGGGGAGAAGCTAGACACAGCAGAGCATGGTGTAGGATTGCAGCAGTTCGTCTTACGTAATAGTTTAAACAAACTCTGATTACTCCCTGGCTGAAAGAAATCTATGAATAGTCATTACGTCAACCCCTCGTTTGCAAGCCGACCTGAGTTGAAGAGCTGAGCTCAGGTAATGAACTCCCTATCAAAAAACCTTGTTTGAAACTCCAAGATATTCATTTCCAAGCACTATCGATCCTGCATGGCCAGGTAATCCCTGTTATCTAACTTTTCAACTATGCTGGCTAGCCTGAACGTTGAGCCAGGGTTAAATGATAAACAACAGCTGTGATATTACGTAAGAGTAGCTCTGCCTGTTATTGGCCCATCGGAATGAAATGGTGGTATTTGATATTTTTTTCAAGTTTTCAAAGGCATATTATATTTAGAAATCAAATGTTAATTCGTTTTCAATTTCGAACGAAGAAAATCAACCTCGGAATAAGGAAAGTACGAGAATAAAAAAATAAAATAAAAATGTTTCGATACACAAATCTAGATCATTAAATGTAAACAATATTGCCACCGCGTGTGCCCCCCCCCCCCCCCCCCCCCCCCCCCCCCCCGCTGTGACCTTGGGTGACCACTGTTTGGACCGAGGTCAAGGAACAGATGTTTAGATAGATATCTTGTTTGTGGTGTTTGTCACACCAGGGTCTCCTCTCACGTCCCTGGTCACACTTGGAAAAGAGAACTAATAGAGTTGCAAGTAGGGGTCTATTGTCCTCAAACGGACTGGTTCGTCATGTGAATTTGTATTCAATTTTTATTTTAAAGATATTATCATATCAAAAAGTGATTTCAAATTTAGATGAATTAGATCAAATTGAAATTTTGAACGAAGCAAAATTTCCCACAATTAGCGAATTGAGAAATATATATTTTTAAAAAATGTCTTGCATAGGCCTATGTGACAGAAATAATCATGATCAGGCAATTTTCGTTTTTCTTTCTCTTTCATTCTCTTTTTTCCCATCCTTTCTCCTCTCTTTTTCCTGACTCTTTTCTTTGCTTTTCCTTCTTTATGTATCTCTTTGTTTTATCTCATGTATTTCATTGTTTTTCTTCTTTCATCTATTTTCCTATTCATCTCTGTTTTTCCTTCTTTCTCCTCTTTAGTAAGTTCTTTCTTCTTTCTTCTTTTTCTTTCCTTTTTAGCTCGATCATCTGGCTCGAAGAGCCAAATGAGCTTATGCTTCTTCTTCATCATTTCAAGTCCAATTTCAATTCCGTTTAGTTCAGGACTCATGCATGTTTATAATACCTCTCTCTCCCCCCCCCCTCTCCCCCCTCTCTCTCCCTCTTCTTCTCTCGCTGCCAGCACTGCCAGGCCATGGTCACTTCTCCTTAGGGGGAAGGTGGATTTTATCTGGGGAGTGTGTTCACCATTCCTGGAAAGGATTGCTGATATCGTGATAGTAGAGGGGTGGTGAGAATGGTTTGGAACTCGAAATTGGGGTTCTATGGTAGCTTCCTGGCTTAAACTAGAATTTTCGTAATGTTGGTCGTTTTAGCACATTCAATAATGGTTTCATAGGTCCATACACAATCCAAAGGTAATAATTACGTTACTTTACAGGCGCGGATCGAAGAAAATCGAATTGAATGCATTTCGGGGGCCCAATTGTCTGGGAACAAAAGCGGCTCTTTGTCCCCAGACAATTGGGCCCCTGAAATGCATTCAATTTGACTCTCTTGGATCCGCGCCTGCTTTAGCTGGGCATACCATCTCACTGTCCTGCCCGTGAAAGACTGGTGGTGAAAAAAAAAATATTTTCAGGAGTATAAATCTTCAAAACGAGGTAAATGTGGCAATGATACTCATGCTATTTTTCCCCTTGATATTACAGTGAGCATAATGTGATTTACTGCACATGATTTTAAAGTGATACATTGAAAAAAAAAACGTATAAACACAATCATGTAAAGGTAAAGTGTTCGAAATATGTGATCCTTTCCAACTCATGTTCTTGATAACTCATGATAACGATGTGAATTCTACTTGATTTTGTTAATTGGGAAATGAAGAAAGAGAACAATATCAAGTTATTCAATCCTGAAATAACTAAATTATCAATAAATAACATTAAAGGGCGTATTCCCTTTTCTCATGGTATATTTCATCCCTTTTATTCATTACAGGAGTTCAAGAAAGTGTTGTATCAAACCAGAATTCTGCATAATGTTGATAAATATAGATATGAACATCAAAGGTTCATGTATAAAGCAGAGACAATCAGAAGTAAAGACACAGAAGGTATGAAAATAAAATTAATTTCATATGAAATTATACTACATAACGTTTTTTTTTATGACTCCGCCACCGAAAGTGATGCCAGAGGCATCATGTTTTCGGGTTGTCCGTCTGTACATCTAATTTTCTCGTTATCACGATATCTCATGCAAGAACCACTTGAGATATCAACTTCAAACTTGGAGATAGTATGTATCACTATAGGAAGATGATCTGATTAGACTTTGGAGTATGTATGTCAAAGGTCAAGGGTCATAGAGGTCAAATGGTGAAATCCCATGTATTTGGTTCGTTATTGCGATATCTTTAGAGCCAGTTAATTGAGATGTGAGCTTTAAACTTAGGGGTAGTATGTATCACCATAGGAAGATGATCTGATTAGATTTTGGAGTATGTAGGTCAGAAGGATAGACCTGATTTGAATAATTATTTCTTTTTTTTTTTTGCGAGCTGAGTGAGCGTCGAGACAGCTGCTCAAGGTGCTCCCAAACTATTTCTTTATTTTTTGTTCAGTTTTGACTTTTGGCATTATTTGTTGTATCAAACTGATTTTATTATCTTCTGGAACAAACTGGATGTCAGCAGAACTGTTATTAGACAACAAGCAGCATCATCAGCTATGGGATCCACCATCCTCTCTCATTTGTTCTGGTCCTATTTTTCTTTTGGGGAGCAACTCAAGCATGCCAGCAACCACCACCAACATACCAGATCAATAATTACAAATATTCAGGTCGATGTATTTGTAGGCCTAAATATGGATCAATGAGAATTGCCTATTTTAAAAACTCAGAAGCAACTTTTCAGGTACTTCTTCGAGCAGGTGACATACATCCCAATCCGGGTCCTCGTCGTGGTAGCAGTTCCGCTTGTCATCGCCATAACGACAATACCCGAGAAGCAGTCGAGCAACTTGACACATATCACATCCCCCTACCACTCGCATTCGTTATACACCCACCGCTCTACGGGAACTCGTTCAACTGCCTCATATCGCTCAATACCAACGTCTACCTATTGAAACTTGGAAAACAATAATGGACTTGGGAAAAGCAAAGAAAAAGAGAACTCGCCGAGGCAAGAAAACTGTCCAAGAAACGATTGAAATAATTGATGAAAGTAACTTAAGTAATGAACATGAACTTGATTACTTTTTTACCAAAAAGAGGGGGCTTAATAAAGCACACCTCAATATTTGTAGTCTCCTTGCTAAAATTGATTTCTTGAGAGATCTATTAAAAAGTAGAATGGTTGATTTGTTTACAATGTCAGAAACTCATATAGATGACACTGTAATCGAGTCTGAAATATGTATCGATGGTTATAAATTTGAGGGAGGAGGAGGAGTTGGTGTGTTTGTATCAGAAAACTTAGTGTACAATCGTAGAACTGATTTGGAAAATCTGGAATTGGAATCTCTCTGGATAGAAGTTAGGTTATTTAGAACGAAGCCTATCATGGTAGGAACTTATTACCGCCCACCCAACTCAAATATTCATTATCAAAGCAAAATAGAGGAATCGATAACGAGGGTTTCCGAATTGAATCGTGAAGTAATCATACTAGGAGATTTTAATTTTAATATGCATTCTACAAATGAATCTAAGTTCATTAACTGTATTTGTCGGCAAAATGGTATGAAGCAAATGATTAATCTTCTACCAGAATCACTGAAACAACTAGTACTTTGATTGATATATAGTATTAACAAACTTTCCAAAAATGTAAAACAGAGTGATGTGCTCTCTCTTGGTCTCAGTGATCACAACCTCGTATGCATTGTTCGAAAATTGTATAGACCCAAGGTACAACCTAGGGTGATAACTTACAGATCATACAAAAGGTTTGATCAGAATTTGTTTTTAACCCGTTGGGGACTGAGCCCGAATATATTCGGGCTGAGGTCTATGGGAAATGTGTGTTGTAGCCAAATCAGCTCGTCTCCAACAGGTTAAGAGATTTAGATGGAATTAATTGGTCAAATTGTTTCAATGAGAATGATATATCTAGTGCGTGGTCTATCTTAAAAAATAAGTTTAGTAATGTATGCGATCTTCTTCTTCTCGAGTCCTTTCTCTTATTCTCCTGTTTGATTTATAATTATACTTGATTACATTTTAAAGATCATAGTATTCATTGCATATATATATATGGTCGATTCCAGCGAAAAGTGTACACGGCGAAAAAGTTGAGTCCAAATTTAGAACCTCTTTGATGATTTAGTCCTTTGACCCACTAAAAGTCAACATATCAACCTATCCGTGTAATAAATTGTCACGCTTAATCTCACAAACTGACTTTGTGGCAGAGGGGTAAACTAAAACATATTTTTTGCATGTTACCTACGAATACACGTACCCTAATTTGATACAGTCAGAATTTTGCCTCCTTATATACATTTTCCTTCCAAATATGTCATTCCATTCCATCAATAAGATTCTAACAATAGTTAAAATCGGTAAGAGCAGGGCTTGTGCCCCTAATTTCCTTGTATTTGCCATATCTCATTAAAGTTATAGTTTTAAGACAATCTGTTTGAAAAACATGGGGTTGTGTCAGTTTGCATTGTTTAATCTTCACGACGCTAATTAAGATATGTCATATCTTACTGAAAGAAAAGAGAATGACTCCTCATTAAAACCCTAAAAAAATTGGAATCCGCCCATTACTTTTGTTTATAGAAGAGGTAGAAACATATGTATTCGTAGGTAACAGCTAATGTATTCGTAGGTAACATAGGTATAACTGGCTTACATGTATATTTTAAACTATTTGTTTGGATCCAATTGATATAATAATCGTGTAGGGGTATCAAACTAATTGTTTCTTGTGAAAAATATCTTTCTCAGCCAATATATGGGAACATCCTGCCAAGTATTAGGGAAACACTAACTTTTAACCAAAAACGTCAATATTTGTCCTGTTTATCTTATGTTTATATCTTTTAATCAAGATTATTGGTACTAGTAAGTGTAAGGTATTTTTCTCAACATTGTGCTTGATAACAAGCATAAAAACCAATTAAAATGATAAACGTCTAAACTAAAAGATTCACACATGAAAATAATATATTGCGAATATTTATTAATAGGATCAGCCCCTAGCCAACAATAAAAAAATGAATACAATATCTTCTGTGTAACATAAATACTTTAACATAAATCGAGAGAAAAAAATGTTAATCAAATGTCTTTCAACGAACATTATATTATAGATGTAGGGCTCTTTTTTTAATGATTCCCCAACTGGTTTAGGCATTCTTTCATCACGTTAATTCTGAAATCATATTTACATAAGCATGAAACCATAAACGAACAATATATTAGCTATATTTCATTTTTAAATCTAAATATTCATTATATCCTTCCTTTAAATAATTTTAAAAAATGTTGTATTGTATCGTCGTATATATCTAGGCACTTACATGCACATAATAATGATTATCCCATTCTGTTATCTTATTCCAATGATACTATTTGTGGGTAACAGTAGGTGGATTCACACCTGCCCGATCGGCAAAAATACCCGTAAATTACGGGAACTTTTCCAACCACCAAATTACGCGTAATTTGTTTTGCATGTTCACACCTGCCCGAACCGTCTTTTTCGGGAAAAATACCCGAAGTTATAAACAAGGGAAGAAATAGAAAAAACAAAGAAATACATAAGGAACGAAAAGAAAGAAGGAAATACATAAGAAAAGCGGGGAAAGAAGGAAAAACAAAGAAATACATAAGGAACGAAAGAAAGAAGGAAAAACAAAGAAATACATAAGGAAAGAGAAGAAAGAAGGAAAAACAAAAAAATACATAAGGAAACAGAAGAAAAAAGGAAAACAAAGAAATACATAAGGAAAGAGCAAAAAGAAGGAAAAACAAGTAAATACATAAGAAAAGCGGGGAAAGAATGAAAAACAAAGAAATACATAAGGAATGAGAAGAAAGAAGGAAAAACAAAGAAATACATAAGAAAAAGAAAGGGGGAATAGAAAGTTCTCGTAATTTATGTTCACACTACAAAAGTTCCCACGACCTTGGCGAAACTACGCGTAGTTTTGACGAAGTACCTACTAATTTACGGGAATTTATCTTCGGGAATATTACGCGTAATTTGGTTTCACACTTGCAAAATTACGCGTAGTTTGTGATCGGGGTAAAAATTACGGGAACTTTTCCAGATCGGGCAGGTGTGAATCCACCTAGTGAGTGTCTTGAACTGCTTATGAGTTAAAATATTCATAACTAACTGTTTCTTGATATGATATGAATATTGGAAAGAATTAAAGACCTCTTGCTCGAACGTAACCAAAATCAAAGTATTTTGACAGAATATAATACGTCAATGACACACATCTAGGCTGAATATCCCAACCAAATTGAATTTCTGCTGCACTGTATGGTTAAAGAGAGCGATATACGTCTGCATCTGTCACTTTTACATCATTTTCATTTTCATGAAAAATAAAAATGAAAATGAAGTCAACTTTACTTTAATCAACATGGTTTCGAAAACTTATGAAATTATGAGGTCTGAGTAAATACACATGAAATCCCAAGTTGGAAATTAAAGATAACTTAAAGAATGCGGCAAGTTTGCTTTGTATTGAACTCCAGATTGCAATTCATTAATACGAAACATAAACACCTGATAAATGAAATCTGAAAAAAGGATAAGTCGTAAAAAAATCAACGTTTAGTTTTGTTTTTATTTTTTTATAAGTAATGAAAATCCATCTCAGTAAATATTATTCATTTCGTATTTTGAAATAAAATTAGAGAAGGTTAATTCACATCTGTTATGTACATATTGTGTCAATCGGCAAACGTGCCTTGAATGAAATAGGAAAAAAAAAGATTTGTTAATCCCGAATAATGCAATAAGCTATAATTTTGGGCACTTTACTTCAAATCTGATAATCACCAATACAATAAAATAACTTATATTATTGGGTCCAAACGATGTCCCCAATATCTATTGGGACTATTCCTCCCTTTCCAATAAAGAAAAAGCAACGTGAGGTAAATTGTAAAGCCGAAAATGACAGTTGACGTTACATTGTTACCTACAAATACACATTGTTACCTACGAATACCGTGCGTCTCAAAAAAAACGTAACACTTTTGAAATGGTTGCCAAATTGAGCATATATAATTTTATGAAAAAACGTCGATATGTATGGAAAGCTAAAGGACCAACCTTTCATATGATATGAAAAAATTGAAAAAAAAATCATGCTTCGATGAACAGTGTTCACTTAAGTTAGAGGTATGAAAATGCGCCTGCGCAGGATTTTTCCTTCCAATTTTGGACAGGTAAATTACTTGTAGCTTACAAAATAAGGTCGATATGAGATATTCATGATCGATGGATCAAAAGGATATTTTGAATACCTTGAATACCATTCCTTTTCTGTGTTATTTCATCAATCCCGAAACACACACCGCCCACCCCCCCCCCACACACACACACACACTTCCACTCCCATCTTATTGTATCATTGATCTGGTAGATGTGAACGGGATTAAGGAAGAATGTGAATTGGCTAAATTGAAATATTCCAAATCATAATTGACATTACGCAACCCACTGTCCTCCCCCCTCCGCACACACACACACACACACACACACACAACCTTCTTCCCATCCTCTCACCTACTCCTTGCTTTTTATCAGTTTTCTTCCGAAGTTTGGTGATCATTTTTTCCATTAATAATCAAAATGAGTGACTGGTTAATAATTTGATTATTAATGGAAAAAATTGATCCACCAAACTTTCGGAAGAAAACTGATAAAAAAAGCAAAGGAGTAGGTGAGAGGATGGGAAGAAGGTTGTGTTGTGTGTGTGTGTGTGTGTGTGTGTGTGTGTGTTGTGTGGTGTGGGAGGGGGAGGACAGTGGGTTGCGTAATGTCAATTATGATTTGGAATATTTCAATTTAGCCAATTCACATTCTTCCTTAATCCCATTCACATCTACCAGATCAATGATACATAAGATGGGAGTGGAAGTGTGTGTGTGTGGGGGGGGGGGTGGCGGTGGTGTTTCGGGATTGATGAATAACACAGAAAAAGAATGGTATTCAAGGTATTCAAAATATCCTTTTGATTCAAAATATCCTTTTGATCCATCGATCATGAATATCTCATATGACCTTATTTTGTAAGCTACAAGTAATTTACCTGTCCAAATTAGAAGGAAAAATCCTGCGCAGGCGCATTTTCATACCTTAACTTAAGTGAACACTGTTCATCGAAGCATGATTTTTTTTTTCAATTTTTCATATATATGAAAGGTTGGTCCTTTAGCTTTCCATACATATCAACATTTTTTCATAAAATTATATATGCTCAATTTGGCAACCATTTCAAAAGTGTTACGTTTTTTTTGAGACACACGGTATACGTGACACCACTGCAGGAAATGCTATCCCATGTTTTTATTTATTCCTAAAAAGCAATAATTTTTTTTGGTAATTAAATTTGAAAGAGTTTCCCCACTTGATAACCGCTACGTAATATATTAAACTTGATAATAACATTGTTTCAGAGGAAAATTACTTCTCAACTATAATATTAAAAATGTAAATTATTTTACATTAATAAGGAAAATGTCGAAACATAATGAAAACATAAGATTCTAAACAAGAAAATCATCACACAATATCCTATTTATATGACAAATGAAACTACACAAGTTTGTAACTTTAGTCTCAAGACAAATTACTAAAATATATGCCAGAAACACGCTATGCATACTTGTATTCGTAGGTAACATTTGACATTCCGAATACTGCACTTATAAGGCAATATCTCAAAAACCTATTGTTCAAGGATGATAAAAGTTTACACACGTCAGCAAGACATCGTTTGTCAACTTTCCCTACAATATTTGTCACTAATCTCCTAAGGTATAGAAATGGCAGTGGTTTATTGGTGTATTCGTAGGTAACTGAATTTTTTGACCACACAAAAATTTCGGACCTTTGACCTCTTCTGCCAGATTAACAAAGAAGGCAATGTCACTGGGAACAATGCATGTCCATAGGGAATGGTGAGGCGCTTCTGTACGCCAATTAGGAGCCGTACTTCGTTATATCTAGTATGGTTTATAAGCTTTTACAAAAGCTGTATTCGTAGGTAACATTCAAATTTACCACTCGAAAAAAAATTCCAGAGATTGTTTGGATTGCCCTATATTATTCAAATTTGGTACAATTTCTCCTGAGGTGTACCATCCTAAAATACAACTTGAATCTAAATTATTTGATGATTTTCTTTAAAAAGTTTGGTCACGAAAAAAAAATTAAGTTTTTTTTTTTTTTAAATGGCCAAAAATGGCATGTTTTTAAATCGTAAAAAAAAAAGTTCACTTCAAATGAAGTTGGAACAAATGCGGCACGAATAAGTTCACCGGTGCGGATACATAAAACGCAAAATTGAGGTTCCTACATTTTTGGGGATTTTTTTATTGGCCTGAACATGATCAAACACACACCGTGTACACTTTTCGCTGGAATCGACCATATATGTTTTGGTTCTTAGGGGAATCTGAATTAGACTCTACCCATTAGGTATTGAACGCAGGCTATCCCATTAGGCAAAAGAGTAGTAAGGTCAGCTTGGGAGCAGGGGAAGGGGAGAAGAGGGCATTGTAGAAGGTGACTCGTGGTCTCCTCCTCTCCGCATTCGCATACTGGCCTTCCTTCAGTGTCGATGCACCATTTGGCCATTAACACCTTGCAACGGCCGACTCCAGCCTGCAGGTGGTTCAAGCAGAGCCAGAACGGCCAGGGTTCACGGAATCCTGGTGGGAGGGATTCCTTAGGGCCGATGATGACATTGTGAGGCGCAGACTCAAGACGGGTTGACCAAAGGTCTAACCTACAGTTGTGGGGGCTCTGGTTGAGGGACACGGTAGTGTGAAGAAAACTATGCCTGGATCTCTTGTTGTTGGCAAAGCATTGAAGAGAGGGTGGAGTGGATAATTTTCCTGTTTAAGTTTCTCCTCTTGAGAGAGTGCAGACCTCCTGATGTGAGGAGGGGCGATGCCACTCAGGATGTAGAGAGTGTCTACCTTGGTTGGTTTCAGGCAGCCTGTTATGGCCCTACACGCGCTGTTGAGAGATGGGTCAATCTTCGAAGCATGGGCTGACCTGCCCCATACAGGACATGCATATTCTGCAGCTGAGTAGCAGAGGGCAAGGGCTGTTGTGCGGATGGTACTTGCATCAGTGCCCCATTTCGAGTTAGGTAGCTTCTTCAGGATATTGTTCCTGGCACTGACCTTCTTCTTTGTTTTCAAGATGTGATTCTTGTAGGTGAGGGAGCGATCTAGAGTGACCCCAAGGTAGACTGGGTTGAAAGTGTGCTCTATAGCCTTACCATACCACTTGACCTTTAGTTGACGGTTGGCCTCTCTATTTTTAAGATGGAAAGTGCTGATCTGCGTCTTGGAGGGATTTGCACGAAGGTGGTTGGTTCCGTAGTATGGGATGAGACCATCCAGAGCAGATGAAAGTGTAGCTTCAATTTCCTCGAATGAGTCACACTGCGAGGCGATACATGGGTCATCTGCGTATATGAAGCTCCTAGTTTCTGGATGGACTGGTTGATCATTGGTGTAGATGTTGAATAGGAGTGGGGCAAGGACACTCCCTTGAGGTAGGCCATTCTTCTGGGTGCGCCATCTACTGTGGCTCCCATTGAGATCTACGCAGAAGCGCCTGTTGGATAGCATTGATTGGATGAGCTCTGTGAACTTCAGGTCGTTAGTCAGATCAAAGAGCTTCTTGGCTAGGATCCGACGGTTGACAGTGTTGTAAGCTGCTGATAGGTCTACAAAAGCAGCTCCTGTGATCAGGCCCTTCTCAAAACCATCCTCAATATGCTGGGTAAGGTTGAGTAGTTGGCCAGCACAGGACTTTCCAGGTCTGAAACCAGCCTGTTCAGGGATAAGATGGTCATCCACAAAGGAGGCAATCCGATTCAGCAGGAGGCGCTCAAACAGCTTGTAGGTATGACATAGCAGGGAGATAGGTCTGTAGCTCTTTGGGACCGCTGGGTCTTTGCCTGGCTTTAGTAAGGCGATGACCTTGGATTTTCTCCAAATCTTGGGTAACTTGTTTGTGTCGAGGCAGGTGTTGAGCATGTTGAGGAGCCACTTGAGTGCTACAGGGCCTAGGTGTTTTATCCAGGCCTTCAAGCGCTCCTACTTTTCCTACTTTTTCACTTCTTTTTTGTCAACCTCCTACTTATCCTACTTTTCTTTGAAATCTCCTACTTTTCCTACTTTTTAACTACTTTTTTGAAAAAGTGAAAAGAAAAGAAAAGAAAAAAAATAAATTGTAGGCTTAGCCATAGGTTTGATATGAGACTGAAAATTGTGTCACTTGTTTTATTATTGTAATTAATGTATTTTGGATATGTTTGGGTCTGCTCATAATAGAGACATGCATGAACATGTACATGAAGCATCCCTATTCATAACCTATCCACTTTTTCCCTGCACATTATGGCACAACCAGTCGCAGCATCATGACATGAGTATCTGCGCATATAAGCATTATATGGGGGAAAGTGCATTAATTGTGTTATACATGTGTGTAGGTTATTTTGTCTTTAGTTCAGAGAGATACATGTACATATAACTGTAGATCTACTCAAATGAATAACAAAAAACGAAACTGGAGACAGAATTTTCAGTCTAGTTTAATGCTTGTTTGGTGTATGAGCCTATAGGTTTTTTTTAAGGCACTGAGTACTGTAACTACCATTTGTCTATGAATGGAATCACCTAATGTTGAAGCTGTTTCTGATGTTGGGATCTGAGCTCAGATTGTAGATTGAAAATTTTTCAATTATGACAACTGAGAGAAATTTAAGCACCTTACATTGTTTAGAGTGCCAGCTCAGCTTTGGCATTGTATCCTTTTACTATATTAAAGTTCATCTTTATTCCAGATCCATACGCATGCAGTAATCTACAAATGTGGAGCAGGATTATTTTCCTTTTTATGCCTCCGCCACCGAAGGTGGTGCCGGAGGCATCATGTTTTCGGGTTGTCCGTCCGTCCGTACGTCCGTACGTCCGTCCGTACGTCCGTCCGTACGTCTGTACGTCCCGCTTGCTCGTTATCGCGATATCTCAAGAACCACTCAAGATATCAACTTCAAACTTGGGGATAGTATGTACCACCATAAGAAGATGATCTGATTAGATTTTGGAGTATGTAGGTCAAAGGTCAAGGTCACAGAGGTCAAAAATAGTGAAATTCTATGTTTTGAGTTCGTTATCGCGATATCTCAAGAACCATTTGAGGTATGAGCTTCAAACTTGGGGATAGTATGTACCACCATAGGAAGATGATCTGATTAGATTTTGGAGTATGTAGGTCAAAGGTCAAGGTCACGGAGGTCAAATAGTGAAATTCTATGTATTGAGTTTGTTGTCATGATATCTTAAGAACCATTTGAGATATGAGCCTCAAACTTAGGTGTAGTATGTACCGCCAAAGGAAGAAGATCTGATTAGATTATGGATTATATAGGTCAAAGGTCAAAGGTCACAGAGGTCAATATGTGAAAATCCATGTATTGAGTTTGTCATCGCGATATCTCGGGAACCAAGTAAGATATAAACTTCAAATTTAAGGGTAGTATCCAGCACCAGAGGAATATGGTCTGATTAGGTTTCGGGTCACAAGGTCAAAGGTCAAGGTAAAAAATATTTTATAAAGCAAAATGAGTAGATGAATGTGCGATATTTTTCTGATCTGGCAATGGCGGAGGCATATATTTCGACCGCGCGCGGTCGAGGATTCATCTTGTTACTTTTCAAATTGCATACGCCATACTGCAGTGTGTCCAACAGAAAATGCTAATGGCACTTTAAATGAGTATGATTTGAAAATTCGCAAATCATTACATAATTTTATAATCGTAAAGTAGCGTTTTTGTTTGGTAGAACTGGCTTAAATTTTATGCCATATGGTCCATTGAACACATTGATATACATGTATGAGCCTTCTTTCAGCACTCATCAAGAAACCTCTCAATCCAAGTTTTGTTATTACATTAAATAAAGTATGTAGTCTAATTACATACTCATTCACTCATATTTCATTTTTTTTATTTTTTTTTTATTTGGGCCCACAACTTGCGGGCACATACTTTAATTTTTTCTAAAAGATGAAGGTTTAAGAAAATTGGCATGATATCTTTAATCAAACATAAAAATTATACTGAACATGTTGTTAGCTGAACCTGACTACACATACTACTTAACACGAAGCTTGGACGGAGAGGTTTCCTGATGTGTCATGAACAAATGCTCTTATCTTTGTGATTATTGGACCATATCACATAAAATTTCATCCAGTTGTTATTTATAATGTTGTAATTTTAATATTATACACATCTAGAGTGCCATTAACATTTTTGTGGAACACGCTGTACTTACATGTATTGATGGATTTCCAATGCAAAAAGCATAGTGATCCAGTGAATTAGGACTTTATCAATTGACATTTTTCTTTTTTACACCATAAATAAACACGCAATGCCTCTTTCCAAAAACAATTTCCAAGAAAATGATGTTAGGTTACAAGCTTGAACTCGAGTGGCAGAGACTGCAATGCACACGGTATCCAGAGTTGATAATTCAGGTTTCTTCCAAATCATAGGCATGCAAACTGAAAGAAGCATGGTGATTTTGCAAATGCAAGATTTATTGGAAATAAAAAATAAACACTTTGTACTACCCAGTGAACAGAAAACATCCTCAGTCCTGTACATACATGTAATTATAGAACCTGTGGCTTGATGCCAAGCACCCCTGAGAAAATATCTAAACACAAAATTCTCTGTTCATTGAAGGTTTAATACTCAAAATAATCTCAGCTTTGCATTATGCAATGGCACTCCAAAATATTCCATGCAATGTCTTTCTTTAAGAGTTAAACCATGCATGGATTCTACGAGGTCCTATTAGAATCCATGGTTAAAGTTAAACAAAGGTACCTTCTTTAGTTTCTGATGGCCTTAGTCCCAACTGATGGAAGCAGATGAAATTGGGAATGCAAAGAACCAGAATCAGTGTGATATGTTTATCCAATGTTTACCAGAGATGATTCACATATATGTAAGATAACTCAAAACTTTGATGTTTGGCATGCACAAAAACAGAAAGTTGGGACAGGCAATTTATACCTGATGCATTGTAGAAGAAAGGTTACCAGTTACCACTAAAGCAGCTTGTCAATCTTGGCTCAGGTGTAAACAAAATATTCTGAAATTATGTAAACTGAAATCTCACTGAAATGGAATTGACTGGCATGGTGCTATTCATCCTTTGTAATCTACATGTGGCCTATAATGCCTTGCAAAGTGCTTGCGTTAGCTTGGAGATGGTGATGAGCAGACTGTGGTTCTGGATCTCTTCTATAATATCTGAAGACAACCCCCTTGCAGGAAGGAAGACTGCTGAAACCCAGTAGCATCTTGGTCTCTATGAAATAAATTTTCTTCAACACATACAAAGTTGCTGCCTATGAAAAGAGTGAATAGCATGCTTTAGGCAAAAAATTGGTAATTTGTTCAAGATCTCTACATGGCTACTACGGAAAGCAGGACTGGCAAGTCTCATGAAAGAAATGTGAGATACAGAAAAATCACTAGGAAATTGAAAGATCCCCTGATGAAAGTGCAGCTCTGGTTTTAGCATTAACAATGTATTCAATGTCTTCTTAATATTAAACAGTTTTGGATAGAGGCAAGCCCTGTCTGTTTTTGCTGTAAAAAAGAGAAATGTTGATTAGAGTATAAAGTCATACATTGGATTACTGTTTGTTAACAGCATCAGTTTGATATCCTTTTAGGCATTAGGTATCACTGAAGCTTAATCTCAGATTCAATCTAAAATAAAAGATAGGGACTTTCATCTAAAACATTTATCTAGTAAGCATTCCATCATTGAGGGTGGGGGTATCAGATGTACTGCCTTGACTTTGAGTATAATGGATCTGGATCTATTAAAAGAGGATACAGTGCCAAACATGTATACCCTACGCAATATTCATTTCCCTCAGGTGTTATCATTGAGAATGTAATTTAGTGAGCATTTCTTAATCTACATGTACATGTACCTTATTGAACTTATCCTACCATCAGAAGTATAGCTTCAATATGATCCCAGGAATGTTATTAGTACATATAAGGGGATTTCCATTAATAAAAAGGTGATGATCATAATGATGGTACATGTAGTTCTAATACTCTAACTTTCCAAACAAATATTATACTTGACGGAAAATTCTATCACAAGTTTGTTTTTTGCGTCTTATTTATGTACATTCGGCCCTTGTCATACAGATGAAATCCTACTTTTCTCCTTCTTTTAAAGATTAAATCCTACTTTTATCTTACTTTTTTAAAGATTAAATCCTACTTTTTTCCTACTTTTTGGAAAATTTTGCTCCTAATTTTCTCCTACTTTTTCATTCAAGCTGACTTGAAGGCCTGTTTTATCTGCTCACAGAGAAGATCATCGAGCCCAGCTGCTTTGTTGTTCTTCATGGATTTGATAGCACTACATAGCTCTAACAGTAAAACCGTGGTGCTCTTGAGTACAGGAGGCCGCCGTAGCGGAAAGCTTAGCTCTCTTTGGGTGGTGATCAGGGTTACCCTTGCTGTTCTCTAAGAGCTGGTGGGCCACTTGGTTTGCAGTCACCTCTGTTCTTGGTTTAGGTTTGGTGTAGTCATTGCCAAGGATGCGGATGGTCTTCCATGCTTTCCTACTGCTGTGGGTCATGTCGGTGGATTCAATGAATTCCTGCCATTTCTTTCTTCTGCATACAGCTATGGTCTTAGTTAGCTTGTCTCCAGCTTCTATGGTATCATCGCAGAAGGGGTCTGTCTGGAATTTATCTATATACTCTAGATACAAGGCCTTCGAGTCGTCTGTGAGGCCTTGGATGAAGTTGGTACGGCAGCCACGAGGGATGTGTCGTCTCGAAGATTCCTTTACCAACTTGATGAAGGAGTCATAGTTGCTGGGAGTTGCAGGGAGGTCCTTGATGGAGGAGTCAAGATCTTCAGCAAACTCTTTCCACTTCGCCTTTCTGAGGTTGAAACGACGACGGAAGGGGACAGGTCTAGGAGTGACAACAGCATTTACCCTAAGCCCAATTGGGCGGTGTTGAGTATGGGGGATAGGGTCAAAAACCAGCTTTTCGCACTGGTTGGATATGGCGCTTGAGACAAAAGCCAAGTCCGGATTGTAGCCTCTTCGCCATCTGGCACTGATAAAAGATGAAGGGAGCTTAGCATCATGGATGAGGGACAGTTGATGGGAGTCTGCCCAAGTCTCCACGAATTCACCGTCATCGTTGGTGTCTTGGTATCCCCAAGCTGCACTGTGACTGTTAAAGTCACCTATTACGATTTTAATGCCGTTGTCAGTGGCCGTGCTTGGGACATCAAAGGGTATTGTTGGAGGTTTATACACGGAGCTCACACTTATCACTAACAAGTTGATGGAAAGGATTTCAACATCATTCGTATCAGACCGGAAGGTGCTATCGATTGTCAGCCCGTGACGAACAAAGATGGCACTGCCATATTTCTCATGTGGTCTTTCTAGGGTAAGGATCATACCTGGGACGCAGGGGCGGATGGAGGAGGGACCACGATGGGTTTCCTGTAGACAAAGGATATCACATTGATGATCCTTGCAGACATCTGCTAGAAGGTCTTGTTTGATGCCCGTTAAACCTTCGATGTTAGACGAAATAATGCTCAGGGCCGGTCCTGAAAAGGACCCAAGTGTCTGACCCTGGGCTCCGTCAACAGTAGTAGTTTGGAGAGGCATGAAGGTACAATGAGGAAAGGTAATCAGTAAGATAACAGAGTTAGACAGAGATGCGATAAACATGCACCACTTGTAAGGCACAGAGTTCGAGGGTACTGAGTGGGCCACAGATGAGTATGTATCACTTACTAGATTGCGAGATAGGTTGAAAAGAAAAGCTGACAAAAGTAAAAG
Organism: Paracentrotus lividus; assembly: GCA_940671915.1. NCBI lineage: Eukaryota > Metazoa > Echinodermata > Echinoidea > Camarodonta > Echinidae > Paracentrotus > Paracentrotus lividus. The sequence goes on along the minus strand of CALNVZ010000174.1, from coordinate 28,923,003 downwards.
TTTGCTAGATTGGAAGCGTTTCAGAGGAGTTCGAAACCACATCAACAGTATAAGAATAATATTTAAAAGAACTTTTATAAAACAGGTGTTCAAAAAAATAAGAGAAACCCTAGACAACTATGGAAACTCTTAAAATCATGTAATGCGAATGATAAATCTGTAAATGATATTCAGGGTTTGAAAATCAATGGAACGGTCGAATCTGATAAACAAGTTATTGTAAATAAACACAAAACAAAAAGAAAGTTCCCCCTATTTCAAATTTCAATAATTTTTGTCCCCGCCGAACGAGTTCGAGCAGGGGACTATGAAACGGGCTCCGTACATGTGTATGTGTGTCCGTCCGTCCGTGCGTCCGGATGTGAGCAAAATCTTCAATTTGCTACTCCTTCGCCATTTTTCATCCGATTTCGATTCCGTTTGCTTTATATGATAGCACTAGGTGATAGCTACAAAACTTCTTCACAGAACTTTGACCTTTGACCTTTGACCCTGATTTTTGACCTATGTTTATTGGCTACAAAATGCTACTCCTTCGCCATTTTTCATCTGATTTCGATTCTGTTTGCTTTATGTGATAGTTCACTAGGTGAGGACTACAAAACTTCTTCACGGAATGACTTTTGACCCTTTGACTTTGACCTTGATTTTTGACCTATATTGTAATTGGCTAAAAAATGCTACTCCTTCGCCATTTTCATCCGATTCGATTCCGTTTGCATTATGTGATAGTACTAGGTGAGGACTACAAAACTTCTTCGCGGAATTTTGACTTTTGACCCCTTTGACCTTTGACCTTGACTTTTACTTATATTGTACATTGGCTACAAAATGCTACTCCTTCACCATTTTTCATCCGATTCGATTCCGCTTGCTTTATGTGATAGCACTAGGTGAGGACTACAAAAATTGTTCACGCGAATTTTGACTTTTGACCCCTTTGACCTTTGACCTTGATTTTTGACCTATATTGTTAATTGGCTAAAAAAATGCTACTCCTTCGCCATTTTTCATCCGATTTCGATTCCGTTTGCAATATGTGATAGCACTAGGTGAGGACTACAAAACTTCTTGCGGAATTTTGACTTTTGACCCTTTGACCTTGACTTTACTTATATTGTACATTGGCTACAAAATGCTACTCCTTCACCATTTTTCATCCGATTTTGATTCCGCTTGCTTTATGTGATAGCACTAGGTGAAGACTACAAAACTTCTTCACGGAATTTTGACTTTTGACCCCTTTGATCTTTGACCTTGATTTTGACCTATATTGTTAATTGGCTAAAAAATGCTACTCCTTCGCCATTTTCATCCGATTTCGATTCCGTTTGCAATATGTGATAGCACTAGGTGAGGACTACAAAATTCTTCGCAGAATTTTGACTTTTGACCCTTTGACCTTTGACCTTGACTTTACTTATATTGTACATTGGCTACAAAATGCTACTTCTTCGCCATTTTTTACCCGATTTCGATTCCGTTTGCCTTATGTGATAGCACTGATCGTGATATAATGGGAATTTTACATTATCGGCGGGGACATATATTGCGCATCGCATAATTTACTAATCCACTTGTTTAACTAGGAGGAATTTAAAAATCTAATTATATGTCCATGTAGGGAATTTAATTAGCTACCATACGAGCGAATTTTAGGAATAATCATCAAGTCATGCTTCAGTGATTAATGGTTGAGTGCAAAAATGTCATTTTTTGAAGTTCACAAGCCTAAAGTCACAACTTTGATTCAATGATATCGGACCCATTTTCAGATTTTAAACAATTTACACGTCAGAATGTATGCAAAACATGCTTCCCAACATACATTTGCGTCAAATTTGACGGTTGAGTGAGCATGCAGCAAAAATTGCCCAAACTGCGATTTTTACTTCTTTGCCATGGTACAATTGATCAAATGTGAGGGAATTCCTGTTTTGGAAGTGTATGCAACCAATATCCATCCATTCACGGTTGAATGAACCCATCAATCAACCAAAAAATAGGCCATTTTAGAATTACGAAGAGTCATTGTAGTAATTTTATGTACTAGAAAGCATTGCAATAACATTTTTTTGGTTTTATTTATATTCTTTGGGCACAAGATACAAGAAAATCATGCAAATGGGAAGAAAGTTTGGGGCTTCTTCATGGTTCAGTGACTTTTCGAATTCGTAATTTGAGTAACGGTCATGTTAGTTAGAGACCAGTTAAAGCTATGTGCAAAGTTTCATAAAATAATTCACAGTCAAATGGACAAAAACTGACAATTAGAATATGCCAGATTTCACTTTTGTTAAACTTTTGTTAAACCTCTGTACATAAAGTCAATGGAGGAGGAAATCAATACCTGACAAATGTGAAATTCAGCCAATTTCATTGATGATTATTGTTAATTGAACCGTGAGTTATGTCACGAAACTTGGCACACAGCTTCAATTGATCTCCAACTAACATGATCTTGATTCAAATTAAGTATTCAAAAAGTCACTGACCCATGACGAAGCCCGAAACTTTATTTTTATTTTCATGATTTTCTTGTATCTTGTGCCCACTGAGGCGTGAAACATCGGGATTTTTGTGAAAATAAAATCAAAAGTACTCCCTAACAAAAATTGTTATATTCAATTTCAGTAAGAATTTGAATTTTAGTCCGTACGTGAGAAAAGGACTTTTCCAGTCTCACTGCTCACTGAAGCATGAATTTTTAAATAAATGCCATAGGATCATTGACACGTGCCCAAAGAATATAAATAAAACCAAAAAAATGTTATTGCAATGCTTTCTAGTACATAAAATTACTACAATGACTCTTCGTAATTCTAAAATGGCCTATTTTTTGGTTGATTGATGGGTTCATTCAACCGTGAATGGATGGATATTGGTTGCATACACTTCCAAAACAGGAATTCCCTCACATTTGATCGATTTATACCATGGCAAAGAAGTAAAAATCGCAGATTGGGCAATTTTTGCTGCATGCTCACTCAACCGTGAAATTTGACGCAAATTTTGTTTCCGTATGTTGGGAAGCACGTTTTGCATACATTCTGACGTGTAAATTGTTTAAAATCTGAAAATGGGTCCGATATCATTGAATGAAAGTTGTGATTTTAGGCTTGTGAACTTCAAAAAATGACATTTTTGCATTCAACCATTAATCACTGAAGCATGACTTGATGATTATTCCTAAAATTCGCTCCTAAGGTAGCTAATTAAATTCCCTACATGGACATATAGTTAGATTTTTTAAATTCTTACTGGTTCAAAAATTATTGATATCTGAAATAGGGGGAACTTTCTTTTTGTGTTGTGTTTAGTTTGAATAATCATTTTGTATCTATTGGTGTTAATACAGGTCCTTCACATGGTAATGCTGGTAGATACTTCGAATCACTACCTACAAGATATATTTTTGAGGAAATAAGTGATGAATTTGTCTTGAGTGAATTGAAAAGATTACAAATAAACAAATCACCTGGACTTGATATGATCAGTGGTCGATTACTAAAAATTGCCACTCCATCTATTTATAAGCACCTTACTAGATTCTTTAATTTGTCATTACAATTAGGCAAGTTGCCTTCTGAATTAAAAGAAGCTAAGGTTATTCCATTGTTCAAAGGAGGGGATAGAACTGATTTGAATAATTATAGACCCATTTCCATAATACCTATTGTTATGAAAATCATGGAACGGGCAGTACATAATCAACTGCAAGAGTACCTTACAGAAAACAATGTTCTTTCACTTCATCAATCAGGCTTTCATAAGGGTCATAGTACTCATTCTGTTTTAAACTATTTTTCTGACTATATTTCTCGACAAATGGATATGGGTCAATGACTGGCGCTTTTTATTGACCTGCGCAAAGCTTTGGACTCTGTAGATCGAAAGATATTATTGGAAAAACTATGTAAATATGGTATACAGGGCCAAGAATTAAATTGGTTTGTAGATTATTTAAAAGATCGGAAACAAAAAGTGGTATTGGGGAAAAATGAATCTGGTTGGGGTGTGACAGTGTCAGGTGTGCCCCAGGGTGCCAATCTAGGCCCGCTGTTGTTTACTATCATGGTAAATGATCTTCCAAAAGTAGTATCTAAATGTAAAAGAATGTTATATGCAGATGATGCTGTGTTGTTTTATAGTGGTAAAAAATGTGAGGACATTGAAACTGCATTGACATTTGATCTAAAATTAGTCAAAGAGTGGATTGAAGAAAATAATTTGGCATTAAACCATTCAAAAACTGAATTTATGTTATTCGGTTCACAAATGAAACTTGCTAAACTTGAAAATAATATTTGCATTGAACTTGGACAATTTCAAATAACCCAGGTTTAAACCTTTAAATACCTAGTGGTTTGGCTAGACCCATCATTAAATTGGAAAGAACATGTAACAAAAACAAGTAAAAAGATAGGATCAAGAATAGCATTACTTGGTCGTTCAAAACGATACTTCCCTTTTGAAGCACTAAAGCTCCTTGCCAATGCATTAATTTTACCATTATTTGAATATTGTTTTAATGCATGGTCTAATTGTTCTGAAAATGTTAAAGATGTAATTGTTAAACAACACAAGAAAATGGCCAGAGTAATTGTTGGAACAGATATACGAACCCCAACTCAACAAAATCTTAATAAACTTAAGTGGGTAACTATCCAAAATAGGTGGAAATTTTTTCAATGTAAAATGATTTATTCTGTCTTTCAAATTCAAACACCAATTTATATCTTAGATATGTTTACAAAGTCTCAATCAGTTCATGGACATAGAACACGCAGTGCGGAAAATTTAGGTTTGATTTTACCAAAAATTAAAACTCAGATAGGAAAGAACAGTTTTTCATATGAAGGCGCAGTAATATGGAATAGTTTGCCAAACCATGTTACAAATGCTCCTACAATATCCTCATTTTCTTATTTGTTCTGGCGCCATATTCGTTCAAATTGTTAGTCTGATCCATTGTGTTGTGTTCTTTTTTTATTTCACTGACCAAAAAAGGTATGATATTTTATTTGAGGTAAAGTCCTTTAATTTTCCAGTATGTTAATTTGAATGTTTGTATATATATTGTACTTTATGTTTTGCAGGGCCTCCATGAAAAACAATGTTTTGATCATTGATGGAGCTACCCTACTGAAATAAGACAAATAAATAAATAAATAAATAAATAAAGGTCAAAGGTCATATGGGTTAGATTGTGAAATTCCATGTGTTGAGTTTGTTATCGCGATATCTCGAGAACCAATTGATGTACATCTTCAAACTTAGGGGTAGTGTGTATTACCATATATGGTCTGATTAGATTATGGTTTATGTAGGTCAAAGATCAAGGGTCATAGAGGTCAAAATGTGAAATTCCCTGTACCGAGTTCATTATCAAGATATCTCAAGAGCCAATTGAGATGTAAGCTTCAATCTTAAGGGTAGTAGATTATGGAGTACCTAGGTCTAAGGTCAAGGGTCACAGAGATTTGGGGTTGCAAGGTCAATGTCAAGGTCAAAGATGTCTTTGTATGAAGGAAAATAAATAGATGAATATGTCATATATTTCTGATCTGGCAATGGCGAAGGCATATATTTTGACTGTGCGCGGTCAAGGATTCATCTTGTTTTCTGCTAAAATTACATATTTGTCCTTTGCCACCTTTGCTTTGAAACCATTGGAGAAGGACAATATTTAATTGAACATGGTACTACATGTACATGTAGGCCTAGAGGGGAAAATATCCAAATGTTTAAATAAATCGATCAGTAGGGAGCTTTTTTTTTTTTTTTTTTAACTATCCCAAATTAAGGATTAACAACATAATAAAATATTTTGTTAGGAAATACCTTTCATTAAACATGTACATAATTAGATGGCAAGTTTTCTTTGGGCCAACATCGGCAATGGTCGTGGCTATTTCGTTGGGCAAAGGTTATATTCTTGCCGCTGGGCTAACGTTGGCACAACGTTGCATGTTGATCGCAACCATATGCTGACGTTCGTTAAGTTGTATACAAAAGTGCGACGTCGTGCGCACTCAAAATGCGAACGGTCCAACATTGGCATATATGGTCGCGCTCAATGTGCAACGTTGTGCCAACGTTGGCCCAGCGGCAAGAATCACGTTGGCCCAACATATATAGCCACGACCATTACCGACGTTTGCCCAACGAGACATTGCTATCTGGGTATATGACACAATGACCACACTGTAGCCCCATCCTTCCTTCTGAATGTAGAGAAAAATAGGGACACATAATCAGACACACCATACATGTACACATCACATTATCATCAAACTCTGAATTCATGTAAACTACATGTACATTGATGTGCTGAATAAAAGACTTTTTGAGACTAAAAGAAGTTTTGTTTTGTAATGTTGTGTTCAGTATTCATAATTCGCCACAATATTCTTCTTCAAGAACTGTGGTCTCTGAACATATACTATTACTTTGTAGATTTGAAAAAATGTATTGTTTTTTTTTTTTTTTTTTTTTATGCAGGTCAAAAATATGGACACACCATGTTCCAGGGAGAAATAAAGCTGCCAGTCAAGTGGAAGAGCCTTGATGATGAGACCCAACTGATAATAGACGATCTGAAATTTTTCCGGAGTGATTTTCCAGATTTCATCTCCATCTTGTGTCCGATGTGTCCTGTGGTGAGGCATGTCTCCATCAGCTTGCATGCATTTGATCCTTTTCAATACAGGTACATGGGCAAACCATCCACTAAAAGGATGAAGTCTGTTCGCACAGTATGCATGGTAATGGACTGGGGTTCACTCTCAGATGTACTATTGACTGTCAGTAAATATTTTCCAAATGCAGAAAGTCTAGATGCGCAATGGAAGGTGTTATATGTTGATTCACCATACAGGATACCCTCATCTGAGGTCAATCATTCATCAGTCTTGAAGAAGCTGAAATTAACAGCACACGAAATTCGTTGTAGAAGCGAGGTAGAATCCCTGTTTCTGTGCATATCTCTTATTTGCCCAAATATCACATCTCTAGTCATATCAGATATCACATCCGTCCGATTCAACAGGTCAACACAAGATGTACCATGGAAATTATCTTATCTCACCAACATCCAGCTTGATCCTGGTGTGGGTGATTTCTACCCATTTGAAACATTGAGTAATGTATTAAATCTCAATTCTGTGGAAATCCCGCAGTTAGAGCTTCTTGAGGCAAACAAGGTCAGTCTAGAACCTGGTTCAAATATGCCACTTGCAAGTGTTACCTGGTCCAGATTATCATCAGGTTGTGAACTAAAACTTAAAGATGCATCAGCAACTGTACCATTGGTGGACCTGATTCAGCTTGTGTCCAATGAATTGAAAGGTGTAACTTCACTTAGACTTGACAGGTGCAATGTTATGCTTCCTGAGAAGATTGGTCATCCACAATGGAAACAGGGAGAAGGTAATTCACTTCGAGAAATCAGTTTTGAAAGTTTTCTGCCTGTAGCTGACCTGCAGAGAGTCTGTAAGATATATCCTGCTGTGAAGTTCAAAGTTTTTGATGGAAGCAACGTATCACATGATGTGATAGGAGAAGAAAGACCTCAACCTGACCCTGAGGACTCACAACATGCTGAAGAGAAGACAGCAATGTCAGAGAGACATACCTCTTCATCTTTACTTTCTCTGTGTGGTGAGTTGAAGTTGGAATATACAGAATTATATAAGTTCCAGCCTTATTTCAAATCTTAACCCTAACGGCTAACCCAAGTGGGACCCACAGCCCTTGAACCTAGGCCTAACCCTAAATTCTAGAATAATAATCTAATCACTCTCGCTGTCACTTGGGATGTTCACCAGGGGAAGCCTCTAGTATAAATTACAAATTATGAAGGATTAATGCAGTCTATAATGCATCCTTGAAAAAAAAATGTAATTTTGTTTAAGAAATAAACATTTGAATCAGTGATTCATTCAACATTTAATTCACTTACACATATGTAAAACATGGTTAAACTGTAAACAAAATTATACTGCATTGGATTAAATTAGACCATTTGTGGACTAAAAAATATATTAAAAATGAAAAATGTAAACTGTATTTAAATCAAAAGAGAGGAATAACGTAATACATGTAAGGTAGGCATCCATGAACCTCTTGACTGGCCCAATTTTATTTTCAGATGAGTTTGGAGAAGCCACATCAAGAATTGAAATTCATGATGATCAGACAAACACACAGGGAGCTCTACAGGGCCAAGAGGAGCATAAAACAGGTATTTTCTTGTATTTTATATATTAAAAGCCGAAGCCGAAAGAGAAGGGAACTACATAAACACGCCGAGTCCTACATCTTTAGCACTGGATGTCGAGTTTTCCGACGAATGTTTGTCGCCGTCATTGCCTTTTCAGTTTTACGAATTTGCTCAACAGATCAATTAGGATTCAAAGCAATGCTCGACCCATTGAGAAGTCATGAAATGGTACCGTTTGGCTATAATTCTGTCATTTTCCGTGAAAGTATAGCAAGAATTTGCTGATCGCTAATCTATGGTGTCTTTAAGAAAGCAAAAACAAATCCACTCAGAGAGAGAAAAAAAAAGAGAGAGAGAGGGGAGACCTTTGGATTTAGGAGAGAGAAATGGGCGGCATAAAAAAAGATACACCCCCAAGAAAATCATTATAAAAATAAAAAGAGAGAGAGAGAGAGAGAAAGGGGCATCATTTCCAATTTTAAAAAAATGATACATGTTATAGAGGAGACAGAGATCGTGGAGATCGAGGAGGGAAAGAGAGATTCAGACGAATGTTTGTCGCCACCATTGCCTTTTCAGTTTTACCACTAACAGTTCAGTTAGGGCTCCAAGTAGGGCATCGACCCATTGTTATGGAATAATACAGTTTTTAAAATGGGGAAAAAATTAAGAAAAAAAGACAAAAAATGCATGTTATAGAGGAGATGGAGAGGAGGGACAGAGAGAGAGAGAGAGATAAAGTAAAATAGTAAACAGTTAGACCGCAGCGCTGGGAAAAGACGCTTATAATACGAAAAACGTATTCATGCCCGAAACGGTTTTATGAATATTCATGAGGCAGAAGGGGGTAAATGGAAACTGGCGCTGATCGCTCATTTCTGCATGGATTTTAACCATTTTTGTTGGATATTATTTTTCAATAGTCAAATTATCCATTTCTTACATTATCTAAGGAGTTAGATTGGGAGAACATTTCGAAATGTACGTTTGTAAATTGGTCGCGGTTAAGAACACTTTAAGTGATGAAAAAAGGCAAAAAAAGGTAAGTTAACTATCTGAGCTACCAAAATTTTTTAGCTCATTGTGAGCGCTAACTCTCCAGCAATATCACAAAGAAACCATTTGGAAATTCATTCTTGGTACAAGTCAGGATCGAGGCAGATGTAAGACGATGCAGATATATTTTCTATCAAAAAATAGCGAAGGTTACCATGAACCCGGCGACCGTAAATGGAGCGCTGTGATTGGTCTGCGGTCACGCTCGTACATACGTCACACAATTATGTCGTCTGCTCGCTGAGCTGGACACGAGTACGAGTGTGCATAATAATTTGAAATCGGACGCCATTCAAGAATAAAAGTACAATGAAAACCTTTCGTTAAACTTTCTGTCTAAACCATTTGAATATATATACATACACTATGATAGAAAACCAAAAATGTTTAATATATGAAGTATATTCACAGAACTATGGGTATATTTGCAATCGACAAGTGCACATTTTTTCTCCAAACTCTCCCATACGTTCATTTTCATGTAAGTTAATCAAAATGATATTCATTCAAAAATATGTCAACTGAGTTTGCACTTATTCTTATACAAGTTTATTTTTGTCAAAATATCAAAGGAATACTGTAGTCAAATAATGTAAACCCTGATATAAATGATCATTCAAGATGACAAGCAAGCCTGATGAAAATTGTTTCAACGGTTTATTTTGTTGAAGCGTAGCTGTGTGCATTGAGAATGTAATCCCTTAGACAGGTGCCATTTCATCTTTGAACATCCTGTCAATTGATCTTATTCCATTTTAATTTGACTAACGTCCAGTTGATCTTAAGTTTGTGATACAAAGGCTGAAGTCTTTGAGGATGAAGATATGCAAGACGAACAAAAATAGAGCAAAGAGCTTCAGATTTTTAATTTATTTTTTATTTATTTATTTTTTTAAATTTTATGTATTTATTTATTTCTCTTTTTTTTTTTTATTATTATTTTTTTTTAATTCTTTTTTTACCTTATTATTATTATTATTTTTTTTTTTTTTGGGGGGGGGGGAAGGGGCCAGGAACAAAACGCTTTCAAAGAATCAATTTGTCTCCCCCAAAAAAAAAAAAAAAAAAAAAAAAATGAGAGAAAAAAAATACAAACAATACAAAACAAAGGAAAAGGCTGAACCTGTCATTTTTTCCAAAAACTCATTTAAAAAAAAGGGGGAAAAAGAAAATCATTACATCCAGGTTCTCAGATAACAGACAACTCTGCCAAGCAGTACTAGTTTACATGTATCATAGGGTTCCCGTTTACATAAAGCTTGAAAATGATTCACAAATTTGTTGCAATAAATTTCTGCAAATTGTTACGGACCCCTTGGACCCCATTCCGTAAATCTCTCATACAAACATAAATCTACTGATTATCACCAAAAACATCATGACCAGTGAACAACAGGATCACTCCACACACAATCACCGTAGTCCTACTAGCAATCCACTCAATATCACTGACCCATAACTAACCTAAACAGCATCAACAACAACCTCTGACACAAAAACCACATTGACTTTAACATCAATATTAAACTTTATCAACAACACCGCTTCAATAAACATCAACAACACCACTAAAATTATTTACTGACAACCCTCACCATCACCGAAAACACCATTACATACAAAAACCTACAAAATTAATACAGACATACAAACAAACATCCCCACTGCTATGACCATCACTACCACCCCACTATCATCACCCAAAACAACACTAGAATCTCAACATAGTTCACTCCTTTTATAATGTTGTATTCAGGATTTATACAAAAAAAAAAAAAAAAAAAAAAAAAAAACTGTCCTCATTATATTGGAGTAGACTGCATTATCAGCAATACCACCAAAATCATTATTTCGATTATAGGCTACCAATGTAACTAAAATAACTGACAAACCACTACCATCACTGTCAACACTAACATAAACAACACCATCATCAGTAGTACAACCAACACAAAAACCTGAGGATTAAAATTAACCATTCTGGACATACCATGAACAATTGGAATTAACACCCGTGATAAATAAAAGAATTTACACCAATGGCTTGTTAATTCTAATCCTCTCTTGGCATCAATAAATTGTCTTAACCAAGGAATGGTAACATTAACACCTCAAATTTTACAGTGCATCAGTCTGACTTTAACTACATCACATTTGAAGCGACTTGTTGGTTAAAAAAAATAGTCATTAACAAGATATCTTATTTTGGATCCATTATTTAAAACTGAAATGCTCACTTAAGTATTTTACAACATTGCCATGACGGTATTATAAAGGCCTACTCCACTAACAAAATATCAAATTAAACTGTTGGGTAATAAATAAATATAAATTATTTTGCCCACATAAACCCTTTTTCTAATTTTAAATATAAAACATTAAATTATTTAATTGAAGTAAATTTGGAGGACAATTAAGATACATTTGTACGTGAACTTATGAAATAATCTGCTTTTTTTTTTATTACAACTCCTTTACATATTACTTGCTAGATTGGGCTACGGTAAAAACTGACATTTTTTTTTCCAGCTTACAGGTTTTTTCAACTTGAAACTTTCTGAAGTGCTTAACAATGCTACAGTGTAATGCACTCTGGTTTAACAATACACTACGTACACTTTTAAATCTAGTTTGTAGATTATGGAGATTCGTAAAAAAAAAAATTAGATAAATTCTGCATCTAAATAAATGTGAAAACCTCAATGAGACGACGAAAAAAAAAATCATCCAGTGATATGATTCCTACAATCAAAGGTGTCAATTTTGACTGCATAGCATAGGAAGGTCCTTGTACAATTTGGTCTATTATTGCGCTGAATCACCAGTAAAATGCTATCAAGAATTCTTCTTCCTCTGTGGTAAACTACACTGCTGGTGTAATATTGTACCATGAATACATTGAGTATGGAATACCACACTCGTCCACAGGCTGTTCTTCACACTCGTAACTTGTTGTGGGTTTAATTTTTTTTTTCAAACACTTTGTTTCCTCGGCAAACCAAAAGGTAGATTATATCCATGGGTATGAGCGACAGTCCTGCCACAGCTCATTATACATCCATTAACACTTCATTGTTGCTGTTTATCCGTTCAAACGATGAAGAGAAAGTAGCTGTTGTAATGTTGAAGTCAAGCCTTCGGTTGTTGGAATTCCTGAAAGACAAAGTGAAAATACTAGATGTTAACACAATGCAGGAAAACAACATGAAGTATCCAAGACATGTTGTAAATTACTCGTCTCGAGTAGATCTATGACTCTGACATTGACAAGTGACATGGAATGATATATAGATAGATTCCTACACAGTCAGAATTTCTATATAAATTCTGAATGAATGCTGATTAAAAATAGTTTTAAAATAAAATAGGGGTAGAATCTAGCAAAGGCAAAGCATGTCTAGACTTAATTAGTCATAGAATTGTGCAATCATTACCTTTCCATTAAATCATGAATATTATTGGGTCTGTATAACAGCAATTTTTGGGGTGGAGCGTTCGATGCTAGTGGGAATTCTTTAAATCAAAGTTAGCTAAAAAGTAAAGGCAGACTGGGGCGGTGCGGCCGAAGTTACATGTCCAATAATAAAATAACTTTTACATGACATGATTTGCTTAGGTTGGGACTGAACACAGAGCAGCAGGGCACGGCTGAAACACGGCCACTGCACTGGAAAATGCTAGCCCAGTGGATTCGGGCTTGTGCACAGGGCTGTTTACCCCGTAGAGCGGAAGTGCAGTCACAATTCCACGGATTTTTGCCCAAATACGTAAACGATACTTCATATTTTGGCATAATCGTGATCGAGGAAACCACCATTCACTTTGTACAGCAGCGCTTCATTCAGTCACACGCATTGGTTTCCTCTTTCCACCCCCATTCATTTGTGTACAAGCATTTCAGCGGGTGGTTTCCGAAACGACGATAAGGCCCATATTTTCTTAATAGAAAAAAAAATGAGCTACCAAATTTTTTTAGTTCTTTGTCACCGCTCACATCTTAGCAATACGATCATCGACTCCATTTCAATTTTTAATTTTGGTACCAGTCAGGATCGAAGAGGATGTAAATAAGGTCAAAAACAGTAAAATAAATTGATCAAAATATCACCAAACAATACCCCCATTTATAAATATCAAAATCTAAACGAAATTAATCATGTTACATACCAAAATCAAGAGCAGAGTCTGGTGATTAGCTTCCCACTTCGATTGTGTACAGGATATGCATGTATTGAGCATGACATGATAGTTTGTTGACCCCGGCCCATGAAAGTCCCCATGAAATCACACGGCGATTTCATAGAACGATAGCCCAAATCTGGTATCGATATTTTTTTCATAAAAGTTGCGATATCGCCCTGATTATGAGATGCGGTGCGGTCTAACGTAAAAGGAGTATAGCATGTACGTGCACGCGCCATACGCTAACCAGTCGCGTATCCAAGATTTGGCACCCGGGGGGGGGGGGGGCCTGAATGTGATTTTGATATTGACGGGGGGGGGGGGGGGGGATGGGGTAGGTGTTGAAACAAAAAAAAATTGGCCTTCGGCCAACCATAAGGTCATATATCAGTTGTAGGGGTAGGTCTAAAGCCCAGCGCACACTATGCGATGCGATTGCACTAAGATCCGAGTGCCAATCGCATCGCATCGCAGGCCAGCGCACACATTGCAACAGGCGCTGCATCTCAATGGTACCTCCTTTTTTTACGCGCATGCGCGCAGTAATACAACCTCCATCTCTAGCAAATCTGACTGGCTGAAATTATCAAAATCGCAGGAAGATTTGACATGTCAAATGTCTGAAATTTGGTCTGCGACAACGAACGTAGAGGGCGTCAACAGCTTCGCGTGTTGCTCTAAGGAAGGCCAACTCCGCACTATTTTTGTGACCAAGAAAAAAATAGAGCGGTCTTTTTCGATGTTTGTAGATTTGGCAAAGGACAGCAAATAACGATCTAATCTGATTACTTACCTACGTAAAAAAAATTTAACTTTATCCTGTATTACAAAATATTAAGAATGCGTAAAAATATTTTTAGGTAAAAAAAAATATTGATTTGATTTGATTTGAATTTATTCAGACAGAAAAATAAAATATTTACATGTCTTGGGATTGCTAAACAAGGTTTAGGAAAACCCATACAAAGTTGCATCCCACGATATATAAACACAGTACAAAAATATATCAATGACATTAAACAAGAATAACAAATAGGTGAAATTGCATGGCAGAACAACATAGGGGAGACAGAAATAATCCTTCAAATAGCTAAGATTCTTGAAAATAATAACTCAAATTGTCTAGTTGAGAATGTTTAACAGTGATTGATTTTAAAGGTATTGAGCGTCGGTTCTATTAACTACTGTTTGAGGGAGTTTGTTCCAGCATTGATTGTTTGAGGATAGAAGGATTTCATATAGTAATCGTTTGGCAATGGAACATTCATCTTAAAAGTGTATCGTTT
>CALNVZ010000174.1:28899996-28904843 GCA_940671915.1 Paracentrotus lividus | reverse complement strand
GTCGATTTTATGAAAATTATCGCTATAATAATACGCTAAGAAAATCGAGGAGTGATCTTCTTACCCGCATCTCCTCCTCCGATCCGCCTCGCCGAGGCCCCAATTTTTGCCCATGGGTCAGGTCGGCCGCCCGTCACGGTATCGCCGCATTTTCAGCCCGCATCGACCTCCGATTCGACGACGATATCCTTAAACCCAAGAAGACAAGCCCAGAGGGGGTCAAATCAACTTTAAAAATAGCTACCTTAGGCATATGGCCCAAGACAGCATGCAGTGCCAAGAGCCATTCGACCTCCCTGCGAAAATTTCGCAATATTTTCCGTCGGAAGTGTCCCTGTTTCCTTTCAAGACTGGACCGGTATTTCACGGCTAAGTCCAACGCCCTTTCTATACAAGGTGCGTGCCAACCCGTTGTCACGCCGATGATGAAGAAAGAAAAAAGTCTGAATGGTTAGTCTTTCATCTGATAATGGCTTGTGGCTCGCTGAAGTTAATGTCTTATATTATATAGAAATGCCAGCTGAAAGGCATGCCTGATTTTGTAAAAGATTGTCATTCACAGCATTGAACATAGAACCCTAAATGCTCACTGCACCACACTTGGATACCTGCATTAAACTTCACTCCACATCCAGCAAGCAACTAGGACACACCCTAATATCTGACTAAGGTAATTACACATGCATTATACAACAGTGGCGACAAGATAGCAGAACACCATGGATTCGGCCTATTGAAGAGTTTGAACCAGGAATCAGGGGACTTTCAACATACATTGAACGTTTTTGAGCAATTTTTGGAAGCTAATGATGTACAGATAGAGAAAGTTGCAGTATTTTTTAGTGTGATAGGTGCAAAGACTTATGACACTGTTGAGAGCCTAGTCAGTCCAGAAGAACCAGGGAAGAAAACATATTCGGACTGGTTAACCAGTCTGACAAATCATTTGTCACCAAGCCATTGATCATTGCAGAAAGATTTAAGTTTCATCAGCGAATCAGCTTCCACATGAATCAGTATCTGTTTTATTCTGCAGAATTAAGGCGGTTATCGAACACATGTCAGTTCGGTACCTTTCTACTAGAGGCATTAAGGGACAAATTTGTCTGTGGACTACAGCACCGTGTGATTCAAAAGAAGTTATTGAGTGAGGCAGATCTCACCTTTGACGATGCATTGAAGTATGCACTCGCCCATGGAGTTGGCAGACAAGAATAAGACGAAATGAAGGTGAGCTGTTGGAGAGAGTCAGGTGAAGAAAGTCAGTGTAGCGGCATCAGATACAGTTCTCGAGCATCTTAAGCAGCACTCACCCAGAAACACATGGAACAACACTAGTTCAAATGTGAAAGGAGCTAATTGCTATCGATGTGGAAAGGACAACAAATCCATCAACCTGCAAGTACAAAACGTACAAAATGCAACAACTGTGGAAAGGTTGGACACTTGGTGCGCAGTATGTAGAAGCAAGTCAACCAAATTTGTTGCTGATTCCACCAGAAGATGGAGATAGTTATGAAGTACATACTCTTGGATTGTTCACTGTATCAACAGAAGTCAAGTGAAATGCGCTTCTAGTGACTGTTGAAATTAACGACAAACCAGTAGTCATGGAAGTTGATACTGGCGCTGACATGAGCGTAATTTCCAGCAGACTTGTATTCATGAGAAATTGAGCACATCAGCTTGGGAAGAAACCTGAATACAGATTCAAAACTTACTCTGGAAAGTTGCCTCTGTTGGGTCAAGCCCAGTCAAAGTGCGGTATGGGTGGCAAAACCATATCTATATGTCCTGATTGTGGCAGACATCAGGACCAGCCAGCAATTCTTGGTAGGAATTGGCTGACAGATTCCAGCCTGGATGGAAATCAGTGTGTTCGCAGATACTAAATTCGAAGGAAGATGACTCTAGACAAGGGAAGCTCGTCCAGGGAACAACCAAACTGACCTAGCTGAGATTCAAAGATGTCATCAGCAGTGTTTGAGCTGGACATTGGAACCATGACAAATCACAAAGCTGCAATTAAAGTCAAATCGGATGCACACCCTCGCTTCAATAAAGCACGCCTGTTGCCCTATGCTTGAGAGAGAAAGTAGAAGCGGAGCTCGACAGCTTGTCGAACAAGGAAGTATCGTTCCAGTTATCACATAGTGATTGGGCTGCACCGATTGTCATTGTACCAAAGGCTGACAAGTCAATTCGAATCTGTGGAGATTATAAGACTCTATCAACCCTGTCTTGGATATCAACAAGTACCCTTACCCACCCCCAGGATTTGTTCTCGACCCTGGATTTTGGAGTGTTATTTCACCCAAGCTTGACTTATCACAGGCGTATAGCAGATGATTCTAGAGGAAGATTCCCGAAAGTATCTGACAATCACACACTCGTGGACTTTTTTCAGTATAACTCGACTTCCTTTTGGAAGTACAAGTGCCCTGCTATTTTTCCAAGCTGCCATGGAGCAAGTCCTACAGGTCTGGATGGAGTGGTATAGTTTTCTAGATGATACATGCTCATATCAGGAAAAACATGAGTCAGAACATCTCACAAGATTGACTGCAGTACTTGATCGTCTGGAGCAGAATGGTCTTCGACTTAAGCTGCCAAATTGTGAATTCATGAAACCCATGTAGAGTACTAGGTTATAGTGGTGGATTCAGATGGACTACATCCTACACTGGAGAAGGTTCAAGCTGTGAAAGATGCCCGGAGACGAAGAATGTTCAAGGTCGTTCTTATCTGGGCCTGCTGCAGTAATTATGCAAGAATTTCTGCCGAACTTGTCATTGATTGATCCACCACATCAATGCATGCTTTCAAGCAAAACGACATGGAAATGGACTCGGGAATGTGAAAAAGCATTTGAGGCGGTCTAGGATGAGTTGATTTTTCTTCCAAGTACTCGCCCATTATTGATGTGAATCTTCCACTTTGCCTAGCTTGTGATGCTCACCATATGGAGTTGGGGCCGTACTGTCACAATCACTGCAGATGGAGAAGAAAGACCAGTGGCGTTTGCTTCACGTACATTGAGCAGTAGTGAGCAGAATATGCACAACTAGAAAAAGGAAGCTCTGGCCTTGATCTTTGGGTGAAAAAGTTTCACCCTTACATCTATGGACGTCAGTTACACTAATGACCGATCACAAGCACTAGTCACGATCTAGGCCCGAAGACTGGAGTTCTCAACAATAGCAGCAGCAAAGATGCAGCGCGGTGCGGCTATAGTTTGTCTGCATACTTCTATGATATCAAGTACATAGCTGGTGCACAGCACATGAATGCAGATGGACTGTCACACTTCCCATGCATGGTGATCATACTACTATAGATGAGGAAGAGAGAATGTTTCATTACACTTACATAGTTGAGTTACCTGTGACATCGTATGAGATTGCTACTGAGACAACTAGGATCTGTACTTGCCAAGCATTGCAGTACACACAGAGAGGATGGCCAAGTACGCGTGAATGGTTGAATGTCTCAAACCGTATTTCAATCGCCGACATGAACTATCTGTGATCAAGATGTTTTGATATGGGGATGAGAGTCATATACCAGCATGTCTACAGGCTAAGATGCTGACACAATTACATGATGGGCACATCGGTATGAGCCGTATGAAGAGCATTGCGAGGAGTTACTTCTGGTGCCTAATTTGGACAAAGACATTGAATCTCTAGCAAGAAACTGTCATACCTGTCTGATATGAGGAATCAACCTACTGAAGCTCCACTTCAATCATGGAAATGGCCTTCACGCGCCTGGGAGCGAGTTCATTGCAGATTTTGCGGAGTTAGATGGCCAGCATTACTTCTTACTAGTCGATGTCTACTCAAATGGATGGAAGTCTACCAATGAATTCTACCACAACGAGTTCCATGATTGATGTCTTGCGGCACATTTTGCCACCAATGGTCTTCCTGAACAGTTTGTTTCCGATAATGGACCACAGTTCATTTCTGCACAACTCGCTGATGTTTTCAAGAAGAATGGGGTGAATCACATTCGAGTTCCACCTTCATCATCCTTCTTTCTAATGGAGCTGCCGAACGTTGTGTGCAAACCTTGAAGCAGAATCTTAAGGCATACAAGCAGAGTGGTTTATCTACCAACACAAGATTGCCAATTTTCTCTTCATCTATCGCAACACCCTCGCATCCCTAACTGGACTCACACCAGCTGAATTGCTGTTGAAGAGACAACACGTACCCTAATGAGTCTCATCAACCTTCTTTGGCAGAAAAGTGGAAAAGAAGCAGAACAGCTGCCAAAAAAGCACATGACAGAGGGCCACCAAACATTCGTCAGTTTTACGCACTGCGTCAACATGTTATGGTACGTTCGTTTAGAGGGAACAACAAGTGGACCATGGCATTATTCTACAAGCTTTGGGACCAGTAAGATATATTGTTAACGTTTGGTGACAAACAAAGACATGTTCATCTTGATCACATCATACTTGGACCCACAAATGACCCAACTACCACGGTAGATGATGATGACGATCTACCATTTTCACTAGCTTCTCATGATCAGTCTTAGGGACAAGCATCAACCGTACAGGATCAATCTACTACAGCACCAAGATTTCCTGTCCGTGAGCGTGTCCACCAGACAGATTGCATTCAATTAGCTAGAGAGGTGAAAAATGCATGCATCATATTAAAGGAACTAAGATGCACGCATTAATTTTTTTATTTGGATCTCCAAGGAGGAGCACTATGTTTATTAACTTGCAACAAGGAGCAACTTACAAATGATTTATCAACTCGCTACAACGAGCAACTTATCTTTGTGCAAAAAGGATAGACTAGAAATACTCAGGAGAGGAAAGTTTC
>CALNVZ010000174.1:28792496-28894996 GCA_940671915.1 Paracentrotus lividus | reverse complement strand
ACTCAAAATAATTTCAAGAAGAATAAGAATACTAGAAAGTGCCCCTTCATTTATTCAATGTATCTTTTAAACCCCCAACTTTCCGGCTCGCGCTTCGCGCTCGCGGATATTACATTATAATGCACAATTAACTCCAATTTTGAGCTCAAAATTTTATACCAATTCAGTAGGGTATAGAATGCACAATAATTAACTCAAATATAAAAATCAAATATACTAAATCATAATGCACATGTAACTCCAATATTTACCTCAAAACTTTCAGCTCACCCTTCGCGCTCGCGGATACTAAATAGGGTCTATAATACACAATTATCTATAATTTCTTATACTAGAAAGTGCCCCTTTATTCTATCTTTTTTTTTTAAACCCCAAATTTTCGTCTCGCGCTTCGCGATAGCGGATACTAAACCATAATGCACAAAATATCTCAAATTTTGAGCTAAAAATTTTCGGCTCGCTCTTTGCGCTTGCAGATACCAATAATTCAGTAGGGTAGGCCTACATAATGCACAATTAACTCAAAATTTTACCTCAAAGTTTTCCTCTCACGCTTCGCGCTCTCGGATACTAAATATAGTTTATACTGCACAATAATATTTTCAGCTCGCGCTTCGTGCTCGCTTTGCTTTTTTGTCATTAATGAAATAAAAAACACATTCTTAAAAGCATCAATTAAAATGCAATTTTTGGGGCGCTCCCCCTATTCATTCGAATCCATTTCTCTTTATCATGTTTATGCCTCTGGTCTCAATTGCCCCCTTTTCGGGAAAAATGCCCGTTTTCCATCGTGACCCCCCACTTTCAAATTCGTTCTACGTACCGCCTCTGGCATAACAACATGCCTATGACATGCCGTTCTTCCAGGTAATTAAATGGCAAAGTTTGCACTCGCAGCGTCTGATGTAATTCTAATGGGGCAATAATTGTATTCATGGTGGCAATTTAAAATACATATTCAAACCACTAAAGTTTTGTTTAAAATATTCAGATTTTTTTTTTTTTTTGCTAATATATATTATTATTTTGTTTTCATAGGGGTAAAAATAAAAAATTTTAAATTCCCCGTTTTAGGTCAGTATAGGCCTTTATATCGGGGAGTGTGTTAAGCTCGCGATTCGCGCTCGTTTGCTCGCTCCGCTCGCAAAATTTTTTAAAAAGTTGGGCCCCCCCCTCTGGAACATCCTGGATCCGCGCCTGCTATACATTCGTGATTTTAAGCCCCTTCAGCCCCCCCCCCCACACACGAATAACGATCGGATACAATTGCGAAATAAATTATTTAGTTATTGAGTGATAACGGACCAATTTTAGAAATGAAAATTATTCTTTACCGGAAGAATTCGCCGCTGAAATAAATTTTTCATTAAATAAAGACAGAAGGAAAACAATTGTAGAAGAAATTATTTAGTTATGGACTGTTAAACGGCCCGACTTTAGAAGCAAAACTAATTCTTTATCAGTAGAAGTCGCCGTTGATAATTTTGTGAAATGAATTCTCCGAAAATCAAAATTTAACAGCAGATGCTGTTGAATAATGACACCCCTCCCCCCCGGCCCCCCCCAAAAAATTCCCCTTATCTGGAGGTTATTCATGGGTGACCAAAACACAGTCCCCAACTATCTTAATCTATTCGCTCTGGCAGTAATAGCTCAATTTTCGGAATAACAAACCTTTTTCTATTTTCAGAATAACGAACCTTATTCTATTATCGGAAAACCAAATCTTATTCTATTTTCGAAATAACGAACCTTGTTCTATTTTCGGAATAACGAACCTTTTTCTATTTTAGGAATATCGAACCTTCGGAATAACGAACACTACCCCCCCCCCCTGCGGACTACCGAACTCGCAGCGCGGCGGCGGACTATCGGGTTATAGCCGCTTTGGGGGGGGGGGGTCTAAAATTATGAACTTCAATATCAACAACAACAAATGCAAGCTCTCCTCTATTATTGTCCTATTATAATCTATTAATATTATATTGTTATTATTTAATGAATAATTTTCATAAAAACGACTGGTTCAAAACACTACTAAACACAGCCTTTCGAGAAAAGCCCCCCCCCCCCCCGGTGTTCACGAAAGGGTGCGGCCATCCCCGCTCCAACCCCGCTCCGCGAACGCAGACGATCGTTGCAAGCCTTCTAGATCGAGGGATTAGGGCAAGGAGGGGTGCGGCGGGGGTATCTGCGGCAGCAGCTCGGCTGCTCGAGCCGGGATCAGATAGGCCTACATGCACTTCACCTGCGCCAGGGGTTTAGGCGCAAGGCTGTTGGCGCTGCGCTGGCTATGCAAGCTAGTAGCTGCGCTTCAGCGCATCGCTCATGCACCTTATTCATTTCTAATAATAAATATTTTTTAAACATCTTAATCTTTCTTAAAATGGTCATAATCTTTCATTTTGTTTTTATGATCGCTAACTATCAATCGCAGTGTTGAATCGATGTGTGATTTTGTTGGCATGCCTACTTAAATGTGCGCATATCTCAGCTGCATGCGCGTATGCAGTTGGCCTTCCTTAGAGCAACTGGCGAAGCTGTTGACGCCCTCTACGTTCGTTGGTCTGCGATTTTTCTGCAACACATTGCATCGCAGTTGCAGCGTGTTGCAGGTGGCCGTGGGCGCACACTACGCGATTTTGTTGCAATCGGATCTTAGTGCAATCGCATCGCATAGTGTGCGCTGGGCTTAAGACTTCAATCCTCTCAAATCCTGTGTATATTTGTTTGTTTGTTTGTTTTTTTATTTTGCTCAATTTGGCGCCCCTTTGAGGTCATTTTGGGTCCCTTTTGAGCGCCTACCCGGGGGGCCCGGGCCCGTAAAGCCTCCCCCAGAATACGCGCATGCTAACGTCAGAATGAAACGCTAATGAATGCCGCCATATTCACCCGCGCGCCACCCGCACTCTCCAGCCTGGCTCGTGCTCGATCGCCATTCATTGTACACTAATTACCGTTGATAAAAACCTCCGTCTCATCTTTTCAAAAGTTTTCATGAATTAGCAATCAATATTTTTCCTTTTTTAAATACTAAATTATTGTTCCACTATTCCGACTATGCCCTGTCATTTTTTATTTAGTCACAAATTAAGTTAAAACTCGGGCCACTTTTTGTTGTTTGTGCAGGCCCACGTATAGTAATACGCGTAGTGAATAGAGTCTTATTGGGTCGACTCATCCACGGTTTTGAAAGAGAATTAAAATTAGGTGAGAGGCTACAAGTGACAAGCTAGGACAAGGATCGAGATATGAGGAAATAATATTTGAGAGAAAGAGAAAGAGAGAAAGGGATAACATTTAGATAAGATATACAGCTAGGGCATCGGGGAATAATAATATTTTTGAAAGTATCAACACAAGCCTGAGGTATATGCCTAAGCGGAATGCAAGAGAAAGTAATTAATAGACAAAAGGATTATTGTCCCCCCGAACGAGTTCGAGCAGGGAACTATGAAACGGGCTCCGTACGTGTGTATGTGTGTGTGTCCGTCCATCCATCCGTCCGTCCATGCGTCCGTATGTGATCAAAATCTTCAATTTGCTACTCCCTCACCATTTTTCATCCGATTTCGATTCCGTTAGCTTTATATGATAGCACTAGGTGATGGCTTCAAAACTTCTTCACAGAATTTTGACCTTACCTTTGACCCTGATTTTTGACCTATATTGTACATTGGTTACAAATGCTTCTCCTTCGCCATTTTTCATCCGATTTCGATTTTGTTTGCTTTATGATATAAACACTAGGTGAGGACTACAAAACTTCCTCACAGATTTGACTTTTGACCCCTTTGACCTTTACTCTTGATTTTTGACCTTTATAGACATTGGTTACAAAATGCTACTCCTTCGCTATTTTCCATCCGATTTTCAATTTGTTTGCTTTATGATATAGCACTAGGTGAGGACTACAAACTTCCTCACAGAATTTTGACTTTGCCCCTTTGACCTTTGACCCTGATTTTGACCTGTATTGTACATTGGTTAACAAAATGCTACTCCTTCGCCATTTTTCATCGAATTTCGATTTTGTTTGCTTTATATATAGCACTCGGTGAGGACTACAAAACTTCCTCACGGAATTTTGACTTTTGGCCCCTTTGCCTTTGACCTTGATTTTGACCTATATTCTACATTGGTTACAAAATGCTACTCCTTCGCTATTTTTTCATCTGATTTCAATTTGTTTGCTTTATGATATAGCACTAGGTGAGGACTACAAAACTTCCTCACAGAATTTTGACTTTTTGCCCTTTGACCTTTGACCCTGATTTTGACCTATATTGTACATTGGTTAAAAAATTGCTACTCCTTCGCCATTTTCATCCGATTTCAATTTTGTTTGCTTTATGATATAGCACTAGGTGAGGACTTACAAAAACTTCCTCACGGAATTTTGACTTTTGGCCCCTTTGACCTTTGACCCTGATTTTTACCTATATTTGTACACTGGTTACAAAAATGCTACTCCTTCGCCATTTTTCATCCGATTTCGATTTTGTTTGCTTTATGATATAGCACTAGGTGAGGACTACCAAACTTCCTCACGGAATTTTGACCTTTGACCTTTGACCTTGATTTTTGACCTATATTGTACATTGGTTACAAAATGCTACTCCTTCGCTATTTTTCATCCGTTTCAATTGTTTGCTTTTATGATATAGCACTAGTGAGGACTACAAAACTTCCTCACGGAATTTTGACTATTGACCCCTTTGACCTTTGACCTTGATTTTTGACCTATATTGTACATTGGTTACGAAATGCTACTCCTTCGCCATTTTTCATCCGATTTCGATTTTGTTTGCTTTATGATATAGCACTAGGTGAGGACTACAAAACTTCCAAACAGAATTTCGACTTTTCATTTTCTTTTCTGATGCGATATAATGGGAATTTTGTATTATTGGCGGAGACATATATTCCGCATCGCGTAATATACTAATCCACTTGTTGCTTCTTAATTTTGGCAAACAGTCAAAATTGTCCAATTAATATTGCCATTGATCCTCATCATCATCAAGGGGGTGGGGTGAAATATTTTTTTTTCATAGTTGCACTCATCTTCTTTTTGTATCTTGTCAAATTTTGTTTACACACATGTAACACATGTAATTAATTGCTTCTGTTCTTTAATTGTCCCCGCCGAACGAGTTCGAGCAGGGGACTATGAAACGGGCTCCGTACGTGTGTGTGTCCGTCCATCCGTCCGTCCGTCCATCCGTCCGTCCATCCGTCCGTCCGTCCGTGCGTCCGTATGTGATCAAAATCTTCAATTTGCTACTCCTTCGCCATTTTTTACCCGATTTCGATTCCGTTTGCCTTATGTGATAGCACTAATCGTGATATAATGGGAATTTTACATTATCGGCGGGGACATATATTGCGCATCGCGTAATTTACTAATCCACTTGTTTGATTTGACTCGATATTATTTTTTTTTTTTTTCACTAAAAAGCTTTTAAAAATACTTGGAATAGAAAAACCCAAAGATATGGGGTAGCTTTGAGGGAGCTAGGGAAGCGAGTGGCAGATCGGGCCAAAAAGTGCCCCCTTAATTATTTTGCCAAGGAAGCAAAAAGATAAAAATAAAATAGATCTAAATAAATAATTAAATAAAATAGCAGTCATAGACCTATTCATAACTCAATTAAATCACTAAGTTAGACCTACCCCGCCAATGAAATCTGGTAAAACTTTGAGAAAATTGTATGAAATGCTTGGAATTTCTTATCTAGATAAATTTTAGAGACAAGAACAATTAAATCTTACACTTAGTTACAGAGTTATAGGTTATTACCAAGTACAATGTATTTTGACCTTTATCCCAACTCTGCATGTTAAATGTGCGCAAGGACAGATCCACCAAAGTCTAGCCCGACCAGACCCTGTGCGCAAGCGTCGGCATTCGTGTATGTTTGAGCAATATCATAACAAAATATTGACTTTGAACATCACCTAATCAAACCAATTTCTGGCATATTTCAGAGTATTCTTTATAACAGCTGATCATTTGGGCCGTTAAGAAATAATATTTTTAGTTTCATTAAAGCACACAACATTGATATCATAGTGCCATTGTAGAATAAAACAAATTTCTAGGCATCAAACCTACTAATTTTCTGATCAAACATCCAGCGCTGCGTTTGGGACTGGTGTCTGGTGCGGGACGCTTGTGATTTTCACCGCTATGAACTTTGCGGAAACTCTTTGGCTTGAATGCCAGTCGTCTTATATGACGTCTAGTTTGTTGTTTCCTAAAATTGGGTGTTGTTTGGTGGCCGTTTTCTGAGATTTTCTCTCGGTTTACGGCGACTTCTCCCTAATTCACTTAAGTTTATTAAATGATGTCCAGCGCTTTGATAATACGGCTTGAGAAACAACAAGAAAAAGGGGGAAAAACAAATCTAACTCATGATACAAATTCAGGTGGAGGTGCGTTAAATTGGGTTAAACGTTTAGGAATTTATTTAAATGAACAAACGGCGACGAATTTCAAGTTATTGCAAATATCATTATTACTATTAATATTGTTATTATTATAATTATTATTATTTTTATTACTATTATTATCAGTATTATCATCATCATAATCATCAATATGATCCATTTTTCTTTTTTATTGTTATGATTGCCATTAATCATTATTATCGAACATATACAGGTATGCCGAAAATTTCAGATAAGAAGTTGTTGGCTATTTCAGAAGAAATAGAACGAAAGGATGTGACAAAATTACCACTTGAACTGAAGCTAACGTCAGCTGACGTAGACACGCTGAATCAAGATTGCCACAAGATTCTCACCAAAGCAACGCGGAAACTTGATGCAAAGGACCAGGCTCCCACACTGAGAGAAGCACTTATTTCAAGCGGTAATAGGGCAGTTGCCAACAAGCATCTACCTGAAGGTAATTGGGCCATATACAAAAAAAAAAGTAGTTAATTTTCAAGTATTTTCCTGAAGTGTATACTCAATATACATAAGTGTTTACTATATATTCTTCTAAGTTCTTGGTTTCTTACAAACTCTTAGCAGATTATCTTCTTGACAAGACTATATAACCATGAGCACCACAAGAGGAGCTCAAACTTTTATGAGTCGTTGAAGATGGAAGACTTTTTCTGCATTCTTGAGTATCCTGACACATATTTTTATTTTTTATTTATTTATTTATTTATTTTTTTTTTTTTTTTTTTTTTTTTTTTTTTTTTTTTTTTTTTTTTTTTTTGGGGGGGGGGGTCATATCGTAACAGTATATTCCCATGTTTTTTTAAATATAACTTAATGAACCTCATGTAGTCCGGTACATTTAAGAAAAGTACCGGTATGTTTACACTCTTTTTGCAAAAGTTAGAACATGTCTCAGACGAAATACCCAAATCAAAGTCTCAATAATCACATGAATAACTCATTGCTAGCTTACTATAAGAAGTCAAGGGCAACAGCTGCCAAAAATGAGAAATAATGATATGTGATGTTCAAGGAAAAATTCTTTTGAACGGTGCTCGAGCATGCTTTAATGACCATGGTGATGACTAGACCTTTGCTGTACACAATGCTGTAAGGTCTTGCCTGAAATAGCTCCAGGTGCCTTCATGTGACGGAAAAAAAAACATTGTGTGACTAGCGCGGTCTCTGATCGCGTCGAGAAAGGTTCAAGCGGTAATGTGACAAAGATGGTTAGGTTGCCTAGTGAAGTTAGTAGTCCTGGTCCAAAATTGCAGATTTCTAACGCGACCTTTTCAGATTCGTCTCTTGAAACACTTTAGTCCCGTTTTCAGCTCGCCTCCGTCGATTCCCTTGCCAGTGGAGATAAGTCCTCTATCCACCAGTGGGTGAATAAGGAGATCATTTTTCAAGGGAAGCAATTTGCGCTCCTCCTTCCTTCAGTCACGTTGACCACAGATGCATCACAGATAAGATGAGAGGTCATTGTCAAGGTCACATGACCCCGGGGATTTGGGATTTCCGAGGCCTTGCCGCACATCAACGCTTTGGAGCTTCCAGAAGTGTGGAAGTTTCTTCTCCCTTTCAAGGACCTTTGCAAGGACCGGACAAGTTCGGATTCGAACGAACAACACGGTAGTGATGTCGTACATCAATCGCCAAGGAGGGACACTCTCCCTGGAGTTGAACAGAGTAACCTTTCAACTCTGGGTCTGGTGCAACCGCGAGAACGTCGGTCCAGTCGCTTCTCACATACCGGGAGTGGAGAATGTTATAGACGACTTCCTGTTGAGGGGAAAGTGGGTCTCCGTCATAATGGTCGTTGTCTCCCCGGATCTTCACGCAGCTAACTCTCGGGTTCGACCTTGTTTGAGTCCTCTTCGCGTCATCAATAAACAACCGTCTTCCGAAGTTCTGTTCAAAGATAAGGGAGGAGACGGTGGTAGCTATATTGGGACGCTTTCTCAATCCCCTGGACGGGTCGGAAGACTTATGTATTCCTTCCTTTTAATCTCATCCCGCTTGCCCTCGGGAAGTTTTGGAAGGACAGGGCGTCGGCGATTCGCTTCACTCCTCACTGGCCCAGCCGGGCATGGTTTCAGGATTTTCTTCCTCTGTTGGTAGAGGAAACATGGCACCTTCCGGGATGCGGGAACTTAGTAGCCTAACAGTGGTTAGTAATACTACACGAGCCCCCGGAACATCTTCGTTTGGCCGTTATCGGGAATTCAGCCCGAGCTGCAGGTTCCTATGAACGCGCTCCCGTTCTGTTAGTAGAAAGTAGGAGAGCATCCACTAGGAAAGTTCACTCTTCCAGACTGAACGCCTCTATTGGATGATGCGAGGAGAAGGGGGATCCTGAGTGAAACCTCTCTCCCGTCTATAGCGGACCTTCATCTTCGCTTTTTCGATGAGGGAAAATCAATGTCTTCCCTACGTGGATATAGATCAGCTATCTCAGCTATCCTTCTAGACTCAGAGGATGGATCGTCAGTTTTCCGCTGCTCCTCAGTTTTCATTTCTTCTTCGTTCTCTCTACCTTAAGAGACCCAAATTCAGACCTCTGGTTCCTTCTTGGAGTTTACCGTTGATGCTTCAGGCCCTCGCAAAAACTCTTTTTGAACCACTAGCTTCGGTGTCCTTTCTGGACACGTCATTCAAGACGTGCTTCCTCATTGCAATAGCGTCAGGGCAACGTAGGTGTTCGTTGCATGTTCTTCCTATTGCAACGGGTCATATACGTTGGGAGAATGAGGGTGTTTGTCTTATCGCCAATGCCAAGTTTTAGCGAAGAATCAGTCAGAGACTTCTGGGACTGTAACAATTTTCTAAGTCCCTTAAACAAAAATTTTCATAGGTGTACGAAGATAGGGTGTGGTGCCCGGGGAAGGTGTTATAATGGGTCCTGAAAAAAGTCAAAAAGATCCGTAGATCTGACCAACTTTTTGTTATATCCAGGGAACTTTTGGTCCAGCATCGAGAAGTATTATCTCGAGATGGATAGTGGCAGCCATCAAAGCTGGGGCCCTAGGGCCAGGTTGCCTGTCATTTATTTTAGGACCCACGATACTACGTGCGTCAGCTCTTCTTGGGCCTAATTTCAGGGAGTTTCCGTGAAGGAAACATGCAAGGCGGCTTATTGGAGAAGCCGTAACTCCTTGCGACTTATTTCCTGAAGGACGTTTTTTATGGAAGGAAATTTTTCTGTTGTTCCTATCATGGCAGCGGCGTCATCCATGACTAACTAAAACTGTAGGGGTTGTCCACCCAGTGTCACTTCGGTGCTGGTCATTATAGCAAAGTAGGCAAATATATCATTCTTTTGAAGTAAATCATAAAAATTATCACTAATTTTATTATTTACAATAAAGAATTATATATTTGCCTACAGTCCCGCCCTCCTTTCCCCGTTCCATCACTACATGGAAGTTTTAGGGTGGTATGAGACAAGAGGAGGTTAATGGGAAGGCATTTTACCGAGTGCCTTTATCGTAAGAGGGCGCCCTTTATATCGTGGGAGGGATGATAGGATACAATAGAGCAAAAATTTTCGGGGTTAAAGTTTCGGTAGGTTGGGCGATTCGAGGAAGAATAGCAAAGTAGGCAAATATATAATTCTTTATTGTAAATAATAAAATATAATGATAATTTTTATGATGTACGTTTCTGAAAAGGAATGTCTTCAATTAAACTGATAAGATAAGAAAAATATATAGGCTCCAAATACGCAAAGGAAAAGAAAAACGAAAGTAAAACCTAGAGTGACATGCGCGTATTCCGGGTGGGGGGCTCATGGGGGCGCCAAATTTACCTTAGAGGGGCGCCAAACTGACCTGAAGGGGATGCCAAATTGATTGAAAACCAAAGTAATATAATAAATTAAAAATTAAAAAAAAAAAAAAATGGGAGAAAAAAATATGAATATCCAGTGGATGGACTTAACCCTACCCCTATGGCTAATATGTGACCTTCTTTTCTTGGTGGCCGAAGGTCAAATTTTTTTTATTAACAAATTAGGGGAAAGAGAGAGTGAGAGAGAGAGAAAGAGAAAAAAAGGAAAGGTAATCAAATTTATGGTGGACTGTTGGCATGGTATCGAAACATTTTTATATGTAATTATGATAACATAATATTCCTTTTTTATTTAAATATTTAAAAAAAAGAAAGAAAATGGGCGTGGGTTGGGTGAAAATTGTGTTTTGTTTGTTTTGTTTGCTTAAATGTCAGGATTAAATAACCATAAAAAAATAGAATTATGTGCCTCCCCCTGTGCTGCGCCAGGAACTGCTGCTAGTGAATCTTTATTTACTTAATGGTAATAATGATAATTATAATTATATAGCACTTAATACAATATCCACCTTAGTGTTTCTAAGCGTGTGATAAAATGCTCACATCAATGAAGGAACTTCTTTCTACCTTTCACTCTTTATATTACCTTGGTCGAATTTGACTTTTCAGCTTTGTAGATTATGTTGTGGGTAATGCATGTGCCAATATTCAGGGTGATCACATAGTCAACAGTCAAGATCTTTGGAAGATATTGCGCTAAATCAGCGCCTATTAGTTTTGTTAGATGTCAAAATAGCCCAGGCTTTCTAGGGTTAAAAGAGCATAATTAAGCCAAAGTTAATTATCTAGTTTCAGAATTAATGCATTCAATGTAAGGGGGTGTCAAACTTACAGAATGATATTAGATATATTTATAAAACCATTCCTTTAATGTGTTCAGGAGAAGAAGTGAATATCACACCAATCAAGATGGAGCATCATCAAAAAGTGGGAGTAGAAGGTGGCAAATTACAGCTAGAGACATTCGGGATTGAACTGGACATCCCTCCTAGTGCAATTGACAGTGAAACACCACAGGAGATTTCTCTTCGGGTCCTGACTGATACTCCTAATCTAGATAACATCAAAGAGTTTTCAGTCTGCTTCGGTGTTCAGTGTCTGGCTCCTGATGACCTAGTACTCAAGCGCCCAGTAACTTACACAATACCTCACTGTGCTTCATTTACCCGGATCTCCAGTGTAGATGCTGTCTTATACACAGGAGATGGGGAATACACACCAGGTTAGAAATTTGCGTTATTATTAGGAAAAGGAAACCATAATAATTATAAACCTTTGGGGTAACTGTTTTTTCCAGAGAGGGTGATTCTAATTCTTCACATAATCACACAAAATTTACACTGAATGTTCAAATATGCAAATTAATAACTTCCAAACGATCTTGATAGATATGAAAAAAAGAGAGAAGGATACGTTCAAATCAAGCCAGATCGGCTGTCTTATCATAATTTTTGAAAAATCTTTTTCCTGATAAACTTGTAAACATTTTAGTATTTGAAACAACCAAATGCGCTTCAATTAATGTATTGTATGATCAATTTTACTGAATAAATGACTTCCTTATTTTTCCTGAAATATTTTTAATGTTATTTAGATGCAGTAGTAAAACAATGTATTCAATTGCAAAGTTCTGGAATACCTAGCTGCACCATCATGAAAGATGTATTCAAATTGAAGATGAACCACTTTTCATGGGCCAAGATTAAACTGTGGGTCAAGAACCTTTTCTTTCGAGGAAAGCGGATGTGCTCTCAACCATTTGCAGAAAGTACACTCCCTGAGCAGAGGAAACAGGTTATCTTGCGGACATACCTGTATGATGATATCCCAGGAAACAGAGAGGTAGAGTATTTCCTAAGATAAGAAATTATTCATTTTGAATTTTTATAATAATAATGAACGTTTAGGAACGTGTAATTCACACATGACTGCTTCATGGTTAGATATCCCTTAATAACAAATTGTACTAAATTATCCTTTTGGCTTATGAGCAAATCTAGTACATGACCATGATTATGAAATGGTTCATGTATGTGCTGAACTAGATTGTAGGAAGATATTAACTCAGAGAAAGATTTAAAACTTGACGTTGATGAGTTCATGGGTATATTGAAATCAGCTGCAATGACTATGTCGGATAAGCATAGAAGCTATCAATCAAAAACTTGGGAGAACTCGTCCAGAAAAGTCTGAAGCTGCATCTGACTTGGTGGACGGTAAGTAGCAATTATATGGACGGTTTCGCTGCTGGTTCATTGTCATCTGGAACTTTTCCAACAAAGTTACATTTGGAGAGTCCACGCTTCTGACATTGAGTTGACTTTTGTAAAGCACAGCTTTACAAAAGTCAACTCAGGTTACTCCACCTCCTCATCTGTCGACTCTGGGATTGTGCTTGAAAGTGAAGCCACTTGGCGTCAGCTGACCAATTGGAGCATCATCATCGTGTGTCGGCCAGGTTTCACAGATAGCAACAATATCTAGATTGTGTTCAAGAACGTAGTCAATAAGTTCGGCTGTTTTATTCCTCGGCTGTTTCAAATAATTGCTATATTCACCATCTCATTTCTAATGTTATAATTATTTTGTAGGGTTGGCATCTCTATATAGTAACATCAAGATGGTCTCTCGTATATGACCTCACCCTTTATAATAGATTGTTTCGTATCACACAGATAATCAGAAGGGATGAAGAAGAGCAAGACTTCAAACCTGTTCATCCTCAAATTCAAATCCCCATCCAAACAGCAGCAGTTGATCTCAATATGACCTGTTACGTACAAGAGGAAATAATTGGAGGACCAGCAGTAAGTTTAGAATTTTGTATAAGGTATTATTTCAATAGACCAGATGCAGAATCAGTTGAGATTGTATGTTCAAAACAATTACTGTGACAAGTGAAAAACTTCTTTTTAGAAATAGTATCTACATGTAGACAGTGATTTGTTTTTTCATATTTTTGGTTCGTTTCACTTACAAATTCACAAAAGCTACAAAGCCTACTTGGTGATATCTATTTCAAGTTCATAATTTATGAAAAGGAAATGGGATTGCAGAGAGACGTGAATCAAGACCTCTACATTGCTAGACTGGTCCTCTTATTAACTGAGCTGTTGAAAACCCCATAACTTTCAATGCTCATTTTCATTATTATATAATTCTGTTCAGTTGCCCTCTTTGATTGAATTTATATCAGAAAAGCTTATTAATTTCACCGTGATCCCTCGCATACCCCCCAAGTTGATTTTTATACTTCCAGGTTCTATAGCTTCTGGCCACACCAGCATAAACAAATAGTTTTCCACAGCTCATTCAGTAAGAGCAATAGCTTTGGGCTTGAATCGTACTGAAATCCCATTTTCTTACTCATTCTCATATTATACAGTGTGTCCCAAAAAGAACTGTACACTTTTGACAAGGCTACCAAATTAAGAATATATATTTCTTGGGGAAAAGGTTTAGATGTATATAAAGCTTATATTCTCAACTATCATTATGACACAAAAAAATCTGAAAATAATGCATTCTTCAGTGAGCAATGCCCACTTTTATGAAGGACACAAAAAATAGCCTGCGCAGGAATTCGCCATTCATTTACCACCTGGGTATGGCATGCCAAGAAGGATTCAAAGGAATAATGGAATGAATCAGCTAACAAAGTAAAAGACATATCTAAAGTCAGAAATAAACAATCAATATTATGCAAAATGTAGTTTTTCACCGTTTGGTTTTCATATCTATTCATATTTTTGGCTCTGACTTCAGTTTATTTTTGTCTTTGTTAGCCGATTTATTCCATTATTACTTGAATCCTCCTTGGCATGCCATACCTGAAGTAGTCCCAAATCTGATATCTCCGATATCGAGGAGACGTCTCGGAGATGTCTCCGCGATATCGGAGACATCTCTAATACTTTTTATCTATCGCGGGTGAGATACCACCCTTAGCTGACCAATGTGAAATTTTGAGTGCGTTATTCCTTAAAGCCTTTTTTGTCTTGCCTGAATGTAAACAACATAAGATCTGTAGAAATTTGCAAGCTGCCAGGTTGTAAGTTTGCTCTCTGAAGGGCAATTTCTCTCCACTGTCTGGGGTGGATACACCTCCCATCTGCATCATTGTCTTCTCTTCTCCAATCAAAAGGCGTCAGTTTCCTGCGGCTTCCTGGGAAACATTTGGCGTTCAGCTTTGAACATGTTTAAACATGTTTAAGCCGTATTAAGATTTCTGGATTCTATTCAAAAGCCGATAAGTCAACTTTTGAAACAAAAGCTGCAGGAAACTGATGCCTGTTGATTGCAGAAGACGCCTAATATCTGTTACTACAGCTCTATAAAGGTCCAGTCGCACTGGAGGGGTAATTAATTGCGCATGAATTGCGTATACAGATTTTGGGCGTTCGATTTCATCCGCAACAAGATTGACCAAAAATGACAAATTTCCTTGTATGAATTACGTATGTATAGTGAAGATATGATGAATGAAAATGGATGAAAGCGAATTCAATTGCGGATGCTCTCCCGTGAGAAGTATAACTGGTAAATATTGACGAATGTATTGCAATCATTGGGGATATATAACAAACAATTACGGATTTATAACAAACAATTACTGATGTATAATGCGTGTATTGAGGAAACGGATTGGACGATTTGCGATTATCACGAAAGTATTCCGGATGTATTGATAATTCATTGCCCACATATTGTGGAAACAGCGGATGTATTGCATATGCCTTCTTTTTCACCTCTGGAGCAATTGCTGGACTTGGAAAAGTTGATTGCTATGTTGTTGGATTGCAAATCAACTATCCCACGTCTTTGGGAATCCATAACTACATCTGAACTCCTCTTCAGCTGCACTGGCCAGAGGCAGCAGAAAAAATTTGAAAGTGGGATGGGGGGAGTCACGATGGAAAAGGGGCACTTTTTCTGAAAAAAGGGGGCACTTGAGATCAGAGGTATAAAGAGAAAAGTATACGGATAGGGAGCTAGGGTGCGCAGAAAATTTGCCTTTGAATTGATGCTTTTAAAAATCTTGAAGGCTTGTTTTGTACATTTCATTTAGTAGTGAAAAAAGAAATGCGAGCACAAAGCGCCAAAAATTGTGGGCTCAAAAATGGAGATAATCATGCATTCTTAGATCTAATTAGTACCAGCGAGCATGAACCGCGAGCCGAAAATTTGGAGCTCGAATATTTACTTGTATATTATTGTGCATTGTTTTTAGTATTCATTCCCTGCTACCGATCAGGGAAATATGTGGTTATTTACAAAGACACATGGAAGGTTAAAAGTTATAGTATTAAAAGTGCCTGCCCCCCCCCCCCCCCCCCCCCCCCCCCCCCCCCCCCCCCCCCCCCCCCCCCCCCCCCCCCCCCCCACCCCCCCCCCCCCCCCCCCCACCCCCCCCCCCCCCCCCCCCCCCCCCCCCCCCCCCCCCCCCCCCGGTTTCCGCCATCTCTGGCCCTGGCAATGACTCGCACATATCAATTTGTGCCGCATTATATAGAACTTTGGATTTACGTGAGTGTTTGTTATGCACTCGCGTATTGTTTGCAAATCTGATACTTAAAGCAGACGTAGTGCAAACGCAGTATTTGTTGCAAGTCTGTATCCATTCAGTACAGGTTATTTTAGTTTGGGATGTAGACATGATAGGCACGCTTTATACTCGTTTTACGCTCCGTCCCACTCTGCCGCCAAGCCACAACACCCCGTTAGTTATGGATATCAGCGGATAACACTGGATATTCAGGGCATAGATTAAGTATGTATTGCGTATGTATGGCGGATTCTCATCCATAACCAAAATTGTGAGCTGCTCAAAAATCTTGGGAACGGAAAAACATGACTTTGCGAATTATTGTGGACGTATGCGGATGTTGGCCAACTGAAACAAGCATGTTTCATGAATTTTGCTTATGTTTAGTGAATATAAACCAATTTTGTATGCAAATCTTCCTAAACGCCAGTAGGCTCGGGCCTTAAACTACAAAATGATTAGATTTCTTTTTTTTTCAATGAACTTTATTAGGTTGTCGACTTTGACAGACTGAACAGTGGAACTAGAATCTGTGAGCCATTTACACTGAACTTCACAAACCATTCAGATCAGGATGCTGTTGTATCATTGAAAGTAGGACAAACTAAGAACCTTGAGGTCAACCTCACTTTTCGGTTGAAGTTTCCAACCATTCACTCAACATTAAGTTGTACAACCCAAGACAAAGGTAAATAAACTTAGCATGGCTTGGGGTTATTGATAAAGGCATCATGTAGCCTGCATGAGGGCATTGGCTCTTTGCCCGCTATGAACAAAATCCCCTATGCCACATTAAAGGAGGACCCCTGGCTGGATTTCACATTCAAAATGTTAAGTTAACCCTAAAAAGTTGTTTTTATGACTTTTTTCTTTCAAGATTTTCACGACTTTTCCGACCAAATTTGTGATATCCGGGTACACGGTTCTGAAGTTACACATTTCATACATGCTCGTCAGACAAAAAATTGCCATGAATGTGATTTAATATATAAAGATAATACAAATGTGTTTCAAGTCAATATTCATATGTAAATGATTATTTTTGCTTTTACTGCTTCAACCACTGCTTTTTGGTGTTGTGGTCGTGATAATGTCACTGACAATTCTCATTGAAAAAACAAAAGAGAACGAAAAGTCGAAAAACGGACATTTATATTTTTGGAGCTGAAAATTTGAATAATTTGAATTTCATTGTATGATATAAATAGATGTACAAAAAAAGGCAGAATCCCCCCCCCCCCCCCACCCTGGCCATAAGATGACCTAAAAAAGTATAACAAGTACAACACTAAAAATGTCATCAAAATCAGATGGAAAATAACGAAGTTAAGATTTTTTATGTTTCAAATTTTTAAACACATTTCTGAACCTAGTCTCATACATGTTCGATGAGCAAGCTGACAATGTCATTAATCCACCTTTTTTAGTGCATATATATATTTTATTATATCCATCATTGAAAGTTTGTCGATCACTGATTGGTTAGGAGCATTTCACATGATTTAAAATAATTATTCTAGAAAAGACAATTTTCCCATTTACCCAAGTATAGTCGGGATTACTATTTCATCCGCATGATATACACGTGCAGCATGGATAGCGCATACATTTTACGCGCACTGCTATTATGATATGCATATTGGCCTCGCGCGCTGTAAAATTAAGTCAAATCAAGAAAAGATAACTGAATTATGACTAGGTCTGCATAATTAAGTTTGATCTCT
The DNA here is from genome assembly GCA_940671915.1 of Paracentrotus lividus. NCBI lineage: Eukaryota > Metazoa > Echinodermata > Echinoidea > Camarodonta > Echinidae > Paracentrotus > Paracentrotus lividus. Next base: position 28,877,422 of record CALNVZ010000174.1, on the reverse strand, counting down.
CTAAATCTAAGCGTTAAACATCTTTCTTTCTTTATTTCATTTTATTTTTTGATGAGGGATATAAAACAAATATACGTTCCTTCATTCGCAAGAATGGTTAAATCTACACAATCTTAGCTACTTGAATATTCCGATTTCCTTCAGGGCGAAAGCCCTTCAAGAAATGGAAATATTTCAGTATCTGCGATCTACAGATTTAACCATCCTTGCTCAAGGTCCGTATATTTGTATAATTTATGAAATTCAAATTATTCAAATTTTCTGCTCCAAAGATATAAAAATGGATGATTCATTACGAATGTTTAGAGATCATCATTGCTGTAACCTATATATATATCATTATGAGGGATAGATTTTTTATACACATGTATCAAAAAAAATTGAATAAATAATATTTCATATAATGAAATACAAAAGAAAAAGTGAATCAATGATATCATCAGATTGTTCATTAAATATGCATGAGACTACAATTATGCACAGAATGGTCGAACAAATGCAAAACTTTAAAGAATATAATATTGAATTCTATTGTGATAAATTTTATGTAATCTATATTTTATGTTTAATTTTTCCAATGCTATATAACAGTAAAAACTGAAGGAGCATCAAATACTCAGGCCATCAGATCACCAAATTCTGAGGATGAGAAAAGCCTGAAGTAAGCACGATCTCTTTCTTCTCCTTTTATTTCTGTCCAAAGTCCATAGTAGCCAATTTGTAAAATTTGTTAAACCATATTAAGAGGTATTTACCTCAAATTTGATACCATGCTGGGCTCATGCTTGACTCTGCAGATCTATCTCATTTGCACACAAAATGTAGTGGATATATGTAACAACACCCCTGCAAAGAGTATTTAGCGCAAGACATTTTCGTTAAAAAGTTATGCTATTTTAATAAGGATTGAGTTGCTTTTTTTGATAGCTTTTGCTTTGATTTTGCTCCCACTTTTGCACAATTCGAAATTCAGTGTTCAAAACAATTCGCCTTGTTCATCCAAGCGTAAAGATATAACACACAAAATTGATACCAAAAGATGTGGAAAGAGTTACTCTTTCAGAATATGTATAATAATTTGGCGTTTATAAATTGGTTTTCTTTTTATTGACATTTTTCTAGGTGTTTAGTTTTTTCTGACTCACTCAGTATGCTCCAAATTTTAAATGCTCCAAATTTTATTGTCTGAAACAAACTCCTGAAAGGTGAAACAGAAATTTATTTTTGCCCAATGAATCGTGGGCCCGGCAGCCACTGAGCAGCTCCAGATCAACCGTTGCTCTATCCCTTTCTTGTTGAACGCCAAACGGAGAAGCAGCAACTCCCATTTTTTAATGTCTTTTGGTATGATGCGGCCGGGGATCGAACCCACGACCTCCCGATTATGAGGCAGGCGCTCTATCCACTGAGCCAACACATCGGTTGTATGTATGAATAAGTGAAATATCATGTTCACAAACATGTTTTTCAAGCTCATAAATATAATTTTTTTAAATAAGATAATTTTTTATGTGTAAACAGCTTGGGAAATAATTATTAGACCAAATCATATTCAGCTTCCATAGGAAGACTAAATAACTTCATATTGGATTGATTTGGTCAAAGGTTATATTTACAGTGTGAATTAAAAGCACTTGGGTTATGAACTTGAAATCATATATGAGTATAAGAACTTTTTAAATGTCCCCAGTTATTTCTTAAATCGTCATCGATTTTATCTTTTTAGTCCAGACAAGAAAGCCATGCCAATTGATGCAAATACATCTACTAGAGAGGAGGACTTTGATAAGATGCTGAAGACTGTTGCTAAAAGGGTCAGGAAGGATGAAGAGATTGATGACCTAGGGAACGCACTCGGGTTTGATCCTGAGGAAATACATGGCTTTATTGCTACAAATAAGAAGGGTCCAAACGTTTCATACATGGGTACATTAGAGATGCTCCGAGATTGGCGTAAGAAGCAAACTGCAGATACAGAGCATGCTGCTTTGAAGGTTGTTCTGAAGAAGGCTGGTCAGATTCGTTTGGCTGCTGAATTGTTAGGTAGCTGATCTTGTAATTGAACAATCTACTTGAACCATGTAACTTTGCAGACCTGGGAGGTGTTTGATCACCAAGTCGTTCGTAAGTTAAAAACCCTTTTAAGAACAACTGGTGACCAGTTCTTGTGTTATATGATTGAGCATATGATTAGTATACCACCCAAGAACATGTTCCAGTTTTTTGTTAAGTCATTTGTAGCTTTATTAAGGACTTGGTGAAGCACCACCCTGGACCCTGCTGCATAAACAATTATTATCATAGTAAAATACCGAGATCACACAAGTCCATTATTTGCTCAATTAAGAACCCTTAAAGCTGTTGATATCTATTTTCTACAAAATGCAATTTTTATGTTCCGCTTAAAAAATAATCAACTTCCGTCATATTTCCCTCCATTGTTTAACTTAAATAGAGATGTCCACTCTTATCCCACTAGACAAGCGAACAAGTTTCATTTAAGTAACCCTAGAACGGCATTGGCTCTTATAAAATCTATTCGACACACTGGTCCAGATATTTGGAACTCTCTTCCTATTGAAATCCGCAATTTGAACACACTGTATACCTTCAAGAAAGCTGTAAAGTCTATGTTATTGAGTACGTACTGAGCATTTACTTACTACATTTTGCTTATTTGACATGATAAAAACACTTATGTATTTACTAATTGTCTATGACCTGGCAACAATCACTATAGATGATCCTATTTTATGTGAAAACCAACCTCTTTCTCTCATCTTTCTTCTCCGCAAGTCATCTTCTTGTTACTTAAAAATGGAAAAAAAAATGTTTTATGTATTAATTGAACTTTTTCTAAGTTACATATATAATTGTAGGCTGCTAGCTCATCAAGCACCATGCTTATGCCGCAGTCTTCCCATGTCTGTCACAATCTGTGTTATACTTATATTCTGTTACATTTCCTCTTTTAAAATGAAATTTGAATGACTCGTAATACTATGTTCATAAAATGTATATGTGAATTATGATGTGGAAAATAAAATCAATTCAAATCAAATCAAACTATGCTCAACAGCAACTCAAAATGCAGTATTTCATGAAAGTTACCACTGATTGCAAAATTAATATAATAGTAACTCTTTATGCAATGAGGCCCTGGAAGGGTTTAATCCCAAAGCAAAGCCCTGTGTCTAACACGGGACTGGTGTTGATTGATTGAATGATTCAGTATATTTATTCACAACGAATTCACATCAACCAAAAAGACTGCTTTTCAAGAAGTCTGTGTCATGAAAACATACTTATCGAATATAACATTAATATACCGAGTGAGTCAAAAAAAACTTTACACCTCGAAAAATGTCAATAAAAAGAAAACCAATTTATAAACCCTAAATTATTTAACATATTCTGAAAGAGTAACTCCTCCTTCATCTTCTGGTACCATTTTTGTGTGGCATGTCTTTACGCTTGGATGAACACGACGCATTGTTTGCGAACATGCAAATTTCGAATTGTGCCAGGGTGGGGATGAAATTGAAACAACAAAAGCTGACAAAAAAGCAACTCCATCATGAATAAAAGAGCATAACATTTTAACGAAAATGTCTTCCGCTTAATAACTTGGCAAGGGTGTTGTTACACATATTGACTACATTTTGTACGAAAATGAGATAAATCCGTAGAGTCAGGCATGAGTGAGCACACGTCAAAGACAAAATAACCTCTTTTCAAAAGTATTGGGGGCCTTTTTAGGTCTGTCAGTGGCAATTTACTCTTTGATGTGTTCTCATTCGTGCATTACTTGACGAGTCAATCTAATTTTCATACAAAATGTAGTCAATATGTGTATCAACACTCCTGCCAAGTTGTTAAGCGGAAGACATTTTCGTTAAAAATTTATGCTATTTTATTCATGACGGAGTTGCTCTTTTGTCAGCTTTTGTTGTTTCAATTTCATCCCCACCCTGGCACAATTCGAAATTTGCATGTTCGCAAACAATGCGTCGTGTTCATCCAAGCGTAAAGACATACCACACAAAAATGGTACCAGAAGATGAAGGAGGGGGTTACTCTTTCAGAATATGTAAAATAATTTAGGGTTTATAAATTGGTTTTCTTTTTATTGACATTTTTCTAGGTGTAAAGTTTACATTAACTTCATAAAAAAACAGAAATAGCAGTTTAACATAATTTAGATAGTGTAGAGAGTGTACAGAAATTATGTACAAAATAAAATTAGATTGAAGTTTAAAAGATAGGAAAGGGGAAGACAAAGAAGTAAAGCACTGGGAGAGAAGAGAGAGAGAGAGGTATAGAAAACATTGAAACGAGACAAAAGATAACAATACCCCATTCACAGTGGTTTTCAAATTTATCTCGGTGCTGTCGCGATGCTGTCGCGGGACGGCAACACCGCTATAAACCCGCTATAAATGCATTCACAGTGGAAAAGTTATCCCGGGACAGTCCCGGGATAGATTTCATGTACCCATTCACACTGCAGCGTGTGATTTTTATGACCTCCGTAACAAAATACTTGAATTTCTTCGATTTTCTCCTTCTTTCCTTTTCTTTTCTATCATTTCTTATGTATTTCTTTGTTTTTCTCCTTCTTTCCTTTTCTTTTCTATCATTTCTTATGTATTTTTTTGTTTTTCTCCTTCTTTCCTTTTCATTTCTTATGTATTTCTTATGTATTTCTTTGTTTTTCTCCTTTTTCTCCTTTTCTTTTCTATCATTTCTTATGTATTTCTTTGTTTTTCTTCTTCTTTCCTTTTCTTTTGTATCATTATGTATTTCTTTGTTTATCTCCTTCTTTCCTTTTCTTCTCTATCATTTCTTATGTATTTCTTTGTTTTTCTCCTTCTTTCCTTTTCTTTTCCATCATTTCTTATGTATTTCTTTGTTTTTCTCCTTCTTTCCTTTTCTTTTCTATCATTTCTTATGTATTTCTTTGTTTATCTCCTTCTTTCCTTTTCTTCTCTATCATTTCTTATGTATTTCTTTGTTTTTCTCCTTCTTTCCTTTTCTTTTCTATCTTTTCTTATGTATTTCTTTGTTATTTTCCTTCTTTCCTCTTCTTTTCTATCATTCTTATGTATTTCTTTGTTTTCCACTTCTTCCTTTTTATTTTCTATCATTTCTTATGTATTTCCGTGTTTTATCCTTCTTTCATTCTCTTTTCTGGAAATTCTTATGTATTTCATTGTTTTTTATCCCGGTGCTGTAGCGGAGTGCCTTCACACTGAAGGCACTCCGCGACAGTCGCGGGACTGTCCCGGTGCTGTTACTATGGTTTGAGCGCGATAGTTTATCGCGGTGTTATAGCGGGTCGAGGTTATCCCGGGATAGTTTATAGCGGGTCCGAGCATTCACACTAAAGGCAACACCGCTACAGTCGCGGTACAGTCCCGCGACTGTAGCGGTGTTTGAGGCCACTGTGAATGGGGTAATAGAGAAAGAGAAGGGTAGAGGAGTGAAGTTAGTATAATACATCTACTTCCAGCTCAAATTTGCTGGAGATGTTACAGAATGGCGGATCTTTTCTGGCAATGCTAGGGTTGGGCAAATAATTACTTTTTTCTGAAAAGTTATTTCAAACAAGTTACTTCTATAGTCAAATTTGATGTAGAATCCAAAAATGACAATTATTTTTGTGTACGATGATGTCTGACGTCGCTAAAGTGCAAAAAAACAAAATAGTGTATTTTGCCCATTCATCACACACTTTATAGGTATAAACCGGTTTTATTTTGTTTCTTTATTGATTTTGATGGTCTAAAAGCTCAAATCTGACAATTTTATCATGACCTAATGTACCTAGTATGTGTTATAGGTGTTATTTAGTGATTTTGATATGAGGTGATTTTTGCTCGATATTGACTGAAACTAACTACCAAATTACACTAACAGTCAACTTGGGTAGGATTAATCATGTTGGATTAATCATGTTGGGTTCCCTGACACCCAAAAGCCAAATAAAAACGTAATAAAAGTGGTTTATACCTATAAAAAGTGTGATAATTGGGCATAATACGCCAATTTGGCGGCCATTTTGGTTTTTTGCACTTTAGCGACGTAAGACGTCATCGTATGCAAAAATAATTGTCATTTTTGGTTTCTACATCGAATTTTACTATAGAAACAACTTGTTTGAAAAAAAAAGTTGAGATTCGCCCAACCCTAGCAATGCATTATGAGCACTAGAATAAATAAAACCCATTCTTTTGAGGTTAGTAGGGGAGACCGGGGACAATTGTAACACTTTTTTCCAAATTTGACTTATCAACTTTATTATAACTAAATACTTGCTTAAAACCAAATAAAACGAAATTTGGATATCTTAGCTCGACATATGAATAGGTTTGGGTTAAGTAAAACTATTTATTTTGAAGCCGATTAGTGACCGATGCTCCAAAATTCTCAGTGGAATAGGGGTATTAATCTCACTTGTACAAACAACTTTGCCAACATATCCATATGATGAGTATTCATATTTTTACTGAAATAATTTTTTCAAATGGAATCCTAAACTGAACAATAGTCAGGAATACCAGAACATGCTTATTGCATTGGTTTCAACAGTACTATACCATTGGGCTCTGTTACACATAAGTTTGAAATCAATCGCAAAATGGCAATGGTCATTCTGCATAATTGATGATTTGCTTTTTGTTCAAAAGGCTGAGCAGTAATCGATTTGAATAATTACTTTGAATTAGCAATTGATTGCAACCTTCTGTGTTACTGGGTACTGGTTTGAATTTATATATTTGTGTGAAGTATGATTACGTTTCATGTACATTTGCCAACTTTTATGAAGATATCTAAGTATATATGTAAGAATATTCATAAAAGAGATATAACATTGTGTATATATATATATTTTGATGCTTCTTTTTTCCCCTTCAAATTCCATCATGTCTTTCAAGAAAAAGTATTATACTCCTTGTCTTCCATCATATTAAGCCTGATCGAGCTATATTGACATGATTATATATCTTTTGTCATAAGAAACGGTAATTATTGTATTGAAAAATTACCAATTGAGATTATGAATTGTCACTGATGTTGTGTTTTGAATTGTGATACATTCATAAAAGAGGTGAAATGAATCTTCACAGACAATAGACGGAATATTTGGGATTCCATTAAAGACCGTGGACGGAGTAAATACAACCTTACATCGATTGAAAGCTAAGTAGGCGTATAACATAAATACCCAAAAACTTAATTCAATTTTCATAACAGTATTCATAAAAAGGTGATCAAACCTCAACCAGGCCATCCCTCCCAAATACTCGAAAAGTTACCCCTATTTTAGTGGCGCGGTTGATGACGTCAAAGAAGTTTAAGGGAATGCTACGGCCAGGCATGATTGGGTTTCGCCTTTAGAAAGCATGTTTGTATATAGTGTGCTAGGATTCTATTGTTATGAAATGAAAGGGCAAATTCATTCAGCATTTAGCACGTAGCATTCCGTTAACATGTTTTGACGTCATCAGCCGCGCCATTATAATAGGGGTACTTTTTCGAGCATTTGGGAGGGATGGCCTGGTTGAGGTTCGATCACCTTTTTAATGAAATACTTTCTAGATGGACGATAAAAATGCTTTAATTGGGAATTGTTGTATTATATAAAAATATTAGCTTTCGCTTTATATGTAATTTGGGTCTTCATTTCTCGGTCCGGTCTGGGATTATAGGAAAATTGTTACACTTCTATTTGGCTCATTTCTGAAGAAATGAAAAGAAATAACCCTCCAAAACCATATATCACTACAGAGGTTATATATCAAGCAATCTTATGGACGAAAAAAAAATCACCAAAAATGCCTAATTAGCATAATTTATGCAAATTAGCCCTTTTTGCCCAAAACAAGATCTACTGAATACCTTACACACAAATAACTCCATTTTTTTGCACAGATGTTCTCATAACATATGTCTGGGGAATGAATGGATTGAAATTTCATTTTTTTTTTTATAATTTTTTATTTTTATTTTTTTTTATGTATTGTAATTTTATTGCTTTTTGGCTAATTATATATTCATGACATTATTACCAGACAACTAAAACTTTATTTAAAATTCTAATCCATTAATTCCCCAGAGACGCATTTCACCAAGTAGCATGCAAAGTTTGAACAGCAACAGACATTCCATTCTTGAGTTATTTTGTTTCGCAAAATAGGGCTAATTTACATAAATAATGCCCGCTAATTAGGTATTTTTGGTGATTTTTTTTTTTTTTCCATAAGATTCCTTGATATATAGCCTCTCTTCTTATATGGTTTTGGAGGGTTATTTCTTTTCATTTCTTCAGAAATGAGCCAAATAGAAGTGTAAAAATTTGCTTGTAACCACCCCCTTAAAAACTAAGCATTTATCAAATATTATTAAGAATTTCTCATTATTGATAATAATTGCACCACATTTAATGTACTGTTTATGGAAGCTTGTTTGTAATTAAAATTAACTGTTTTAAAATTGTACAAAACATTTCAATTGACTGAGATAAAAACAATGAAAAATTAAAAAAAATCTAAATTTCCTGAATGTTTTCCTGATAACTTGCACCTGGTTTAATTTTTTAATGCAGATTTAGATTCCTCGAGGAATTTCCTTTCAGAAAATGTAAAGTTTTTATATATTGGGATGTATACTTTTCGAGATACAGGTCTTTGAAGTGAAAAAGTGTCATTTGTAGTGAAATTGGCATGTAACGCAAAAGGTGGCGAACTTATAACACACGGCCGTATACAAATTTGGTTCGTCCGCAACAAAAAACAAAAACAAAACAAACAATCCGCAATTCATTCGCAAATCCTCCTAAAAAGCCAGTGGGACCGCCCCTTTAGCCTATGATGTAATACATATGAACGTGCTACAGGGTTTCTGATAGGCGAAACTATAATGTCAATCGGAAATACCGTCAGTATCATTTTCCCCATGGGTGTAATATATGTGATTTATTTGGTTCTAAAAATTTGTTTATTCATGAAAGTACAAGTCTGTGAATCGAAAATGTGCACCTTTTCAGGGATATCTTTCTGTAAATCTAGATTATTGAATGATAGTTGTTATGACTTGGTAGGTAACACATAAATTTGAATAGGGTTTTCATTTGAATTGTCAGAGACATTGTTGGAGTCATTAATTATCCTTCATCGAGCAAGATCAAGTGCATTGCTTGTAATTTCGTCATTTGAAGATTCATATTGAGTATGATCTTCAGTAAAGATGTAGGCCTAATTTGAATACAATCAATTCTTTTATGCTTCTGAAATAGATCTTAAAACAGTCATCAGTACTAATCAGTGTAACTCTCATGATATATGTTTTAAAGACAATGTAACAAATAAAAAAAAAATCTGTTGCAAGAAATTATGTCTTGCAATGCTTTAAAAATAATTTACTGTAATTTCTTTTAATAGTATAGCAATTAACTTCGAAATAATGACATGTACAATATGTACAAATATTGAAATAGATAATTTGTATTATCTCAGAGAATGAAATATAACCTATTTTTAACAATGCTTTATTTGAAATACACTTTCTCACCTTACATTTATGTGCAATTTGGAATAAAATAATTCGCTTCATCATACCATTTATCACCTTAAAATGGAATATATTATTTAGGCCTATGTACAAATTGGAAAATAAATAATTTGTATTATCTCAAATACTGAATAAACCTGTAAACATTGCTTTATTTGAAATATCTTTTCTCTCCAATATTTCCAATGATTACTGTGAGAGAATGGATGTGATAGAAGGACTTGAAGGAAGAATAATAAAAGAAGAAGAAGATTAAGTGAATATGTTAAAGTGATTATGAGACTGAGAATAAAGTAGATAGGGGAATTGAGGAGAATGAAAGGAGGTATTTGATCTGGGCCTCATAACACAAAGGTTTGCGATCAACTGCAAATTTGAGAGAACAGTTCTAATTGGTTAATTCGATGGTGGGGAAAAGAAAATGTGGAATTAGCAATGATTTTGAGCAGCCATTGTCATTTTGCGATTGGTTGAAAAATCTTTATGTATAACAGTGCTCTGGTATAGCTTTACAGGTTGATTATGTAGAAACAGTACATGATAAATGATAGGATGGTGAGAATGAAACACTTGATATAACAGAACTATATAGGCTCTATAACTCTATTTCATTGAATCCAGCCTACTGTATGAATGCATATATCCATAATTATTGTATGCTGCTGTACTTCAATTAGGCCTACTAAAGTTTATAACTCATTATCATTTTTCTTGTTTATATAGTCATGGGGTAAAACTGAATTTGATCCCTTGAAATGTTTTGCTGAGATAGAGCCTCTGTGTTCCCCCTTCTGACAAGGCCCCCATTTCTATAGGCTTAAAACATTAAAGAAAAAACAAACCGTAGGCCTATTCGACAAAAAAGGTAGCATTACACAGCAAATTTTCAAATTTTGTTTGTCTACATAAGTTCTTTTATGGCACAGATGATTATATATCATACAACTTTATTTTGAATTGAATTCATAACCTATTGGAACAGTACAAAACCAAAAAATACATCATTGACATTAGTGTGACACCATACTACATCCATCAAGAATGGTCGGGCATGACTTTTGACCAATCACCGTTCAGAAAATAAAATGCTAGACTATGGCCCGAATTCACAAACGTGGTTAAGTTAGTCCATGGTCTAAATCAATTGTTTAAACCACGGATGTAGACCATGGTCTAAATTTTGGTATTCACAAACCACCTGATTTAGACCATGGACTAACTAAACCACGTTTGTGAATTCGGGCCTATGAGTATGGTAATCGATGAGAACCATTGTCATGAATGTAACACAAGGTGGCGTGCTACTATTTTGTAAGAAAGGAGACAAGAAGATTTTATGAACAGCTAGCTGTGGCGGATCCAGCATTTAAAATGTAGATTGAATGCATTTGAAGAACGCTTGGAAACAAAGAGGGCTCAGACGACAAAATCAGTAGATATGATTTTTTTTTTTTAATTAATAAATCATTTGTTCATTTGCCATCATAAAATATTAAGCGCATAGCCATCGGCCTATTTTATTTGACGGAAAAAATCAGGCTTGTAAATTGGATTTTCTATGAAGTGGTAGGGCCATGAATTCATGGTATTTTAATTTTTCTTGCAATTCTATTCACGAATCTGTGCACAGAGAGCACATTTCTGCCCTGCTTGAAACTGGAGATTTTCACCTTTCTTTCCCCTCTCCGTATTTCTCTTTCTATATCCCCTTTTTTTCCCAAGAAAACTGGCTATATGCATAGGCCTAGGACTGAAAAAGTAATAACAAAGTATTTCAATCGACATGTGAGCAGAAATTATAATTTGTATTCCGTGCCTGTGTAGGGCTTTGATATCAAAATGATACGAGAGGAAAAAGTTAAGAAAAATGCCAAATTTTGAGCAGTAGATACGTGACAGCAACCCCCCCCCCAAAAAAAAAACAACAACAACACAAAACAATAATGATAAGAAATCTGATGGGGAGGGGGGGGGGGTCGTGAGTTCCCCAGATATTTTACCCTTAGGTTTATATTTTCATGAATTGACACCCATTGTTATAAAAATATCAAAGGGTATATTCATGAACGAAGATGCCCCCCCCCCCCCCTATTTGGAGGTGAAGGCGGGTCAAAATTACCCCCTATTTCAGGCTTATGGAGGGGAAGCCAGTAAAACAACCCCCTTTTCACAGGTTTTTGGACCAGCACATTTTAGGACCCCATTTCAGGATTTTTCCTCAACGAATTGAAAACTACCCCTAATAAAAAAATAGGTCCGGGGGATGCTAAATGAACCCTATTTCAATGATTTCCCCCCTTACTTGAGCCCCTAAAATTTAAAATTTACCCTTTCTCCGGAATTAATCACCTTAGTTGGGGCGTGGGGAGGGGGGCTACGACACTTATCGATAATATGATTATTCATCGGCAACTAATTTTGAACTGGCTTTCTATACAATCTGTGTTCCAAGGTCATCTAACATATCATAAAATAACGCAAGGGGGTCCAAAATAATAATGAGTTGGGTCATTTAGGGCCTATTATTATTACGATTGTAATGTTCAAGCAAGGACCTAGAAACTACGTCCTTGGTTCAAGTAATCTCCTTTAGGGCGATTCTTTGAAAAGTGAACCCTTTTTGGAAAAAATAAAGTTTGTCCTTTTTGTTTTTAAGCTGCACATTCATATAGAGCATTTTCTGAAGTTTCATGAAATGCATTTTTTATCTTAATTTTACAAATTTTTCATGCTCATTTGCATAAATTAACATGCAAAAAATTTGAATAGAAAAATGGTACGTAAAATATCATTTGTTTGACCCTGTCTTGATTGTATATGCTGGTCTCCTTACTTTGATTATTGTCATTATACCCTTTTTTAACTTCATTCCTTTAAATTTAAATGAAAAATAATGGTGTTGAATTGATTGTTTTAAGATAATTAACTAAAGAAATTGATTGCCATCAAATGTCACACACGTGACCAAAAAACACGAAAAGTTAACGCCCCCCAAAAACCATAGATCTATTATTATTACAATTTTTTCTCCAAAGCTAGATATAATGTGCCTTGCATCTCACCAAATTTGAAGCCATGATAGCTTTTAATTTAGTTTATTAATTAACTTTTGAAATTGGTTCAACACGTGACCCACGGGTCACGTGTGTGACGTAACTATCGGTCATGGGCCTTTAAAAAGGGACCAGGCTATTCGGCATTCTTTGAAAAGTGAACCTTTTGGGGACAATAAATTGTTTGCTTTTTTGATTTAAGCTGCATATTCAAATCGATGCATGGTCTGAAGTTTCGTGATGATGTTTTTCGGTGATTTTTTGCAATTGTTCAAATGCTCATTTGCATAAGATTAACATAAATGATACTGTAAAAGTGGACAACGGTACAATAAAATAATATTTGTTTTTACTCTGACTGGAATGATATGCTGACTTTCGCTTCTTTGGATTACGGTATATTATTATTTACCTCTTTCTTTTATTATTCTAACCCCCCACAACTAATGTTGTTAGAAGGTTGATTATTAACGATAATCAACGTGCCTGAAATTATAATTGCCCTCAGAAATGCACTCACAAGTAACCCAGAAAACAACTAAAAGTTATGCCCGCGTCTATTGAACCATGGGCTCTGGTATTGATTATGAATTTATTTCTTCAAAAGCCTAGATTTAATGTATCTGCATTCACTAATTATGAATCCATGACAAGTTTTTAATTTGATTATTGAATGTAGCAAACATTAGCAAACAAATGGTCACACACGTGACCCGCTGGGTGGGGGCGGGTCGTAAATTCTGATTATTTTCAGTTTTTTTTTTTTCTTTTTTTTTTTTTTTTGTTTTTCTTTCACATTTGCTGAAATTAATTATTATAGCATTATTATGCTACAAAATGGTCTGCAAACTAATTTTCGCAAAAAACAAAAACAAAAAACAAAAAAACAACAACAAAACAGAAAGACAACAAACAATAAAAAGTCGAACAACAAGGAAATACATAAACAATGAAATACACATGGAATTAGTTCGATATAAACAATTTTTTTTCGCAAGTAACAATGTTAGGAATCTCTATAAAGATTGCAAGCACAATATTAGCATTCAGAAGCTGTAAGTTTGTCAATTAGAACAAAAATTTTTGATTTCATGGCAAATGCGGAAATTAGCATATTATTCATATAAAATAATATTTATTATTATGGGAAAATTAACAGTGCTTTCTTGAGTTACATCACACACTACCTATGGCAAATTTTCGGCGATCCCTCGCGCGATCAACTAGCCAAGATCTATTAGGGGCATCCATGGCCCCCCTCCGTACCTCGCCCCTCCACCAGTCTTGACAGCTACGCAAAACACAGCCCATTTCGACTGACTGGGTTGAGTTCATAATTTTTACCCACCAGCGGATATAGTAATTGCTAATAATGTACATTTATTGCATATACATAATTTATGATTTCTTTTTCTGTAAAATTTGCCTAGGTCCACACGTGACCCACTAAAATGTCACCACACGTGACCGGACATCCACGATTATGAAATATAGATAAATAAAGAAATTTCCAGAAGCATGACTTCCTATCCAGTGGTATAATTTTGGTTCCACAGGATCCATAATGCATATCTCACAAGCAGATAAGAACATTTCATCAATTTTAAAACCAACAGGAATTTCAAAATGAAATTGGAATTTTCAGAAATCATGCTGTTCTGTGAAGTCACACCTCGAGTACACCGGCTATCGTGACCCATTCTTTTGACCATCGTGACCTTGAACATGCCATATTGTAAATATCAAAAAATATTTACAAATGATGCCAACAAAAATATTAAGCGTGATATAAACATTAATCATATATTTTTTTAAATTGTTAGAGTTATAGCCAATTAAAGTCAAGATTTTGCATAATTTCGGTCACACACGTGACCAAGAATGGTCCTTTACTGTAATTGTCAATTAGTGCCACAAATTTCCTGATATCAGGAGACTACAGCAGCGGCGGATCCAGGATTTCAGGATAGGGGCGCCAGGCCCGATATAGGGGGGGGGGGGACGCCGCCGAAATTTTCCGATTTTAACAAGTACAGTCAATGAGCGATTTTCAAATTATATAGAGGGGGCGCGCGTCCCGTGCGCCCCTGCCTGGATCCGCCACTGCTACAGTCATCTGTTCAAGGGAAGCAATAACTCTGGAAGAAATTATATCAGAATGTTCCAATATGTAACTGAAGACAGAGAATTTGTATATACCTTGAAAAATATCGATGTGTAAACCTAGGCTATTTTGGATCGACACCCATTTTGGTAAATGATTTAATTTTGATTTAATAATCTATATAAGCGAATTGAATAAAATCACAATAAAAAAAAAATAATTTAAACAAAGTGAAGCATATTGTATTGTCTACATCATTTTAATCTAACGGGATATTTTTTAAAAGCATGATTAATTGTTTTGTATTTTTCTTTTCTTGAGACATGGGGTTTTTTCACTTCGGGCCTGGGCCTATGTATCAGCTTTGTGTTGTAACCACAGATCTGTGTAACTAACATATATTTTTGTTTTATAGGCCCTAATCCTCTTTCTTTTATATGGTGACAAATGTAACTCGTTTTTGAAGGGAAAGGGAGCCATCTCCTTAGCTTGTGGTGTGTATACCGAGTGAGTCAGAAAAAAAGTACCTTAGAAAATGTCAATAAAAAGAGAACCAATATAATTTATAAACCCTAAATTATCATACATATTCCGAAAGAGTAACTCTTCCTGCATCTTTTGGTACCAATTTTTTTGTGTTATATCTTTACGCTTGGATGAATGTGATTATGTAACGCATTGTTTGCGAACATGTCAATTTCGAATTGTGCAAGAGTGGGAGCAAAATCATAATAACTAAAAGCTAGAAAAAAAGCAACTTCATCCTGATTAAAAAGCATAACTTTTAAACGAAAATGTCTAGCGCATCTTAACTTGGCAGGGGTGTTTTTACCCATATATTGACTACATTTTGTATGAAAATGAGGTAAATCTGTAGAGTCAGGCATGAGTGAGCATATGGTCAAAGACAAAATAATCACTTTTCAAAAGTATTAAGATGCCTTTTTAGCTGTTTCAGTGGCAATTTACTCTTTGATGTGTACTCATTCGTGGGTTATGACGAATCAATCTAATTTTTATACATGTAGTCAATATGTGTACCAACACCCCTGCCAAATTATTAAGCGCAAGACATTTTCGTTGTTTTGATTTTACTCCAATTCTTGCATATGTTCGCGAACAATGCATCGCGTTCATCCAAGCATACAGATATAACACACAAAATTGGTACCAAAATATGTGGGGAGAGACAATCTTTCAGAATATGTACTAATTTGGGGTTCATTAATTCGTTTTCTTTTTATTAGCATTTTTCTAGGTGTCTAGTTTTTTTCTGACTCACCCGTATACCGCGCCCAAGAAAGGAAAAGGAGTTAGGCCTACTAGTAGGCATATAGTATGGAACCGGCTATAACAAAATTTGAGTTTTCATAATTATCTTTAATATCTAATCTAGGATGTTCTTCTTCTCTACCTAATTAGTTATATTAAAGACATATTTGATGGATAGAAAACACAGAAATAGGCGATCAGTTTAGAAAGATTATTATATTTTTTACCAAAGTAAGAAAAAATTAACTGACTGAAATGACATGTTACCATGGTCATATTTGCATAAAGAGGGTTGAACTTCAAGAACTTTCAGCTTGTGAAAGCATATTCTATTTCTAATATCAATTTGTCAAACAAAATACGTGGTATAATAAACTAATCGGATTCTGGCACAAAATTCTGCATTCTCAGCATACGTTCATAAACATAAAAACAGCTCCGCCGCCGCCGTACGGCAGCATTCAGACAGGTTCTAAAGAATTTACCAATAGCATTCGCAGGATTGGAGGTATTCAACGGTCACACAATAAGCCGAGACCGGTGGAGCTAGAGGACCTTCTACCAGCGCTCGATCTCCTACCAGCTAGCTTGAGAAGAAACCGCGCAGTTTGTAATATTTTGGAGAATCACATCGCATCTGACCGACTGCTTCCATTTAGGATATACCATAGTTCTTGCTGAAACTAACATTATGATGTTACGGATAGCTCTGTATGCAGTCATAGCTGCAAGTTTTGCAGGTAAGAGACCATGAAATTATCTGTTTTTATGTGGTTTAGTCGAGCGGTCATTTCGCTTGACCACTCCGCCGTGTGTGACCGTATGACCTACGTGAGGCATGAGCTGCGTTGTGTTAAAAAGTGAAAATAATTACTTCTTCCAACCCGTTCTACTGTCTTCTCATTCATTTTTTTTTACATCGTTTTCAGAAATATAGAATGCTTGTATCCTGATTATGACTTCGATTTTTGAAATGTAAAATTCTGACTCCATTTGATATTACGTAAGCCGCGAAAAAGATGCAATCTCGGATGAGGGTGTCTTGCTTACCTCACGCGAACGACACAAGCCAAAAGGCAAGACAAATCATGCCTCCGCGGCACTGGAGATGCTTTGTTCGCCCCGAACAATGGTAGCCCCAATATACCGGTAAAATAGCTTTTTAAATCCAGGCACCCCCTTCATTCACATTCTTTCAAATTCTTTAAATTTTTTGACGTCAGTCGTGTTAATAGTTAAAGAAAGCAATGATGTTCAGTATAGTAGGCCTAATAGAACTTGTAAGCAAGGCAGCAAGCACCTGTCTGGTCTAGGGGACTGAGTGGTTTTCATGGTTTTGGTGGTGGTCTGGCATGTTTGGTTATAAACTTTATAGATTGTAAAATTACTGTGAGTGACTTAGATATTGATTAGGCCTACATATTGCACTAATTTTGAAGAACATTAGCTTACATTTTAAATTAAATTTGCTAATCATTAACATTCTTTAAATATGACTGAATATGAATAGTATTTCAAATTCATTTCAGGAGAATAAGTGACAAGTCATTAAACTTCTGGCTATATTATGAGAAGCACCTAGTTCCTGTAAATAATGTATTAATTCTGAAAAATTCTGTACAGTTATGTTTTAACCTTTGGAATGCAAGAATTGCAGGAGAATTCATAGAGCAATAGAGCTTCAGTACAATGTAGGCCCCGTGTATGTCCCCTCCAGTTCGTTTAAATATTTAACCAGTTGTATCCAAAGGGCAAATGATAATGTTATCTCAATGACTGAGGAACATAGGTTGCAGAGAATGCCATTTTGGTAACTTAGAGTTGAGACATACATGTTCATAAATGTCTTTCAAATATGTGATGCGTCACGTCGAAATGAGAGACTAATCGCGATTTTTAAAATCCATTTTATTTGATATTATTGATCCCTGATTAATTGCCTTGAATTTGATATATAACCCGACTGTAAAGAGTAAATAGAAGTGGAGATATAGCCTCTGAACGCGAGGAGAATTGTGCTCTTGGAAATCAAAATCAAGAGAAAACGTCTTCGAAGTTTGACTTCCGTTTGACTCCGCGCAGAAAAATATAGAACATTTTGTCACCGTTGTACTCACCGAAATGCCCTAGCAACCACTGTTTACAAGGTGAAACGATTGACCAATGAGGAGGCTGCATTCAGGTATACAGAGAACAATACTCGTCCGTCCCGCATGATCGAGGCAAACGGTGATGTTGTCTAAATAACTATTCAATCTTCTCAAAAAAAAAGCTGAATTTGGTTAGTTGTTTTATATCTTCGTCAAATAAATAAAAACGTCATGCTCTTTCTAATTGTTTAGAAAAAGTCCGCTCTTTTAAGAAAAGTGTTTACCAATCCTGGCGCTAAATTAGTTAGAAACAAACTATTTTAAAACCTTTTGGGGTTTTATTCCGATGTTTGCGTGCGTTCTTTGAATGTCAATCGCGTATACTCCTTACTCATAATAAAGCGAGTACTTTTGATCTGAACTCTGTTGGAAATTTTGAACATATAATGGTCTATAGACTAAATTATTCTTGTACAGGGGCTTATGAATTTTGTTTATATTCTTTGAATAAGTATATGATAGAGATAAGCCTCCAAAAATGTTTTAATAAATATTTGCGCCTCACAACGTTTAGAATTTCTCTGATCACGTTTTTGAGTGGCTAGGTTAGCTTAAGACATGAAAATAAAAACGTAAATGATTTGCTCGATTCTGTCTTTATTGATCAAACTTGTTACCAGTAATAAGAGATATTAATAATTTTTAGAAATGAATTATTTTAAGAGTAAATCGTATTTTGTTTCGTCGTGTTTAGTAAAACGCTACTTTCTTAAACACGTTACTTTGTAAAATAAACTGCAGAAGACTTTAACCTAAATACTTGTATCAGAAGTATTATCACGTCACTCTTTTGTATGCTCTATGTTTCCTGAGGAACCAAACTTGTTTATAGGGAGGTTTTAATTTCCCATCAGGACAACAGATTACGCAGCCCCTAAAATAAAATGCTGAAATTAACATTCATTTGGATCGAGATAGCTAGTCAAGGAATAAGTAGCTTTTCCCCACATAACCCCCCCCCCCTCTCCCCCCCCCGATTGTTAGATTTGACATTCGTTTGCATGCTCCGCTATCCCGGATGAAACAGCTTTATTCAAAGCAGGTGTGGCATCGCACGACAAATTTCTGAGTGCAGCTAGCTAAAGAGAGTTTACATGTAGTTCGCTATTTCGCTCAACAAAAACGAAACAAAAAGCCAGTTGAAATCACACATCACATGACCGTGACCGTCAATTAAACAAACTCATGCGTTGCTAAGGGGGAAGCAAACGGAGAGGGGAAATGAGCGTGGACGTTCGCTTGTATGTCCGGAAAAAAAAATTATGACCGAAAAAAACACTCGCCGAAAAACTGCTTTTTACCACTTTCCCGTTATCATTTTCACTCATTTTTTTAACAGAGCAAAGATGAAGCATGGTAAGAACAGAAAATAACAAAAAAAATTTCCTAAATTTGAGTTTTTATTAGTTTGTTCGATTTACTCGGATCTTTGAATCTGCGACTTCTCTCTCATTTCGACAAGACGTATCACATATTACTAACGCTGAAAGCAGAGTGTACTGGCAGGGTAAGATGAGTCAACCAATCGTACTAGAAAGGGCGTGCGGCAAGGCAGTATCCTTTCATTCCCTCTATATCCTATTTCGACAACCTTATCAAGACCCTACGAGAGGAGGACCTTGGCTGCCATCTTCAAGGCAGATACTCGGAGTGATCATCCTCGCTGACGATGTCGCCCTTCTAGCAACCTCTGCAAGAGAGCTGCAGGAAATGCTGCGAGTAACCTACCAGTACACCAAAGGAGTGGAAATACTCAATTAACCCTAGCAAGAGTGCAATTGTCGTATTCAACGAGAAACGCTGCCCACAAGAACGAAGACAGGAATCGTGGCTCTTATCGATGACCAAGTGATCACAACAAAAGTTAACCAACATCCACACCTACATGTGGCATCACAAAGTCCTCTACCCGTTCAGACCCCATCTCCGAAATATCAGCCAAGGACTAAGACCTTCTTTGCCCTGCACGGAGTTGGAGCGTACACATCTGGACTCTCTCCACATCTATGCGCCAAGCTCTGGTCTGTGTTCTGTATTCCACGCATGCTGTATGGGCGGCCATCATCATTTCAACACCCATGAGGAAGCACGTATAAACACATGCCAGAGCAATCTGTTTAAGAAAATCATAGGGATCCCACAAAGCGCAGCAAATGAGGCGGTATTCCTACTTACAGGACTCATCCCGCTCTACACTCAGATTGAGCGAAGAAGCCTTCTTCTCATTGGTCAACTTGTGACACTCCCAGAGGACCGGTTCGAGAAAGAACGCTTTCCATGCTTCCAGCTCTTCTACCCCCTTAATCAAAACCTGGAACAAGATCCTCAGCAAATGTAATTTACCAGATATTCCCAACCTTATAGAACACCCCCCTCATACCTCAAATGGAAATCCCTGGTAAATAAGAAGATCCAAGAGAGAACACTCGACGCTGCCTTTTGAAGCCCTTGACACAGTCCTCCCTTTCCCTATGGAAAGACCTGGAACAACTCCCACCTTCAATTATCATCTTTCCCATGGGGCTTGCACCTCATCTTCGCAAGGCCCAAATTGCCAAGATGTCAGCTACTCACACAAACTACCTGCTCAAACACGCCTCCTAAAATTGGAAAATCCAACAGGCCCTCTGTCCCTATGCAAGAAGATGATGAAGACGTGACTCACTTCTTGCCACCTGTGAAGTACTACAAACCCAACGCCTGTCTTTCATCAGCAATATTAACACTAGATTCCCTCTCCTTCAGATTCATAATACCTTGGACAAAGATGACCCCGGAGGCGTTCACAAATTAGCCCTTTTCCCAAACCCTGATCTCAACCTTCACGACTTACTACTTTACGACATTGCTCTCCAATTTATACTAAAATCCACACTTTACGTGCCTACTTAAACCAACAGTAAGACGTCGGTCTCAGCCATCCATTGGAGGATCTCCAACAACAATTGGAGGAAGAACAACAAGAAGAAGAAGAAGTATTTTTAAAATTAAATCTTAATTAATTCATTTATTTTTAGGTCATTTAAAATGAAAGATTAAAAAAGGTCATTTAGTTTTCTTAGCCTCATATTTCTATACATACATGTATTTGTATTCTAATTTAGTTGGATGAAATGCAATTACAAACCTCAAAATTATATTTTTCATTCTTTCACGAAATTGAAGAGATATACTACATGTAGTACAGTTTACCTGTCTTGTGTGTACACACATAAGTGTATACTTAGAAAATGATAAGAAAGAAGTGAACAATATAAAAACAAAGCAACAGAAAGGGAAATTATTTGATGTCCCTTGTACTTTCCCTTCCATACCTGATGAAGGTCTATGTATAGACTTGAAATGATGGGCAAGATAAATACCTAAATGACATGCAATTTTACAATGCATTGTAGGAAATTCACAGTAAAAAAAAAGAAGGAAAAAAGCCAGTTCACAGTGATGCATCTCAGACACGTAGCCTCCCACAAATGGTCAGAGATAGAAACTATTAAATAAGAAATGAAATAGAAGGGTATACAAGTAGGTGACTGGATTATAATCCAGATCTATGGAGGACCGAAATGAAAAGACCATCATTTGTGACATTAATGGCCTTAAAGCTGATGAAAATGAAAAAAAATTATCTTTTCCCTGCTCCATAACGATGGTCCTGCTTGCTTGCCTCTTGGCCCAGGTGCTTCTCCTTACTGTCAAGATAATACCTGGCATTGTTTGGAAGACAAGATCACTGCCAGGAGAGGTTAATTCAGGTCACAGAGGGGTACAGCAGACAGGGGGAGAAGGGGAAGTCTGCTAGTCTACAGCTTATAGGTCATTCTGGGTGATTTTTGGAGTCAGGGATTGGTCACCTCTCCCCCTGTATGATGTCATTTTTCGGGAGGGGGTGGAGGAGGTGCTATAGTATTCCATATGAAGAAAAAAAAGTTGGAAAAAAAACTGCAATAGTCCTTTGAGTCATTTAAGGAGAAGAAGTCCAGTGCTATGGCTCTGTCCTGTGGACCTACAAAATTTATGTTAACCGTTCATGTAGTAATTTTAATCAAATGTACAATTTATATGTAATATTAATGAATTTAAATCCTTGTGCAATGAGGCTTTAATGTACTTGTTTACTGGAAAATTTCATTGGCTCTATGATAGATCCATGAGTATATTTGTAAATTCATATATTTTGTTTTTGACAATGAAATAATAGTCCATTCATACAATTAAAGAAGGTTTTCAACATATGCGCCTTAATAGAGTTTGATTTTCAAAAGTAGATGAGTTGTCTTCTTTATTTGATTGATAAATCCTTACAATTAAATATTGTTTTCGATAGGTAAAGTATGGATCTGTAAGAGTCATCTTTGTACTCGAGCTTCAATATTTTATCAATTACAAGAGTACCGAACCGACATGTACCAGGTGCTAAGGGTCTTTTCCCCTTTCAACGGAGGTCCAGAAGTCTGATCATCAATCATTAACCAGCCTTACAGATTACAGTATGTATGTGAAGGCTATTCAGACTGGGCAAACAAAGTCTGTTAGCTTGACCAGTACAGAAAGATAATTCTGATTACAACCTACACATTTACCTTCCAGTGTATTTCCTACATGGCATTTCATGGTCCTTTTGTAGAGATAATCTCATTCTGCATCATTTGAATGTGTTGTCTACAAGTTACATAGGCCTACATGTATATACAATTTTGTACATATAGGAAACCAGGGATCATTATCTCCTTTTCAGGGGAATGGGATACCAATTGTAGTGCCCCTTTTCAAAATGTAAATTGTAATACTTTGGAGAGTTTAATACTTAATGACCAGTTATGAATTACTACTCATTATTACAAAAGTTACAGCTTATTTTATACCATCAAATCATTCAAAGTTGATTAACAAAACTTGAATACGAGAACTCATCTAAATCCTCAATTTTATATCAGTTTGCCTGTGGCTCTTTTTAGATTCATATTTAAAATTTAAGTTTTCAAATAGCATGCCTTTTTACATGTTGCTCAAAAAATTCTTGTGCCCTTATGCTGGCTGCGCAACAAAATTCAAGTACCTAAAGGCAAGAGAGACATATCATGAAGAAGAGAAATACAGGGGCTCTTCAGAGGAGCTATATTATTAGATATGAGGGCATAATCACCCATAGCGTACTTTATTTTTGAGCTCTTGATCTTCCACTCTGCATCATCTATAGAAGAAAGTCCATCAATTTGTATGGTTATAGAAGCGCATTGTCATTGGAAAATTCACAAACACCGAAGCTGAGAAACCGTATTTGAAAAGAAAATAGCAGGGTGCAGCTCAGCTCAAAAGACGTGTCTCAATCTTTACGAGTGATTACCCCAAACTTGGCATTCAAAACTTCATGAATTGCTTCCACAGTATGCTCCCAATACGATCATTGTGGATGTGTATTCTAGTGTAGAAGATTGAGATTAATATGCTTTAAGTGGTATTACTTGTACCTAAAGTGAGAAAACATGATGGAGAGGTGTGCTGCCATGTTCACCTATGCAATATGAAAGGGGATAAAGAATGATGTTTACAAACTTCAGAAGATTGTATTATACTCATTGATTGACTACATGTACATGTTTTTACCAACAGACAAATGCCTGCATCTTTCAAATTTAATGCAATGTACAATTAATGCAGATTTCATAGGAACACCATTCAGGTAATAGGATTCTGTGGACATTGTTTTCAGAAGCCCAGACCTTCATGTGTTTTGTATCCTTGGTTCAAAACCTATAAATACTTTTTTGAAACTCCAAATGTTCTATATCAGTGATAAAATGAGATTAATTGGAGTGGCACTTTTCTGTCAATGGCACTAGATGTACCAGTAGCACTCTTGAAACATTGAAACCAATTCCCTATCCCAGAGTGATCACATGTAAGCTGTGCAAGAAATTTCTTGGCAGACTCCTTTCTTAGGTCTATCCCAGAGTGTCCAAGGAATGTGTCAAACCCAATATGGTGGGTGACAAAGCAATTAGCTGGAGCTGGAGCTGCGCGTGGCTTCAGACCCTGGTGTTAGCTCCATTATTAGGGTTGGTCTGGACTTCCAGTACTTATGGCATGGCCATTGGAAGGTGTTAACTCAATTTTGACCCAAAGGCACACTTGTGTGTAACACATGACAAGCTTGGCCGAGATCATAAGTAGATTTGACCTTATTTGGGGTTGGTAAAACATATTTCTTCAATATGTGTCTGTGCAGAGTCTGAACTGAACTATATAGGCCTAGACGTAAAAGGCAAATTTTTTTTTATGGAGGTTGTTTTTTATTTGTAGATTGTTGATAAAAAGAATCAGCTGAATTTAATTAGGAATGAGTAGCAAATTTTGTCTTCTTGTGAAATATATTTTTTGAAATATGAGTTTATTTGTCCTACTTTTAATTTGCAAAGGAAAAATAGAAAGAAAGCCAAAAAACTGATCCAAGATTGACAGTACCCCAATGGCAAATATTTTGTTGCCTGTTTGGAGTGGTGAGTGATGTTTTTTAACCCACTGTCGTCTGGGACTGGCTGGTTCCTTCATGAAGTCTATAGAAATGAGAGAATTCAGCCCTCAACAGGTTAAATGGCAAGTGAATATTCAGGACGCTGTACATGATTAGAAAAGTTTACTCTGTCTGCAATTGAACCTGGCAGTAACATTAGTTACCAACAAACACACATCTGGTTCAATCATTTTGGTTAGAACCAACAGAATGGATGAATGATGTGTTCTGTTCTCTTGATCTAGAATTCTGCCTCCCAAACAAGGAGCGTTTGATACAAAACCTTCCTCATTCCTCAACATCAATTCTCTTTTTGCCAAAGTTTGTAAATTATAGAAATATGACATTTAGGTGATACAGGTTTGTGAAATGACCATTTACAAATGTATTACAGTAAGGCCCAAATTCACTTTTGTGGTAAACTTAATCCAAGACCAATGTTATTCACTGTTTCCATTGACTTCAATGTTCAACAGCGGGTTTCAAATCTACATTTGGACAAAGATTGTCTGCTGTTAAAAATATGGGAAATAGTAGACAATGTTAGCTCGGTCTAAAGTTGTATGCCAGCCCATGCACGTTGTAGTGCCTGCACTGTATGTGCTTCCTGTTCTCATGTAGGCCTACATGATATTATGTTTTTTATGAATGGGGGGGGGGGGGGAGTTTGTGACAATGAAAGAATGACAGATGACATTGCAGTGATATATGGAGCATTTAATGAGGTTATGCAAGCAATGGAGTCACCCATCTGGAACAATACATCCTTTATAACATGACATCAGCCTACATTAGCATCCAATCATCGATGATCGTAATATCCAATGTAGGCCTGCCTTCCTCTTGCCATCAAAATACAGAAGTGTATCTTTATGCAACTGTGTACCTGGCAAAAAAATAACATATATGAACATGTAGGCCTATAACATATCATAGTTTAGTTTATCCCTCTGTCAAAACCCTCATTACAGGCATTATAGAACCCCATTAATATGAAAAATAATCAGGGCCTGACCTTTACTTCTTTTAAGGGTGCCAGCCGGGAACCCTCAAACACCTTTATAGGGAGCCCAAGTTATCACGTCTGTTTTATTTTTTTTTGGTCATAATAATGGTCATCAACTATAACTTAAGCTGCTTCCACATCAGCTCGAGCTTGCTCCATGTCGAGATTCTAGCCCGATCAACCATCCCCCAGAAAAATCTCGAGATACGAGAAACCACGTCCACATCAGCCCAAGTTGAACGATTTCGCTCTCGAGCGATGAATTAACTCGAGCTACATGTACGGAGCATCCGCACTTTGGATTCTGAGTTTTGAAACTCGCGCCATTTTTTCCCGCGCTATGGGCTGGGAACTTCCAGTTGCGAGCATTTTCTCCATTATTTCTAAAGTATTTTTATTTTATTGTCCTTTCATTTTCTCTTCTATCATATTTATGTATTTCTTTTTCTTCTCTTCTCTTAATTATTTTGTATTTCTTTGTTTTATCCCTAATTTGTCTCTTCTCTTGAAATTTTTATATATTTCTTTATTTTTGTCATTCTACCATCTTTTCTACTTTCAATTCTTATGTGTTTTTTTGTTTTTCGTCATTCTTTCATCTTCTCTTCTCTTAAATGTATTTCTTTGTTTTTCCTTCTTTCGTTTTATCGTCTATCATTTCTGATGTAATTCCTTGTTTTATCCTTCATTCATTTTCTCTTCTCTCAATTCTTATGTATTTCTTTGTTTTATCCTTCACTCATCTTCTCTTCTCTCAATTCTTATGTATTTCTTTGTTTTTTTTTTGTTATTCTTTCATCTTCTCTTCCCTTCTCTCTATTCTTATGTATTTCTTTGTTTTATCCTTCATTCATCTACTATTCTCTCAATTCTTATGTATTTCTTTGTTTTTCCTTCTTTCGTTTTATCATCTATCATTATCTTATCTATTTCTTTGTTTTATCCTTCATGCATCTTCTCTTCTCTAAATTCTTATGTATTTCTTTGTTTCCTTCTTTCGTTTTATCGTTTATCATTTCTTATGTATTTCTTTGTTTTATCCTTTATTCCTCTTCTATTCTCTCAATTCTTATGTATTTCTTTGTTTTATCCTTCATTTATTTTTTCTTAATTCTATCGTTCCATATTATATCAAAACCTGAACTCGAATTGCATTATGGTTGGACATCATGAATAAATTATCCCAAGTTAAAAAACCCGAGTGCGTCCAAATCTGTGAAATAGCTAGCTAGTTCGCCAAATAGCTAGCTATTTTGCGAACTAGCCCTAGTTGACTCAGGCTTGAATCTCGAGATTCTAGCCCTCGAAATAGCTAACTAATTGCGTCCACATTACAAATAATCTTGAGCTAGTTCAGATCGGGCTAATTGGCCAGATCAGAAATAGCTAGCTATTTTGTCATCTCGAGCTAGTGAAGACGGGCCTTTAGAGAATATATGTACCAGGTAAAAAAAAAAAATCCAATGAAATAATTATTAAATTGCTGGTAAGGAATAGCATTTTTTTGGTGACAGATACTAGAAAAAACTTAGGGAGCCAGCCAGGCTTTTTCAATTAGGGCCTACTTTCTGAGGAGCCCGCCAAGGTTTTAGGGAGCCAATGGCCACCAGGCTCCCTTTAAAGTCAAGCCCTGATGTGTAAGAAAAATACTTAATTTGTTCATGAAAACTACTTTAACAAGTACATGACAACTCTTCTTTCACTAACTTTGTTTTAGCAGAGCTCTTGTAACTTACAACTACATGTATACCAGAAATCACTAGATGTATAAATATAATGAATATTGCCTAAATGTATAGTTGCAGTTACTTCCTTGTGTATTGTCATGAAGGTGTGTTTGGTAATGTTTATTTCTTTTCATCCTGACCTGAATATACAGAGCTCTGTTTTATAAAGAAAAAAATCCATGAAACTGTCTTTAGGGCTGCATGTAAGCCCTAATTGCTGCTTTACATGGAATGAATGTGAGGTGCAAAGTACAATATTTATTATCATTCTTGTAAATTAACATATTTTTAACAATTCCATGACATTTGTTCCTGCAACAACTACTCAGCACTCCATTCTGTGTGCTGATTGCTTTTCTAAGTTCTAACTTGAGTCCTGAAGTTAACACTATACCTTAACCTAACCTGTTTAGACCTAATTTAAATATCTACCAAAACCCTAACCCTGTAGATGAAATAAAGCCTGGAGCAAATGTTACCGTTTGAGATAGAAGGGAAAAATAAGTGTTCACCAGAAGATAAAATGTGCAGGCCTACATTTGTAAGAAATGTGATGACTTGTACCATTCAGTTAACTGTAGTTATGGAAAATACATAGGCTACATATAAAATAGGCCCTATTTTGAAAACGGTTATTTCCATTAAAAAACTAAAACATAGAAGTTGTTTTTACAATAATTTGACGTTTGCGGTGAAGTTGGAATCTTTGCCTCCACGCTGTCTAGCTTGCCACTCAGGCACTTCTGGTAACACTACTCCCCTGTGTGCTTCTTGCATCATGTACAAATTGGTTCCTCCCCAGTTGTGACCCTGTGATGCCTGCTTAGCTCCCCTCCACAATAAATCACATAATTGAATTTGAATACCAATGACTCATGATCAAAGATATTTGGGGGCGATTATAATGGCTTCCATTGTAAGCTGGTATCAAAGGAAAGTAGTTAATACATGGTTCCAGAAACCTCCAGAAACCCCCTTCGCTTGAAGCTATTTCAGTCTTTTCAATACTCAGTTTAGGTAAACTGAATATTACATGTAGACGGAGATCCCTAGGTTTTTGTAGTATGTATTTTTCTCAGTAGTCCAAATCAGATTACTCTAATTATAAGTTTTTATAAGTTTTTCGCATGGAGAGAGGCCCTTGCACAGAAGTTATTCTAACCCCAGTACTACATTTACTACCAAACTGCATACAGACTAATAGAATAATGTGCGGTCAGTAAAAATTATGTCATTTTTAGTACCCTTATTTAATAAGGCTGGGGTGTTTCAAAGCCAATAAATAATTGACCCCCCCCCAAAAAAAAAAAAAAAAAAAAAAAAAATAGAAAGACAAAAAACAAACAAACAAACCAAGAATAATGATTTACAGTGCTGCTGTTCCGGTACATTTAGAGCATTTTATGAAATAATTTCTTTCATTTGAAAACCATTTTATATGATTGACTCTGAATAATAACAATCATGACAGTTCAACCAGCTGAAGAGGATAAGTAAAGGTGTGTACTCTCTTGTATTAGATAAATTTACCCTGCAGGTATTTGATCATTGTATGTCGGAAGCGTCCTGCACAATAGTACCCTTATTCAGCTGTTATTTCTTAACCCGTACTATCCCTAACCCATACTATCCTTAACCCCGTACTATCTTTTTTGCTTTCAGACTGTGTTCTTTTAACCCCATACTATTTGCTTAGCCGGGTGTAAGAAATTCAATGCTTTTCACACTGCGGTATTCCTTAACCCATACTATTTGCTGTGATCATGAATATCAATGATTTCACTCTCTTTCTTTATGTTCTTCATTGTTTTATCTCTTTCCTTATGTTATCTATGTTTTCTATCTTTCCTTTTTGTTATATTTGTTTCTCTTATTCCCTATGTTATTCCTTGTTTTTTTTCTCTTTTCCTTATGTTATTCATTATTTATCTCTATTTCCTTATGTTATCATTGTTTTTCTATTTTCTCTTATGTAATTCTATTTATCTCTCTTTCACTATGTTTCATTGTTTTTCTTTTTCCTTATGTTATTCGTTGTTTTTCTCTCTTTCCTTATGTTTTACATTGTTTTTCTCTTTTCCTTATGTTATTCATTGTTTTTAATTCATGTGCTTTCTCTTTTTTCCCTTATGTTATTCTTTGTTTTTCTTTCTTTCCTTATGTTTTCATTGCTTTTATCTTTTTCTTTTGTTATTCATTGTTTTCTCTTTTTCTTATGTTATTCATTGTTTTTACATTTTTCCTTATGTTATTCATTGTTTTTTCCATTTTCCTTATGTTATTCATTGTTTTCTTTTTTCCTTATGTTATTCATGTTTTTTCTCTTTTTCCTTATAGTTATTCATTGTTTTCTTCTTCTTTCCTTATTAAGTCTATTCAATTGTTTTTTTTCCTATTCTTTATATCATTCATGTTATTCATTGCTTTTCTCCTTTCTCTTATAGTTATTCATTGTTTTTTCCATTATCTTCCTTATGTTATTCATAGTTTTTCTTCTTGTTTTCCTTATGTTATTTCATTGTTTTTCTCTATATTTTGTTTATCAGTTTTACGAATAATTATGCATTATTCATGACCAATTTCATTGATTGGCTAATGCTTAGCCCCGCTTTTCTTCTTAGCACGGTTTGGTTTCAGACTAGCAACTCTGCACCGCAATTGTCCTCCCGGCTAACTCCGCAATTACCCCGGCTAACGCCTGCTTTTTAGGCAGGGACACCAGATAAGTCACGTCACTATATACCGTGCTGCCTACTTTGGTAAACGCAGTCTGAAACGACAAGCGTGCTAAGCTTAACCCCAGGAAAATAGGTGGTACTAAGGCCCCCCTTAGCCCTAACTATTTCCTGGGGTTAAGGATTTTAACTGCAGTCTGAAAAGCATATAGGTAGCCTAGGTATATGTCTTCAATAGCTCCCACACATTTCAAAGAACACTTGACTATTCTTATGCTTTTCAGACTGTCAGTTAAAATCCTTAACCCCAGAATAGGTAGGAGACACACCTATAAGACTAGCCCGGGGACTTAAGGCATACCACTATTTCCTGAGGGTCTAAGCTAGCACGCCTTCGTTTCAGACTGCGTTTTACCAAAGTGCTCGAGCTACGGTAAATAGTAACGGTACTATCTGGCGCCTGCTAAATAAGCAGGGTTAGCCGGGTAATTGCGGAGTTAGCCGGGCAATTTGCGTGGCTAAAGAGTTGCATTCTGAAACGCAACCGCTGCTAAGAAAAGCGGGACTAAGCATTAGCCAATCAATGAAAATGTGGTCATGAATATGTATAATTATTCGTAAACTTGATAACACAAGTAAAGAGATAAAAACAATGAATAACATTTAGGAAAAGAGAAAAAACATGAATAGCATTAGGAAAAGAGAAAACAAATGAATTACATAAGGAAAAAAAGGAGAAAACCGACGAGAATGCATACATGAGGAAATAGAGAGAAAAACCAATGAATAACATAATAAAAGAGAGATAAACAATGAAAACATTGAGAAAGAGAGATAAATAATGAATAAGATTAAGGAAAGATGAGAAAAACAATGAATAACATAGAGGAAGAGTAGATAAAATAATGAATAACATAGGAAAGATATTGAAAAACAATGAATAGCATAAGGAAAAAGTGAGAAAAACAATGAATAACAATAATGACAAAGATCAGCAACAACAACCCACACCACAAAGGAATAACATAAGGAAAAAGAGAAAAAACAAGGAATAACATAAGGAAAAAAACAGGGAATAACTAACACAAGGAAAAAGAGAAAAACAATGAAGAACATAAAGAAAGTTAATGAAATCATTAATATTCATGATCCAGCAAATAGTCTGGGGTTAAGGAATACCCAGTGTGAAAAGCATTGAATTTCTTAACCCCAGCTAAGCAAATAGTATGGGGTTAAGAAACACAGTCTGAAAGCAAAAAAAGATAGTACGGGGTTAAGGATAGTATGGGGTTAAGGATAGTACGGGGTTAAGAAATAGGAGTCTGAAAAGGGTATCTGTTACCTCTCCGAGGAGAATATGCCCGACCATATCTCATTTTAGCCCACCAGTTTATTTTCAATCTGGGCATGATCACGAAACCAAGGATGAAATGCTTCATACGTACATGTAGTATTGCTCCACCTTTATTGGATTTGCTTTTATGTTACAATGCTGAAGTATCAGAAGAAAGAAAAAATAAATGTTTTGGAAAGATGTCAGACCACACTATTTCTCTTTTATTCAAAATAAGATCACACAATTCATACATGAGTTACATGTAAATGAGAAAATCTGCAATAGATACAGATTGCTGATAATTTGCCTAATTGATTGAAACTTTCACAGACAAAACTTACATAGAGAAGCAAGGAGATATTCATTCAAAGGTACCCCAGTATTTGTAGCAGTGAGAACCTATCCCTTTGCCATAGGTGTTAGTCCACGTCCTGGACGATTAATATGATGCCCTTGCCTTTCCGATCTACGCGCGCTAAGTCCGCTGCGCGCGATTCCTAAATTCACTTCCCCAACGAATTCACTTGCCCCACGAATTCACTTCTCGAAAAATATCGTTCCAGGCTAAACTTGACCAGGGTGGGGTCGAGAAGGATGAAGTGAACTTTTTCTGACCCCAGATAGCGACCGCCCTACGCAAGGCAGCTCATGAATATTCAGTTCCGTTTCAAGAGAAAAACAGCTGATAATGTGATTACCAGGTGGTCGATATGCGATGCACACGCACACACTGGTTTCATACATTCATGTGTGTAGAGCATACGTGAGTGCACAAAAACAATGCAAAAGTTTCACGTGGAGTTGGAGTGGAGAAAAGTTTTGAGTGCTGCCTTTATGTGTGTGAATTTAGGAACGAAGAAGGCAAGAATTAATACATAACATATTGGCCTAGTATTGCCTATGTATTCTACCATTGATTTCTGCTATTATTATTATATTGAAAGGAAATATTGAACATTAGTGAGACAACTAAATATTCTGAATTCAGGGACGAAATACTTACGTCTGTTCTTTCTTGGTTCAATATGTTATTTTTCCAGGGCAAATGTGAGCCAGCGTGGCAAATCCCCAATACCTAGCAGTGTAAATTTATCTCGTTAAATAAGAAAGTGTTATCAACTGCCTGTTCGTTGTATTAAATATTATCTTTCTAAATTTTGAATGTCCTGTCTTACGATAATATACTAGTATATATAGGTGCCCCAATAAGTTAAACAGTTTAATTATGGTTTCGGAGATTCTCAATGTATAATGTATTGTCTCATTGACCCTCTAGCTTCTGCTCTGCTCTCTCTCTCTCCCCTCTCTCTCTCTCTCTTATCATTTTATAGTACTGCTCTTCCCACTCCTTTTTTAAATATTTTTTATCTTCTCTCTCTCTTCTTTACTTACCAATGTTTCCAACACCTCATGTCTATTGTATTCCTCCTTTCTCGGAAGTGACTATATTGTTATCACTTTTTCACGATTACCTTGGTTTATACTGCATTTTCTTTTTGACATATACTATGTATTATTGAAATGTTATTCGAACTGTTACCGTATTGTATTTATATAACCTGCCGCCTAACCCAGTGGGTGACGGGCCTGGTTTTAAGTTTTGTTGTTTGTGTCAATAAATAAAGACATGATTAATCATCATTTTTTATTTATCTATTTATATTTATTTTAATAATATATTTTTTTAACATAGTGTTTTTAATAATTTCACCGAAAAAAAATAAACAAAAACAATATGCTAGAACATGTAGAACCCTAAAGAAAAATACAACAGGTTCTGAAACAGCAAACAACTGTCACATGCACAGTGTAGTAAACGTGCGTGTTACATGGATTACATGCACTCGATGCAAGGCCATGACGTAGTCTTTTTTCGTAAACATTCTCATAAGTATTTTGGAGTTTTTTTTTTAAGTTACATTAATAATTTCTATGCTATTTCATAAATTTAAAATGAAAATTAAGTTACGAGAAATATATAAATATTCAGCATTAAAAAATTTCAATTTGGTTATCAAAATAGCCTCACATGTTCAATTAAAGTATTCTATAGTTTGATTGGAGTAAGACTGGCAACACTCATCGCCTTCGATTCTCATGAGGAGATGACGTAATCGCATTGAAGGCATGTTGCCGTGATAAGACAGGACTCGTGAACCAATCAGATCGAGACGGAGGGAACATTGTTATGGTGGCGGGGTTTCAGTTCCCTTGAATCTCGCAGGGAACCTGCCAAGTTTCACTGGGACTGTACTTAGTAGTGATATTCTGCGTGTACGTGTACGTTATGTGGGTACGTACGCGCCGTGTGTGCGTATGTATGGTAATACCAGTGAAATATGAACTACAGTCCAGGGGGTGGACTACCATGGTGTATGCTCAGAAGTATTATTTGAGCAATCAAATTTCAGTCTGTTGATTCTTTGTGGTAAGGATGTGATACACAAAGGAGATTTATAGACTAGAAAATCACCATATTATGCTATAGAAATATCGGCAAAGGGAATATGTTTTTGCGGTTGAATACTAATAATTCAAAGGGGATTATAATTTAACTTTTCAAGGAATACCGGTAGATGTGGATGTGCATACATTTGTGTCAGCCATGTTTACTGGAATGTAATGACTGCTGTCAATAAATGTAAAGTTCATATAGACAATTCAAGAAGGCCTGTATAAACATACTTGCTATATTTTATGAACGTGTCTACTCCAAGGTGAAATTAACAATATTTTGAAAGATGTCTATGAAGGGCGGATGTAGTTGAACCTCATATATATTGCAGAGGTTTGGGTACAATTTTGAACTTGAAGCAAAAAATGATTGCTTGGTCAACCTGGCCCAAGCCATTAGGCAATACATGTACATGTATGTAACTTTGTCTTCCTAGTGGTGTGGGTTGTGTAATTTCAAATACAAACCAACTTGACACAACAACAAAAATTGTAAGCTCTGTATACCAAGCTTCCTTTTTGTGGTAATTCACATGAGGAAGGAGCTTTGTTTGACCAGAGCCATGCACTCCAAGTACTACCTCATATTCATGCCAATTATTCATTTTCTTCAACTCCATGCATGTTTACCTCATTTCAAAGGACGAATTGTTGGACAGGGCCAAACAAAAAAAACACCCATCACCTCTCCCCTATAATTGACCCGTTCAGCCCCCATTGTTTAGGCCCTCCCTCTAGCTATTCTTTCAAGTTTCATGCCCTATATAATGCCTATATATGCTTGGAACCTTATTATAGTACATGTGCATGAACGGTGTTTCAATGAGCTATTATTGCATAAAATATGGGAAAACAGTTAGTTAAAGTACATGTTCATGTACATCCATGTATTCTGTGTTGATACTTTGTGAAATCACAGGAATTATACAGAGATTACAAGCTTTTTTTATGTACTTTGTATTCTCATCTGAATGTTTGAAATCACAGGAATTATACAGAGATTACAAACTTTTTGATGTACTTTGTATTCTCATCTGAATGATCACCACAAAAGAAAAAAAACTTTTGTGTTTAAAAAAAAACCTAACATATTTTTTTTATTTTCACTTTCATTGGTCACCCTAAAATCATCAGGCTATTGTGAGAAGTGGGGAAACTGAGAAAAGGGCAAGACACTGAGGATCAGCTGTTGAATATTGATTATCTCTTTGTGATAGAGTAGACTGCTATCTTTTGCCTAATACCACAAATGTGTGAAAAGGGTTTTTAGAATAAGCCCCCTTTTGGTTAGTGCATGGATCTAGTAATATCCATGGTTAGTGTATGCTATGAAGTCTAATTACATGTAGGCCTACATTTTTTGTTTTGTACATGTACAACCTCAATGAGTAGATACATGTAATTCAAAAGTTTTTACAAAATATGTAAGAATCTTCTGAACTACAACATCCTTAAATAATCTTAAAGCTGGTGTATAGATTTAGGAGAGGGAAAATGTTCATTTTGATTCACAGTTCACAGTTTTGATCCCAGCAGAGGTAAAACAACCTTTATTTACATTATATGCCTATTTCAAACATTTACATTGAAATTCACCGGAAATCATGAAATGAATATAACAAGATCTCTCACACATATCTTTTAGTTCAATGTGGACAACATGAGACTATATTTGATTGGTTTTTATGCCAATTCATTTTTGTTACCAAAACCAGGGAGGTGGAAGAGAGACCTCCCTGCCAAAACTATACACCAGGTTTAAATTGTAGGCCTCATGACGAAAAACGATAAATCACAGAATCCTGCTGACTTTATACTGATTGTTGAAAGCAACTAGATCCCTGCCAAATAATTTTAACAGATGCAATATTAACAAATATTTATTTCTGTATGCAGATTACCAATTTGTGTAAGATCATGTTTTTATGGACGTTCTTTCTAGAGTTTCTTGAAAGACATTTTGGGAAGAGTATGAACATGCTGCAACAACCCCCAGTCTGTTGTATGATAAACTTGTTTATGGTCCTTCTTTTGTCCACCTTCATAAAAGACCAACTAACAAGAGAGTATTCCAACAAAAGAACCAGATAACAACCTGTTTATGGCCAGGCCACAAATCCTTTGTCTTCTCTTGACCCATTAATCCTCAATAATCCCCAAACTTTGAGCTGCAGCCAGACGAATGTAATAGCCCCAAGAAATCACATCTGCCAATTATGAATGCATTAGTTCGTAGAAATAGTAGAAAGGGACTCGTTATGTAGATCATGAGTGGACAAAATGGGGGAAATGCAGATCACCGTCATGCCTCCATTCACAAAGGAGGGAGACATACAGTGTTCATGTTGGTTGTCAATGGTTATCATTGGATTTCGAGTCCTACAAATAAATTTTAACCACGCACTATATAAAGAAACAAAAAACAGAAAAACAAAAATCATGATATATGTCATGGACCATTTCCCTCTTGATGGTAAACATGAGAAAAATGAGAAATAAATTCCAGCTATGACATCATGATCACATGTTATTGCTATGAACTTTCAAAGTTCCATGTCTTTTCTTATCATTTCCTGACTTTTGTTTTGGAACTTATTTGTTTGATCTATTTGAAGGTATAAAGACAACCAAAATTAACCTACATGTATGTTTGTGTACAATGTAGGGCCTACATGTAGATCTACATGTATTTAATGAATGTGTGCTCCTCACTTTGGGAAGTGATACGTCCAAAATGATGCACTCTAGGGTGATTAACACTCAGGCAAAATGAATATTGATTTCTATTACTGTCAGATGTAATTTTTAGAAGGATAATATTGATTGT
The DNA here is from genome assembly GCA_940671915.1 of Paracentrotus lividus. Lineage (NCBI taxonomy): Eukaryota > Metazoa > Echinodermata > Echinoidea > Camarodonta > Echinidae > Paracentrotus > Paracentrotus lividus. The sequence goes on along the minus strand of CALNVZ010000174.1, from coordinate 28,840,734 downwards.
AAAGTGTTATAAGATTCAGAGTAATGAGTCCATGACATGTGCACTTACACATGTATCACTGTACATGAAAATAAATATACAGTATGGTCCATTTGAAGGAAGTGAGGTAGGGCTAACATAAATTTTTTGTAGTCCCATATGTACGTACTGTGAAGACTTGCTAATTTGATAAAAATTGTTATACCGGAAGTTTTCTTCTTTTGATACCTCAAAATATATCAACCAATTATTTCAAATATTGTTTGGGATTAAGAGACTTTTAAGCAATGTTTTCCGTATTATATATTATCATACCGGTTTAATTCCCTCCATGTTTAAGCTGGATAGTACTTGTATGACTCAATATTGAATTATTTGTCTACCAACAATCTAGAGAATAATGTTTCACTCTATTTACCTTCTTTATCGTTGTTTACACTCAATCAAGCAAATGATTTGGAAAACTCTTTCTCAAAAAAAAATTTGTTTGAAGTATATGAATAAAGATCAAGGTCCACTTAAAATATAGCAACAGTGTAATTCGTCGCTTCCCATCAAGTGATGTTTGTTATTAACGTTGAACATTTTTGTGCTGGATTGTTGATTTAGCTATATTGATGGAGTTTAAGTATTTGCACTTTATATTTTTATGCATTTATTTTATGTTCAGCAAATGGGACATATATGTATTAATATTTGTTCAGAAGTGGACTCTGGTACTTTATTGAAAAGAAAAGTTAGATTCTCATCGTTAGGCCTGTTTAATGTGAATATGTAAGCCTATGTGAGATGCCGATTGCTGTTTAAAAAAAAACAAAACATGTGTTTAATAATGGTCAATATTTCCTGCAAGCTACAAAAGTAATTTGAAAGTTACTCTACTGGCAACCCTGAAAATATGTTCTCCCTAGGGGGCTCTCTCCTATTCCTCTGTAGTAAAATTTATTCTATAAAGTTTGACTACCAACAATACTCTGTGTATATGTATGGTGATTTCTGAAACATTTCCCCCCTGCCTCGACTAGACGATGTCATCATCTTGGAATGCATAAGTCCTCACCATTTCTGTCAATGTTTGAAAATGAAGATGTTTATCTTCTTCAAGTCTGACCCCATTTACTCGGGTCATACAGCTTTGTTATTCAGTTGAAAATAACCACGCGCTTTTCTCTTTATTTTGTTATGAAATGTGATCAAAAGCGATAAGGTTGCTGGCTAGTTTCACTCAAATCCTGCCTTTAGAATGATTTATAATGAACATTTTTAGTATGGTTGGTTTCGTCAGGCATGAATTACAATATTGTTCTGTAATCAAATTTCAGAGAACGTAGATCATTTGTAAAGTGTGACATTTTTAGAGTTAAGCTAGCCTGAGTACAATAGTTCCACCTTAACTTAAGGCCCGGTCTCACCGCCAGAACTTTGCTAGAGCGTTCCTTGAAAGGTAGGGAGAGGGGGCCGAATTTCGACTACGCTCGTCACCGCGCACAAAATAAGAAAACAATTGAAAACATGGGCGTTGCCTTAGCGGTACACCGCTTAAGACGGCGTTACTTTAGCGTTGGTTTAAGGGTAGCGAGTGGTAGCGAGCGTTGGTTTAGCTCCGACACCTCCATACCAACGCCAAACCAAAGTTCATCACCGCAATGGATCGCTGCTTCGACGCTTGTCACCGTTCCAGCAATCCCAAGTCCGCTCGAAAAACGCTTACAACCGCTCCACCACAGTTTGTGCAACGTTTTATCACCGCCCGGGCAAAGCTGGGGAAGCAGCGGTGGTCCAGCGTTCAAGATTTCTGCCTTGGCCTAGCGGACCCAAGCGTCCACGAACTTGTGTCTAGCGGTGCAAAATTTTGACTGGGCGTTGTTGGAGCGGTGGTGAACTTTGCCGGAGCGGAAAAATGCCCGCTTCTCACCGCTCGCAATATTTTGTGCAGTTCAAAACTTTCGGAGCGGTAGGAGGGACCATCAGCGATGGCCGACGGTATATGGCGTTGCCTTAACGGTGGCCAACTTCTGTTAAACGGTGGTGAACGGTAACGAGCGGTGATGAATTTTTTTCACCGCTCCAGGAACGCTCCAGCAAAGTTCGGGCTGTGAGACCAGGCCTGAAGAAGGAAATGAACTTTTGGTAAATGTGAAAATGTTGTTTTATAGTGCACACTTCACATTACCAGGGTCTCTATCTGCTTTAAAGATTAAAAATGTATTATCAACAAGAAACATTAGCACAGAAGTGTTCTTACAAATTGAAATGTAGATGTTTGACATTTGTAATGTTTTGCTACAAAATACAAAACCACTTCAAAGTTATTTGCATGACCACATTTGAATGTGCAGAGGGTATACTGGAAGTCATTGATATCGTACAATAAATATTAGCAGTTTGTGGGGGATAATGATTAAAACAGGATATGGCTAAAACCCAGTTGTGGTTGTCTCATGGTCGGATTAATTCTTTTCAGTATTGTAAGGAAGTTTTGTAAGGAGGTGATGCACTAGCTCGAGCTAGAGGTGGATCGGGAGAAAAAACTTAAAATAAGTAGGGCTGCACTAGCTTGAGCTAGTTGGAGCTAGCCCAAGTTTTTTTATTTGATCTTGGGCAATACAAACAAGCCCATTATGTACATGAGGATATGGGGCTTTGGTTTTGGGTTAGTGCAACAATGCTCAATTAAGCCCATTATTTTTAGGCAAAAACCGCAAAATCAGATCAAGATCACTTAAAGCTCATGTATAGTTTTGGGAGAACATATTTTTTGTTTTACTTCCATAGCAGAATAATATGAATTAATACCTCAAATAACCTCTGTGTTCAAAATTATTTGTTATAAAATCCACTCTAAGACCTGAATTTAGCAACAAAACTATGTAAATCGATTTGTTTCTGGGCCGTGCCTTAACAGGATCACACTGGGGAGAGTGCAATGTGCAGTGGTTTGTGTGCAAAGTATATGCTATTGATACACAGACTGATACACACAGAATGCACACACGCCATACCAGTCAGCAGTGGGGTGGCATGCCCACAGCTCTGGGGTGAGAGTGAAGTATGGTCTCATTTTGATGAACATCTCCCCATGTTTATGCTAACTATCATGGAAAGACATTCATGATACATCACATGGTTATATCGCTTGCCCATGTACTGATATGTTATTGGGACAATATTAGGACAAGTTGAGTAAGTTTTTGAAAAATGCAATTTTCTCTACAACAACTATACTTGGGCTTTAAGTTGAGATTTCGCTTAATTTAGTGCACTATTTCAGAGGAAAGGCCTAATATTCTTGTATTGAGCTGTTTCATGGGATCAGAAATAGAGCGCTAATTTATTGAGCCTGATCTAGTGCACAGTGGCTTGTAGAGTAGCCTAGTACATGTATAGGGGAAGGGGAACGAAGGGAAACGATACTTGCAATACTTTGATCCCTGTACTGCCACTGAGGAAATTGAGCTGCATCATTGATGTGCATAAATTTGCACGTTGTATCGTATTAATTTTATAATTTTTGTGATGTTTTTTTTTTCAAAAAATTTTATGAATAGGCCTACAGGTTGTACATTTAGGGCCTCAAAAACAATTTCACTTCAACTTGTGGAGATAATGTTTGGAAACTGCATGGCTTTTGATAGATATGAGAAATTGCCTGTCATATACTACACAAATCAGTGTTCCAATATTTTACATTCACATTGAGTAAGGAAGTACATGTACAGAAGAGCAGGAAAAATTTGCTGATATGTCCTGCTTATAATGTACAAAAATGTATGTAGGAATTAGCAAATTATCACCAGAAATTGTATGCCTGGCATTACAGTAATCTCATCATTATGTTCATAATTGACTATTTTATTTAAAAAAAATAGAAGCACCATATTAACACTTGACAGGAGTTTGACATGAAAATGTCTATTGTCTATCCAGATCGAAAGTGTAGTGATCATTAATGGGCGTAGCCCTGGAAACTTTTTTGTCTGAACTACCTCAATTTACGAGATATTATTGCCTTCTTTTGATGTCCTGTCTGGCTATGGCCTTCTAGCAACTGCCCTGGTCAATGAAAGCTCTCATGGTCCCAGGGTCCCGGTCAACACTGCCCTGGACAATCGTTGACCTGGTCAATTTGCTGCACAGGTCAATCGCTTCCCTGCTCATTTGCTGTCTTGACTAATATTTTTCCTTGAAACTAGTCTATTCAACTTTCCTTTATTTTTTTATATAGTCTAGATGACATACCTAATATTGATGTGCTATTGTCGGCCAAGAACTAAAAGTTTTCTCAGTTTCATAATCATGCAGTCTTTATGATTGTTAGCCTGCTTGTTAAGAAAAGTTTGTCAGGATGTGGTTTGTGCTTGCAAAATGAAAAAAAAAAAGATCATTCTAGTATCATATTTTTTATATTTTGAATTCAAATGCTGATTGGAAAAGAATATTCTACATTAACCTTTTTTTTTGTACAAAACACTTTTATATTTCCTGTTGTTTGATGGTAGGCCTAGGCTATAAGTTTATACATACGGTTAGCAACTCTTAAAAATACTTAAGAATTTTGAAATGATCTTGTTATAATTGAGTGCTCTAATCTCCCTGCTTTGATAGGCCTACACACTATGTAGACCTACATGTACAATGTAGGAGAGTCTATACTAACCGTTATTGATTTATTCCTTTGACCGTTAATGTGAGCGCGCCTAATCCAGTCCATCCCTTTCAATAGTTAAGTGTTGTTCATATTGCACTATGTACAAATAATGACCCATCCTTGTTGTGTAATACAGGTGCACTCTCAAGTATTTGCTCATCCCTGTAGAGTATTTTGTATAGGCGTTCAAATGTACAGGGAAATCATGTACATCATATTCTCGTTAGGAAATAGCAATTCATGAATTTGGTAGTACAACATACATGTACTTGTATGGGAGAGCACCTCGCATGTGATGTCAGAAAATAAAACCTTTATAATTATATTCAAAGATGCCTTTGTTTAAATGAAAATGAATAGATGAAATGTGCCATATATTTCTGATCTGGCAATAGCGAAGGCATAAATTTCGACTGCGCGATCGAGGATTCATCTAGTTTTTTCTTCAAATTTAGATTTTAGACATCTGATTTTTGTCATCTTCACTGATACATGTATTTCTCTAATTTTTACTGTTAATGGGGCCTACAACGTAATTTCATAATTGACATCCTCTTTAAGCAAGTAAAGTGGACTTGAGATACAAATGTGAGGTGACAAATCGTGCGGGGGGGGGATATGTTGGTCTTGTTGATCCTCTTTGAAAGTTAAGATAATATACCTCTTGTCATTCATCACGTTCGAGACATAAATTGAGAGTGGAAGATAAATCAATATCTTGATTGCTGGACATCATGAATATTGAATGAAGTTTATTCATTCTCTCGTGTGTATGGCTACATGTATGGCTATTTCGGTGTCTTTTTTGCTAAGGTGGCACCTTATTGATTATTTTCTTTTTTGTGGAATTAGGGCTCAATAACTAGACCTTGAAGGAAGATTACTCGTCACTGTCTGATAATAGCCAAACAAAGAAGAAAAATATATTGTCTTTTTTTTTTGTCCATCATTTATGTGCATAGAGCAGGACAGCGTTTACTAAAAAATTACAGCCAGGATCAATGCTAACAGTCGCCTGGAAAATTTCGTCCCCCACCCCCCATTTGAACCCGGACCCCGACGATCTATCTAGATATTTATGCATGTGGAATTCCACAAAATGTAAGGCCTTACAGAAAATTGAAAGAGAAAGGAGAAAATGGATATACAAAATATATAAAGGAAGGAAACATGAGCACATGAAAGTGATACCGAGAGATAGAGGAGAATATATACATTGCCATTTCCTTTTGGATATTGTTTTATAACATTTTTTATCTTAAAAACAAGAGAGTTGGCACAAAACATCTTATCATCCTCATCATATGACTCTATTTGTCATATGACCAGTTTTGGGTATATTTGTTGGTTCCATATTATGCCAAATTGCCCAATAGTCATGCAGTAATTGTATCCAACTTAAAATATTTGAGATATAGGCCTAGACCCTATTTAAAAACACCACAAGGAACATTTAAATGAATAACTAGGGCCTACTTGTGGTCAAGAATGGCATTAATTTGATCCACTATGTGTAAAAAATATCAGTCAATTCACATGTGGTTCTCAACTGAAGGCTTAATGTAGTATGTATATATGTACAGATTATTTGTAGATTGGATATGGCTCCTGGAAAATATCTTTAGAATGTTATGCAAGGTCCTTCAGTTAAATGAACAGGCAAACATCTATTGAAATGGACTAATGAATCGGTTAAAGAAAAGAATTCTTGGGAATGGGGTTGTCCCCTGCCCATTGTCCATCTTCATATTGTATGGCCAGACACTATTGTGTTGATGACTGGTCAGTTCAGACACAAGGTATGAATGTACATGTAAATGTATAGGCCCTATATATATTTTGCATTTTGTTGATAAATGTAGAAATAAAACATAAAAATCTGGCAGCTAATTCTAAGGAGGTTTCTTAGGGCTTTTATTCTTAACCAGATTTTTTTTTTGTAAGGGCTTACATGTGCCACAATGTAAAATCTTTACTCCCTTGTATATTCCCCCTCTTGGGCAAGATGCAAATGCTAAATTTAGGGCTACATGGTGTATTTTTTTCTATACTTTACATGTATTCAGCTTCAGCATGTATCTTGGAGGCTGAAAATATGAAGCTTCCAAAAACAAAAGGTTACATTGATCATCTGTTTGAACTAAAGTGGAAGTACAATCAAAACTATTTATTAAAGGCTGCATATGCAAAATTCTTTGTGTCAGGTACATGTAGCTGTACATCATATAATTTAGGTACATTTTTATAGGGCCTATGTATGATCATCTGAATGATTTGTTATATTTTCCTTTTGGATATAGTTCTTAGAGCACATATAAATAGCCTACATGTAGGCCTACATGTACATGTACTTGCAAACTGTATGTCCTCATTCCTCTGGTACATGTAGGTTTTGTATCTAAAGCCCTGATCACACCTTTGCGTTTTGGGGCTGCATTTTACCTCGTTAGCCGAACGCAGCCTTGAGGCAGCCCTACGCAGCTCAATATTCGATTGCAATCACACTGTTGCGGTTAGAGCTCGATGTAGCTCGTACCTGGTTTGCTTGCATTTCACCTCACTCTAGTTCGCTTTCCTTCGTAGCAGTACGATTCAATACGAAGTTTGCTCGTACCATTGCGTGTGTACCTCGTTCACTACTCGTTGTTGCTCGCTAGCCGCTCGATCTAGCTCGTCTCACCTTGATTCACTGCGCATTAACTCACTAAATCTTTTGTTGCGTTCGAGCTCGTTCAGTTGCGAATGTTTGAAAAAATTTCAAACTTCCGCAACTGAACGCAAGGCCTTTGCGTCCGCCTGCCTATTTACCTCGTTCTAGCTCGTTCTAGCTCGTTATGTTGCCTTTGACGCAGCCCAAAATGCAAAGGTGTGATCGGGGCTTTACCTGAGTCATGTAACCCTATTATAGCCTTTGTTAGTCCTTATAATCAGAGTTAAACTTTTGAATTAGGGATTAAACCTGGCTTAGTCACTCACCTAACAAAGGTAACAAAGTGGTTCAAAGAATTACCATAGAATTTGGATTAGGGAGAATAGCTAACATTTAAAATTGGGGTATCGGGACAATGTGAAATATTAGTAGTGACAAGAAGGATAATCTTATGAAGAAGGAATATAGGTAATCCCTGTTTTAATGGTGGAGATTGGAATTTTAGGTAACAAAACAAACATTACCTGTGATGGATCTACCTCTAATTCAACATCAGTTCGGAGAAGGACACAAAGCTCTAGCACAAGAAAGTTTCAATAAATATCTCCTATTTGTAGACCTCCATGTAGATAGAAAGTAAAAATAATTATTTGTAACTATCTCTGTCTGCTCTTTGACCACTATTTATGCAGATGATAAGGGGATTTCTACATAATGGTAGATCAACATTACAAATCAATCCTGAATTGTTCTTACAATCATAATTAAACTTGAGAACCTCCAATTTCAAGTCCACAATCTTTCAAAATCCATTGTTTCATCCTTTGTTTTTGACGACTACCTTTAGTTGATACTATTCAAAGAATGTCTGCCTTGGCCAAGAAACTCCCAATGTTTTCACAAACAATCCTACTATTACTCTATAAACAATCCATTTCTCTTCACAGTATATACAGTGTAATGTTTAGTCTGCCTGTTTCATTACAACCCCCCTCCCTTGCCACACTGTTGTCAACATGGAAGCCTCGGTCACAACTGCTTGGTCCATTGGTTGTCTGGACTGCCTCCGATTTTGCTAAATAATCCTTTCTTGGGACATTTTAATGGGCACACAGAAGCATGGTTGGCTGTATACCCTTTCTACAGCCATATTGAAATGCTAGGAAATCTCAGCAGTCACAACTTACATGTAGGCCTAATTCGCAATAGAGGCATTGGAAAGCTCTGCAGAGACAAAAGATTGGAGGGGCAAGCGAGTGTGTGTTAACAATGGCTTGACCCTCCAATCATTTGTCTCCTCAAAGCCTTCTGATGCCTCTGGTTGGCAGATGCCTAAGGACGAGGTAGGCTTTTATGTGCACATTCAAAAACATGCACGGCCAGTTGTGACCATGTGGCAGCCTGTCTCTTTAAAAAGAAAGAAATATTTTTCTTGTCTTATTTTATGGGTAAATTGCTTGAAAAATTAATTGGTGTATATTTTGCAACATTGGCGTTTTTTGCAAACTCTTCATCTTTCCGATGTGAATATTGGCGTCAATCAGATTGGTCGAGTTGATTGGAAGTAAGATGATTTCTCTATTACATAATTACTTTGTGAGGCTATCCCATGCTTCATGTAGTGTAGCAGAATGCTTCGTCAGACAATCAATGGCGACAGTCTGCCTGGGAGTACCCGTTTTCTGGATATAATAGCACTGACGTACCATATAATGATATTATAGGATAATTACAAAAGTAATTGTGTAATTTAAGAGATCCACTTTCAAAAGAGCTCGTATTTTGACAGATTTAGGGTTCCATGTACCAGAAGGCCCCCTATCTCTGTTCGAATCCTGATTTTTGCTAAAAGGTAAAGAGTTTCTGCTGTTCAAGAACAAATTTTTAAAAATCGTTCTATAGGACTATAGGCTACATTTCGTTTATCTGTTTTGCAACCTAGTAATTTCATAAACACTGGTTTGTCTTGAACTAGCCAGATTTTTCCTTATGCATATACTTCTGGAAAGTATCCTTATTTTTTTTTTTTTTTACACACAGCAGAGATAAATAGGTGGTGACAGATAAGGTCTTGAAGGTCTAGACTAGTAAGGCATTCCAAGCAGTTAGGTTGGACAAGTACATTACCAGAAGGTGTTGAATGACAAAGTAATAACCAATCAGAGCAATGCCAAAGCCAATTCCAAGCCCTTGTTAATTTCACCAAAGTTGTTTATTTTTCTGCTGTTGATGTCAAGTTCTAATGCTCTGAATAATAATATATGTGTGTAAAAGAACTTTATTTGATGTATCAAAAAACTAAGTGTAAGAAAAACTAAATGGCATCTTTGCTTTTCAAGCAGATACACCTGATGTATCTGAAGGTATATAACATGAATGCAAAAAATATATCATCAATATCTTTGAATTAATAATGAATCTATGTGGAACTTTCTCTAAATATAGCCTAAAATGTGAAATTCATAGTAGTTTGAATATTCCTTTGTATGAAAAAGACACGCATGATTGTCATTTTACGCTCAGAGCAGGGTGTAATTTTAGAGTTGATGTGAGCCTTATTTTGTGTGGCATGTTTATCATTTTTGGTTGTGATTTTGAGCAGAAAATCAGGGTAATTCTGAATGGAATGTTCAATCTTACCCAGACAAAAATTGAAAGAAGGAAACTGAAAAGACCCCAAGGAGCATTGGTTGGAATGGCACAATGGACTATACTTCACAATTGTTTTTGACAAATCAAAATACCTGAAGAACATTAATGTGTCATGATCATTGATTTTCAGGGATAATGGTAAAATTATATGGTGGAATGAGAGAAATATTTCAATTTACCACCGTTCATTTTGATTTTGAGAAGGTGATACAAATTAGAGAAGAAGAAGAATGGTGGCTGAATTGGGAAGTGCTGAAAATGGCCCATGAATATCCTGGCATTTTTTTTTTTAAAGAAAACTGTCTCATTCAAACACAATATATCATCACTTTCTCAAAGTGGCTTAGAGTTATTTTGGCAACCGACAGAATCATATTTTCAGATTAACATATTTATTGATACATTCTTTTTTTGTTTTCATTGGCTTCATACGTGAAGGGAAGTACATGTAGGCATTAATGGTTTTATACACCATTCAAGGAATTTTGTTATGGCAACACTAGATGTGAAATCAATGTTTATTTAACTAATAATCAGGTCACAATCATAGAGGTCAGTTTTGGGAAAACTAAATATTCTTGCGTTAATCATTTTGTCTTGTTGGGACACTTTATGAAAATGATAACGATATACCCAATATTATTACTAAAACAGAACCCAATATAATATCCTAGATGTGTCAATTTGGATTGGTTTATTATTGAGTGATTGATATCAGGAAATGTGAAAAGGTGAAGCTTTTAACATTTTAAACTTTCCTTAGAATCATCCATGGAATTATATTGTACATCCTGAAATTATTGATTTTAAGGTTCTTGTCATGCATTGCAGGTCTTTTCTATTTTTCATATTAATGGCATTACATTATTGATACATGTACATGTATGTTGCAACAGAAAAGCTACAGTGTTGCCAATTCGATAAAAAAAAAAACTGCTCAATTTAGTCCTTAAAATATCCTGTCCTGATTGAGGTCATATGAAAGATGGGAATGCTTGATACTAGGAGATTGGTGTCCGGATTCAGTTACGTCTTTAGAGGATCAGATGGGTTCCAGAGATTGGGAGGAAGACTGGTCTCTCTTCATCCGTCTTATGCACCTCTCTTGCCCTGCCTGGCCCTCCTCACCAGTCACTCTTTACACTATTCTGCCCTACTTTGGCAAAAGGAAGCAAGTGACATACTAATCAAATTTGAATTTTTAATGTTTACATATTTCATGTGGTGCCATCTTTTTGCTGTCCAAATTTCATGTCTCAAAGTTTAACCATCTTTGAAATATTTAAGGTAAGACATTAGGCGATTACATTGACATCAGTGTAAATGACGGACACATTTTGCTCTTTTACAGGAAATGTCAATTTTGTCACTTGCTTCCTCTTGCCAAAGTAGGGCAGCATTCCTCCAGGTAGAGGGGTGTAAAAATAGCCCCCTTATGAAGGGGATGATAGTGCCAGAGATGGGTGATGTGAGTGGTAGCCCCTTCTCATCCCATTATCTTACTTTATAGCTACCCTTATCTTCGCCCCTACACCTTTGTGAAGTTATCCCCTTTTTACTTTTAGGATGAGATGGCTTCTAAGTTCTAGTGATTGGTAAAGTACCGGTCTTCCATTATCAATTCTTCTACCGGTACATGTAATGTGTACTTCTCCTCCCCCTTTTTTTCCCTCTTGGAAGAGGGTTACTGTTACCCTTTTGCGATGGATTCAAACCAGGGATTGGTAGGAATACTGGTATCTCTCGCCCCCTTTATCTGCACTCCTACCTTCCTTCAGACTCCTCATCCATACACCCTTTCTGCTGGAGGATGTCTATAGTTACTTCTCTGGAGGATTGAAGCCAGAGTTAGTAGTAGATGCCTTTGCACTTCACCCATGCGTCAGGGCTTGATATTACTCCAGGTTGACCTCCAAGAAAAAATCATGAACCCTTTGTGGTGCAAATTACCTAAATATAAACACTCCCTCCTGGTATTAGGCTCAAGTTACCCCTCTGGAGATCACCCTTTCTCTCTATCTCTTCATCTCCTATGCCTGCAGCCTTCTCCTACACCTTCCTGCTTTTGAAAGAAATGTATCCCCGGAATAAAAAGAAATGTTGTATGAAATAAACACATGTCAGATCATTACTCTCATATATGTTATTGTCTTTATAAAGTAGGGCTATGTTTAAGAATTCATAGGTGATAATTAGTTTTTTTTTTCTTTCTTAAGTTGAAATTGATATCAACCAAGCAACAGCACACTTAATTGTTTAGAGACCTGATTAGGGTTTAAATCAACATTTGAATTGAAGTCTCATTGCATATTGGTCAACTTACATGTAGAATAGTGTAGACCTCCACTTATAGGGTTTTAAAAGAATAAAATAAAAATTTTGATTCAATAAGTTTTGTGTGTTGCTATAGCATACATGCAGGCCCAACATATTTTCCACTTTCGAACTCGCTTGAAGCCCTCTAGAAGGGTTGACAATTGTGTAGATTGTACATTGCAACGTTGTATAGAATATGAATGTTAACTGAGTTATAGATAATTTGTCTGTTGAGCTGATACTTCTAATATTCCAAAGTTCAAGTACTATGTACCGGTTAAACCGTAGTGTTGTGACTGCTGATCAAACTTGTTTTATGCAAATTAAGATCATACATCTTTCATGTACTATATACATGTATGCTGACTTTTTTGCAGATTTTTGTTAGCAGTCCTGGAGGAAATTTCCACTTTGTTAAAGACTTTATGTGTAGAAATGAAAACATAAGAAAATCAGTGAAATGTAGCACTTGTGAATTTCTCCACCTAGTCAAATATCATGAAAATATCTGAATGTGAATATATTGTGATAAAATGCCCCTCAATGATTGTGTACAGTATTGTCAGAAAATGGAATATTTGGTTAATAGTATTTTGTACACATTCTTCAATGATTTTAAGTATGAGGTGATTTTTTTTTCTGGAAATACTTTTGTGCATTTTGAATTATGTATATTTACCAAAATGCTTGAGAGGATGTACAGTCCACCCACTGAAATCGCTCGTATTTATGCAAGTCCTATTCATGAGTTTGTGTGTTTGAATACGTAATTAGCAGCTTGTATCCCTGTCTTTGTGCGGTTATAATGCAGCTGTCATTTTTAAGACCCACGTCTTGACCCCCGGGAGTAGTCCGTCAAAGTTGCATCAAAGTCCCCATAATCAGTGACTCACAGTACAATCGTGGACGTCAAAAGTCCGTCATAATACTGACTTGTATGTGCGTCTCAGTAAGTTACTTCACCAATTTGCGTCACTTGGTGTGTCAAATGAGACCGTCATGGTTTGGGTGATATATCGCTACGATCGTTGTTCATGGTCAGTCACTATGGTCAGTCACTATCACCAAAAGGTGCGTCAGAAATGTTCATTACGAGTGTGTCATTGGTAAGTCACTTTCGTGAAATGATGTGTCGCTTTCTGTGACATAGGGTGCGTCATGGTATCTCAATGTATGACTCTCTTTGGTAAAGTGACGCACCTATCCCGGGGGTCAAGAAGTGGGTCTTACAAATGACAGCTGCATAATTCTGCATAGAAATGAATATTTGACATGAAATTTTCGGCATTAATAAATCATACTATCAAAATGTATATTCCTTAATAAGAAAGAAAATATGCATTTCAAAATAGTAGAAATTGTGGGATATATTTTGCGTTAAAATCCGTTTGGGAATTGTTTGAATAACTAGCCACAAATACGCTTAATTTTCAATGATTCGACGAGAAAATAGGTTCATAATCTTCAGCAACTCTTCAGCTTTCCAAAAATACACCAAACATAGTATTTCAAGATTTATACCAGTCAGGAGCTAGCTAAATGTGCAGTAAATACAAAATTGCTTCAATAACTGCGATCTGATTTGCTGGTCTGATTTTGAGTGTGATTTGATTGGCTGATGCGAATCTCACCACGCACCAAAGGTCACTGTGCAGTCAGGTAACGGCTCCCACGTGTTTCAAAATCCCCGCTCGCATCAATCTTTGATTCAAGCAGCCAATCAGAAAGCCGCATTTTCTGTATTTTGGACTTGCTTTATATTTTGCTAGCTCCTGACTGGTATAAAAAGTAAAGGATATTAAAACTTACTACGTTCTGAAGCTAAGATTTCATTCTTTCCAAATATGCAATTTTCTTTTGGAATCATGCAAAAATAACTAATTTTCTTTTCACTTATACCGAACTGAACATATGTTTTTGTTCCATATATTTCACCAATACTTTTACAATATTCAGATATTATAAAATACCATAAAATGTGCATGATAGGTAGGTTTAGAATTTCTTCTTTCTAAATATGTAAGAATCAGAAAATTCCGTTCACAAAATCAAAATCTACAAGAGTTGCAAAATCTAAGTTTTAGCCCGCACAGGTCCGCACAGCTCCGCAGAGTGCAGATAGAGGACTGAAAGAGTTGTATAAATTTTGCTCTTTTGGCTCATTATTGCTCACAGTGCCCTCGGACTGTGTAAAGGGCCTGTCCCACAGAAGGCGATCGTTGTGGCGACAACCTATGCATGTTAGAACCTGCCAGAATCGTGTCAGAATCGTAGGTGACCGAAGATCATATACGTATCTAAGACTCTGTCTACGATAGGCTACGACAACAACTTGCTTCCACGCAAACAATAGGCTACTATAGCTGGTATCCGATAATACAATAGCCTTGACCTTCGCGCATCTCGCGGCTCGACTTCTCTTGTCGCAGGTTAAAATCAACCAAAATATGAACTTGCGCAATGTGGCGATCCTTGCGACTTACACAGGCGATCAAGTGTTTTCTACCTGATGGCGGCCTGTCGCCTTTATATTCGTGATAGTCCTCTCAGTCGCGCATTATAATTTGGGTCGTGAGTAATTTTTGAAAATTTCAAAAATCAGCGGCGACTGTACAGTATCTGAATGGGAGGCCGATCCTGATTTTGGTGAATGTAGGTGGCGACAAAGGCCGTAGCGGCTTAAATTTCACTGGCCTTTCGGTTCAGCGATGCGTGCAACGTACGCTGGAGCGCGGCAACCTACAACTGGCCGCCGTTCCGCTCTGCTAAACATGTTTTATCTGGCGACAATCTACGATAGTACCTTGTCGCGACAAGAGAAGACGGGCTACGGTCATTGACATCAACCCAACTGACGCCGGCTATTGTTTAACTTGTTGAGAAACTAGAGGCGAACAAAATTTTGCTACTTATTTGTTGGCGACAGATGCAATAATTCACGATCTTATAGGCGATTGGACCTGCGCATGGTGGCGATGGGTACTAAAAAGTAGTTCGCAGGTTGTCGCCACAACGATCGCCTTCTGTGGGACAGGCCCTTAAGCCTACATGAACATGAAGAACATGTAAATGACCTGTATTCAATCAGAACTTTGCTCCACACACCTTCTTAAAGGAACCCTAATGAATAAGACAAAAATCTTGGTTAGGGTGGTATCTCACCTTGCGGAGACATCTCCGCGACAGAATAGAAAATTTTGTCTCCGGGATGGATAAAAAGTAATAGAGATGTCTGAGAGACGTCTCCGCGACAATTTATGAAGAATAAAGTCAGAAGTAGTCCCAAATCCGTCTCTGAGACGTCTCTCATACTTTTCATTCGTTACGGAGACGAAATTTTCTATTCTGTCGCAGAGACGTCTCCGCGAAGTGAGATACCACCCTTAGTCTTTACTCCCAGACTAGGAACTAAGTACACTGTAGTAATCTTATTTGGGGGTGAATGGCCTCTTTATGTGAACTTGCTTTGAATAGCTTACAGACTGTGAACTTTTGTGAGATAGGATGGATTTAGAGGAAGTAATTGAGGTGAGCCATTCTCACACCTTCTTTAATGACCCCTAATTAATTAGACAAGTGTCCTACCTAGTCTACTGTCAGAGACCCCACTGCACACTGTAGGTTCCCTCGATAAAGAAAGGGAACCTCATTTGGTGAGAGAATTGACTATATCCTGAATCCATGCAGGGCCAACACAAGACATGAGGAAATTTTTATAGCTCTTCACATTTTCAGGACAATGCGAAACGTGGCTTCTGACATATGATAAATTATAAAAATGAATGTAAGGTATTCACAAAGATATACTGTCGTTCTGTATCATCAAGGTCACACATAGCAGGCGCGGATCCAGGGGGTGGCTGAAGGTGCGGAAGCACCCCGTAAGATTGGAAAAACAGCATACCTTTTGTACATAGTCCTTTTTAGCGCACCCCGTAAAAATATGAAAAACTTTTTTTAATTTAATTTTTTTTTTGCTTGTCATTCTTCAGGACCACTCCTTCGGACAACATGACCCAACCCCTATACGAAGTATGTTTGAAACTTGATAATGACCGAAGGCCAAAAAAATTTCAACCCCCCCCCCCCCCCCCCAGCGTCACATGAAAAAATTTGACATACCTTTCTGGTTGTCCAGCATGACGTGAAAATTTTTTTAAGGTACCTTTTCGCACTCCGTCAAAGTCCATCTCTGGATCTGCGCCTGCATAGTTTTAATAGTTTGCAACAATGTTGAGATAAAATAGTGTCTCTATTGGAGTTTATCACAGCATAAAGCATTGAAATTCATTCTCTCTAAAGTATATTGCTCTAATTATAAACTCATTAGAGCAAGGTTATTTCGCCTCCAATATTGTTGAATTATACAGTGCTTTTACATGTAACAATATATCGGTATAACAAGGTAATTACTGCCAAGGGACTTGTTATAATAAGGTCTGACCTTAATATTACTTCCAGAATATATTGACAGAACCAATATGCAGTCTGCACATGGGTCATGCAGTGATCACATAATAACAAATGATTATTAAAAAGGGCCTTGATCTAATTTAGGTTTCCCCCTTATGCTTATGATTCCATAACCTTACACACATGTAGTGCACAAAGGGTGTGATCTTTTAAAAACATACACCTACAAGTACAACTTTATTGTTGATCATTCTCTTCCACGCAAAAAAGAAGAAGAAAGAAGCACACCCTACAAATGATCGTATTCAGCCATTTTTTTGTATCATTGAGGGACTTATATTTAGCAGTAGAACTTTCATCCATCTGTTCATTATAACTGTAATAACTTGTTAAATCTCTTGAGAAACAACGGTGATTTACTTCAATAGAACTATACATTTGCCTACCATTGCTATTCGACCTCGAATCGCCCCAAACCGAAATTTACACCGAAATTTTTTGCCCTATCATTCGCCTATTTACCCCCCCCCCCCACCCCCATTGAATAGCGCCTCACATTGACGAGGATGCGGCCGAAAGCGATCCTATACACTTCCTCTAATCTCTTCGCCTCCGTCGAGAAGTCGTGTATTTTGCCCGCGCCAAAAATAGCGTGTTTTTCTCCCTTTTGGGACTTCCTTGGGGTGTTTTGCGAGTTATATTGCTCAGGATAATCATTTTGAGTATTCTGAGCTCTCTTTTTGGGTCTAGTTTTTTGGTTTTACCGAGATTTGATAGTTTTTATCTCTCGGTGATCCTTTATTTTCACGCTCTCTCTTCCCGTAGACTTTCGTACGTTCATTACTGCGTGTATAATAACGTGTCGTAGTTTACGTTTGAGTGTTGTGTGTGTTTTGCGGCGCACAGATGTTTTGTGCTCCGCTTCTTTGTTAGACCGCCTATTTACCCCTCTTTGTGTATTAACACTTTTCTTTCTCTTTTATTACAGATTCGTCTTGTCTTTTTCTTCTCGTGTCTTCTTCTAATAAGAAGAAGGCGGGGGAAGAAATTAGCGAGCAGGCGTGTGTTTTCTTCTGAGAAGTCCCCCTTGCAGGGGGTGAGAGGCTTGTCTTCACCACCTCGATTTGCGGGGGTGAGTATAATTGGGTCGAACACTGGCGGACAAAACCTCGCTGCTCGGAATCGTCGGTCCCTCAAAGTACGGGACCGTTGATATCTGACAGGTTTGGCAGGTCCAGGAAAATGACGGCTACGGCCCTCGCGCCGAGTACGATTATCCTTTGCCCCGTTCGACTAACGGAGATCTAAAACGGTTATACATCGGTTTCACAACCGGTGGCCGTTCACTGGCTAATTCAGTTCAGGCTGAAGGTGCTGGGTTCATTTCTCTCACGGGCCGAATCCCATTGTGCCTCAGGCTTCGCCTGGCATAACCGGATCGAGCTCGGTTTCTTTATCGAGTTTGACCGGACCGGATATCGGCGCCGTACCCTTAACTGAGGTAATCGGATCCGCTAGTCGGTTTCTGTACCGGTTTTGGGGGTGAGTACCGTTCAAGACGGACTATATCCTCGGATAGTAGGCCGCTTGTCGGTTACTCACTAGCCGCGATGACATGTCCAGAGCCTTCGCTCTGTTACTTGTCGGCGGATATCCGGCAGAGCGGGACGTCCCGACCATATCCGGTCGCCCACCTTTGGTGGGGGGGGGGGGGTCCGTCTCTCTCCGTTTTCATACGGATATCGGCGCGCTTCCCTTAACTGAGGTAAATCGGATCCGCAAGTCGGTTTCCGTACCGGTTTTGGAGATGAATACCGTCCAAGGCGACTCGTATCCTCGGATAGTAGGCCGCACGTTGGTTCCTCACTAGCGCGGCTGACACGTCCAAAGCCGTCGCTTTGTTTCTTGTCGGCAGGTATCCGGTAAAGCGGGACGTCCGACATATCCGGTCACCACTTTTGGTGGCGGGGGTCTGTCTCTCTCCGTTTTTAATCTCGGAGTGTGTCCCCTCCTTTTCGGATACTACGTCGGGGAGGCGTGAAGGTGTTTCGGATCCCGCTCCGATTTTTTTTTCGGAGCCAGGGTCCGTTATAGGCGGGCGTTTCTTTTGAAACCTACACCCCGTCTTCCAAGCCGGTATCTTTTCGGATCGCACGACGCATCTGAGGCGGCCGCTTCCGTAGTGAAGCGTCATAGACTTGCTTTTCCGGATCCCGATCCGGTTCCCGCGGGATCAGTGCCCCTTTACAGGGGCACTTCGGGTTTAGAGCGACTTCGTTCGTTGCCGAACCCGGATCCGGTTTTCGTTAGGAACCCTGTCCCCCTCAGGTTGGACTCTTCCTTTTCGGGTAGACATCACCTCTCGGATGCCAATCCGGGTAGTTTGGGTGTACCTCCGGAGGTTCGCAAGTGGTTTAAGTTTTACGTCACCACTTCCAACTCACCTCTATGGGTGGTTCCCACCCTCCTTGTGAGTAGCTGGATGCTTCCTCTTCAGAGATGAGATCTTTTCGGTGGCTGATTCCACGACTCATGGTTTGAATCTCATCCGACTCCCTTGTACCGCCATTCGGTTATGGTTGATACGCGGGATCCCTCCGGGTTAATACTTCGGTGGATATTTTATTCGACGAAGTTGTACCTGAAGTCGTTGTAGAGCTTCTTTGGCGAAGCGAGTCACAGGCTTATTCCTTTTCTTTTCGTTCCAGAGGTCGGAAGTGACCCCTGAAACTTCGGAGGGGCGTTAAGTTTCTTTTCGGATAGGTCGAAAGCCATTACGTCTTTTCAACTTCGAGTACAGGATTACTTTTGTAATCTGTCAAATCCGATTTTGACTTTCATCCACGAGTTGGGCCTTTCTCCGCCAGTCCGGGCCGAGATTCTCCTGGCCCTTAGGAGTTTTCTCTCTCTTTGTTTTCGTTTGCGGCTACATCCACCTTGCTGGATAATGCCGTAGAGTTCATATGCTTGAGACTCTTCATATAAGCAATCCTCATCCCGGATATGGTCAGGAGTTTGACGGACCTCCCCCTTCCTTTACGGGAGCAACTTGGCAGACGTTTTGCATTTTGAAGTTGACTCACGTTAGAAGGCCAGGAATTGTCTACATTTATTAGAGATGTTCGTCAGGCCCCATCGTCTTTTAGGTCTGTTTTACCTGGCTTCTTCAAAGCTCCTCCTTTCAGGAAGGGCAAGAAGAAGAAGGACAAGAGGGCTTCCTTTCCTGCCCGGTCGGCCTTGGCAGCTCCTCCTCAGGATCGTAGGATAACCGACTTTCTCTGTTTCTTATGATCGTCTGGTGTCTTTTCAAAACCAGACTCCTCGTTGAGGACGTGGAGGTGGTAGGGCTATTCCCGAGGCTTCGCGAAGAATCTCGCTTGGAGATCTGGTGGGTGGTCGACTTCGGAGGTTCTTCCGACTTGGAAGCGATCACGGACGATGTCTTCGTCCTCTCCTGATCAAGAACGGACTTCGGATAGTTCTAGAAGAGCCTCTTCCAAGGGGTTTTATCCGAAATCGATCACCGCCACATTAGATCCTTTCAGGAACTTATTTCTCGGACGGACGGGTGAGGGATCACGACTTTCTGTTTTCTCCCCGTTTTTGTGTATCCCAATCTTTCAGGCTCGCTCAGGATGATCCTCAATATGAAGAGGATCAACAGGCACATCGCAAAGTCACTTTTCAGATGGACCATTTAGCCTCTATTCTTCGGCTCTCGGTCAGGACGACTTTGCGGTGTCTCGCGACCTGAGCGATGCCTTTTCCACATCCCAATAGACCCTTCGTCGAGGGATCTTTTGGGATTGTGCTATAGGAAAGGAGACTTTTCGCTTCAAAGCCCTTCTTTTGGTCTTTGTCCGCTCCGAGTCTTCACCAGGGTGGTCTCGGCGTTGATGTCTTTCCTCAGGGGCAAGGACCTTCGGATTTTAGTTTCTTAGACGATTGGCTTCTCGTCGCCTTTTCGGAGGTCCTGCTTTCACACCATCTTTCGATGTTAGTGAAAACGACCGAGATTTTGGGATTCATGATCAACTGGTCCAAGTCGGAATTAGTTCCTCCCGAACTCCGATCTACTTGGGTGCCCAGTTTGGATATCAAGAATCAACTGGCTCGGCCGAGCCTTGAAGGTTAGAAGCTCTGGTCAGTCTTACCAGGTCCCTCCTGAGCATGCGGAGGGTTCGAGCCGAGGTTTGTTTGAGATGGCTGGGTTTTAGCCAGTCTGGTGGACTTCTTGCCAAATTGTCGTCTCTTTATGAGACCTTTCCGGCTGCATCTCTGAAGTTTTTCAGGCCGAACCTCAGCTCCCTCTGGTCTGGTTTTCTTTGACGGTGGAGATCAAAGAGCTTCTCTCTCCGTGGTCGAACCGTACCTTCCTTCTTCAGGGAAAGAGATTCAAAGACCCTCTTCTCTCGGTTACAGTGACCACGAACGCGTCTCTTCAAGGTTGGGGGGGGGGGCCCTTGTCAAGGTCGGATGGTTTCCGGATCTTGGGTCCTCCCGAGGCCGCTGCCTCACTTCAGCGTTTGGAACTTTTGTCAGTTCTGTTTGTCCTTCAACGTTTTCGCGACCTTTTGGTGGGCCTTTCGGTGTTGATTCCTCTGACAACACCTCTCTGAAGGCCTACATCAACTAACAAGGAGGAACACACTCTTCGGAGTTGAATGAGTAGCGTTCCTCCTTTGGAATGGTGCAATCGGGAGAAGATCGTCCCGGTTGCCTCCCACTCTCCGGGGAGAACAATCTGATAGCAGACTTTCTATCCTTGGACAACAGTCTTCCTCGGCTTTGCTCCCGAGTCAGGGAGACTTCTGCTTTCTTTCTGGACGCGTTCTCTTTCTTTGGAAGGGTTGGAAGGCGTACGCTTTTCCACCATTCAAGTTGATCCCTCTGTTTCTCAGGAAGATCAGGGAGGATCAGACATCGGTGGTCTTGTTTGCTCCTACTGACCGGGTCGGGCCTGGTTTTCAGGATCTGTTGCTCCGTTAGTAGGGGAGCGCTGACCCTTCCGGCCGTACCGGACTTATTTTCTCTACGTTGTCGGGTTTCTACATGCGAATCCATCGCACCTTCATTTAACTGCATGGCCTCTTTCGGCCAGCGGGCTAGGGATGAAGGCTTTTCAGACCGAGCAGTTGAGCTGCTAGTTGGAAGTAGACTGAAGTCGACTAGGATTGTATTCTTTTTGCGCCTTGGGGCTTTCCTGGCCTGGTACGAACCTCTTGCAGGGTTCCCCAGAGAGGCTCCTTTGCCTCTTATTGCCGTTTTCCTTATTTCTCTGTTCGATAAGGGTAGGTCTCTCTCGACGATTCGAGGGTTTTTTTGGCTATTTAGGCCATTCTTACTGGTTTTTTGCTTATGGGGATCGGTTCGACCGCCCCCCCACCAGCTCTTGGCGTTGCTTAGGCCTTTTTCTTAAAACGCCCTATTTTTAAGCCTTGACTCCAGCCTGGAGTTTTCCCTAAGTTTTGGAGGCTTTGTCTAAGCCACCGTTCGAGCCTTTGAACTCGATTTACCTGTTAATCAGTCCATTAAGACAAGTTTTCTCCTAGCAATAGTCTCTGGGAAAAGGAGGAGTTTCGCTACATGTTCTCTCAATATCACCTGGTCATATTCATTGGGAGAGATATGTGGTTCGTCTGATTCCTTTCACATCCTTCATTGCTTAGAACCAAACAGCCTCGTCGGACTCTATTGAGATCTTCATTCGTCCTCTGACGGGGTTCTCATCTTTCAGAAAAGACAATTTCTAGTGCCCGTCAGGGCCCTCTTATGGTTCTTCAAGTAGACTGAGAATCTTCGCACATCTTCACAGTTATTTGTTACTTCCGTGAACCCATAAAGGGTTTCTAGAGATACGTTATCCCGGTGGATAGTCTCCGCAATCAAGGCTGCGGGAGTGAAGGCCCTTGAAGAGGGAACTACTCCCAAAGGCCCTTCAGACCAGGAGCATCAGCTCCTCTTGGGCCCTATTTTAGGGTAGGGGTGGAAGATATTTGCAAGGCGGCCTTTTTGGCGTTCTGCAAATTCTTTCACCTCCTTTTACCTGAGAGAGAGTCACTGCTAGTGAGGGTGTTTTCTCCACCGCACCTCTCTAGCAGCGGCGTCCTCCATAGTTTCTTAACCGTTATGGTTGCCCTCCCGACTTTTGTCGGTGTGCTGGTCGTAGCAATGGTAGGCAATGTATAGTTCTATTGAAGTAAATCATAAAAATTACAATCTAATTTTATTATTTACGATATAGAAATATACATTTCCTACAATCCCTCCTCCGTCCCCTTTCCGTTGCAACATACGGAAGTTCTTGGGGCGATAGAGTTAGAGGAAGTGTATAGGATCGCTTTCGGCCGCATCCTCGTCAATGGAGGGCGCTATTCAATGGGGGTGGGGGGGGGGGTAAATAGGCGAATGATAGGGCAAAAATTTCGTGTTAATTTCGGTTGGGGCGATTCGAGGTCGAATAGCAATGGTAGGCAAATGTATATTTCTATATCGTAAATAATAAAATTAGATTGTAATTTTTATGATATATATGACAGGCAGCGTGCCTACCATCCTTCAGTGATCAGACGATAACAAATGAACTCATTAGCTTGACATCTCCAAGATAAAGACTTGCACTTCAACTTGCATTCCTGGCATATGCCGCGTCTGTCTCTGTCACTTGTATTTCTTAGGGCAGTGTAATATTTCCTTAGATATTAAAGGTATATCTGTATCTCTACTGTGCCTGTAGTAAACAAAATTAATGATCTGTTTTTGTATTATAGCACATAAGCAGAAAAAGCACATATTACTGAAAAAATTGAATTTATTTGAATAATTGGAAATACAAAGTATTATTCATCATCTCTATTTTGGCAATATTTGTTTAGTTTTAAAAAGTTACTCACACCATTAAAATGATGTAGCTGCCGTTTTTTTGTTGCCTTCTCTTGTATTTAAAGTTGATGGAGGATGGATGGATACAAGTTACTGCAGAATATAAAATGGAAAAGATTCAACAAATATTGTATGAACAATTATGTAGAAAGCAACTGGATGTGCAAATGCTATTTATGATGGACTGATGTAATCTCCTGTCTCAAATGACAAGTTGATAAGATTTTTGTCGTCATTAGACAACCAAGATGCACTCATGCACCCTGGATAACAAATTAAAGGAAAAGATGTATTTCAATAAAATTATTACCTGGTTGCTGAGCCAACTCAAATGATTTGAAAGCATTTGATTGTTCAAAAACATTTCCGATATTCAGGGTGATTCTAGTTCTGCATTTCATTGACAGTTATTGTTTATGGAATACATGGGGTGAATATGGCTCGTCTTCAAAGTAAAAAATGTTTTAAGGACAGGATTTTCAAATTTGTTGGCGACGTTATGGGGTGCCATCTCATAATATTGAGCTTTCTAATACTGTAATATGTAGAAAAATCTTAATTTTGTTATATCTCATTCCATTTGCTCCCCTTCTTTTCTTCTTCATGATGGATATCTGGATGTTCTTATCTCCTGTCACTGGTATTGGATCAATAACATATTACAGGTAAGCCGTTGTGTCAATGATTCTGGTGGTTTCAATTGTTAATGACATAAGTATGAATCCACTAATATAGTTTGTTTTTATTAATGTAGCTAACATAAATTATCCTGATATTAAAGGTTTTGAATTTGTGTGGAAAATCTTAATAAGTTTATAGGAATGTATCTCCCTTTAAATTCAGACATGGAAAGAGAGAGAGAGAGAGAGAGAGAGAGAGGGAGGGAGGGAGGGAGGGGGGGGGGGGGGGGAGCATGTGGGCAAGAAAGAGGTCAAACAAGTTTGTAGACAGATGCAGAGAAAAAAAGGGAAGGTGGCATAGGATAAGTGCGAAATAAAGAGGTTAGTATTACACAAGAGAGGAAGGAATATAAAACCAGGGAGAAAGA
The DNA here is from genome assembly GCA_940671915.1 of Paracentrotus lividus. NCBI lineage: Eukaryota > Metazoa > Echinodermata > Echinoidea > Camarodonta > Echinidae > Paracentrotus > Paracentrotus lividus. Next base: position 28,816,146 of record CALNVZ010000174.1, on the reverse strand, counting down.
AACATTAAATAGAAAGAAACATCATTTAGAAACATGAAAGGAAGGGAAATGGCATGACAGACAAAGAGACAGAAAGACAGCAGAGGAAGGTGAGAGGACGAAAGAGACAGAGAGATTGGAAGAGAGAGAAACAGATGGGGATGACACCAATCATTTAATGGTATAATAGGCCCCCTGTCTTGTAGGAAATGATGGCCTGCTGTTACATACATTACTACACTGACATGAATGAGATTAGTCAAGATCAATGAAGATGTTTCATGTGTAGTCTTGAATTTTACCACTCAGACACGCTTATCACTAGTATAACAAAAGACCACTGTCCCAGGAAGGCAAGCTATTTCCAATGAATCATACCCAACAAATTTAGAGAGAAATTGGCGCCCTACATTTATTCATTTATGATGACCTTTTCTAAGTGTTTGAAGGGTCTTCCAGCCACTGGGGTTATCTCGGAAGACCAAATGATTATTCTACAGAAAATTTAGTGATCAATAGGTAGGGCCTACAATCCTTTTGTCTGTATTGTACCATAAAACCAGAAACTTTTAAAACCAAACTTTTTAACAAATTGTGGACATTGCTTGTTTTTGTGAGAGATATGTTTAATGGCCTTCATGCATGGATGCAATCATAAAAGTGCATGTACAAGGAATCTTTTCTGGGCCTGTTGCTTCAAACTTACTATTTATGATAACTCTAGCAATCAACAGTAATTACATGTACCATGGTAAATCTGTTATAAAACAACTAATCGAAATGGAGGATTTTAACAGAAGTAAACATTGATGGCATATTTATGATTATTAAGTGTGAGGCAATGGGGGCCCCTGAACTACCAGGCTGTAAAACAACACTTGCATGATATGTATAATATTATTGTCATGACATGTCTTATGTATACATGACACAAAGCAAAACAGTTGTACTACTGGTATTATACAGACTTGCAATAAATCGGTTTCCGACTAAATGGTAATATTGGGCACTGCAATAAATTTTCAAAGGTCTTTTTATGGAAGCAATGCAGTGAGATCACTAACATCCTTTAATAGCTAGAAGGGCTCTAACCCCTTTTTTAAAGTCTTGCTTGTTATGGAGCTAACATCCTTTTGGTTCCCAGAAGAGGATAAGAGGAGACACAATTTATGTGTAACTTAATACCTGGTAGCACAAGAGTTAAGTTTATCTTTGGGGTCATGATCCCCATTTGTGTGAAGTTCATCTTCAATGAAGGTTGAAATGTATATAGAGTGATTTATGAGTCTGCTGAGAAGAAATGTATATAAACAAATTTTTAGAGCCAAATGGAGTTAAATCATTTGAGTTTTCATTTAGAGTTATCGCACTTCTAGCTCTGAGCAATTGAAGGAAGATTTTGAAATGATGTCTGATGTGAATAAATACTGAGAGTCAGAAGGACCTAAAATTTATAGTTATTGCCTTTTTAGCTCTCAGTCAGTAATCAAATTAAGGGCCTTATATGAGAAGCCTTATTAAGTGAAGAAGTTTGATTACTGACTGCTGAATATATCCTTTTGGACATCAACATAACAATCACAATTCAACAATTTATTAAATCAAGCCTTGAGAAACTTGCTGAATTTGTTTTAGCACTGAAAAAATGAAAATGTGATTCTGAACATTTGGCATATCTCATTAGGTGGATTCACACCTGCCCGATCAGGAAAAGTTCTCGTAATTTACGAGAACTGTTTCAATCACCAAAATACCCGTAAATTGTGTTTTGTGTTCACACCTGCCTGAGCTGTTTTTTTTCCAGGGAAAATACCCGAAGTTATAAACAAGGGACGAAACAAGAAGAAAAAAAAATAAGAAAAGCGGGGAAAGAAGGAAAAACAAAGAAATACATAAGGAAAAAGAAGAAAGAAGGAAAACAAAGAAATACATAAGGAAAGAGAAGAAAGAAGGAAAACAAAGAAATACATAAGGAAAGAGAAAGGGGGAATAGAAAGTTCCCGTAATTTATGTTCACACTACAAAAGTTCCCACGACCTTGGCGAAACTACGCGTAGTTTCTACGAAGTACCTACTAATTTACGGGAATATTTCGCGTAGTTTGGTTTCACACTTGCAAAATTACGCGTAGCTTCTGATCGGGGTAAGAATACCCGATCAGAGATTACGGGAACTTTTCCAGATCGGGCAGGTGTGAATCCACCTAATGAGCATGATGAGCAGTGAAAGTTTGCGAAAGGTGCAATTGGGCAGCACAATACATTACATAGAAAGATTCTACCCAACTTTGTAGTATCAACATGGGGCGTTTTCTTTTGTACAGCTTTATTCGCGAGGCACATCACTGCATAATAATAATAAAAATAATAATAATAAATTGTATTTTTATATAGCGCTGTGTCCATTTAAAATAGATACTGAAACAGAGTAGGATAGACTCTCTCTATACATGGCTATTCAGCACTGTGCCCATTCACAAACGTTTTCAAGCATTCACCAATCAGTGAGATACCCCTCAAGTCAAGATGAATAGCCAATTATTCTTGGAAAGGAGTTTTATTACAAGCTCTATAAAGATTACCTTTAAAGTTATTTTGAGATGTTTACTGATATCAGATAATGAAGCACCTTGAAAAGAAACAGATTTATTACCACACAGTGAATGGATCATGTTGAATATTATCTAGTGCGTAAGGACGCAGTTGTTAACTTGTTATAGATTTTGGATTTTAATCCCTGGTACCAGGCTAACTCCTTTAATAGGGGTCCTATTAAAATCTTAGCGGCTTACATGCTTGGGTGGCTGTTGAAATGTGTACATGCACGTACATGTAGTCTGGAGTTTGAATGTAATAAGTATCATCCCTTCCCAATGCTATAGGGCCTATCGCTTATTTCTTCAAGAGGTTCAACATTTTTACCATGGACCTTACGTTTTTACTGTTCAAAGTTTGAAATTGTGGCCCATTTCTATATGGGGCATCATAATACAGTGCTCTGCATTATGCTTTGTAATTTTTTTGTCTCCTTTGTGAGAAGAAATGGCCACAGTTCTAAAAAAATTAATTCAGAAAAGTAGCTTCATATCTAATGGAGACAAACAATGTTTTTATTTCATTTTGCACAAGTAGTAATAGTTCGGGTTTTTTTTTTCTTGAACTTTTGCTCCGGTATGTAAATTTAATTTGCCTGAGCTCTTTATAAGTCAAACAATTTTCTGTAACAACTATAACAACTGTCATACACAGATTTTAGTAGGAAAATTGTAGACATACATGTATATGAGGGCTGAGGAAAACAGAAAATATTATCTTTTCAACAATTAAAAGTAGAAGGTGTATATCTGCATTTTCTTTATTTCATTTTATTCAGTATTGCAACAGTATTGCTACACGCTGTACATCAATAGGGCACGAGGGTGGATTCCTGGGGTGTTCAAAACAATTTCTGCCCTCACATTAGTTTCATATCAATGCAATTACAACATGCTGGTAGATGGCTAACACGCAAGCTTAAAGGGGGGATCGTATCGTTTTTTTCTCCCTCTCCATTTTTTTTTTTAATTCTAAAGAATAAAGGGGGGTGTCGGAAATCCCCCTTTGTCCCCTTTGTCCCTACTATTTTACAAACATGTTTTTTGTTGCCTTGAGTGTACTTGTTAAACTTGAATAGTACCTCACACATTCATCCTGGAAAACTGTTACATCGAACTTTATTTCAACCGCGTGGCATGACTCAATAGTAAATTCCTCCACCAATCTGGAAGTTAAGGTGCCCAGCTGCAAGAAACATCAAATACCCAAAATGACATCTGTCATCAAACTTATCCACATGCCTTTGGAAAGCATGTTGGTTTCGTGTTTTTGAGGTGCTACCAGGCGACTGGGTGGCACGTGTTACACGAACCTGATCCGTGTGTAGTAGTCTTGTATTACCCTCCACAGGAGATGTGTTGTGGGTTTTTATCAAGGGTGTGGTATCAGTAATATCATGGGTGTATTGTTGAGTCAATTCTCTAAAAAATTGTGGGAACATAAAAAGTTATGAGGTTTATTCGTCTATTGAGAAGTACATTATGTGGGTCAGAATTTTTAATAGGCATCACGTCACGTGATGCCATGAGCAAAGTTAAACTACTTTATTCAAAGTTTTTCAATGGTAGACCAATTATAGAGCCTCTTGCACACTGTATGTAGTTATTGATGTTTGTTCCTTCTATTGAAACATTTTGACAAGCTGAGAAAAAAATTAACTACAGGGGGAGTATGGCTACAGAAGTGACAAGAGAGAGCGAGCTTATTGTACATGTTAATGATTAAAAAACATTAATGCCCATACTCCAACATAGTTAATATCCTTGCTGTAAATTTTTAAACATATGATGTTATTATAAAGATTTAATATAGTCCCATGAGCAAATCTCACTTTTTAACACTAAAGGAACACCCCTGCATGTGAACAAAGAAATTAATTTCTACTCTGCCTGTTAGGGAGATTTTGATTGTGATTTTAAGCAGTCCTAGAATTGACCTTTGACATTGTGTGACCCTGACCGAGTGGGGAGGGTCTGTCTATGATATCATCCTCCAGCCAAATATCAAATATGAAATGATTATGATTTTCCCACGTTCGTCTACCCTAAAATGACTTGTAGTATATTGAAGGAGGCCTTGTAAATGTCCAGGGACCTCTCTGTCCAGGCTCTTGGAAATGATCTGTTGAGAGCCAGAAGGATGTTACACAGTACAATTCGATGCAAAATTAATGCCCTTCTGTTAGTAGCAGGAGAGCTGGCTTCTACTCCAGGCAAGGTTATCACACTTGGGTCAGTCAGGCCCATGATATGAGAGAGTAGATGGGCGTATCTGTATGTCCATCTGTTTGTCCATCTGTCAGTTGGTCTAAGGACTACATTATCGCATAAAAGGTCTTGCCAATGTCCAGCCATATAGGTTTAAAATGGTCAAACTCTTCTCATTCTGATTTCTATGGGAGATCTACTATTTGAAAGAACAATTTTAAATTCAACAATCTATATTTGTAATCCAGATGCTAGACTGGGAGGGTTGTTTAGTGGTTAGTTGAGGTCAATTAATTGTTGGGTGCTGCTGGTACCAAAATACTACTATGTCAGTAACCTTTATTTGGTATATATTATGACGTCTTTTCACATTATTATTGTTATAAATTGTCTTTTGATATTGCTTTATAAAAATTCTTATGATTCTTGACTCAACATTATTAATCAATACATCTTGTGTAGTCACAGTTATACTAAAAATATGTGAGCAGCGGTTTTTGAAGGAAAGACTACCACACTAGTAAGAAAGCTGAACCTGATATCTCCTGTCAGACTAGGAAGGTTTGATCCTCCTCGGATCCTTTGGTCACGTTGCCAAGTTGCCAATTTGTTGGTGAATGCGACAAATCCCCCTGGATAATGATGTCTCAGATGAGCCAGTAGTAGTATAGAAGTATAGTAGAATGGAATTTACAGTAGATAATGCATTACATCTCACAAAAGTGCACATTTTTTTACCCAGACTCCCCTGTAAAAGCAATGGGATAATGGAAACATTTTGGGGCAAACCAGATGAAACAAAAACAGGTTCTTATTCAACAAAACAAAAAAAAACAATGAAAGAGAAACCACAACAGCAATTAATCTTTATTTTATCTAAATCCCCCTGGATAATGATGTTCCAAGACAAGACAGGGCTAACATTATACCTTGTACTATATTATCATCGTAGAATGAAAGGTACAGTAGATAATGCATCATATCTCCCGAAAGTGCATATTTTTTTATTTGCTCCTCTATAAAAGAAATGGGATAATGGAAACATTTTGGGGCAAACCAAATGAAACAAAAACAGGTTCTTCAACAAAACAAAAAGCAATGAAAGAGAAACCACAACAGCAATTAATCTTTATTTTATCGAAATCCCCCCTGGATAATGATGTTCCAAGACAAGACAGGGCTAACTTTAAAACTGGCACTATATTGTCATAGTAGAATGAAAGTTACAGTTGGATAATACGTCACATTTCCAGAAAGTGCATATTTTTTATTTGGACTCCAATATAAAAGCAATTTGTGGGCCAACCAAATAAAACAAAAACAGATTCAGACTAATTTTAACAAAACAAAATACATTGAAAGAGAAACCAAAACAGCAATTAATCAATTGTACCTGTGCTGTTCTGTGTTAATCAAAGTTATCTAAACAATGAAACCAACTCTTGATGATAGAAGGGGGGAGGGAGGGTTATCTATGATGGATATATATCAATGATTGTTTTTGCAATTGATATCATCTGTACATTAAACCTGGTGTATAGTTTTGGTAACAAAAATGTATTGGCATAAAACCGATCAAATGTAGTAACATGTTGTCCGCCACATTGACTAAAAGATATGGTGTGAGAGATCTTGTGACATTCTTCATTATTTCCGATGAATTTTCATTGAAATTGTTTGAATGAAAGTGTCATTTAACTGCCGTTTTTTTACCTCTGCTGACAGGTTCGCACGCCGGAGGTTACGGCGTGAATAGTGGCTAAGGATCTGTGTGTAAAGCCCACCTCACACTGTGCGATTGCTGCGATGCGATTTTTGGGAACAATGGCAATGTTCCTTAAATGTGACATATTCCAAAATTCAAAACGATCTTATGAGATGCAGAAAATGTATAGGAACAATGCCAAGCCATTTTTTCCCCCAAAGGCGATCGTTAATTGGGAGTAAATGTCAAATAAGCTTAAAATCGCAAGATGCTGTGATATCACTGCGATATAGAAACAATTTGATTTTTATACAGAGAAGGGGGTTCGTAATAGCCGTGGAATTTTAATTGTATTATTCACAGGAAAACAAGACTTTGGACAGCATTAATTTCCTTGTTTGAATGTCCATATCAAATAAAAAGTTTTCTCAAAAAATCGCATCGCAGCAAATCGCAGTGTGAGACGGGCTTTACACCCACACAAGAGAATCCCATTGGTTTTCCACGTGAGCGCTAACATGAGACAGGTCCCCGACTTATCTTTTTTATCCTTATATTATGAATAGAGACACTAAGACGAGATTTATAGTTACTATAATTTGCTTTATTATAGTTCCTTTGGATTCATCATTTCATATTTATCTTAATGTGCAATCAAAATAAATTTTTCTTTCTCCCGAAACTATACACCAGCTTTAACATCCCCAGTACTTATATTTAGTTGCCATTACACACAAATTCAATTTCTTTAATGTCACTGACCATTTAAAGTATCATATTACCCCTAATATTTATTCATTATGCCTTTGCAACAGTTGAAAGATAAACTGTATCTTAATAATATTTTTTTACGTCTACGTGTAATGCGCGTTATTTCTCAACCATATATATTGTATAGAGCTGTAGACCAGCAAATTTAAATGCTGCATTTTACCTAGGAATGGCTTCTGTTCTCTTGTTGAAATATATACATACATGGGCAAAAATTCTTTGGAAATATTTCATGCCTTATTCTTACAATGAAATGCAGCAAAAACCATAGCTGAACCAACCAAAACACTATAGCCTGTATTCTGAACTGAGGTCTAATCTCTAGTTCAGTTTTGATCCGATTGTCAAATTAATTCTGCATTCAGTCTTTTGAAGTTCAGAATATGGCCCATTACGTTTCCACGTACATGGATAAAGAAAGGTATTTTATAGTGAAGCAAAAGTTGAAATTCATGTAAAGGGTGAAGGACATCTTAGATCTGTAATAGATGATAGAGAAAAAATATTAGTGTAAAGGGTGTCTTCATTTAAATTGCATCAAATACACGTCAAACTTCAAATGCTTCTACATTTTCTACTTGCACATTTCATGCAGATCGAATCACAGTCTTTCCATAAACAAATCATGATGTACTCTTCAGAGATTTAAGTTAACATGCCTGTCCCGTCACCCAAAGAAAGGAAGCATGCCTTTGCGTATCACTCATCAAATGTTGAATTGTAATCAATCAAGCAGATTAAAACCGCTACCGATGTAACGAGCATCACGGATACCCCAGTCATATTGAAAACATCGACTTTATACTTAACAAAAATTTACATTACACCGGAATGACAAAGATGTTATCGGTTTGGAGTGAGATTTTTTATGCGAATGGGGTATGGAGAAGAGGAAAGAGATACCTTTGTATGTGTGTAAATGTAATCATCTGACGGAGGGCTATATGTAATTGAAATGTCTCACTCTAATGTCTTGACATTCTCAAGGAACTTGTAGTGTGCATTCACACTAAGCAAAAATGGCATAGATTTTTATGCTTTTACTTATTTGGACACATTTGGTTTACATGTCGATATAATATAGGCATGGCTCTTCAGTAACTCTTTGCAACTTTGAATCATACATATACCGGTACTTTTTATTGTTTGTTTGCTCCAAGGGCCCCTTATGAATTTTTAAATTTAGAGGATCCTTTTGGCTGCCTATGTGCCCTGGGTGACCGATACTCGGCGTAGCTAGAGCTCTGCGGCTAAAATATGGTTTTATAGTATGATTTCAATAAGTATGATAACGTAATGTTTAAAGAGGACTTCTCAACACACTGTAGGTGGCCTATATTGATTTATGATGCTGAAATATTAGAGTAATATCATCCAATTTTAACTTAGCTTTTTTTTTCTTGTTCTATGTAAAAATAATCTTTACATGGATTTCATCAGGAAGCTATAGATCAACATCAATATGAACATATACATTTTAATCAGGGGATGTGTTTATTGTTAAGTAAACGTATAATTGCATCGCTAATCAGATCAATGGAAAGTCCATTATAAGAGGCCACAGCAAATTGTAGCATGGCGTTCACCTCCGTTTCCTCATTTCATTGGCCCCTTCCAGCAGTACGAGGAAGCCAGTGATAATACTCAGTCCTTGATGAACACAAAGCAAATAAACCAAATCAACTTTAAAGAACTACATGGATAGTGAATACATCAGGTTATGACAATTGTAGAAATCCAGTCTTGACTGACCGACCAAATTAAATTTTAATGTATGTAAAAGGGGACTCAGTTTCATAGATCTTTGAAATATTGACCCCCTTGACCAATGCAGGGTGATTTAAGATGGTGTATCCCCCTCCCCCAGGAATCGAGTCATTCTATTTGCTGACCCCCTTAGGCCTACACCTAACCCTAACCAATACAGGTTAAGAGAAGAGTGTCAGGGTTCAGCAAATGGTAACACTCCTCCCCCACTCCTGCATTTTTTTTTTGGGGGGGGGGGGGAATGTAGCACACACTGCTATATACACCAATCTTATATGCATTTCATTATGGGTTTGAAAAGATGAAATGGTATACGAAATAATAATCGTTCTTGAAATCTAAGAGTGTGTGCAAGATCATATTAATGCATAATTCCATTCCTTTTTTTTAAATCTTCCTTGAAAATTGTACATTATACAGGGGCTCAACATATGCACCAAATTTGAACTCAGAGCCCCTCTTTTTAAAAAAACCAATAATGGGCCTGCTCTAAACCATCCTCTGCACACAACATTTAAAATGTGTCTGCAAGCGTCAGACAGACCCCTATCAAGGATATTTTTATGACAAGGAAAGATAGTGAGCCGCCCTGCACAACAAATTTTGATGGCGAGGACAAAATCTTCTAAAAAATTGGAATTATCGGCACTTAGTTATTTTCCTCAACCGAAATTACTGTAAATTGTAATGTCCTTAGACCTCTCACTTTTATGGCTGCATTTCATTTTAATCTTGCATAATCCTTTTCTTCACATTCTTTTAGCTCTGTTACATTAAAACTACTGTTCAGTACTCAAGGATAATACTTTGTTCAATTATCTCTTCTGATTTCCAATACATATAAGTCCCACGTATGAAATACAAGTAGGTAAAATATTAGCACCATTTCATAGTTTAAAATGAATATGAAATACAATGTACATGTAGGCCTAAATGTTGTTGCATGCGCAAAGTAGGCAGCTTAATTTTAATGTAGATAAGTACATAAAGAGGTATTAAAAATATAATGATCTAGTTCAAATATGTATTTTCAGTCTTAACTAGATATTTGAAGTATAGTTATGGTGATAAATATAAAATGTATGCTGTCGGTAAGAATAGTAGTTATGCATGTAGGCCTATAGTAATGTTTCATTTAGATTTTGCACACAAATAAACATTTTGATGAGTAGTAGTTACAGAAAAGATAATTGCTTTCCAACAAAACAACAGAATCCAATGTGATGAAGTATCATTTGTGTATTCAGAGCTCATGATCAATTTTAATCGCATGATGTTAATAATAGATGTTGAGAGTAAAATTGATTATTTAGGTAGATAAATACACAACTATTATTTCTATGATCCAAAGTTCCTATAAAAACTAGGTAGCCTAAGCCATTTAACGATTTATCAGATCAATACTAAACTGCGTTTATCCCTTCAGTAGAGCAGAAACTCTGATCGTATGCAGATTAAACCGATTCAATGAAAGGGCTCGTACCATTACATGTTAGGACCAGAAGGTAACAAAGGGATGTCTCTCTGATCAATACAGGAATCAATTTGCTAACCAAGAGCTATATTGGTATAAGCTCTTAAGTGTGGAGAACCTTATGGTAGTATCTCACTAGCCATAAGACGGGTTTGAGACGGATTTGGGACTAGATGGGTTTGAGACATTTCGGGAACTAGTCTGAAAGACGTCTCCTAAGTCTGTGCAACGTTTCATGAGTCTTTGCGATGCCTTGGTCGTAACCAGTCATGTACCTTGCATTCTCTGCATCAAACCTAACCCTACCCCTTTGACTTCCCATAAGGCATTAAAAAAAAAAGTTTATTTGCCATAACGGAGGTTTAAAAAAAATGGGTCGGTAGGTCAGGTTTGTTTGTTTGTTTTGTTTTAAACTGTTGTTAAGGTTGTGCATTCGGCGGGAACTCCTCGCATGTATACACAGCCAAATATGAAAAGTATGCACGCCAACGTCACTCGAACAATACATGTCAAATGGAGATCTAGGGTTCTGGTTCTGGTGAGACACTCAAGTCCTCTAACTTTGCTCACAATGTGTTCAAATATGGATGATATTCTACCGCGCCATATTGCTCTCCATTCTTCTTCTTCATGATGGATATTGGATTTATCTCTGTCATGGTATTGATCAATTACATTATTAAGAAGCCGTGGTTCAATTGATTCTGTGTTGGTTTCAATGTCATGACTAGTATGAATCCATAATAATTATTTGTTTTTATTAATGTAGTTAACATAATGTATCCTGTATTAAAGGTTTTTAAGTATGTGTGGCAAATCTTAATAGTTTCTAGGAATGTTCTCTCTTATCAGCTGGAAGAAAGAGGGGGAGTGAAGAGACAGAGAGGACGAGGGAGGGGGGGGGGGAGGGTGGGCAAAAGAGGTCAACAATTGTAACGATGCAGAGAAAAAGGAGGTTCAGATTAGGATAAGTTGCGATAAAGATTAGTATAACAAGGGGAAGAGAATATAACCAGGGAGAAGATAACATTACAATAGAAGAACATCATTTGAAACATAAAGGAAGGGAAATCGGCATTTGACAGCAAAGAGATAGAAGACAGCGAGGAAGGTGAGAGGACCGAAAGAGACATAGAGATGGGAAGAGAGAGAAGATGGAGACACCATGCGTTTATGGCTAAATATGGCCCTTCTTGTTAGAAATGATGGCCTGCTGTTAGCATACATTTACTTACACTGAATGAATGAGATATCAAATCAATTGAAGATGTTTCATGTGTAGTCTGAATTTTACACTCAGACGACGCTTATCACTCAGTTATAACGCAAAGACACTAGTCCGGAAGGCAACTATTTCCACATGATCATACCAAACAAATTTAGAGAGAAAATTGCCTCCTACATTGTATTAGTTTATGATGACTGTTTCAAGCTTTGGAAAGGTCTTCGCCACTGAGGGTTATCTCGAGAAAGCAATGATTATTCTACAGAAAAATTTAGTGATCAATAGTAGTGTACTACAATCCTTTGTTGCTATTGTACCATAATAACCAGAAATTTTTAAAACCAACTTTTAACAAATTCGCTGGACATGCCTTGTTTTTGTGAGAGATATGATTTTAATGGCCTTCATGCATGGATGCAATTCATAAAATGTGCATGTCACAGGAAGTCTTTTCTGGCGCCTGTCGCTTCAAACTTACTATTATGCTGAACTCTAGCAATTCAACGTAATTACAGTTGTACCATGGTAAATCTGTTAATAAAAACACTATCGAAATGGAGGATAATTTAAGAAGTAAACATTGATGGCAATATTATGCTTATAGTGGAGGCAATGGGGGCCCCTGAACTACCAGCTGTTTAAACAACACTTGCATGATTATGTATAATATTATTGTCTGACATGTCTTTGTATACATGACCAAAGCAAAACAGTGTATGTATACTGGTTTATAAGACTTGCAATAAATCGGTTTCGAGCTACAATTGTAATATTTGCTACTGCAAAAATTTTCAAAGGTCTTTTTCTATGGAGCATGCAGTTTAGAGCATGAACATCCTTTAATAGCTGAGAAGGCTACTACTTTTTAAGTTCTTGCTTGTATGGAGCAACTCCTTTTGTTCCCGAGGCTAGAGGAGACACAATTTATTGTGTAACTTAATACCTGTAGCAAGAGTAAGTTTACTTTGGTCTTCCCATTTGTGTGACAGTTTTCATCTTCAATGAAGTTTGAATGTATATTAGAGGTGATTTATGAGTCTGCTGAGAAGAATGATAAAACAATTTTAGAGCAAATGGAGTTAATCATTTGAGTTTTTCTTTAGGTTATTCGCACTTCTAGCTCTGAGCAATTGAAGAGTTTGAATGATGTCTATGTGAATAAAATACTGGAGTCATGGAAGGACCTAAATTTATAGTTATTGCCGTTTTTAGTTCAGTCAGTAATCAATAAGGGCCTATATGAGGAAGCCTTTTATGAAGAAGTTTTGATTACTGACTTGCTGAATATATCCTTTTGGACATCAACATAATACCAATTTCAACAATTTTTAAATCAGCTTTGAGAACTTGACTGGAATTTGTTTTAGCACTGAAAAAATGAAATGTGATTCTGAACATTTGGCATATCTATAGAGTGGTTCACACCTGCCGATCAGGAAAAGTTCTCGTAATTTCGGGAAACTGTTCAATCACCAAAATACCCGACGAATTGATTTTGTTTACCACCTGCCTGAGCTTTTTTTTTTCCATGGGAAATCGCCGAAGCATAAACAGGACGAAATGCAGAGAAAAATAAAAAGCGGGTGAAAGAAGGAAAAACAAAGAATACATAGGAAAGAAAGAAGGAAACAAAGAAATGACGTAGGGAAGAGAAGAAAGAAGGAAAAACAAAGAAAATAGGACAGAGAAGTGTGAATAGAAAGTTCCGTAATTATGTTCACACTACAAAAGTCCCACGACTTGGCGAAGCTAGCGCGTAGTTCTTACGAGAGTACCTCTTAATTTACGGGAATATTTCGCGTAGTTTGGTCACACTTGCAACATTACGCAGTAGATCTGATCGGCGTAAGAATATGCGATCGGGTTACGGGAACTTTTATAGGCAGGTGTGAATTCCAGCTTACATGAGCATGATGAGCAGTGAATGCGAAATGTTGCCAATTGGGGCGCACAATACTTAACATAGAAAGATTCTTACCCCTTTGTAGTATCAAATGGAGGCGTTTTCTTTTTACAGCTTTATTCCGAGGCACATTCTCATAAACTATAAAATCAATTAATAATAAATTGTATTCTTTATATAGCGCGTTGTGTTCCATTTAAAATAGTAGCTGAAACAGCAGAGGATGGACTCTCTCTAACATGGCTATTCAGCACTTGCATTCACAACGTTTTTCAAGCATTCACCCACATCGTGAGATACCCTCAAGTTCAGATATGCCATATTCTTGGAAGAGTTTTATTACAAGCTTATAAGATTACATTTAAAGTTATTTGAGATGTTTATGATTCGATGTGTTTGAAAGAACAGATTATTACAACAGTGAATGTATCATTGTTGAATCTATTGTGCGTAAGGACGCGGTTTACTTGTTATTAGATTTGAGATCTTAGTCCCTGGTACATGCTTAACTCTTTATAGGGGCCTATTAAAATCTTACGCTTACAATTGCTTGGTGGCTGTTGAATGATGTACATGCGTACTGTAGTCTGTTAGTGTAATGTAGTAAGTATAATCACCTTCCACTGTATTTAGGCTCGCTTATCTTCTCATAGAGGTTCAATTTTACATGGACCTTCGTTTTTATGTTCAAGTTTGAATTGTGGGGCCTTTCTATATGGCATATAATACAGTGCTCTGCATTATTGCTTTGTAATTTTTTGTTCGTTTGTGGAAGAAATGGCACGTTACTAAAATTAATCGAGTAGCTTCTATCTAATGGAGACAAACAATGTTTTTATTTATTTTGCACAAGTAGTAATAGTTCGGGTTTTTTTTTTCTTGAACTTTTGCTCGGGCTATGTAAATTATTTGCCTGAGCTTCTTTATAAGTCAACCAATTTTCTGTAAGCAACCCTATAACAACGTCTACACAATTTTAGAGGAAAAATTGTTAGACATACTGTATTATGAGGGCTGAGGAAAACAGAAATATTATTTTTCACAATAAAAGTGAGAGGTGTTTATCTGCATTTCTTTATTTTCATTTTAACAGTTTATGAACCGATGCTACACGCTTGTAATCAATAGGGCGACGGAGTGTGGATTTACTGGGGTGTTTTTCAAAACAATTTCTGCCTCAATTGTTTCATTATCAATTGCGATTACAAACATGCCGGGGGGGGGGTGGATGGTAGATGGCTAAACGCAAGCTTAAGGGGATCGTATCGTTTTTTTTTTCTCCCTCTCCATTTTTTTTAATTCCTAAAGAATAAAGGGGGTGTCGGAAATCCCCCTTCTGTCCTTTGTCCCTCTATTTACAAACATGATTTTTGTTTGCTTGAGTGTTTTTAACTTGAATAGTACTACACTTTCTTCTGGAAAACTGTTACACTCGAACTCTCTCCGCGTTGGCAGACTCAATTAGTAAATTCCTACCAATCTGGAAGTAGGTAGCCCGCTGCAAAGAAAATCAATACCCAAAATGACTCTGTCATCAAACTTATCCATGCTTTGGAAAGCAGTGTGTTTCGTTATAGGTGCTTACCAGGGCGACGGTGGGCCTTGTTACCGAACCTGATCCGTGTGTAGTAGTTTGTATTACCTCCACAGAAGATGTGTGTGGGTTTTTATCAAGGTTGTATCAGTATATCAGGTGCTAATGTTGAGTAATCTCTCAAAAAAATTGTTTGGGAACATTAAAAGTTTATTGAGGTTTATCGTCTATTGAGAAGACATTATGTGGGTCAGAATTTTAATAGACCATCACGTCAGTGAGTGCATGAGCGGCAAAGTTAACACTTTTATTCAAAGTTTTTCAATGGCATATCGACATATTTATAGAGCCTCTGCAACCTGCTATGTAGTTATTAGATGTTTGGTCCTTATTACATTTGACCAAGCTAGAAAAATAATTAACACTACAGGGGGAGTATGGCTACAGAAGTACAAGAAGAGACAGCAGAGGACTTATTGTTACCACTGTTAATGTATAAAAGACTATTAATGGCCATACTTCCAACAAGTTAATATCCTTGCTGTAAATTTTTTTAAACATATGATGTTATTATAAGAGTTTAGTATTAGTTCCCCATAGCACATCTCACTTTTTAACAACTAAAGAACACCCTGCATGTGAACAAGAAATTAATTTCTACTTGCCTGCTAGGGGAAGATTGTTGATTGTGATCATAAGCATCTTACCTTAGAATTTGTCGACCCTGACGAGTGGCCGTCTGTCTATGTATCCATCCTCCAGCCAATATCACAATATGAACACTATTTTTATGATTTTCCCACGTTCTGATCTACCATAAAAGACTTGTAGTATATTGAAGGAGGCCTTGATAAATGTCCAAGGACCTCTCTGTCCAGCTCTTGAAGAATCTGTTGAGATCCAGAAGGATACATCAGTACAATTCGATCGCAAAATTAATGCCCCTTCTGTTAGTAGCAGGAGAGCTCGGCTTCTACTCCAGGCAAGGTTATCACACTTGGGTCAGTCAGGCCCATGATAGGAGAGAAGTAGAGATGGCGTATTGATATGTCCATCTGGTTGATCCATCTGTCCAGTGGTCTAAGGACTAACATTATCGCATAAAGGTCTGCCACTGTCAAGCCATATAGGTTAAATGGTCAACTCTTTCTCATTCTATTCTATGGGAAGATTCCTCACTATTTAAGAACAATTTTTAAATTCAACAATCTATATTTTGTAATCAGATGCTAAGACTTGGGAGCTGTTTAGGTGTTAGTTGAGGTTATTAAGTGTTGTGGTAGCTCGCTTGGTACAAAATACTACTATTCATAACCTTTATTTGGTATATATTATGACGGCTTTTCACAATATTTGTTTAAATGTCTTTTGATATTGCTTAGGAATAAGTCTTATGATTCGTGACTCAACTTATTAATAATACATTTTGTGTAGTCACAGTTATATAAAATATGGAGCAGCGGTTTTGAAGGAAAGCTACCTACACTGTAAGAAGTGAACCTGATATCTCCTGTCAGACTAGGAAGTTGAGTCTCCTCGTTCCTTTGTCACGTTGCCGTGCCATTTGGTTGGTGAAGCGGAGACTATCCCCTGGTAATGATGGTCTAGATAGCCGAGTAGTAGTATAGGTATAGTAGAATGAATTTACAGTAGATATGCATACATCTTCTACAAAGGTGCACATTTTTACCCTGACTCCCCTGTTTAAAAGCAATGGGATATGGAACATTTTTGGGCAACCAGGATGAACAAAAACAGGTTCTTATTCAACAAACAAAAAAAACAATGAAAAGAACTCAACAGCAATTAATCTTATTTTACTAAAATCCCCGTGGATATGATTGTTCCAAACCGACAGGGCTAAATTATACCTTGTACTATATTATCAGTCGCTAGGTACAGTAGATAATGCTCAATCTACCCGAAAGTGCATATTTTTTTATTGCTCCTATAAAGAAATGGATAAGGAACATTTGGGGCAACAAATGACAAACAGGGTTCTTCAACAAAACAAAAGCAATGAAAGAGAAACGCACAACCAAGCAATTATCTTTATTTTTTTCGAATATCCCCGGTTAATGAAGTTCCAGACAGCCAGGGCTAACTTTAAAACTGGCCCTATATTCTCTCGAAATGGAACGTACAGTTGGAATTAATACGTACATTTCATTTTATTTGGACTCCAATATATAAAAGCAATTTGTGGGCAACCAAAATAAACAAAACAGATTCGACTAATTTTAACCAAAAAAAATACATGAAGGACTAAACAGCAAGTTATCAAATTACCTGTGCTGTTCTGTGTTAATCAAGTTATCTAAACATATGAACACTCTTTGATAGAAGGGGGAGGAGTTATATCTTGATGGATTATATCAATTGATTGTTTTTCAATTGATCTCATTGTACATTAACTGGTGTGGTATTGAGTTTTTGGTACAAATGTATTGCATAAAAGATCAAATGTAAGTTAATGTTGTCCACTAGCACTAAAAGATTGTGTGGATATCTGTGTGACATTCCTTCATTATTTCCGATTGATTTCATTGATGAATTGTTGAATGAAAGTGTCATTTAACTGCCTTTTTACCTCTTGCTGACAGGTATGACGCCGGAAGTTTACGTCTGAATAGTTGGCTAACGATCTGTGTGTAAAGCCATCCTCACACTTGCGATGGCTTGCGATGCGGATTTTGGAACAGCTGGCAATGTTCCTTAAAATGTGCATATTCAAAATTCAAAACGATGTCTTCATGAGATAGTCAGACAATGTATAGGAACAATGTCAAGCCATTTTTTCCCCAGTGCGATCCGTTAATTAGGCAGTAGATGTCAATAAGCTTTAAAATCGCAAGAGGATCGCTGTGATATTCACTGCCGCGATATTAAAACAATTTGATTTACAGAGAAGGGTTCGTAATAGCCGTGGCGAATTTTATTGTCTTATTCACGTAGGAAAATCAAGATCCTTTGGACCAGCATTAAGTTTCCTTGTGTTGAAATGTCCATGATCAATAATAGTAACAGTTTTCTCACAAATCAATCGCATCGCGAGCATGAATCGGCAGGTATAGACGAGGGCTTACACCACACAGAAGAATCCCCATTGGTTTTTCCACGGAGCGCTAACACTAGCGACACGGTTCCCCGACCTTATCTTTATTATATTCCTCGTATATTATGACATAGAGACACTAAGCGAGATTGTATTAAGTACCTATATAAATTTGCTTCTATTATAGTTCCTTGGATTCAATTCTTTCATAATTTATCTTAATCCGCTCCGACCATCCAATAAATTTTTTCTTTCTCCCGAAAACTACACCAGCTTTAACATCCCCAAGTATCTATATTTGTTGCCAATTACACACAAATTCAATTCCTTTATGTCACTGCCATTTAAAGTAATTCATCATTACCCCTCATAATTGTATTCATTATGCTTTGAACAGATGCAAGATAAACTGTATCAATTAGAATATTTTTTTACGTCTAGCGTTGGAGATGCGCGTTATTGAACTCAACCAATATTATGTATAGCAGCTGTAGGACCAGCAAATTTTAAATGCTGCATTTTACTAGATGGCTTTCTGTTCTCTGTTGAAATATATACTACACATGGGCAAATTCTTTGGAATATTTCATGCCCTTACATTCTTACAATGAATGCAGACAAAAAACCAATAGTCTGACAACCAAAACCACTATAGCCTGTTCATTACTGAACTGAGGTCTAATCTCTAGTCAGTTTTTGTCGAAATTGTCATAAATCTCTGCATTTCAGTGCTTTTGCAAGTTCGAATATGGCCATTACGATTTTCACGTACATTGGATAAAGAAAGGTATTTAATAGTGAAGCAAGAAGTGAAGATTCATGTAAGGTGAAGGACTCTTAGATCTGTAAAGATGATAGAGAAAAGAACATTATGTAAGGGTGTCTTCATTTAAATTGCATTGCAATACACGAGGCTCAATTCAAAATGCTTCTACCTCTCTCTAACTTGCAGCTTTCATGCAGGATCGAATTCACAGGTCTTTCATAACAAATCCTGATGTACTCCTTCAGAGTTAGTTAACATGCCTGTCCCGTCCCCCAAGAAGAACAGCCTGCGCATCACTCATCAATGTGAATTGTAATCCTCAGAGATTTAAAACCGCTACGACTTAACGGCATCAGGATACCCCCAGTTCTATTGAACATCGGACTTTATAGCTTAAAATTTACATTACACCGATGACCAAAGATGTTATCCGTTTTGGAGTGAGATTTTTTATGCGAAATGAGGTATGGGAGAGAGGGAAAGAGATACTTTTTCTATGTGTGATAAATGTATCATTGCGGAAGGGCTAGTTATGTAATTGATATGGTCTTCCACTTCTAGTCATTGACATTCTTCAAGGAATCTTGTATTGTGCATTGACACTAAGCCAAAATGTCTATAATTTTTATGCTTATTACTTATTGGACACATTTGTTTAAATGTGGACTTATTAATATAAGGCAGGCTCTTCAGTAACTCTTATGCAACTTGTATGCAACAATATACCGGTACTTTTTATTGTTTGTTTGCTCCCAAGAGCCCCTGATGAATTTTAAATTATTAGAGGATCCTTTTGGCTGCCTAATGTGCCCTGCGGTGCACCGTAATTCGGGCGTAGCTTAGAGCTGCTGCGGCCTAAAGATTATGGTTTTACTAGTATGATTTGCTTATAAGTATTGCTAACGTAAGTTTAAAAAGAGGACTTCTCCACCTGTAGTGGCGCTATATGATTTATGCTGCTGAAAATATTAGTGAGTGATCATCATCCAATTTATAATTAGCTTTTTTTCTGTTCTATGTAAAAATAATCTTTTACATGGATTCTAGGAAAGCTATAGCATCACATCAATATCTAACATATACATTTTAATCAGGGATGTGTTGATTGCTTAGTAACGTATAATTGCATACAGACTAATCAGATCAAGGAACAGTCCATATAAGGAGGCCACAGCAGTAATCGTGCATCGGCGGTTCACCTCCGTTTCGCTCATTTCATTGGCCCCGTCCGAGACGAGTTAGCGAGGTATGGGAGCTGCCGGAAGCAGGATATACTCAGTCCTTGATGAGAAGCAAATAGATACAAGATTCACTTTAAATAACTACATGGAGGTTGAAGCATCAGGTTATGCGAATTGTAAAATCCAGTTCTTGACTGACGACCAAATTAAAATTCTTATGTTAGGTAAGCTCAGTTTTTCTAACTTTTGAATATGACCCCATTGACTCGCAATTTGCAGGTGATTCAGATCGGTGTTTTCCCCTCCCAGAGATCGAAGTCATCTATTCGCTGACCCCTTTAGGCTACACTACCCTAACCAATACGGTTGAGAGAAGAAGCAGGGGGGGGTTATGGGGTCCCCTCTGCCCCCCCGCCCCACCCCCCCCCCGCCCCCCTCCCTAGTCGTCCCCCCCCACAACCCGAAAAGGGGGGGGGCGCTGGTTGATTTTTTTTCTTCCTACCCACTCCCCCATCCCCCCAACCCTCCTCAAAGAGCGGGGTCCCCCCCCTCCCCCCTCCATCCAGCATCTGCCGTAAAATCTCCAGTGCGCCATTCTGGCCCTCGTGATTCCGTCACTCACACACAATCCCCCCCCCCCCCCCCCCCCCTCCTCCCCCCCCCCCCCCCCCCCCCCCCCCCCCCTCCCACCCCCCAATACATAGGATAAACGCCCTTCCCCCATCTGCATTTTTTTGTTGTAGTGGGGGGAATTGCACACCTGCTTACACATTCTTATATGCATCATTTGGGTTTGAAACGAGAAATGGTATACGAAAAATCGGTTTCTTTGGAATTAAGAGTGTGTGAGTCTATCTAATGCTTTCACTTCCTTTTTTTTTATTTCCTTTGAAATTAATTTATTTCGTTGGGTCAACATGCACAATGTTTGAACTGAGCCCCTTTTCTTAAAAACAATAATGGGCTGCTCTAACATCTTGAACACAACATTCAAATGTGTTGCAAGGCGTCGAGACGACCCCTATCAAGGATTCTTTCGTATACAAGGACAGATGTGAGCGCCCTGACACAATTTGATGCCGGGACAATTTCGTAAAAATTGGGAATTATCGGCACTTAGTTATTTCTCAACCAAATTCTGTAATTGTTTGTCCTTAGACCTCTCTCACTTTTATGGCTGCATTTCACTTTTATCTTGCTGATCCTCTTCTTCCACATTCTGTAGCTCTGTTCACATTAAAACTACTGTTCATACTCAAGGATAGATACTTTGTTTGCAAATTATCTCGTCTGATTTCAATACATAATATAGTCCCACGTATGAATAGCAAGTAGGTAAATATAGCACCATCTTTCATTAGTTTAAAAATGAATATGAAATCACAATTGTACATTGTAGGCTAATGTTGTTGTGTAGGCGCTTCAATTTTAATGTAGATAAGTACATAAAGATGGGTTATTAAAAATGTAATGATTTAGTTCATTATGTATTTTTCAGTCTTATAACTAGAATTTGAATTATAGTTATGGTCTGATAAATATAAATGTATGCTGTCCCGTAAGAAATAGTAGTTGCATGTGGCCTATAGGAATTTTCATTTAGATTTTGCGACACAATAAACATTTTGATGTATTAGGTAGTTACAGAAAAGATATCTTTCAACACAAAACACAGAATCCAAATTGTGATGAATATCATTTGTTCATCTCAGGCTCGATTCAATTTTTAATCGGATGATGTTAAATAATGTTGAGAGTAGAAATTGATTATTTAGGTAGATAAAATTTACACAACTATTATTTCTATGATCCAAAGTTACCTATAAAAATCAGCGTCAGCCTATAGCCTTTAACGAATTATCAAGATCAATACTAAACTGCGTTTTCCTTCAGTGAAGCAGAAACTCTGATCGTATGCAGAAATTAAACCGATTCAATGAAAGGTACGTACCATTACCATGTTAGGACCAGAAGGTAACAAAAAGGAGATGTCTCTCTGTATCATACATGAAATCAATCTTGCAACTAAGAGCCTATATTGGTATAAGCTCTTAAGTGTGCGGAGAACCTCTATGGGTGTTATCTCACTAGCCATCCAGACGGGTGAGACGGATTGGGACTAGATGTTTTGAGACATTTCGGGAACTAGTTTGAAAGACGTCTCACTAAGTCTGTGCAACGATTTCCATGAGTCTTTGCGATGCTTGTAGTAACAGTCATGTACATCAATTCTCTGCATCACACCCTACCTTTACTTTCCATAAGTGCATGTAAAAAAAGTTTTATTTGCCTAACGGATGCTTTTAAAAAACATGGGCTCGGTAGGTAAGGTTGTTTGTGGTTTTGTTTTTAACTAGTTGTTAAGGGTTGTGCATTCGGCAGGAACTCCTCGCATGTTACACAGCTCATATGGAAGTATGCACGCCAACGATCACTCGACAATATGTCAAATGGCAGATCTTAGGTTTGGTTCTGGTAGAGAACTCAAGTCCTCTAACTTTGGCTCACAATGTGTTCAAATATGGATTGATATTTACCGCGCCCCATAGCCAGTATAAAAAAAGAAGAAAAGAATGAAAATTAAGAATAAGAATGAATTTTTTTTTTTTTTTTTTTTTTTTTTGGGGGGGGGGGGTCGACTTTTTTTTTTGGGGCTTAAATTGACGCAACTGAGCCTTATTCCTTAGCGTTATTGGAAGCCTATGTAGGCGAGAGCAATGATGCCATCAACACTCTTGCTGCAACCTGTTCCAAATCAGGAATTTAGAGATGCCAGCCAATGATGGAGGCTGCGGAGACACTTGCCAAACATGCATGACTGTGTATGAGATGATGCATTCAAGTCCTTCTGACTACATAGAAATTGTGGATTGATTCATTCAAGGAAACCAATACTACTGAGACCAGAAGAGCACCCTATTTATGGAATGTACATGCTAGCATGGAGTACTACTCCCATGTATAGTATAGATTATAGCTGGAAATGCTATGAGGCGGGCATACGTTGTGTTAAGCGCTCGAGGGGGCCTTCCATCCAGCTATTGAGCCGACGGCTTGCCGAAGCGGTTCATGACCTGGATGGAAGCCCCCGAGAAGCGTCAGAAACAACGTATGCCTACCGAATATCAAGGCCATGTCACTCATATATTTTATAACCGAAGAAAAAACTCGGACATGTTTTGTTTCTCCGGTCATATCGGTCATTTAGCTGAGGTGATAGTAGGCAGGAAGGCCCAGGCTCCGAGGCTTTAAAAAGATTACAGTGAGTGCCTAGCATATACTGAACAAAACAAAAATCAAAACTGATCAATGAAAGGTTCTGATACTTACCAAATATAATAAATTACATTGTTAGTTCATACATTTCAAAATCTTCACAACGCTTGTCTGCAGCTCGCACAACACGGATTTGACTGGCCGCTAGAAAAATGGACTATTGAAACGACTAATTGAACGACTGACTATTGAAACCGCTCAGGTCTCCCTGGT